>CM070566.1:32743348-33343348 GCA_036346405.1 Phyllostachys edulis
GCGTGGCGTTCGCACCATAAATTAGTAATGTTTCTCTCGATCTTGGAGAAACTTAGACCGAGGACTCATAAGGTACTTCTTAAGGTTTTCAAAAGGCATTGTTTGCCTCCTTAGTCCACTAAAACTTCCATGTTTTTCGGGCTTAAAAAATGCAATCCTTTTCCCTAACTTAGTGCTATAAAGCGACTTCGCTACCATACAACGATTAGTTTGTGGACTTCTTTTCTTAAGTGGTGGGAGGATGCATCACAGTCGATGGCGGAAATATTTTTCTTTGGGTTTGCTTTGATACCTCTAGCTAAAACTAGGCGGCGATTTTCTGGCGAAACTCCAAACACACATTTTTCGATTCAACGAGGTTTTGCCTTCTCAAGTTGTTGAAGAATCTCTTGTAGGTCGGAATGTGATGCTTGACATTGATGCTCTTCGACGGATCATCAACATAGGCTTCTAAATTTCCCTTATCTAAAGTTAAAGGTTTTCGCATCAACCTTTGAAAAGTTGCACGGCATTTTTGAGACAGGGCGACATCTTAACATAGCGATAAGTGCCATATTGGGTGATGAAGTTTTCTCTTCATCTTTTTACTCATATTAATCTGGTGGTACCACGAATCATCTAAAAAACTTAATAACTCACACGGAAGTTGAGTCTACAAGTTGGTCAATCGTGGAAGGGAAAATCATCTTCGGACAAGCTTTATTAAGATCGGTAAAGTCAATACACATTAGCCATTTCCCATTATTTTTCCTAGCCGTTCTGAGTTGTTGAGCCAGGGTGGTCAACTTCACGAATAAATCAACCTTGAGGAGCTTGTTAATCTCATTGGATTGCCTCCTTCCGTCCAGGAGTGCTTGACTTACTTGATCGGTTTCTTAGTCTTTGGAAAGCTAGGCGTGCTCTATCACCTCCGGAGGACTCCGGGCATGTCGGACGCCTTTGCCGGGTGAATCGTCTTGATTGGATCGGAGGAAGGAGGCAGCGACTCTTCCTATTTGGGGTTGAGTCTTGCCCGACTAGTATCTTTCGGGTAGGCAGTCGGTGTTTCTTGACCCAAGTGGCAACTTAGCGGCTGTCGAAGCGCCCTTGTCGAGTAGTACCTCCTTTATGCAGGTCGGGAAGGCTTTGGTGTCATCTTTGGCCTTGAGTGCTTGACTGCGCGGTAGATGGATTAGCCTCTTTGGTCGAAAGTTCATCGACCGGACTCTAAGGATTTTCGATCACATCGTAAGCCATTTTACGATCTCCTCGAACGTGATGACTCCTTTGGTCTGTTGTCGACGATCGAATCGCCGATCTTACGAAAATAAAAAGAGGAAAATGGCGTAGAGTATCACGGAAGAGAATGAAATTTGCTCTTTTATTGTATGAACTGGGATTACAAAGACTTGACTAGGGACTATCTCCAATTACTTGAATGTATTGAATACTACTTCTTGACCATGTATTGCCTTTTGTTGTTTGCTTTGTGTGTGTCTCTGCGTGTGTGTGTGTGTCCTCCTCGTCTTCTGCGCTCCACCATTAAATAACTCATGAAGGGTGGCGATTACTCTGGAGAAAGGCGTCCCTAGTGAACTTTACAAGCTAGTCGAGAGAGTTCAAGATAGTTAACAATGTGCTAACTACCTTGCGGTTAAGTACTTGTGAGCACTATGCTTAGTAAAGTGGTTTATCGTCGGTGTCTTGTATATCATCGTTATGATCACGGAGCGTTTTACCGTGTTCCATTCATTATACGGTTGAGGTGCCGAGTTCATAGCTTTTCAGAAGCGGCTACAGGTGAAGTCTGGATTCGACAGGTACCCATTAATGTAACCTCTGGAATCCTTCGACCCGGTGAGTCGTTAGCCTTAAAGGTTCACGACCATGAAGCGTATAGGTCTTTTATGTATTAAGTTAATACATAGAGGTTTTAATCCTCGTCGGCTAGGCCGAACTTTTAAATGAACCGATCGTGTGATGCCTTCTTCCGTTGAATCATGTCGAGGCGGACCCCATTTAATGTCGTGACATTGAGGTGGTTCGTTCATTTTAAAGTTGAGAACTTGCCTTGGGAAGCGAAGAGTTTCTCTGTCAGTTGGGCAAAAAAAGCTTTTGCCATTAGGACTTTATGGATAACCTCGATCGTAATTTTAAAGATCTAAGGCTATAAAAATCCCCCTCGCTAGACCTTTTGGATTATTCATGCTTCCGGATCCCTTTCTGATCTCCTTTACCAAGAAAAAATCTTTAGCCCTCTTTTCTTGTTCTTGACCTAAAATCTCCTACAAACTTTACTCATCCTTGAGATTTTCATCATGTCGGGCCAAATCACAAAGTGGTTGCCCTTGGAATTGAGCAAGAAAAAACTTGAGGTGTTGGAGAAGGTTGGGATGCTCCAAGAACAAGTTTGATCGAGATGGAACCAGCATTTGGAGACATTTTCCAAGTCAGAAGATGGAGAAATCCTTTTTTTCCTCATGCCACATCGAATGTGGGGTTAAAGAGATTCTTGTACACAAATTCCTTCTCCGTGTTCTTAATATTCTCTCGGTGGAATTGGTGAATTTGGCTCAAATTCCATCGCCAACATCGGCATCTTCACATATTTGTGTGAAGCATGCACAGGAGTGCCTCGAGTTTGAAGCTCTTGGTATTTCTCTACGAATGGTGATGGGGAGAACCACGGAGACTCTGGGGAATGTACATTGCGCCTTCCGGCGGCCAGGAAGGTCGAAGAATACATCCATATGTACTGAAATCCTCGTGAGTAGTCATGGAAGAAGCTGGTTTTACATGATGGTTCTGAGGAAGATGGCCTCTACTTAGCAGGGATGAGGCGAATGAAAATCCCAAATGGAGGAAGACCATGGAGAAGGCGGGGTGGTCGGACGATGGGTAGGCGCCATCTCGACTTTCTGCGAGTCAAGGGTTTGACCTCTTGGCATGTGGTGAGGACTTCACCAAGAGCAGTTAGTCATTGAAGCCGGACTCATTCCGTGATTTGGTCCATTAGTGGTGATAAAGCTATCTCGAGAGTGGTAAGTCTTTGAGATAAACTCAGGCCGGTATTTTCATTTGAGTAATATCTTGCCTTAAAATCTGTTTCATGTCTTATTTTCTCTCTTCTTTTAAAGCTCTTTCCCTGAGGAAATTAGAAAGGATCGGTGATCTGTCTTGAGGAGCTTGGAGAAAAGGCTTGATTCCTGAGATCTTGGCCATAGTTCTGTTTGAAGAGCAACAAGGCTTAAGGCAATCAATAAAAAATCTCTTTTATCATGCGCACATATATATTCTCGTCAGATTTTGATCATACTCTTTTTGTAGTTGGTCGGGTTCGAATCACACAATGGTGAGGCTAAACATCCACCGTTGTTCCAATCGATTAGTGCCCGGATGCCTTTGGAAGAGATGAATCTCCAAAAGCAACATAACATTTCATAAGAATATATATATATATATATATATATATATATATATATATATATATATATATATATATATATAGTTTAGATAAAAGATTTAGTCACCTAACCAAATTCATTTGTTGATTTAGGTGGAGAAAATGAAAACCACGGTGCGTGACTACGGAGGTTGGCAACCCCATCTGGGTCGTTGGCCAGGCCAGGGCGTTATCTTGGAACAAGCTGGTATGGAGGCTAGTGAAACCACTCCACTCGTCGAGATGATCAAGAGCGTGACTTTGAGGCGAGTTGATCGAGGGCATCGCTTGAGACATCTGTTGGATGATCAGCAGAACTTGACCAATCTGCGGTTGGAACCCGGCAAGGTCGGAAGAAAAGAAGAGGAAGGCGATGGTACATATTTTACTCTTCCGCGTTTTAGAGTCAAATCTCGAAATTAACTAGATGCGCTCAAATGAAAGTGGTTAGTATAAGTGCATACCTTTAATAATTTCTTGATAATTTGATGCCCTCTTTTTTAACTTCCTCCTTTGCCGTATAGATCCTCTGGTGTTAGGTCGTTTCAGGCCAGACTCCTTCGAGGACTGGATGCTTGGAAGAGGTCCATGGCGGACCACTTCCCGAGCGAGTTCTGAGAAGCGATGGTCGAAGAAGCCCCGGCGAGCATCAAGGCCAGCAGTTGAGTTGGAACCATTGATAGTTCTAACTCATACTGCGGTAGATGCCCTAAAGGCCCTCAACGAGTTCGACCATTGTTGGTAATTCTCCTCAACGACAAGTTCCTTTTAGCCCCGATTCGCCGAGGATAAGGAGCTTGGCGAGTCATGAGGAAAAATATCGGATCATCAAATCAAAATGCATCTGATTCAATATTTGGCGGATATAATGATTTGGCGATCCGGGTAAGTATCTCGACCAGTTTATAATCTCTCAAAAATCTTTTATAGAGAATTTTAAAGAGAAAAATGCTATTTGGACGCATATAGTTAGAAAATTTTCTTTGTAGTCGGAGTGATGACCCAATGGATTAAAGACTTGGGCGAAACACTCTGAATTAGAAAGTAAAAACTTTCCTCTTAGCCTTTTCTTTCTTCAATGCTTTGCCTTTTGCTAATTATTCTCCCATATCGTATTTCATAGATTTGGAGAAAATAAAAGAAAGATCTTGGTTGAGAATACCAAGGCAGCTCTGCTTGAAGAAGAAATCAAAGCTAAGAATAGTCGATCACCGAAGTGACGACCGATGAGAAAAAACAACAAGAAAATTGAAGGTAACAGTTAAGTAAACTTGACTTATTATCTTCCTCCAATTATTTTTGTGCTTATCACTGTTTTACTCTTGAGCAAAAACAAGCTTTGAGTAGAGTAGAAAAGACTACGAAATTTGAGCAAGACAAGGAGGCGGCTCTCGTTCAAAGTCTAGATGAAAAGGCGTATGTTTGAACAAGATGATCTTTAATATGGGATCGAGGATCAAGCCTACCTACCTAAGAGATCCGATAGAAAATGAACTACTTGGGTCAACTTCTAGAGGATCTTAATGCTCTGCTCAAGACTACTCGGAAGAACTATGCCGAGCCATGAAAGCAGTTGCTAGTGGAGTTAGTTTTGCTTTGGCAAAACTAAAAGCTTCGACCCCTCCATTGATTTCCAAGTTGTTGAAGATGACTTCAACTACCCACTGAGGCAACCAAGTTCATGGAAGAACTCGGGCCACTCGGAGATAAAGTAGTAGAGGAGATGGAGGTGGGATCCCCATCAAGCGATAATGGTTTGGGAATATTTCTAGAGTAGACTCACTGCAAAAAGTGTAAAAATATTGAATATGTGTAAAACTTACCTTTTATGTCATTAACAAAACCTTTGTTTATCTGTTTGACTCTTTTTTAATTCTCACACACCTCCTAGGCCACAGCGCTTTATAGTAGAAGAACTTTACTATATAAGCGGTAGCCAAAAAGAGAATAAAAGTAGAAACCATCATTTTGAAGGTATGTTCGATGTAAAGTCAAAATTGATCGTAGTAATACTAGAAATCATTGTGGTGGAACCGACTTATGACTTCGCTCGATTATAGATCTTTGTTTGTCATGATCGAAATACCAATCAAAAGTTATAAATGGTTGGATAAGAGACTTTGTTATTTGACATAATGAGAAATGCAAAAATGAATGCAACAAATTATAAGCGAACTTTGTTTATATCTATTATCCTAAAATGCAGTGGGAAGGAATGCTTAGATACGAAATCATATATCATATTTAGTGAAACATGTTCAAACTCTCTATCCATTGTAGCGAGGATCGTGAAAAGAGAAATCAGCTAGGAAGCTCCTTCCGATTAGGCGAACCACATGCGAAAAAGGAGAGACTTGACTAGGAGGCTTTCAGGTGTCGGACTAGTAGCAGAGATAAAAGAGAACAAAATCTTGAAATAATGAAATATAACTTTCATAATCTTAGGCATATCATTTAGTATAGAAAGTTATTTGTATGATGCTCGGATTACTCATGTATTCCCTTAAGAAAAGAATGTTGTCGTAGCGTGGAAAAAAGCTCACGACTAGGACCAATCGGCGTATGATTTAGAAGTCGTTGCCATAGAAATATGAGATCCTTTGAAAGGATATCGGAGAAAATTGTCTTCTCCGACCAGTTTAAATTAACAATCATGAGCGACCGGTCTATAGGTATATATATATAAGCAAGGTTATTTTATTTTTAAAGAATAAATGAATTTATTGAAATTGAAAGAATTGAAAGAAAGTAAACAATAATTAAACATAGAACTTACGTAATTGATCAATGTTCCAAGAATTTGACAAAACTTGCCCATCGAGACATAGCTAGTCGTATGGAACACAGTCGAGTAACCCGACCCACGGTGTAAGAGACCTTCCTTCTTGGGGAAAGTTTATTGCGATTTGCTTGGTTACGAATTTTTACGAAAGCGAGATCACCTCTGACAAAGGTGTGAGGTTGCACCTTCGACTATGGTACTTCGCATGGCTTGTTGGTAGACTCACGATAGTACAAGAGCTTGGTTTAAATGGTTCTTCAAGGAAATTGATATCGTCGAGTCTTCGTTCATTACGATCGTTTTAGTTAAGCGATCGATTCGAGCGAAACCAATTTTGAGTTACGGAGGAAGCATGGCCTTGACCGTGAAGCCAAGACGAAAAGAATGGTGTTTCACCGATCGCCTGGTGAGTAAGTGGTTAAATGCAACCCATATCTGACGACGGAGTTCTTGAGCCCAAGCTCACGATCCTTTGATTAGCGATCGAATACTCGGCGTTTGATTCCTTGCATAATGATACCATTAGCTCGCTCAATTGCTCCATTGCTCTGCGGATGAACCTTGAAGGAAAATAAACTTTGACACCAAGTTTATCGCGAATTCTTGGAATTATTGCTAGAAATGGGCGCCATTATCTGTGATTATCTGTTGGGTACACCAAATCGTGTGATCACATTTTTAATGAGGAATCTCTTTGCGGCCTCGGTTGTTGTTTTAACAACGGCTCGACCTCGATCCATTTTATAGCGTGTCAATCATGACAAAAAGAATTGAAGCCCGGTGCTCTTAGGAAAAGGTCCCGAATGTCTAGTCCTCGAGGTTGCAAAAGGCCAAAAAGAGAATTATTTGTAAGGCTTGTCTTGGTGATGTACTTATCGGCTATAAGCCGACATTATCGCGCCGTCACAAGTTCTTTTGCATCATGAAGGCGGTTGGCGATAGTATCCTTGCCTAAAGGCTTTGCCGAGCCGGTGTTACGTATGAATGATGTGCTCCACAGACTCCTTCATCGATTTGATTGACAACTTAATGCTATCCGTTTGAGATATGCAACTCATCAACACTCCATGAGATCTCGTTTATACAAAATGCGTTCGATTAGAGTGTATGATTTGGCTTTTCGTGCTACGATCGGCCTCTACATCATCTTCTGTAATTATGTCATCTTTGAAGATAATTGTAGATCGATGTCATCAATCTCTACCTTGATCGCGGCAGCGCCAACCGTCAACGACACATGTGGAGCATCCATGTTCCTTTGATTGGTTTGTTCGACACATAAAGAATCATGTATGTTCTCGGAAGGCTCGATTACGAGGGTGAATCGAGTTGCTCGAGAAAAAACTCCGTCTTGGGATGGTTGACCTCGTGGAAACCATCCGTGCCAAGTAGTACGCGAAAGTTTTCCTTTCTAGGAATATGTTGGATCGAAAACCGAAGAAGTGCTTTTCGAGGTTTACGTACTTCCGCGAGATAAGATGACATCTTGGTACTCGAGCATTGGTACTCTTTCCCTACTTGATTCGTTACCGGTTGAAATTGCCTTTCACTAATGTCTACGAATCCGGCGAGCAGGCTACTCGAGTCTGCCCGATAAACCTTCATGATACGCCATATTATTTGTGGCGAGAAAAATTTAACTAGATGGCGTACTTGATGTGTTTGCGCCCGATGGGGATATCGAGGATCCTCCGGCCCAGACTCTTTTAACATCAAGAACCGTCAAAGTACATTGTCTACTCCTCGTGGTGTTTGTACTCGGGCCCTTGGGTGAGTTCGGGGTTTGTCCATTCGGCAATGAATTACGCTCTTGCACAGGACTTTATTCTGTTAAGTGAAATAAAATGGAGGTCAACGCCCTAACTCAACAGCCCATTTTGCTATTAGATCCTAATGATTCATTGTTTCCAAGGACTTGACCAAGGGATATCCGTCGATGCGACCACCTTATGGGCACAGTAGTGCCTTAGCTTCCTTGAAGACATAAGGAGACCATAGAGCAACTTTTGTACTTGTGGGTATCTTTCCTTTGGTCCATGTAAGACTTCTCTTCGTAATGGTGGTCGTTGGATATTATCCCTCTCTGACCCGATTACACGCTTCTTGTTTGTGGTGTTCTTTGCCATGTACATCGGCGGTGTTTCTCCGATCTCGGAGAAACTAAGACCGGTACTTATAAGGTACTTTTAAGTTCTTCAAAGGCATCGTTTGCTTCCTTAGTTCATTGAAACTCCCATGTTTTGAAGAAGTTTAAGAAAGGTAACCCTTTTCCCTAACCTTGGTATGAAACGACTTAATGCGCCATACGGTAGGTTAGTTTTGGACTTCCTTCTTCGTGGTCGGAGGTGCATCTGATCGATGGCTGCTATCTTTCTTGGATTTGCTTCAATACCTCTAGCGAGACTAGGAAGCCGAGCAATTTTCAGTGAAACTCCGAACACACACTTTTAGGATTCAACTTGAGGTTATGCCTTCTCAAGTTGTTGAAAGTTCTTGTAAATCGAGATGTGATTGCTAGCATTGGTGGTCTTTCACGACAAGATCGTCAGCGTAAGCTTCTAAATTCCGACCTATTTGTGGACTAAAGGTTTTTGCATCAACCTTTGAAAAAGTTGCACCGGCGTTTTTGAGACCAAATGGCATCTTAACATAACAATAGGTGCCATATGGAGTGATGAAGGAAGTTTTCTCTTCATCCTCTTTACACATACTAATCTGGTGGTACCACGAATATGCATCTAAAAACTTAGTAATTACGCGCAGTAGAATCTACGGTTGATCGATGCATGGAAGGAAAGTCATCCTTCGGACAAGCTTTATTAAGATCTGTAAAGTCAATACACATTACGCCATTTCCCATTATTCTTCCTAACCATTACGGGGGTTGGCGAGCCGCGAGGGTGGTTGACTTCACGGATAAATCCGGTCTTGAAGTTTGTCAATCTCATTTGGATTGCCTCCTTCCGTCGGTGCAAAGCGTCGTAGCTTCTACTTGATCGGTTTCTTATCGGTGGAGAGCTAGCTTGTGCTCGATCACCTCTGGGAGACTCGGGCATATCGGACGCTTTGCCATGCGAATCTGACCTAATTTGCTCGGAGGAAGGCGAGCAACTCTTCCTGTTAGGATCGAGTTTTGCTCGACGAGAACCTTGCGGCGGGTGTGCGCATTTCACGATCTAGGTAGTGACTTGGCTGTCCGGAGAAGTGCCTTTGTCGAGTGGTACCTCTTTTGGTAGTCGGAGGGTTTGGGTGTCACCTTCGGTCTCGAATATCGGCTGCATGGTAGATGGATTAGCCTCTCACGGTGGGAAGTTCATCGACCAGTTCAAAGGATTTTCGGTCACATACATAAGCCATTTTGATCTCCCGAATAGTGATGACTCCTTTGGCCTGGTATTTTCAAACTTTGATAACCGTGTCGTGGCTATCAATAACTTTGCTAATCTTTGATCGACCAAGAATCCGTTGTATCTTGTTCAAAATTTACCACATCAAGCGAAATTTTTCGTTCGAAAATTATCGAGTCTTCGAGCGTAACCGGTAAGAAACTTGCCCTATCGGCCTATTTGTGGAGCAGGAACTATGCCATGAAAAACATATTTCCTTGGTTTCACTTTTGACATCAGGGACTGCATTTCTTCTAAAGCTCCATAAATAATATATTCAAAGAACTACCTCCATCTACTAAGACTCGATTAACCCTACAATTATTAATGGTTGGTTCAACAACAATAGGGAACCTACTTGGTCGTCGAAGGAGCAGGCGATCGTCTTTCTTTGAAGAAAATTGCGATGTCCGACCGCCGAGTGCTTAATAATGTTAGGAGATTGACGAGGAGTTGACCTCCGCTCCATGGTCTTGAGATGGCGTTTGGATTAGTATGAAGGCGATCCTCCGAAAATCATGTTGGTGTGTGTTGGGGATCTGGTACTCCATCTCTTCATCGCCATCCTTGTCCTTTTTGGAGCTTCGTTTCTCCGGGTTCTTGTATTGCGGAAATGGTTCTTCACGCATAATAATCCTCCGATTTCTTTTGCGGACTCGGCAGTGCGTAGATCATGCCACGCCCTCTTTGGTGAAGTGGACACCACTTCTTCTTTTCTGGAATCTCTCGGTTGGAGCTTTACGTCTTGCCTCGGCCGGCGTAGTCCTTCTTACCCTTCATGAATTTATCGGGAATGGCTAGGACCTCCTTGTCGTCGGATCTCGGTTCTTTTTCTTCTTGAGACTTCTTATTTTTTCTCTGGTTTGTCGAGGCGGTGAGAATCTTGTCTTTCCGATCAATAACCGCACCACTCGATTGCTTAGCTAGCGGTGGCATATTGTCGACCATGTCAAAAAGCTCAACGGTTGTTCTTGGTGGGTTCATTGCTATATCCTCCGTAAACCGTTGATTTCTCAGACCTGTTTTGAAAGCCTGAATAACAGATGACTCTGCGACCTTGGGTATAGAATTGCGAACCTGGCTAAACCTCTTGATGTATTGACGTAGAGTCTCATCAGAGCCCTGTCGGATTCGGTGGAGATCATCCTCCTTCCCAGGGCGATCGTGCGTACCCTAGAAATTTGCAATTAGAAGGTCACGAGTTGCTCCCAAGTATAAATCGATTAAACCAGGTGATTCAACAACCATGGCCAGGAAAACCCTTGAGAACGGTGAGTAGATAGTTAGCCATAACATTTTCATCGCCTCCGGCAGACTCGATGGTGGTGGTATAGATTGGAGAAATTCAATGAATTTGAGTTCCATAAACTTGACCAAATTGGCGGTCGGAATCGGTTAGGCCAGCGCCTGACGTATGGAGCCTGCGAGAAGGCTCGACAACATGTGATTGATTCATGGCGCCTTCTGCGGGAGGTGCGGATTATAATTAGTCGAGAGACGGTTCCTAAGATTGGAATGTTGGAACTCCGGTGTGCGATCCGGTCATAGACATTAATATGATGCCTTGACCGCCTACTTGATTGACGATCTTTGGAGATAAATGCTGGTCCAGCGATGGTTCTTCTCGGCGTAATGGGGAGTGGCTTCATGAAATAACCTTCTCCATTCGTGACTCCTTGGTCGGAATCGTCGAGGAGGCCTTGGTATCGACTGTTCCCGAACATGACCATGTTGTCCCTATTTGAGGAGGAGCGTTGGGATGAAGTCATAGTTTGACTTCACGAAACCCTTTGTTCGATGCGCTTCCGTGTCTTGCGTGGTGCATTGGAGAATTTTGGATACTTGACCCACAAGGTGTACAAAACACAGGTTCCGCTAAAGTGGGATCAGGTGTTAACAATTCTTGAACACGTCGCAAAGTTTTGTCTGATTCTGCAAAAGGTCTCGGGGTTCATCTTGATGCGTAGGTGTCTGTTGACTGAACCTTCCCCGTCCCTCGGTTTGATCATCCTATCGGCTATTCTGGGTGGGGTAACACCGGCGAATTAGTTGATGGGCGTCGATCGATTCGTGGACTCGGAAGTTGGTGCGATGGCGGATCATCTCTAACAACACGTGATGGCGTGGTAGAGAATGTAGGACCGTCACGAGGTATCTTGATTTTCATCTCCGATGGCGTTGACTTTGTGTCTCGGCCGATCTTCCGATGAGCTTCCATCATAACTAATGGAGAGCTTCTCGGTGTCTATGCGAAGTTTCCACGATGAAAGCGGTCGAAATAGGCACCTCCTAAGGTCTCCTCGGCTGATCCGTGACTGCTGATCGTATCTTGGCGTGATCATCCCCGCATAGCCTACAACCCGGTGGAGCTTCGCCGACACCGTTACGGATGTCGGTTGACTCCTCGAATTGCGAAGCCGTGGGAGAGTATCTTTCGACCATGATTTCGCCGAGTATAGAGATTCTCGAGTAGAAGTCTTGAAATTTCTTCACTGTTTTGCGGTCGGAATGGCCGGGCTTGAAAAGTCTCGACACTCGAGCTGATCGGAATGGTGGTTCCTCTAATGCGCCACCGTAATGGTGGCGCATCTGTCCATCCGTCGATCTAGCTATCATCGGCTGACGTCTGGCCGGCGGAGGAGATGAGGAGGATGATCTACCATTTTCCTCCATAGCACGAATGCATCCTTCCATATCGAGGTTGGCATAGTCGCCAAGTCGAAGCAATTCTCCTCATTCCAAACTCTGGGCATACTCGCATTAGCGATTGTAGGAACAGGGTGAGGATTTGTATGGCGAAAAGTTTCTTGAAACTTCGTCTTCTTCCCCCATGACGGCGCCCGGTTGTCGGCGATCGAATCGCCGATCTTCTGAAAATAAAAAGGAAAATGACATAGAGTATCTGGAAGAGAATGGAATTTGCTCTTTTATTGTATGGTGGGATTACAAGACTTGACTAGGGACTATCTCCAAATACACTAAATGTATTGAATACTCTTTGCTTAACCACGTGTGCCTTTTGTTGTTTCTTGTTGTGTCTCTCTCGTGTGTGTGTCCTCCTCGTCTTCTGCGCTCCACCATTAAATAACTCTGAAGGGTGGCGATTACTCTGGAGAAGGCGTCCTGGTGAAAGCGTTACAAGCAGTCGGAGGTTCAAGATAGTTAACAATGTGCTAACTACCTTGCGGTTAAGTACTTGTGAGCACCTTAACAGTAAAGTGGTTTATCGTTAGTGTCTTGTATATCATCGTATAGTGCGGAATGTTTTGCATGTGTTCCATTCATTATCTGGTTGAGGTGCGGTTTATAGCTTTTCCAGCGACTACGGTGAAGTCTAGTTCGACCGGGTACCTATCGTGTAACCTCTGGAATCCTTACGACCGGTGAGGTCGTTAGCCTTAGGGATTCACGACCATGAAGCGTATGGTCTTTTATGTATTAAGTTAATACATAGAGGTTTTAATCCTCGTCGGTGACATTTCACACTCGATAACCATAGTGCATGACTATCAAGAATTTTGCTAAAAGCCGAATGACGAAGGATTCCATTGTATCGCGGATTAAAATCTACTACATCAAGCGGAATCTTTTACATTAGGAAGTTGTCGGGTCTTACGAACATAATCTGTAAGGAAAACTGTCCTATCGGTTTGGTGGTAGAACCAGGAACTATACCATAGAAGGCATATTTCACAGGTTTCTCCTTTGACTTGGGAACTTGCATTTCTTCTAAAGCTCTACATAAATAAAATATTTAAGAACTACCTCTATCTATTAGGACTCGATTAACCTTACGATTATTAATAGTAGGTTCAGCGATGATAGGAACCTACAGTGAGTCGAAGGGATGGGGTAGTCTTCTTTATTGAAGGAGATTACGGTGTTCGACCACCTTGATGGCTTGATGATGGTCGGAGGCTCGACAAGGTTGACCTCTTGCTCCATGGCCTTGAGATGGCGCCTTGATTAGTATGAAGAAGACCCACCAAAGATCATGTTGACCGTATGTTGAGGCTCTGGTACTCCATTTCTTAAATCGCCATCTTTGTCCTTCTTGGAACTTCGTCTCCTTTGAATTCTGTATTGCGGGGAGTGGACCTTTACACCGCATAGTAATCTTCCGGCTTCTTTTGCTAGACTCGGCAGTCATAAGTCATACCACATAAATTTGGTGAAATGGACACCACTTCTTGTTTTCTTGTATCCTTGATCGGACTTTTGTTTTGCCTCGTTGGTATAGTCTTTCTTACCCTTTATAAACTTTTCGGGAATCGCAAGGACTTCCTTATCATGGTCTGCGTCTTTTCTTTTTCTTGAGAGTCTTCTTGTTCTTATTCTCTAGTTTATCCAAGCGAGGTTGGGGATTTTATCCTTAGATCGATGGCCTCACACTATTCAACAGCTTAGCTAGCATTTGCTTATTTATCGACCATGTCGAAAAGTTCAGCAGTTGTCTTTTGGAGGTGCATGGCTATGTTCTCCGTGAGCCGTCGATTCCTTAGACACCTTTGAAAGCTTGGATGATAGAAGATTCTGCGACCTCACGGTATTGAATTACGAACTGTTGAATCTTTTGATGTCTTGTGGAGAGTCTCATTGGATCCTTCTTGGATTCGGTGAAGATCATCCTCCTTTCGAGGCGGTCGTCGTGTCTTGAAATTACATGTCGAAGGTGTAAAGTTGTTCCCTAGTGTAGATCGATCCGATCGGTAGGTTAAATAACCATGACCGGTCGGACCCTTAGAAATCTTGTGGGTAGATTGTTTTCTATCACATTTTATCACCACCAGTAGCTCGATGGCGGTGGTATAAATTTGGAGAAATTCTAATGGGTTACGAGTCACATTGAACTTATCGAGGTTGGCGGTCGGAACCTATTTGGCCATCGTGCGACTTGGAGCCACTGCGAAAAGGCTCGACAACACATGTCGATTCATGATGCCTTCTTTGGAAAGGTGCGGATTATGTCGGTCGAACCGGTTTCTAAGTTAGATGCGGATCTTGATTGTCCCGATCCGGTCGTAAATGTTAATGTGACAACCCGACCGCTGCTTGGTTTAGTTGATGACAAAGATCGCCGGGGCCAAGTGATCGCTCTGTCGGCGGTGATGGAGTGGCTACTTGAAATAGCCTTCTCCCCTCATGACTCCTTGGTGGAATCATCGAGGAGGCCTTGGTATCGATTGTTCCCCAATATGACCATCGCCCTCTGCTGAGGAGGAGCGTTAGGATGAAGTCATGGTTTGACTTCACGAATTCTTTTGTTCGGTATGCTTCCGTTCGTTGCATAACTTTCTTGGCGAATCTCGATACTTAGCCTCTGAGTTGTACAAAACACAGGGGTCTCTACTAGAGTAGGGTTAGAATTATTCAAAATGTCATGAACATGTTGCGGGTTTTGTACCGTTCTGAAGAAGGTCTCGGAGGATTCATCTTTGGTAGTAGGTGTTGAAGATTTGAACCTTCCCACGACCTTCTAGTTTGTTCCATCCGATCAGCTATTCTTGGTGGGGCAGAGCCAGGCGGGTTAATTGATGGACGTCTATCAGTTCTGTTACCTCTGGCATTTGGTGCTTGATGGCCCGTATCATTTCTACCAGCACGTGGTGGCGTGGCGGAGTGTGTAGAACCGTGCAAGGCATCTTGATTTGTATCTCTGATCGCATTGACCTCGTGCCTCCAACAGCGATCTTCCGACGAGCTTCCATTGTAACTAATGGAGAGCCTTCAATGCTACGCTAGGAGTTTCCACGATGGAGAGTGGTGGGAGATGAGCACCTCTGAGGTCTTCGTGGTGGGCTCGGCTGATCCGGTGGATTGTCGATCATATCTTTGAGTCTTATCATCCCTACTTGGCTCACGACCAGTGGGGGTTTCATCGACACCGATTACGGATGTCGGTTGGCTCTGGAATCATTGGAAGCCGTAGGTGAGTACCTTTCAGCCATGATTTCATCGAGAGTATAGTGATTCTCGAGTTGCGGTCTTGAATTTTTGTCGACTTTTTCGTCGGTCGAAAGGACCGGGCTTGGAGAAGTCTTTGGACATTCGGCGGTTGGAATGGTGGTTCATCTGAAAGCGCACTTGTCATATTGGTGTATCCTCATCCATCCGGTCGATTTCTCTAATGTCGGACGTCTGACCGGTGGAGGAAGAGGATGATGACATTCATTTTCTTGCATGGCGCGGATGCACCCTCCATGTCGAGGTTGGAGTAGTCGATCAAGTCGAACGATTCTCCTCGCCCCAAACTCCTACCATAGCCGCGTAATGCGATTATGAGGAATAGGCGAGGATTTGATGAGCAAAAATTTCTTGAAACTTGCATCTTCTTCCCCCCAGGACGGTGTCATTATCGACGATCGAGTCGCCGATCTTACTAAAATATAGAGAAAATGACCACGGATCTCACAGGAGAGAATAGGGCTGCTCTTTATAGATATGAACTAGATGTTTACAAGGGGTGTCTCTGACTCGGTTGGAGACTAATCCTAATTACTGAGTATGATCCTTGCTATGTTAATCAATCGGACTTAAAGCATGAGTCTAAGGTTGATTGCGTTGCTCTAATCGATCTTGAGACGATCCGATCTCCCTCTTCTCGTCTTAGCCCCATCCTTAAATAACTTCCGAAGAGGTGGCGGTTACTCTTGGAAAAGCGTCCTTTGCGAGCGTTGCGGTTGAGTCGGAGTGAGGCGATGGTTGATAAAGCATCAAGCGCTCTCTGGTTAAGTAGTGTGAGACACTTTCGGCCCTTACGATGGTTGTTGTCGATGTCTTAAGATTATATAACGTCGCGTGGTATGGAATATACAACATGTGTTCCATTCATCACACACTAAAGAATATACCTAGAATTAGATCCGGATGCCGGTTCATAGCTTTTACGGCGACTACAGTGGGAGACTAGTCATAGGACCTTGTTCGACTAGGGTACCCATTATGTAACCTCTAGAATCCTCACAACTAATGAGGTCGTTAGCCTTAGGGGTTAGACCATGAAGATGTATGGTCTTTTATTATGTATTAAAGTAATACATAGAGGTTTTAATCCTCGTCAGTGATGTCGTTCTAAATGTATCCCTGGTCAAATGTCACTGGTCGGAACACGAGTAACTCTATTGACCAGCACATGTATTGATTGATGACCTTGTTTCATCGGTCATGGATATAGAGATATCGAATCATAATGTGAACACATGTTAGAGAACATAGGGTTGGATTGACCCACCTTGAGACATTGCTGAGATTGTTATGATTTCATGTGTCATCAGTTGGTCTCAGCGATGATGATGTATAATCCTTAGACATGAGATCAACATGATTTCCTACATGTGTAAGAGTACACTTTAGGGTTTCCAAGCGCTACTCGTGGCGGGTAGTTATAAAGGTAGCTTTTAGGTATGCTATGAAACATGGGGAGGAATGTGAGTGGTTGAATATGGGATTTGCCCTCCTAACATAATAGGAGAGATCTCTGGGCCCTTTGATGTGGTGGGATAAAAAAGTACATGGCCATGCCACTAGTGTTGAAGAGTTCGACCACATGATGTTATCAAACACTTGATCGATAATGTATTGAGCAGTCCATGGATGACATAACATCTCACTTGGATTTCAACCATATATCGTGAGGCAAAGGTAGAATACATGAGCAGGTCTTTCGGTTTGATCATATATGGACTAGTCGTATGGAATCTGAAATTTGGTGAGTATTGGTCGAACATGATCACTAAGTGGTGAAACCTAGTCGTGAGGAGTCTGGTGGTGGAGACAAATTATAAATTTGATGCGTATAGGGATATGAAATTTGGTCATTAGTGATAAGGACACGGTCATTGATCATATTGCATTAAGGTTAAGTCAATATAATTCATGTGTATTAAGGAATCGTTGTGTCTGCTAGGAGCCGTTGACGACTCATGATCGGAAAAAGATTTACGAGTCACAACCGACTACGCATGAATCTATTGGGTCACACATAACGGGTTTGAACAAAACATTTTCGGATAGGATCCATCATAGGCACTATGTAAGGAGATGCATGAAGCTGTTGGGATAGATGTGAGATCGTAAGTTGCTCTCACGAAACCCTAACCGCCATATTCTTAAGAGAGCGCCGTGCGACTTGGTTCTAACACACGGCGTATGGTGTTCCTTCCTGGATATGTGGATACCGTAGGGCGCTCTTGTGGTTCTTTGTGCGGCGAGGATGATCCACGATCTTCACAAGGAAGCTGCGAGAGGTTCTTGGAGGAGGCGATCGACTTCGCAAGGACACTAGACAATCGACTCGACCACTACATCGATGTACTTTCGGCGTTGGACGATCGACTACAACTACTTCATCAACACGCTCTTCGTTGGACGGTTTGCTCCAACTCTTCTTCCTTTGCACTACGTTAATACGATGGTAACGATTTATGATCTCACCTTGCATGGTATCACGATTTCGTGGTAGAATGTTTGAATTATCATTAAGCGTAGCCTACGTATCCTTCACTTGTCTCTCGCTCGCTCTCTCATCATCCGGTGATCCCACGACCCCATCGTCTTCCTCGGTCGTGCCATTGCCTCTCTCTCTCTCTTTGTGCTCCATCAAAGCCCACACTTTCGAATACACCGCTTATTATATACCTTGTCTCGTCATCGCCATTGGTGGCGAGTAGCCATCAACAGTAGCGTTAGGTATATCTGATGAAGCATAATGTGTGCGATCGACTCACTTGTCTAATTGATGAATTAGAGTACCTCCTTCTTGCACTAACTAATTAATTTGTACCACTACATACATATATAGATACAAAAGCGAAAAAGGTTTGCATTGTACATCCAACTTGATGGCGGCTTATCCTATGCACATGTCCCATTTGGTGGACATGTGCACATAACCCATCGACCATCCATCCAACTGTCCATGGCCATCCTCGCACCCACCTCCCACTTCACGCTTCTTTGCAAAAACCCTCATGCGAAATCTTCCTTTCTTCATTCGCTTTGTTCGGCCTTTGCACCAGCCCAAGCTCCAAAAGCTTCCCCCATTCCACCTCCCGCGAGCTAGGGTTCACAGCCAAACCAGCCGCCCTCCTGCGGCGCTAGCCGCACCACCAGCCTGAGCCTTGCCCCTCTGTCTCGTTGCTCTACACCTCACCTGCTCTCCTCCGTCCTCCTTTGCGCTATGCCTGCTCTCATCCATCCCCATTCCGCCCCTGCACCAGCCCGAGCTCCAGAAGCTTCCCCCATTCTTCCTCTGACTTTCCTTCCCGTCTTCCTCACTTTTGCCATATGTCCGCCTCGTCGTCCTCTAGTCTTCTGCCGCCATCTCCTCCTCTTCCCACGCACCACCCAACCCGCTTCGCTAGGGTGGCGTGCTCGATCTTAGTCTTCTGCGCCTCCGTAAATGCGTTGGCAAAGTCTCCCTCTACAACCTCCTCGTCTCCTTCAACCAGGCCATTGGCACCACCACACCCTTCTTCACCGCCATCCTCGCCTACTCCGTTACCGTATTGGGAAGGCTCTACCAAGAGCTACAGAAGCAAAACCATCCTTTGAACTCTGAACTTAATATCATATTTATTCTTTTTGCTTGAGAAGGCTCTGCCAGGAGCTACAGAAGCAAAACCATCCTCAAGACCTCCAAGGGCTCTGCCAAGAGTTGCTACAATTAGAGCACCACTAACACCGTTGTTACTTCTGGGATTTCAGACAAAAGAAGCAGCACTGGTACATGAATCAACATACATTATTTGTTCTACCACAACGTTAATAGATAACAAGCCTAATATGTATTTTTTTCTTGCAGGATGTGTAGTCAACAGACAGGCAATTGGTAAATCTGCTAACACTGTAACTAGCATGATATCTGCAAGGTGTCCTCCATCTCTCTTGGGGAGAACCCACGACACAGTGCCTTGATCTAGCGGATGATGAGTTTAGCGTGGTATCTTTGCTTGTTATTTACGATTACATCCTTGATATTGGAAGGCAAGCTGCAGCCAAAGGCTCCATTTTCTTTCTTTTGGTGTGTGTTGTTTAATTTGTTCAAAGAGTGTCACAGTGTAAAATCCTAGGGCATGATAAAGCGCCATATTACATTGTATGCAAGACACTTGACCACTGGTTTGTCATTTGCAGATTTGCAAGTAAAGTGTGGATATCATGGGGATATGCGAGATCTTAGGATGATGTTACAATTGGCAATGTCGTTGGCGGTTTGTCGAATCCGTGTTTTCGGCAAAGTTTGATTCTGTCGAGGCTTCTAGCGATCGGCCAAGCCTGAGTGGCGGTCGGACCGCCATCTTTGACTTGGTTTCTCTGAAATGATCCTTTGGCGGTCGGGCCGGCCAAAGTGGCGGTCAAGCCGGCAAGTGGAAATGATCGGCAAGCTTTGCTTGGCGGTCGACCGGCCATTGTAATCACTATGGATTTTGGAGTGGGCCAAAAATAGAAGGTGTAGGCAAGTGAGAAGGTGTACGCACTTGGTCTCATAATTTTTGGAGCTTCGGGCAAAAGTTCTATTGGGTTGAAAATTCGATGGGTTTGATTTCGAGGATGGAATTTTTGGTTAAGTCATGGGTGGCGGTCGAGGCCGCCTTTGGTGGCGATCGGCCGGCGAAGCGGTCGAGATCGGCCAAGGTGGCGGTCGGCCGGTTGTGATATGGTTAAATGCGTCGCCGTGGCGGCGATGTTTGCTGTTAGGTCAAGTTCATGGGTTTCATGGCATATGTGTTGCATGATGCATGTTTTGACTAACGTGGGTCAAGTTGTGAAGAACTTGTTCCGGATTCGTTTGCTTGTCTATTCTTTGTGCGAGGTTGCTTGGTGGTCAACGACGGTCAGCGGCGAGGATGATCGGGACTAGGCTTGGAAGTGAGGTCTAGAAACGATCGGCGATCTTTGGGTATGGTCAATGAACTCAAGTATAGTGCAGAATGGACAAGGGTAACCGAACAGGCGATTCGGTCTGTTGGTTTGATCAAGCGGCGAAGTGGGTGCAAGTGCCATGGTGGTTTCGGTGGGGCGGATGGGAGAACTTGCCGACATGAAGAGCCATTGGATCAACCTACGTGGCGAAGCATGGAGGTGCTTCACGAAGATGGGACTCGGTCTTTGCAAAAGATCGAGAAGGGTATTTTGGTAATTTTACCAAATACGCCTTAGTGACCTTTTCCAACTCACGGCGCAAAGATGGTGCAAGGTGAAGCGGATTAGGTCAAGAGATGAAGGCGGCGCTTTAAAGCGGCGTGCGTATGTGTCCCGTTTGTTTTGGGCCTTAGAGGAGCCCATTAGGGTTACTCTTCTAGAAGGTCTAAGCCTCCACTATAAATAGAGGAGGGAGGTGGCTGCACCCCCTCAACCCTTTTATTGCATTGTAAACCCTAGTTTTGCTTTTGTGCTTAGGGAGAGGATTAGTGGAGGTTAGGGTTCTAGAGAGTTGGATTTGATTTCGTGCTCATGTATTGAGTCTTTGTCCTCCATTGATGGAGTGGCTGTAAACCAATACCATATCAAATCAATCCAAAGAAAGTTCTCTCAAAGATGAGTTCGTTTGCTTTCTTTCTCTCTATTTGATGATTTTGAGTCTTTCTTTGATCCGCGAGTTTTTGGTTGGTTTCTTGCCGTGATCTAACTTGCTGTGACATGTGGGAACCCATCTAGGATCATCTTGATCATCAATCACCCACGAGCAAGTCTCTAGATCATATTTTGCATTTGGCTCGGTTTTTGAATCTCCTTCGCTCAAACTTAAAAAGATAGGAACTTTGGCATGGATCTCTGAAATCTTTGATTGGAATAGGTTCCTAATATCTTTAGGAAGGTGTGGTTCAAATTTCGTGAAGTTTGGCCTTACGGATCAAAAGTTAGGTCGTTTTTCGTTTCGGATTGTCGGGCTGATTTTGCTGATTTTGCTGATTTTCCTGTTCCTTTGTCGGGGCGGTCGGACCGCCCATTCGAGTCGGACCGCTAGGCAAACCGGTCGAGACCGCCCTGAGAGGTCGAGACCGCCCAACACTTTGAGATTTGAGTTTTGGATATTTTTGGGTGTTTTGCTTTGGGGTTTGGATTGGATTCAATACTAGTCTTCATTTGTCTTGGTATTTTGATCTTCATAGCTTCCATAGCTATTGGAGTGAAATTTGTGTTGAATCCATCTTTTGTGAAAAAGTGGCGTGCTCTATTCACCCCCTCTAGTCGCTTTTCGGTCCAACAAGTGGTATCGAGCCGGTTAGTTCAATCTTGATCTTAACAGGTCCTTTGAACTGGCGATGGATAAGTACTCAACCAAGCCGCATGTCTTTGATGGGCTCGACTATGCCTATTGGAAGAATCGCATGCGAGTTTTCCTTGAGAGCGAAGGACAAGCTATATGGGAGGTTGTTCGAGCCCGCTGCGTTGCCCGAAGTTGCTACACCGCTTCCAATGACCCTTTTGGCTAACAACAATAAGGCAAAGAACCTTCTATATCTTTGGGCTTGGTAGGCAAGAGTGCGATAAGATTTGCAATCTTGCGATCGCACATGAGATTTGGCACACCCTCGAAACTTACCATGAGGATCGTCCCGGATCAAGCAAGTCGTCGAGAATGTCTACAAGCGAGAGTACAACAAATTCGAGATGCGTCTGGTGAGAGCATCGATGGCGTCTTTACTCGTTTTAACAAGGTGATCAATCGGATGAGAGTCTGTTGACATTGAGTACTCTCAATCGAGAATGCCACCCACCTCTTGGCCGCAATCAACACCAAGGAGTGGGAGATGAAGGCAAGCGCCATAGAGGAGAATGTCGATCTCTCTAATCTCACTTTGGAGCTGCTTTATAGCAAGCTAAAAACTCATGAGATCAAGAGAGCGGTAATCCTAAGAAGGATAACATGGCTTTGGTGGTGATCCTCTCAAATGGACTCGATGGTTCTTGAGTCTTCTTACGGTTTTTCTCTTGCGTGTTTATCGCTATTCAAGAAGAAGAGTTTGAGAGTCTTCTGAGGCTGATTTAGCTCTTTTAGCCAAGAAAATCACACGGGCATATAACAATGTCAAAAAGCGAAAGAGAGGTGGCCTGTGACATGCTATGAGTGTGGAGAGCTATATCATATCAAGACCCAAGCCCCCAAGCTGAAAGGTAAGGGCAACCATAAGAATGAGAAGTTTGCTTGGAAGAAGCCTAAAGGGGGCAAGCCCAAGTATGATGCTGCTAAGCTCATGAAGGCTGCTCACCGAGTCCTTACCGCTTTTGGAGATCAATCCATGAGCGATGTGGACTCCGGGAGCGAGGAGGACAAGGAGGAGGAGATTCCTCAAGACAAGAAGGGGAAGGCTAAGTATTTCACTAGCATGTGCTTCATGGCTGACTCCGCCGACGCCGATGACGACGATGAGGTACCTCCCTCCTATGATGTTCTTTCTGCTAGATGTGATAACATGTATGGGCAATTGCTTAGTTAGGATAAGGCTTTAGAGTTTACCATGGCTAGGAACAAGGATCTAGAGTCACAAGTCGAGAATTTGACATTAGAGCTTGTGAATGCTAAGAGTCTAGATGTTGATGAATGTTCATCCTGCCATGCTTTGCACTCCGAACTGTCTAAACTACAATCTGCTCATGATATTGCTTTGCATCAACTTGAAAATGCTAGAACTGAGCTAATTGATGTTAAATCTGCTCCATGTGAAAAATGCTTAGAGTCTAGCAAGTTGGATGCTTACGGTAATGTGAAATTTAGCTTTTGCTTTTTACGCTTAGAACGAACATGAAGTTAAGGATATTCTAGAAGCAGTTAGAGCTAAATTTGCCAAGCTTAAGGACACAATTGATTCTACATCTTGTGCCTCTTGTGTAAACTTATAAGCTTGAAGTTGCTCATCTTAAGGAGAAACATGCTAGAGCCATTAAGGGCAAGACTTGTGAATCATGTGCTAATGTTGAAAAAGAGAATGCCTATCTCAAGGATACTTTAGAAAGATTCTCTAATGGTGAAAAACAGTTAAACATGATTCTAGATAAATCTAAAACTCCTTTTAAGAAGCAAGGTTTAGGATACAACTCTACCCAGGACATGTCCAAACCTAATGTCATTCAGGTCTTGGAAAATGGCTTAGTTGAATTCAAAACCCAACCTGCAAAAACTGTCTTTAAATCTGCAGGGTTTGTCCAACCTTCTTTTGAGGCAAAAGGTGCTTCTCCCAGTGGTACAAAATACCATTGCACCTATTGCAAGAAGAGTGGACATTTGGTTGAGTTCTATTGGTGTAGGTTGAAGAACGCTAAGAGAAATATTGCTAGAATGTCATTTAATCAACCTAGAGCTTTTATGAGACATGGTCATGCTCAAAAGAAGAAACCCAGTCCAGGATTTATTGCACATGCTCATCACCATGTTCCTAGACAGGATGCATCTCATGTTCTTGTTGCCATTGCTCATAATAGAACTGCTAATAAAGTCAAGGATAGCACATCTGCTTTGCATACTACTTTCATGAGACGAGTGTCTCGATCTTGGATTCCCAAGTCGCTTTTAACTAACTTGATGTTGAGACACATCGCTCTTTGTTCCTTGATTTTCGGGATTGGCGCGGAAGGGGAAGAACACATGGTTAAATCGACTCGGGTGTTCACGCCACATGACCGGAGACTCAAGATGGTTCACCTCCTTCACGCGATCAGCGGTGATGACTTCATCACCTTTGGAGATGATACACAAGGGCGCATTGAGGGAACTAGAGTGATCAGGGTGAACGACAAGTTCATTCTCAAGGACGTCGCGCTTGTGTCTAAGCTAAGGTACAATCTCCTTTCTGTCTCACAGCTTCTTGATGATGGCTACGAGACTCGTTTTAAGAAGAATGCACATCGTGTGCTTGATTCTTTTGGTGAGCTCGTTTTTGGGATTTCTAGAGTTGGTAGAATTTTTGGGGCTGACTTTTGTAAATCGCTTGCCGGATCTCTTAAGTGTTTGATTGCATCTTCTTCGATATCGGCTTTGGCACCGACGGTTGGGGCACATTGGTTTTGATCATCGACACGAGTTAGCGACCTTGATCTCATGAGAGGTTTGCCTAAACTCAAAGTCATCAAGGATCTTTGTATGTCGCCACTGTAGGCATAACAAGCAAGTTGCCGCCTCACACCGTCATTGACTATGGTTATGGTGACGGACGGACCGACGGTTGCTTCATATGGATCTTGTTGGTCTGCTAGGGTTCGATCGATCGGTGGCAATTGGTACATTCTTGTCATAGTCGATGATTTTTGAGATACTCTTGGGTGTTCTTTCTTGCTTGAAGGATGAGGCTTTTGATCATTTTCATAACCTTGTTCTTCGTTTGGCTTCGAACTTCCCGGTGCTTTGAGAAGCGATCCGTAGTGACAATGGCACGAGTTCAAGAATGCTTCTTTGCCTCTTTTGTCTTTGGCCTTGTATTGAGCATCGATTCTCTTCTCCACGTCCCTCAACAAAATGGCGTTGTGGAAAGGAAAAACAGGACTCTAGTCGAGATGGCTAGGGCGATCTTTGGATGAGTATAGCACACACCGAGGAGATTTTGGGCGAAGCTATTGCTCTGACTTGCCATATTTCAAACTGTGTCTTTTTGAGACCGTCTTTGGGTAAGACTTCATATGAGCTTCGTTTTGGTAGAAAACCCTCTGTTTTTCACTTTCGAGTCTTTGGATCGAAGTGTTTTATTCTCAAGACAGGAAACCTAGATAAATTTGAATCAAGAACTTGTGATGGTTTATTTCTAGGTTATCCTGCTCATTCGAGGGGTTTTCGGGTTTTTAATGTTGAAACTAACATTGTCCAGGAGACATGCAATGTCACTTTTGATGAGACTAGCCACAGGCTAGATCCAGATGTTTGGTGACTTATAGGTGACAGAGAGCATTTTTGTTGAAGAAGATGAGGATGAACTTGATTTTGCTCCTTCATCATTCTTTGATGTTCTGTGCAAAATGCCCAAGCTCGAACACCTTTCTGTTGCTTCACCTCCAATTGAGGCTCCTGCCGCGACTTCTTCATCAGCAGTACCTCCGGAGGTTGAGGAGATGCTATCTCCCCCAGGCGCTCCTTTGCACATTCAGAAGCAACACCCTCCGGATCAGATTATTGGCAATCTCCATGAGCGAGTCACTCGCTCTAGGTATCATGATCCGAGTCTTTTCTCTCACTCTGCATTTGTAGCTTCTTTTGAACCCAAGGATATATCACATGCTTTATCTGATGCTAGTTGGGTCAATGCCATGCATGAGGAGTTAGAGAATTTTGAAAGAAATAAAGTTTAGAATCTTGTAGAACCTCCTAGTGGACATAATGTTATAGGAACCCGTTGGGTGTTCAAAAATAAACAAAATGAGGATGGTTCTGTGGTTAGAAACAAGGCTAGATTGGTAGCTCAAGGCTTTAGCCAGGTTGAGGGGTTAGATTTTGATGAGACCTTCGCTCCTGTTGCTAGATTAGAAGCCATTCGCATCTTGCTTGCATTTGCTGCATCTAAAGGTTTTAGGTTGCATCAAATGGATGTTAAGAATGCCTTCTGAATGGTTTTATAGAGGAGGAAGTGTATGTTAGGCAACCCCTGGTTTTGAGAATCCCAAGCACCACGATCATGTTTTAAGCTATCCAAAGCCTTGTATGGTCTTAAACAAGCCCTAGAGCACTGTATGATAGACTTAAGACTTTCTTGCTTAAGAATGATTTTGAAATGGAAAAAGTTGATAAGACTCTTTTCATTCTTAGGCATGGCAATGACTTCACTTGTTCGGATATATGTTGATGATATTATCTTTGGTGGTTCCTCTAATGCTCTTGTTTCCGGTTTTTACGAGACTATGTCCGAGGAATTTGAGATGAGCATGATGGGAGAACTCAATTACTTTACGGGGCTACAAATCAAGCAATGCAAGGAAGGATCTTCATCCATCAAGCGAAGTACACCAAGGATTTGCTCAAGCGTTTTGATATGGGTGATTGCAAGCCGATCGTCACTCCCATGGCGACTTCGATTGCTGGATCGAGATGAGGAAGGAGAAGCCGTGGATCAGCGAGTATCGCAGCATGATTGGCTCCTACATGTACTGACGGCCTCAAGACCGGACATCCACTTCACGGTCTGCCTCTGCGCGAGGTTTCAAGCATCACCGAGGACTTCACATCGCCAAGCCGTTAAGCGCATTTTCAGGTATTTACACTCTACCCTTCAGTATGGCATTTGGTATTCTTGTTCTTCTTATTTGTCCATTCGGGGTTTTGATTCGATTTTGCGGTACAGTAGGCTAGATAGAAAAACACATCGCACATGTCATTTCTTAGGCACTTCTCTTGTCTCTTGGTCATCTAGGAAGCGGTCTTACATTGCACAATCCATCTTCGACGTTGAATATGTAGTTCTTTGCTAGTTCTTTGTGTCGATTTTGTGGATGGTCTCCACTCTTAAGGATTTTGGGTTAACCTTTGCTAGTGTTCCTCTTTTACGTGACAACACTTCGCTATTAACATTGCTAAGAACCCGATTGCAACATTCTAGGACCAAGCACATAGACATTAGCTATCACTTCTTTAGAGACCACGTTGAGAAGGGTGATATTGTCTTTGCGTTTTGTGGAGTCAGAGGCTCGATTAGCGATATCCTCACCAAGCCTTTAGACCCAACAAGGTTTGCCACCTTGAGGAGTGATTTAGGGTAATTTATCCCTATGGGTTGGTTTGAGGGAGTTGGATCTTTTGATCTTTCCTTGTTCATTTGATCTTTTCTTAATTTTCTTTTGAACTTGTTGATCTTTTTAGGCTTTTTAGGCTTTATGAGCTTTTCTTGCATCTCATTGTATCATATTGCATTTCATATGAAAAATCCAAAAGATGCATTGTAATATAAGCTTTTCACTTATCTTTTAAAATTGATGAAGCTTTGTTTATTACCCTTTGGAGCTTTAGTGTTTCAATTCTTGCTCAATGCCATGTCTAGTTCTTTGACTTGCTAGAATTATCATGCTTTCACATGTGTAGCTAAGTCTTTGTTGTATGAGCTAGAACTTGAAAAACAACTTGAACTAAGAAATTTGCAATTTGTGAATTGTTTAGCGATTCTTAATTAGTGCTCCTTTTGTGACATTGGCCCTGTCAAAATTGCTTTGTTAGCTCTTGAATCTAGCTTTGATCATTCCTTGAGCTTCTTGTATTCTTGAGAATCTAAAACTGCTCTTGTGAAAAATGAAAAATCAAGCTTCAAGATTGTCTCATGCTTAAATTGTGCCAAACTACTCTTACGAGACTGCATGTCAAAGACATGAACTTTGAGATAGTTTGATGATCGAACGATCTCATAGGGAATTTGCTTGTCTGGCGACATGAACCTCAAGATTTATGCATACTGGTAGAAGCTTAGGAAGAGTTTGTGGATGGCTCCTAGTCCGGGATCTTCTTCACTAAGATATACCTTTAATCAACTTTTGGTGAAGCTTAGGATGAGTTTGTGGATGGCTCCTAGTCCGGGATCTTGTCACTAAGTTAGACCATTAGTCAACTTCAATATTTATTGCAAATGAAAAACAGTTGAAAAATGGGCATTTGAGAAAATTGAGCAAAATGATTCAATTCAGGACCTTTTTGTCTCTTAATATGGTCATTGTTAGCTTTTGGATCTCACATTGACATTTTGACATGGCCAGTATCATTTTAGGATCCCTGTTGATGAACTTGCAAGATTTGAAGCTTTGCTTAAAATGCTAAAATTCATTGCTTTATATTGAGCCTTCTTGCTTATCTTTGTTATATATGTCTTATCATGATCTTGCTAAGCATATTGTTAGGCTTGATATGTTGTTTGTGCAACTTTAGAAATGCTAACTTGTTCTTTTGGGTAATCTCCAAAGCTTCTTGTTTTCAAAAATTGAAAAATACAAAAATTTAAGCCACTCCATTGCATTTCATGCATGCTCCTTCTTATGCTTTTTCCTCATTCTGTATTTGTCATCTCTGGATGAGAGGAAGGCGTGATTCCTTGATGACTCCATTGTCAAAGGGGGAGAAGATGGTTGAAAAAGGGGAGAAAAGGGGGAGTTTTGAAAAAGGGGGAGTTACTTGGAGAAAAATGGAAAATTTGAAATTTTCTGAAATTTGAGGATCATAGTGAGGGGGAGTTTCTTATTTGCATTCTTATGGTTTTATTGTCATTTCTGAACTTGAATTGCAATTCTTGATCCTCACAATGATCAAAGGTCATATCGAACAATTGTTCTTTCATATGGACCTTAAGTGAGTTTTTGACTCATTTCTGGAATTTGAAGCTTTCATGCTTTCTTTTGCCGTATCTCACTTGCTGATACTATTCTGGAGCCAGCTTGGTCATTTCCTTTGCTTTTTCTCGCATTTGGACCAAGTTGTGCCTTTGAGCGAAAACGACGTGTTTTTACTTTTCAAACCTCTAAATTTACATTTGTGGAAAATTGCCAATGTGTTCATCAAGGGGAGATTGTGGATATCATGGGGATATGCACGAGATCTTAGGATGATGTTACAATTGGCAATGTCGTTGACGGTTTGTCGAATCCGTGTTTTTCGGCAAAGTTTCATTCTGTCGAGCTTCTAGCGGTCTAACTAAAATACTGGTGGCGGTCGGACCGACCATGCTGACTTGGTTTCTCTGAAATGGTCCTTGGCGGTCGAGGCCAAGCCAAAGTGGCGGTCGAGGCCAACAAGTGGAGCGATCTGGCAAGCTTTGCTTGAGCGGTCGAGACGGCCATTGTGATCACTATGGATTTTGGAGTGGGCCAAAATAGAAGGTGTAGGCAAGTGAGAAGGTGTACGCACTTGGTCTCATAATTTTTGGAGCTTCGAGCAAAAGTTCTATTGGGTTGAAAATTCCGATGAGGTTTGATTTCGGGAGAATTTTGGTTAAGTCATGGTGGCGGTCGAGGCCGCCTTTGGTGTGATGCGGGCCGTGAGGCGATCGAGGCCGCCAAGGTGGCGGTCGGCCGGTTAAGATCTGTTCGTCGTCGCCGTGGCGGCGATGTTTGCTGTTAGGTCAAGTTCATGGGTTTCATGGCATATGTGTTGCATGATGCATGTTTTGACTAACGTGGGTCAAGTTGTGAAGAACTTGTTCCCAGATTCGTTTGCTTGTCTATTCTTTGTGCGAGTTTGCTTGGTGGTCAACGACGGTCAGCGGCGAGGATGATCGGGACTAGGCTTGGAGAGTTGAGGTCGAGCGATCGGCGATCTTTGGGTGTGGTCAATGAACTCAAGTATAGTGCGAGAATGGACAAGGGTAACCGAACAGGCGATTCGATCGGTTGGTTTGATCAAGCGGCGCGGGGTGGGTGCAAGTGCCATGGTGGTTTCGGTGGGAGCGGATGGGAGAACTTGCCGACATGAAGAGAGCCGCCGATCAACCTACACGTGTGAAACATGGAGGTGCTTCACGAAGATGGGACTCGGTCTTTGCAAAAGATCGAGAAGGGTATTTTGGTAATTTTACCAATACATGTAGTGACCTTTTTTCCAACTCACGGCGCAAAGATGGTGCAAGGTGAAGCGGATTAGGTCAAGAGATGAAGACGGCGCTTTAAAAGCGGCGTGCGTATGTGTCCCGTTTGTTTTGGGCCTTAACGGAGCCCATTAGGGTTACTCTTCTAGAAGGTCTAAGCCTCCACTATAAATAGAGGAGGGAGGTGGCTGCACCCCCTCAACCCTTTTATTGCATTGTAAACCCTAGTTTTGCTTTTGTGCTTAGGGGGAGGATTAGTGGAGGTTAGGGTTCTAGAGAGTTGGATTTGATTTCGTGCTCATGTATTGAGTCTTTGTCCTCCATTGATGGAGTGGCTGTAAACCAACACCATATCAAATTAATCCAAAGAAAGTTCTCTCAAAGATGAGTTCGTTTGCTTTCTTTCTCTCTATTTGATGATTTTGAGTCTTTCTTTGATCCGTGAGTTTTTGGTTGGTTTCTTGCCGTGATCTAACTTGCTGCGACATGTGGGAACCCATCTAGGATCATCTTGATCATCAATCACCCACGAGCAAGTCTCTAGATCATATTTTGCATTTGGCTCGGTTTTTGAATCTCCTTCGCTCAAACTGAAAAAGATAGGAACTTTGGCATGGATCTCTGAAATCTTTGATTGGAATAGGTTCCTAATATCTTTAGGAAGGTGTGGTTCAAATTTCGTGAAGTTTGGCCTTACGGATCAAAAGTTAGGTCGTTTTTCGTTTCGGATTGTCGGGCTGATTTTGCTGATTTTCCTGTTCCTTTGTCGAGGCAGTCGACCGCCCATTCAGGTCGAACCGCTAGGCAAACCGGTCGAGACCGCCTGTGAGAGGTCAGACCGCCCAACACTTTGAGATTTGAGTTTTGGTTATTTTTGGGTGTTTTGCTTTGGGGTTTGGATTGGATTCAATACTAGTCTTCATTTGTCTTGGTATTTTGATCTTCATAGCTTCCATAGCTATTGGAGTGAAATTTGTGTTGAATCCATCTTTTGTGAAAAAGTGAGCGTGCTCCTATTCACCCCCCTCTAGTCGCCTTTTCGGTCCAACATAAAGAGTATGAGGTTCCATCTTAGTTCTCAAACAAAGTCTCGGTAGAAATCACTACACCATGGCATAGTATTAAGGGCAATCAAACTACCGGGGAAAACTGCTTTGAAAAGCAAATTATTTGCTGGGAATTGGTTTCCCAAGCACTTTTTGCTTGCCTGGTAAAGTGCTGCCGGGAAAGACATTCCCCGGCAGATATCTGGGTTCCCGACAGTTAACTGCCTTAGATAAGTTATTTTTCCTCGGCAGTTAGTGTTTCCCCATGAGTTAGTTGTTTCCCGGTAGTTAGAGTTTCCCTAGCAGTTAGATGCATTGCCAGCAGTTAACTGCTCTCGATTGTCTGTTTTTCCCGATAGTTATATCTATTGCCGACAGTTAATTGCCCTCGATTGTCTTTTGCACCATTTAACCATAATTTAAAAAACATACAATTTTGGTAATCATACAACTCAAAAAACATGTCATATCAACAATCAAAGATATTTGCAACACATAGATCAAATTCATATTTTGCAAAATACATTAACATGAAATATGAATGTTCTGATAAGCACAAAAGTACATGTGCAGTACATACAGAGTGCATGCAATTTTGGAATTCTGAGCATTCAAATATAGCCATGATGACACAATCATCTGAAGTCTACTCAACCTAAAGAAATGCTCTAACTCCTTCTACCACAATACTAGTCTAGCCTTGGCATGTACAAAACATCCACGCAAAAGAAGTCAACAGTGTAGATGTCCACATAATGAAATCATCATGCTATCACCATTTGCAAAATAAGGACGATCACTCCATCAACAAACAATAACTTCAACAACCCTTATGTTTTGAACTTGAAAACAAATTCGGGAAGTCAATAACCACAAACCATATATAAGCCCAAACAAGATATAAGCGTCAAATAGGTAAGAATTAAATGTATACTCCCACCTATTTACATATGACGTTACATGAAAGCATTTCATTTGTAAGTGTTAACATAATTATGGTTGTGCTCCATGCAAAAGATAGCAATTCCCTTAAAAGGTTCTACAATGATGCACCAAAGGTACTTCTCTACTAGACCAGAGAGAGCATGCATTATTGCACCTGGTATATAAATTTATTGCCAGCAACAAATAGATTCCATAAGAACAGGTTGTTTGAAATTTGTCTTAGGCTAGTACAAAGAATCAACTAAAAAATGGAATGCACTCACCAATAGGTTCCAGCTCCCTGAGCACTAGCAGTTTCTCTTTGGGAGCATAATGACATGCATGCATATTGTTGTTCAATCAAACAAGGAGCAAGAGGCTACTCAAGTACTCAATACTCAAGTACTCTGCACTCTAAGTAGAAATCTGAAAGATATATAACAATCTGAAATCTTACTAACTAGTCATGGTAGATTTAAGCAAAGTTGTAGGTAGCTAATACATTTCTGCGTAATTCAATGCTTGAAACTATAACCACGAAAGCACCTCGATTTTTAGCGTATGAAATGATGTAGACCTGCTTATGTATTCTGTTTTTGCCTCACCATATCTGGTTGAACTCCAGGTAAGATATTTTGTCATCCATGGACTGTTCAATACTTTCTCGATCAAATGATAAATAACTGCATGTTGTCGACTCATCGACCACTAGTGGCACGACAATGCACTTTCTTTATCCGACCACATCGAGGGTCCTAGAGATATCTCTTTTGTTATGTTAGGAGGGGCAAATCCCATATCCGACCATATCTACTAAAGTCATCAGTAAAAAGTTATGAAGTATTGAAAACCACCTCTGGCCGAAGTGCTCATTGGTTCACATACATCCGTATGTACAAGGGCCAATAAGCCACTTGCCCTCTCACTTATACCTGTGAAAGGTGCCTTTGTTATTTTGCCAAGTAAACAAGATTCACATTTTTTAAATGATTTAAAATCAAATGAGTTTAGAAGACCATCTTTATGGAGCTTCATCATAAACTTCTCATTTATATGACCTGAGCGACAATGCAAAATAAAAGTGGGATTCAAATCATTAGGTCAAGTCTCTTAGTATTAATGTTACAGACATGCACATCCTCAAGATTCAAAACATATAGTCCATTCACCAATGGAGCATGCCTATAAAGCATATCATCAAAATAAATTGAACAACTATTGTTCTTTTATTCCGAACTCATAACCTTCTGCTCCTAAACATGAAGTAGAAATAATATTTTTGCTTAAGGCAAGAATATAATCACAATTATTTAATTCTATAATTAATCCTAAATGTAGAACTAATGGTAAAGTGCCAATAGCTAATGCAACGACTCTTGCTCTATTGCCCACACGAAGATCAACCTTGCCTCTTGTCAAACTTCTACTTCTTATCAGTCCCTACATCGAATTGCAAATATGAGCAACCGATCCGGTATCAAATACCCAAGAACATGTTGGAGAAGTGTAACATCCCAAGTTTTGGAGTTTATTTGAAGCATTTAAAAATTAAAAAAAATAACCATTTGATTTTTCTGGGTTCAGTAAAAGTAATTTGAATTTTCAGAAATCAAAACAATTTAATGTGATTAATTTAAACTTCAGTTAAAGTAAAAGTTAGTTTATTTGGGTTCCTTGAGTTCCAGATAATTTTCTAGGAATTTTTGGAGTTCAATTGCTATTTCTTTGTGCCCCTGCCTCGTCGTTGTTTGCCCATGCCATATGGGCCCTTTCCTTTCTTCCTTCCTTTCTCGATCAAGTGATGGATAACTTCATGTGGTCGAATCTTCGACCATTAGTGGCATGATCATGTACTTTCTTTATCCAACCACATCAAGGGGCACAGAGATATCTCTCTTGTCATGTTAGGAGGAGCAAATATCATATCCGACTAGTCACATCCCTCCGCATGTTTCATAGCATACCTGAAAGCTACCTTTATAAGTACCTAGTTACAAAGTAGCGTTTGGCAACCCCAAGTGTACTATTACACATGTAGAAAACCATATTGATCTTAGGTCTAAGGATTATATATCATTATTGCTTAAGACCAACTGATAACACATAAAATCATAACAATCTCAATAGTGTCTCAAGGTTGGTCAATCCATCACCATGTACTCTAACATGTGTTCGCATTATTGATTCGATATCCCCATATCCATGACTGGTGAAACATGGTCATCAATTAGTACATGAGTTGGTCGATAAGCCACTAGTGTTTCAACCAGTGACATCCGACCAATGATACATTTAGAATGACATCATAAAACTTAAAGAGCTTCACCAATAAGTCACATACTTGTTAATCTTTATAAATGATAATTCATCCAAGGAATATAATAATATTTATTTTATAACTCATAAACATAGGCGTGATACAATCATCTCTATGATTGCCTCTAGGGCATATCACCAACTATTAGCACTTTTGGGATGAGGTAGGCTACTTTGAGTAATTGTTAAGGACTTAATCTTATGCGCCATTGAACTAGGTCATATCGTACAACCACATGTCTAGTATAGAATGGACCTAGCTAATTACTTAGTTATGTCTCAACTCTAGTTCTGATTTTGGAAGCGTGAGTTTCGGGATGGATATTCACAATGGTGCAAGAGGGGGGCCCTGTCTGGTCATGATGGCATTTAGTGTTGAAACCTTAACGGGCATAATTGGGTTGAGAATGAGCTTTGTAAAGACTTTGTGATAATCACTTAGTCACGCACCTATAGAAGTGTGTGACATACATTATAAGTTGATTTATCTCTTGTGGGTAAAGCTGTATAACCTCTGTAGAGTTAAAATTGTTTAAACGGTTGTGTCCCTAGTTATAGACATTGACCGAGGATTTCACACGAGAGGTAGAGTTTTTATAAAATGGTTGGAAGGTGAATGAGATGTTCACTCACTTGGTGGTTTGGTTGGGAAGTGAATGGGAGATTCACTACTTGTTTCAAAAAATTATTTACTCTATTTAATTATTGTCATTTTAAATACACTTTGCAATATACTTACTGTGTTTATTGTCAATACTAAGCTTTACGCAAAAGAACCATATGGTTATTCCTTTGTTCAAGCATTGTGTGAATATTAATTGCGTACTATTCCATACGACTTGCTAAGTACTTTATTTGTTTGCGGCTTTAAACTTTCTTTGCTTTCGGTTGAAGAAGGTCACGCTATTCAAGAGTTCTACGAGGAGTTCTTTGAAGACTTTGCAAACTAAGATGCGTTCTCCACTCGATTGTCTCAAGGCATGTCGAATGGTCACCCCATGTTTTATTTCCGCTGTAAGAGTTTTATTTGTTTTTTAAGCTATGCGTGGCAAGTTAAGTAAACGTTGACCATAAGGTCCAGTTTTTACTATTTGCTATTGTGCTACCTTTTTAGTTAAATTGTTGAATTGATGGTATTTCATTGATATTTCACTGTGTGAGCAAGCTACTGATCGTTAGACTAGTTTAGAATACACAGAGGGTTTCGGATGTGTAAATCTGGGTCCCGACATCTACCGCCCTGTCATGCCCCAAGTAAACAACCCCTGGGACCCACTGCGCAAACTGGACTAGTCCCACAATCAGTCACTAGTCCGCACAATTCAACAATGATGTAATCACAGCCATACAACAAACGATAGATGAAGCAGACAAATTAACAATAATTAACAGCAAAAGACCTTATCGTCAAGCATTTTATAGAGGTTTGCCGCATAGGGCTACAACAAAAGAGCTCACAGCGGAAACAAAAGAACACGTGGCGGCTATTCGACATACCCACAAGCAATCGAGTGGAGGACGTTCTAGCACGAGAGGTCCTCGAAGACCTTCTCTTTAAAGAGGTCGGAGCACCCTGGGACGTCTTCTTCAGCTGCTGATCAACCAGAGGGCACAAGCCATGAGTACTTTGAATATACTCAACAAGCCGTAGGGAATGTATGCAAATAGTAATCATGCAAGGCTTTCCAAGGAGGTCTTTATGGTTACTTTGCAGAAAGCAGTATTGAATAGAAATACAATAAGTAGATTGCAAAGCACAAGTTGAAAGATTAATACATAAGTAAGCAAGTTTTCTTTGAAAACAACACAGGACCACCCTGGTCACTACCCAGACCACCCGTGACCACCCTGGTCACTTCCCAGACCACCCGTGACCACCCTGGTCACGGCCCAGACCACTCGGAACCAACCAAGACAAACAAATTTTGAGAAAGTCTACCCCTTGCGTGAAATCACCAGGCATGTCCATAACCCGGGACACGTCTATTTGAATAGATTTATACTCTGCAGAGGTTGCACAACTTTACCCACAAGACACGAGTTCTCTAGTTTATTTGGCACCCATCGATGCCCCTGCTCACTACCTTAGGAAAGCAAGCTAGAGCACGTGACAAGGCCTTTACAAGGTTCTACTTTGACTCGGTTCCACTCGCTAAGGTTTCGCCCTCCCGGGCCCCTCTTGCGCCAAGTGTGCGTATCCATCCCATGTCTTACACACTTCCACCAAAATGGAACCGAAGCAAAGCATTGCAAATTAGTTGGCCAGGACCACCCCATCATGGTCTTGTGGTTGCACGGTTTGGCCCGGATCAATGGCTTACAAGGTTAAGTCCTTAGTGGTTGCTCAGACAAGACATCCTCATCCCAGTGTGCTTCCTGCACCGCCTTTACTGTACGATCATTTGCCTGAGCGAAAACATTTTGGGTTCAACCCAGCCAAATGACCACCCTAGTCATGGCACAACAAATTTTATTAGTGACCACGCAGGCCAGGGCAATGCATGCCAAGACAACACATGCCAAGGCAACACATGCTACAATTCCATAATCACTTAGTCAAATTTAATCATTAAGAAACAGGTGATCGGGAGACATCGCATAACTACAACAGGTCTAAGCAATATCGCACCCATGTTGGTTATCACAACAAAGAGGTCCAACTAAGATTACCCAACCTATCTTTGGTCCAAAGGTACATGTCAACATGTCTAACACAAGTATTCAAAGGGGTCATCTTGACAATTAGGTGTTTAACTAATTCCCAAACCATTTTTATACAAGTAGCCATGCATGTTGGTATAAAAACAATATAATTTTGTAAACTGGAAACAACATAATCAAAGGTCTCGATTTGCCTTTGTTGAAGAGTTGAGGTTCTTTGGTAGAGGTCATTGGGTCCAAGAATTCTTCTGAGAAGCCAGAATCTACGTGTGAAAAGAGCCAAACAAATACAACAAATCCAAATGAAAACCAAAAGCTAAAACCAAATGAAAATGCAGAAATAGAAACAGGCTCTGGGAGGAGGTCCAAGGAGGAGATCTGAGGAGGAGGTCCAAAGGAGGAGGTCTGAGGAGGATACAACTACTTCACGTGGTCGTAAAAGGACGAACTACATAGCGTGGTTGTAAATGGAGATACAACCACGCAACGTGGTCGTGAGAGCAAAAGAGAACAAGGCACGAAGGAACTCACCCAGACACAGAGAGAGAGTGAAAAGATGGGAGGAGGACGGTGAACGGCGCGAGCGCTCGGGTGAACTCTCCGGCGGCGAGGTGGTTGAAGGCGACGCAACTCCAACGAACTCCTTGGCGACGAGGAGGAGACGTCATAGCTCCAACGAACTTCTTAGTGAAACTTCAAGCACAGAGACATAGGGTGGGGGCAAGGGAGCAAGGGAGCAGGAGAGCTGGGTGAGAAAAGGTGATGAAAGAGGGCTGCTCGGGCTTTTATAGCCGGGAGGAAACGAGGAGAGCCACTGAGACTCAGAAACGCACGTGATCAAGGGTAGGTGAGGGAGGAGATGGGAGCAGGTCGGGGAGGAGACAAGAGGGAGAATAGGTACTGCAAAAAACAACAGCATTTAATGCGACACAACAAGATGTTAATGCTTAGAACCTTTGCGTCGTGATGGCCGAACGGGAGGAGACGGAGAAGGTGAGCAGAGGCGAGGTGGGACTAGTCAACTCGTAAAGGTGGTCCAACCAAAGGGAGGTCGAGACTAAGGAGGAGATCGTGACCCAAGGGGAGGTCGTGACCCAAAGGGTGGTCTTTGCAAAAGACCAGCAGGGTGGTCGCGACCCAAAGGGTGGTTGCTTGACACAAAGGGTGGTCACGGCCCAAAGAGTGGTCCTGACCCAAAGGGGTGGTCGCAGCAAGTCTCGGGACCACCCGAGGTCTTGGACTAAGGGGAGGTCCAACGAGAGGAGGTCTAAACCAGCAGGAGGTCTAAACCGAGAGGAGGTCTGAACTAAAGGGATGTCCAAGCGAGTGAGGTCTAAACCAGCGGGAGGTGTAAACCACAAGGAGGTCCAACAAGAGGGAGGTCTAAACCAACAGGAGGTTTAAACCACAAGGAGGTCCAACAAGAGGAGGTCTAAACCAATAGGGAGGTAGGAGCGAGCAGAGGAAGGATTCAACACAAAGAGCTCCAAAGAACTCCAAAAATCAAACTTGAATTAGTTTAAGTTGGATTAAGTCATATTAAATCGCAACAAATTTTCAAAATCTCCAAGTTAAGCTTGAGCAATTCAACAAAACTAAATGGTTATTTTTATTTTCAAAAAACTCGAAACTCCAAAAATTAGGAGGTTACAAGCCTACCCCACTTACAGGAATCTCGACCCGAGATTCGGGCTCACTAGAGAATAGGTGCGAAAAATCTACCTTCAAGTCCTCTTCACGCTCCCAAGTAGCTTCCTCTTCAGTGTGATTGCTCCACTGGACTTTGCAGAAACGGATGACCTTGCTTCTTGTCACTTGCTCGGGCACTTCCAAAATCTTGATAGGTTGCCCCTTGTAGGTGAGGTCTTGCTGGAGGTCAACAGCTTCTATGGGCATCTGTTCCTCTGGCACACGCAGACATTTCCTCAACTGCGACATATGGAAGACATCATGCACGTCCGACAACCGAAGCAGGAGCTCCAATTAGTAAGCAACTTCTCCCCTTCTGTCTAAAATTGGGAATGGTCCGATGTATCGAGGTGCAAGCTTTCCACTTACTCTAAAGCGTCACATTCCTTTGAGAGGTGAAACCTTTAGATACACATGATCTCCTGGAGCAAAAGCTAATTCTCAGCGACGGTTGTCCGCATAGCTTTTCTGCTTGGACTAGGCTATTCTGAGCTTTTCTTTGATCGACTTAACTTGTTCTTCAGCTTCTTTCAAGATATCAGGTCCAAGCACTTGTCCTTCTCCTGTTTCAGTCCAATACAAGGGTGTTCTACATTTTCTTCCGTAGAGAGCTTCAAACCGGGACATCTGTAAACTTGCTTGATAGCTATTGTTGTAAGAAAATTCCTCATATGGCAACATTCTATCCCAGCTGGCTTGGTTCTCAAGAGCGTAGGCTCTCAACATATCCTCTAGGATCTGGTTTACCCTTTCCGTTTGCCCATCAGTCTGAGGATGGTAAGCTGTGTTGAAATTCAAATTTGTACCCAGAGCACTGTGCAGCTTTTGCCAAAACCTGGAGGTGAACTGAGATCCTTGATCCGACACAATCTTCTTGGGTACTCCATCTTTGACACATTATCCTTACCATGTACAACTCTACAAGTCTACCTCCGAGAAGGTGGTCGAATGCGGATGAAGTGTGCAACCTTTGTCAAACGATCTATAATTACCCAGATAGAGCCATAACCAGCTTGGGTTCTTGGCAGACCAGCGATAAAGTCCATGCCAATCTCTTCCCATTTTTATTCGGGTATGTCCAAGGGTTGCAAGAGTCCAGGAGGTCTCTGATGATCGGCTTTAACTCGCTAACAAATGTCACATTGGGCTACATACTCAGTGACCTTGTGATGAGGACATCGACACCAACTCCATCAACTCCAACGTGGGCCAAGCTACCTCCAACACGCCCAAGGGACCAATGACAAGAGCACGAGCGCGACAACTTAACATCGAGGTGAAGTCGCTCTTACTTGAGTCTCCCATTGATATCTCGAGGCGGGATCTTGCCTCATGCCCCATATGTATGTGTGATCAGCTTCGCAGGGGAAGATGGCAAGAGAAGTGATGACCGGGAGACAAAGATGTGCTTGCTGTTTTCAGCCCATACCGGTCTGACCGCCGGCCAGACCGGTCAGACCGGCGCCCCAGGTGCGGTCCGACCGCCCTCAACGACGGTCCGACCGGCGTCACCACTGCCAAGCTTCATGGGCGGTCCGACCGCCCTCCACGCCGTCCGACCGGCGCCCGAGCGCGGTCCGACCGCCCTCAACAACGGCCCGACCGCCCGACGTCCTTAGCGGGATTTGGCGCAGCTCCACAGCGGTCCGACCGCTTTCGTTCACGGTCCGACCGGCGCCAGCGATCCGACCGGTTCTTCAACGCCGGTCGATCGAAGTCGGCGGGCGAGGCCCTTTTCCTTTGCTGCCCCACCACTATAAAGGGGCAACACCCCACCCGAGAAAGGGAGAATAGATAGAACTTGAGCTTTGCTCTTGCCTAGGTTAGATCCCTAGGTTGGGAGTTCCCCATCTTGTCCTTGTATTTCCTTTTGGATTGTAAGGAGCATCGTCTGACGGATGTATGGACACTGATCGTTCAATTAGAGATTGTTGATTGAGTTCTTTGTTGGAGGCTATCTCATTGGAGTGTGTTGCCAAGAATTGCTTCTCAATAGGCTTTCTCTATTTATCCCCTCGATCCTCTGACGTGAAGACCCGTAATCCGTATCATCTTGGTATCGAGCTCTTGGTTGCCACGGTAGGATCGATTTATCAAATTTCTTGTTTCTAGGGTTCATGTGTTCATCCCCAAATTTGAAAACCCTAGCCCCGATCTGAAATTCTTGATGTGTTTTGCTAATTGTGATCCAATAGATGTGTTTCTTATGTGCTGATCTACTCCCCCTGTGATTTTTGTGCATTTTGATCGGAGGAATCGACGGGAATCGACGAATTTCATCATTTCGGCCGAGATGAACTGGGCTCTGCTCGTGAAATCGGTCTGACCGCCAATTGACCGGTCGGACCGCCAAGCCCGCTTCAACCGGTCGGACCACTGGCCCAACCGGTCGGACCGCGGGACCAATTCCGCCGGTCGGACCGCCCAGCCACACCGGTCGGACCGCCAGAGGTAAACAGACCAAGAACTTTCCGGAATTTGCAGCGTTTCAACCTCGACTCTGAGCCTTGTAAGCCTTTATCGAACCTTTGCGAATACCTTTGCTCCTAGTCGACTAGTTCATCCACGATTGCTTGGCTTTGCATGTGTATAATGAGTAGTGCACCTAGGTTCATTCATTAAGCTTGAATCAAGTCGGATATCCATGTGATTTGAGTTGGGCAACAAGGAAGTACCTCCCCCTCCAAAACAAAAACAGAAAAAAAAAAGAAAAGAAAAGAGAAGAAGAGCGTTGTCCCAACGAGACATCAAAAACAAAAAAAAAAGGAGAAGAAAGAAAAGAAAAGGGGGAAGGGGAAGCCAACTCAAATACCTTTCCGGGCAAGCTCCCTATACATATTGGTGCATTCTTATTGTCATATGCAATCTAGAGCCTTACAACTTTGCAATCGAACTAGCGTCTTCCCTTACTAGTGCAACATGAGCTAATTCTACCTTTTACTTCCATCTTGTGCTTTAGCTCAATACCATTGGTTGCATTCTAGTACCATCATCTTTGGGAGTGTGTGAGTTCCTTTGACTTGGGATCGGCACCTAGGCTTATGCAATCTAGTTTGGATTCCTTTTAGCATTACTTCACTTGAATTTCATTTTGTGATTGCTTTTGAATACTCACCCACCAAGCTCCACATAAGTTGTGTGTGTGTTCAAGGTTTCAACAAAGAACTCTCTCAACCCTCTTACGCAATCCGTGAGGAAGTACAAGGACTTGGTTGGCAGGGAAGGTGAGGGAGAGTAAAATTCTACATTTTTTGAACTAATCTTTGTTTCTCTTTGTTGGATACTAACCATGTCGAGAGAAGGCCACCTGCGGCAGAGATGAGTTAGCCGCTGAATGTGTCACTCAAACGCAGCTTAATGCGTTGAGTGGCGCCCTTCGACAAGAGATCCAAGAAGCAATGGCCAGTACTCAGAAAGATTTGGAGATCGAGATCAACCAACAATTCGGGGTTCTCCGAACCAACCTCGTGGTGACATCCTTAGAGAGCTCGGGCAAATCCTTTGGGAGCACATGAGGTTGAATTGGATGAGACCGATGCAGAAGCCGCCGAGCGCCTGGCTCGAGAGAGGCGAGCAAGAGGGGACCGCATTCCCCATCATCAAGCTCACCCACATCCACCAAGAAGAGCAGAAGGCATTGCTGGCCGAGGCCGAGGTGGAGGGGGTGACCCATATGATCTTCACGATGATGGATGGGAGACGAGGTCGCGTGATGGCCCCCGTGGTAGGTACCGGTATGAGCGTGAAGAGGAAAGGTTTGGGAAGCTAAAGTTCACCATACCCAAATTTGATGGAGGTCCGGATCCAGAAGCATATCTCACATGGGAGTTGAAAGTGGATAAAATATTCCGGATGCATAATTACTCCGAGGAGAAGAAACTGGCCATGGCATCAGTTGAGTTTGATGACTATGCACTCATATGGTGGGAACAGGTAATCAACCAAAGGGAAGCTCACAATGAGAGGCCAGAGCATCTTGGGTGAGATGAAGCATGAAATGAGAGCAAGATTTGTGCCTGTGCACTACAAGAGGACTTGTATGATAAATTGCAAAACATGAAGCAAGGCAACCGGTCCGTTGAAGAGTACTATAAAGAGATTGAGAAAGCCATGATCCGAGCCAACATCCAAGAAGCAGAAGAGCAAACCATGGCTCGTTTCATGTCAGGCTTGAACTACCCTATCAAGAGGATCACCGAGTTCCAACCATACAACAACGTGGTCGAGCTAGTGCACCAAGCTACCAAGGTGGAGAGGCAAGTGCAACAAGATTCAAAGAATGCCCGGTTATCCAACTTTCACACCAAGAACGCAACATATAGCAACAAGTCAACCTCCAAGGGCATACCGAGAAGAGCTACACTCAAGGGAGTGGTGGAGGCGCCTCAAGCATAAAGCCTCCGCCACCACCACCGCACCAAAGAAGCATCCACACCATTTACCCGGCGAGTTCCGCCACGGTGGGTCTTCCTCGGTTGGGTCTACCGCCAAGAGCCGTGAGATCCAATGCTTCAAGTGTTTGGGCCGTGGGCACATTGCAAGGAGTGCCCAAACAACCGAACCATGATTGTGACCAAGATGGAGGATATGAGTCCACTAGTGATGGAGAGGCCGAGAAATCAAATGAGGTTGCTAATCTTGAAGATGCCCAAGAAGAAGAGGCCCAAGATCCACTATTTTGTGACTTTGATCTGAGCCCGCTCTCATTGTCACAAAGAAGATTTTGACGGTCCAGAAACAAGATGAGCCCGAGCAAAGGACCAATTTATTTCAAACCAAGGCTGGCATGCAAGGGAAATCAATCAAAGTGATTATTGATGGCGGGAGTTGTCACAACCTTGCAAGCCAAGAACTGTGCTCGAAGTTGGGACTCAAATTGGAGAAGCATCCCCACCCTTACCATGTGCAATGGTTAAGTGAGTGTGGCACGGTCAAGGTGCAACACATGACCAAGGTCACTTTCCAAATTGGAGCCTCTGGCCGACACGGTGGAGTGTGATGTGGTGCCCATGACGGTGTGCCACCTCTGTTGGGGAGACCGTGGCATCTGACGAGCGGTGACACATGAGGGCCGAACCAACCACTACAAGTTCAAATGGCGTAACCAAGAGGTGGTGCTTCATCCCATGACCCCCAACCAAATCATCGCCGACAATGCTCCACGGGTTCCCACCGCCAAGGAGAAAAGGTAAAGAATGAGGACACCCTTCGTGAGTGAGAGCCACAAAACCCATAAGAGCGGCCAAAAGAAAGGAGAGGAGAGCTTTAGTCATGCTTGCCACCAAATCAGATTTGAGAGAAGTGAGGAGAGACTCCACCATATGCCCCTCTTTCTAGTGTGCAAGGACCTTACTCTTTCAACTAACGACTCACCCCTTTTCCAAGTGCTCTTTCTTTTCTCTTGCAGAATTTGAGGGCGTCTTCCCGAGGAGATTCGTGGGGCTTCCTCCTTTGAGAGGGATTGAGCATCAAATCGACCTCATTCCCGGGCTCCACTTCCCAACCGCCACCGTGCGCGCCAATCCCGAGGAGACCAAGGAGATACAACGTCAAGTACAAGCCCTACTTGACAAGGGCTATGTCATGAGAGCTTGAGCCCTGCGCCGTGCACTGGTAATCCTTGTCCCTAAGAAAGATGGCACTTGGCGTATGTGTGTAGATTGTAGGGCTATCAACAATATCATCATTAGATATAGACACCCCATACCTAGACTTGATGATATGCTTGATGAATTGAGTGGTTCCATCATTTTCTCAAAATTGACTTGAAAAGTGGGTATCACCAAATTAGAATGAATGTAGGAGATGAATGGAAGACCGCTTTCAAAACCAAGTTTGGCTTGTATGAGTGGCTTGTTATGCCTTTTGGTTTGTCCAATGCTCCTAGCACTTTTATCGTCTCATGAATCATGTCTTGCGTGCTTACATTGGAAGGTTTGTGGTTGTTTACTTTGATGATATTCTTGTATATAGCAAATCCTTGGATGAACATGTTGAGCATGTTAAACTTGTTCTAGAAGTGCTTAGGAATGAGAAATTGTTTGCTAATCTTGAGAAATGCACTTTTGCACCCATAAATTGATCTTCCTCGGTTTGTTGTCTCCTCTAAGGGAATTGAAGTTGATGAAGCGAAAATTGAAGCAATTAAAATTGGCCAACCCTTTGAATGTTAGTCAAATTCGTAGCTTCCATGGCTTGGCTAGTTTTTATCGTCGGTTTGTGAAGGACTTTAGCACCATTGCCGCCTCTAAATGAACTCACTAAAAGGGTGTTAACTTTGTTTGGGGTAAATCTCAAGAAGAGTCTTTTCAAGAATTAAAGTTAAGATTAACCGAGGCTCCTTTGCTAATTTTACGGACTTTACCCAAACTTTTGAAGTGGAATGTGATGCTAGTGGGTTGGGCATTGGGGGTGTGTTGATGCAAAATGGGCGACCGTGGCATTTTTTAGCGAAAAATTGCATGGCGCTCAACTTAATTACCCCGTGTATGACAAAGAGTTATATGCTTTGGTTAGAGTGCTAGAGGTTTGGCAACACTACTTATGGCCCAAAGAATTTGTCATCCACTCCGATCATGAATCATTGAAATATCTTAAGGGCCAAGCAAAATTAAATCGTCGACATGCTAGATGGGTCGAATTCATAGAAACTTTCCCTTATGTTGTGAAATATAAGAAGGAAAGGAGAATGTGTAGTGACGCTCTTTCTAGAAAACATATCATGCTAGTGCAACTAGAAGCTAAGGTGCTTGGCTTAGAAAGTTTGAAATCTTTGTATGCAAATGACCTGTTTTCTCTTTGCCTTTTTCGCAATGCCATGATGGGAAGGGTTGGGACAAGTACCACATGCACAATGGGTTCCTCTTTTACACTAACAAGCTTTGTATTCCCGAGTCTTCCGTTCGTTTGTTCCTTGTGCAGAGTCTCATCTTTGGCGGCTTAATGGGACACTTTGGAAGGAAAAGACCTACACCATGCTCTCCGATCACTACTATTGGCCCAAAATGCGCGAGATGTTCAACGGTATGTTCAAAGGTGCATCACGTGTCACAAAGGCGAAGTCAAGCTCAATCCCCACGGTTTGTATACCCCACTTCCCATTCCTTGTGCTCCTTGGGAGGACATTAGCATGGACTTTGTGTTGGGCTTACCTAGAACAAAGGCGGGTAAGGATTCGATTTTAAGTGGTTGTTGATAGATTCTCTAAAATGGCTCATTTTATTGCTTGTCATAAATCGACGATGCTTCCTATGTGGCTAACTTGTTTTTCGAGGAGATTGTGCGCCTCCATGGAATGCCAAGGACAATCGTCTCCGATCGCGATGTCAAATTCATGAGCTATTTTGGAAGACTTTGTGGGCGAAACTCAGCACCAAGCTACTCTTCTCCACCACATGCCACCCGCAGACCGATGGCCAAACCGAAGTCGTGAATCGCACACTTTCAACTCTTTTAAGGACCATGATCAAGAAGAACCTCAAAGAGTGGGAAGAATGCCTACCTCACGTGGAGTTCGCCACAACCGCCGCCGTCCACTCCACCACCAACATGTGCCCTTCAAGTGGTGTATGGGTTCAAACCATTCACACCGCTGATCTCCTTCCACTACCGCTACAAGAACGAGTCAACATGGAGGCCTCCAAGCGAGCCGACTTCGTGAAGACAATTCACCTCAAAACCCGGGAGGCGATTGAAAAGAAAACCCGCCTCTATGCAAAGAAGGCCAACGTACACAAGAAGCAAATGTTGTTTGAGCCCGGCGACTTGGTATGGATTCACCTTCATGAGGACCGTTTCCCACGAACGCTCCTCCAAGTTGAAGCCACGTGGTGACGGACCTTTCAAAGTGCTCAAAAAGATCAATGACAATGCATATGAGATTGACCTTCCAAGCAACAAGTACGCGGTGAGCTCTACCTTTAATGTAGCAGACTTATCACCATTCTTGGGGCCAGAAGGTATCGAGTCGAGGACGACTCCTTTCCAAGAAGGGAGGGATGATGAGGACATCGACACCAACTCCATCAACTCCAACGTGGGCCAAGCTACCTCCAACACGCCCAAGGGACCAATGACAAGAGCACGAGCGCGACAACTTAACATCGAGGTGAAGTCGCTCTTACTTGAGTCTCCCATTGATATCTCTGAGAGCGGGATACTGCCTCATGCCCCATATGTATGTGTGATCAGCTTCGCAGGGGAAGATGGCAAGAGAAGTGATGACCGGGAGACAAAGATGTGCTTGCTGTTTTCAGCCCAGACCGGTCAGACCGGCGCCCCAGGTGCGGTCCGACCGCCCTCAACGACGGTCCGACCGGCGTCACCACTGCCAAGCTTCATGGGCGGTCGACCGCCCTCCACGCCGATCCGACCGGCGCCCAGCGCGATCCGACCGCCCTCAACAACGGCCCGACCGGCCCGGCGTCCTTAGCGGGATTTGGCGCAGCTCCACGGGCGGTCCGACCACTCGTTCCGCCGGTCCGACCGGCGCCAGCGGTCCGACCGGTTCTTCAACGCCGGTCAGACCGGAAGTCGACTGGGCAGAGGCCCTTTTCCTTTGCTGCCCCCACCACTATAAAAGGGGCAACACCCCCACCCGAGAAAGGGGAGAATAGATAGAACTTGAGCTTTGCTCTTGCCTAGGGTTAGATCCCCTAGGTTGGGAGTTCCCCCATCTTGTCCTTGTATTTCCTTTTGGATTGTAAGGAGCATCGTCTGACGGATGTATGGACACTGGTCGTTCAATTAGAGATTGTTGATTGAGTTCTTTGTTGGAGGCTATCTCATTGGAGTGTGTTGCCAAGAATTGCTTCTCAATAGGCTTTCTCTATTTATCCCCCTCGATCCTACGACGTGAAGACCCGGTAATCCGTATCACCTTGCGCTTCATTCTAGGCCACCAGTACATTTCCTTGAGGTCATCATACATCTTAGTGCTCCCGGGGTGGATAGAGTATAAAGTCTCATGAGCTTCTTTGAGTATCAACTGCTTGAGTTCTCCTTGGTCTGGTACACAAATGCGCTTATCAAACCAAAGGGTTCCTTGGTCATTTTTGGAAAATCTTGAGAATGCACCCTTCTTCATGTTTCTTTTGATCTCCAAGACGTCTGCATCTTCTCTTTGAGCTCTTCGGATCTGGTCTTGGAGGGTTGGTTGCATTTGGAGAGCAGCTAGGTAACCTTCTTCAACCAATTCTAGCTTGAGCTTCGGAAATTCCTTATACAAGGCTGGCTGACTTTCCTTGATCATCAAGGTATTGCAGTAGACCTTCCTACTCAAAGCATCGGCTACCACATTAGCCTTTCCTGGATGGTAATGTATTCCCAAATTGTAGTCTTTGATCAATTCCAACCATCTCCTTTGCCTCATATTAAGATTAGCTTGAGTGAAGATGTACTTCAAGCTTTTGTAGTCAGTGTAGACCTCACAGTGATTACCAATGAGGTAATGGCGCTAAATCTTCAAAGAATGCACCACGACAACCAATTCTAGGTCATGAGTGGGGTAATTGACCTCATGAGGCTTTAACTGACGGGAAGTGTAGGCTACTACCTTCCTTTCTTGCATTAGGACACATCCAAGACCTTGTCGTGAGGCATCACAGTAGTCCTCAAAGTCCTTTCGGACATCAGACAAAGTCAACACTGGAGCAGTGGTTAGTCGCTTCTTTAACTCTTGAAAACTTTGCTCACATGCTGGCGTCCAAGCATACTTCTTTTCCTTCTTGAGCAACTGGGTGAGAGGTCTTGCTACTTTAGAGAACCCTTCTATAAACCTGTGGTAGTAATCGGCCATTTCAAGGAAGCTTTTGAGCTGAGGCACTGACTTGGGTGACTCCAAATTGAGCACGTCCGGGACTTTGCTAGGATTGACGACAACTCCTTCTACCAACAAGACGTGTCCCAAAAAGGTGACCTCCTTCATCCAAAACTCACACTTGTCAAACTTGGCGTAGAGTTGGTGGCCTCTAAGCTTGCTCAGGACCAAGTGGAGGTGGTCTTCATGCTCATTTTCACTGTGAGAGTACACCAAGATATCATCAATAAAGAAAATGATGAACTTATCCAAATACTACATGAACACTTTATTCATAATATTCATAAAGTAAGCAGGTGCATTGGTCAATCCAAAAGACATGACCATGTACTCATATAGGCCATAACGGGTTGAGAAAGCTGTTTTGGGGATGTCCTCTAGGCGAATCTTCAACTGGTGGTACCCTAATCTCAAGTCTATCTTGGAGAACACTCCGGCTCCTTTCAACTGGTCGAACAGGTCATCAATTTTGGGCATAGGGTACTTGTTCTTGATGGTGACCTCGTTGAGTACACGATAGTCCACACACATTCGCTGTGTACCATCCTTTTTTTGTAACAAAGATCACTGAAACTCCCCAAGGTGAAGAACTTGGTCTGACAAAACTTTTAGCTTGCAACTCTTCGATCTGTTTCTTCAACTCGACCAGGTCGTCAACAGGCAAACGATAAGGGCTCTTGGAGATCGGTGCTATTCCAGGGACTAGGTTGATGACGAATTCCAAGTCTCTGTCTGGTGGCATTCCAGGGAGGTCGTCAGGGAAGACATCTGGAAACTCGCAGACCATTGGGACATCTTCTAAAGACAGCCTTGACACTATAGACCACTGCTTCTTCAAGCTTCTCTAAGGAGGCTTCAAACTTTACTCTAATCCCAACTGGACTGACCAAGGTGATGCTTCTCCCACCGTAATCCAAAATGGCTTAGTGATCAGTGAGCCAATCCATTCCCAAGATCACATCTAAGGACTTTGTGTCAATGATGATCAAGTTGGCTAGGAATTCTACCCCTTCTATGATCACCTTAACTTGTGGATATCCCTGGTTTGTTCTTAACTCCGAACCGGGGGATTGGACCAACAAGGAGGTCTTAAGAGTTGAAACCTTCAACTGATGCTTTGCAGCAAAAATCCGAGAAACAAATGAATAGGAAGCTCTAGAATCAAACAAAACGGTAGCAAGGGTTGAATGTACTAGGAACTTACCTAGCACGATATCTTGGGCCGTCTGGGATTCCTCCACCGTGACATGGTTCACATGACCTCTCCCAAAAGGCTAGGAGGTCCTGGTTGGTGCAGCGGAGGTCTGAGGAGCTCCACGTCCTGCTCCTGGTAGGGAGGTCCTGGTCGGAGGAGCTCCTGAGTTGACTTTGACCTGAAGAGGTCCTTGCTTCATGGGGCAATTGCTGGCGTAATGTCCCAGTTGCCGATAATAGAATCAGGTGATCCTTGCGGCTGGATTGGTGGTCCTTGGCTGTTGGTTGCTATTGCCGGGGTTGCGAAGACCTGGGGTAACCGGGTGAGACGTTGTTGTAGGGGTGGTCCTAGGAGCAACAGGAGGAGCAAAGCAAGCAGGAGTTCGTGCAGATGTCCTGGCCCTCTGAGGATGTCCTTTATGAGCACCATGCTGCACCATCTTCCTCTTATAAGACTCTGCAAGCTCGCGCCAAGACTCTTCTATAAGCATGGCTTTGTTCACTAGGTGCTGGAAGTCCTTGTAATCGTTGCCAACGACTTGGACCTTCAAGCTAGGGTTGAGACCTCTTGTAAAGCACTTCTGACGCGCATCATCCATGGAGACGTCCTCTAGAGCATATCTAGAGAGTTGGGTGAACTTGTTGAGGTACTCACCCACAGGCATGTTGTCTTGTCGCAGCTCATGAAACTCATTCTTCTTCATCTCCACCTTCCTATCAGGGACATGAGAGTGACGGAAAGCTTCCGAAAACTCAGCCCAAGTGATGCTCTGGTGGTCTGCATGGGCGGCACAAAAGCTCTCCCACCACTCTGCGGCGGGACCTTCCAACTAGTATGCAGCAAAGAGGACCTTTTCACGGTCGTCACACCGGGTGATTGCAAGCTTCTTTTGGGTTGAGCGCAACAAATCATCTACATCCAAAGGCTCAAAGGAGCTGGAAAACGTGGGTGGTCGAGTCCTCATGAACCCTGCCAATCTTGACTGAGGAGCAACTGGTGGTGGCGGTGGTGGCATGGCAACTACTTGGTGGTTCTGGTTCAGCATTGCAAGAAGAGTAGCAGCTGTCTGATTTTGTTGATTCATCATTTAATTCATGTTTTGCATCATGACATTCATCAATTGAGTTTGGGCTGCCATGAACTGCCCCAAGCCCTGATCTGAGGGGGCTGCCGGAGGAGGTGGTGGTGGCTACGAATAAGGGTCCACTGGCTCATCTTGACTTGCCGAGTTATGAGTCTGAATCATCTGCACAAACCTTCCCAGACTTAATAGATGAGAAGAAGAAAATATATTAGGTAAGAGGGTAAAACACAGAGGTGAGAAAGAACAAGGGAGAAAGATGGAGCAACCTAACTAGGGAGGTCGGTTAAACCCAATGAGCAAATAGCCGGAGATCTAAAAGAGGCAACAAAACTCAAACAAAAGGTCTAAACGATACTAAACTGAGGAGCCAACTCTACTAAAGCACATCTAATCCTACTTATCTAGGTGGTCAAATTAAAGCAAAGCTCAATCCTATTGAGATCACTGAGATGAGAGAGATCCATTTGAATTTGAAAACAAAGTTTAAGAGGAGTTAAGGGGTAAGAATCTAAGAATGAGGTGAGAAGAGATTATGATAAGATGAGAAAAGAATAGCTACTCATGTTGCTCTATTGGTTTGCTTTATAAAATAAAATTTGAAACTCTTGACTAAACGACCAGGCTAACTAAGGTTACGTCCTACAGTCGATATGGATCTGATACCATCTTGTCACACCCCGGGTAAACAACCCCGGACCCATCAAAGAACCGGACTAGTCCCACGATCAGTCGCTAGTCCGCACAGTTCAACAATGATGTAATCACAGCCATACAACAAACTATAGATGAGGCAGACAAATTAACAATAATTAACAGCAAAAGACCTTATCGTCAAGCATTTTACAGAGGTTTGCCGCACAGGGCTACAACAAAAGAGCTCACAGCGGAAACAAAAGAACATGTGGCGGCCATTCAACATGCCCACAGGCAATCGAGTGGAGGATGTCCTAGCACGAGAGGTCTTCAAAGACCTCCTCTTCAAAGAGTTTGGAGCACCCTAGGACGTCTTCTTTAGCTGCTGATCAACCAGAGAGCACAAGCCGTGAGTACTTTGAATGTACTCAGCAAGCCGTAAGGAATGTATGCAAATAGTAATCATGCAAGGATTACCAAGGAGGTCTTTATGGTTACTTTGCAGAAAGCAGTATTGAATGGAAATACAGTAAGTAGATTGCAAAGCACAAGTTGAAAGATTAATACATAAGCAAGTTTTCTTTGAAAACAACACAGGACCACCATGGTCACTGCCCAGACCGCCCTGGTCATGGCCCAGACCACTCGGAACCAACCAAGACAAACAAATTTTAAGAAAGTCTACCTCTTGCGTGAAATCACCAGGCATGTCCATAACCGGGGACACGGCTATTCGAATAGATTTACACTCTGCAGAGGTTGCACAACTTTACCCACAAGACACGAGCTCTCTAGTTTGTTTGGCACCTATCAATGCCCCTGCTCACTACCTTAGGTAAGTAGGCTAGAGCATGTGACAAGGCTTTTACAAGGTTCTGCTTTGACTCGGTTCCGCTCGCTAAGGTTTCGCCCTCCCGGCCCCCTCTTGCGCCAAGTGTGTGTGTCCATCCCATGTCTTACACACTTCCACCAAAACGGAACCGAGGCAAAGCATTGCCAATTAGTTAGCCAGGGCCACCCCATAATAGTCTTGTGGTTGCATGGTATGGCCCGGAGCAATGGCTTACAAGGTTAAGTCCTTAGTGGCTGCTCAAGCGAGACCTTCTCATCCCAGTGTGCTTCCTGCACCCCCTTTACTGCACGATCACTCGTCTGAGCGAAAATATTTTGGGTTCAACCTGGCCAAATGACCATCCTAGTCATGGCACAACAAATTTTATTAGCGGCCACACAGGCCAGGGCAACGCATACCAAGACAACACATGCCAAGGCAACACATGCCACAATTCCATAATCACTTAGTCAAATTTAATCATTAAGAAACAGGTGATCGGGAGACATCGCATAACTACAGTAGGTCTAAGTAATATACACACCCATGTTGGTTATCACAATAAAGAGGTCCAAATAAGATTACCCAACCTATACTGGTCCAAAGGTACATGTCAACATGTCGAACACAAGTATTCAAAGGGGTCATACTGACAATTAGGTGTTTAACTAATTCCCAAACTATTTTTATACAAATAGCCATGCATGTTGGTATAGAAACAATATAATTTTGTAAACTGGGAACAACATGATCAAAGGTCTACGACTTGCCTTCGTTGAAGAGTTGGGGTTCTTTGGTAGAGGTCGCCAGGTCCAAGAATTCTTCAGAGAAGCCGGAATCTACACGTGCGAAAAGAGCAAAATAAATACAACACATCCAAATGAAAACCAAAAGCTAAAACCAAATGAAAATGCACAGAAATAGAAACAGGCTCTGGGGAGGAGGTCCAAAGGAGGAGGTCCTGAGGAGGATACGACTACTTCACGTGGTTGTAAAAGGGACATAACTACGCGACGTGGTTGTAAAAGGAGATACAACCACGCAACGTGGTCGTGAGAGCAAAAGAGAACAAGGCACGGAGGAACTCACCCGGACAGAGAGAGAGAGAGAGAGAGAGAGAGAGAGAGAAGATGGGAGGAGGACAGCGAACGGCGCGGGTGCTCCGGTGAACTCTCCGGCGGCGAGGTGGTCAAAGGCGGCACAGCTCCAACGAACTCCTTGGCAACGAGGAGGTGACGGTGCAGCTCCAACGAACTTCTTGGCAAAACTTCAAGCACAGAGACACAAGGTGGGAGTAAGAGAGCAAGGGAGCAGGAGAGCTGGGTGAGGAAAAGGTGATGAAAGAGGGCTGCTCAGGCTTTTATAGCTGGGAGGAAACAAGGAGAGCCACTGAGACTCAGAAACACACGTGATTAAGGGTAGGTAAAGAAAGAGATGGGAGCAGGTCGGGGAGGAGACAAAAGGGAGAACAGGTACTGCAAAAAGCAGCAATATTTAATGCGACACAATATCATTTAATGCTCAAGGATCTTTGCGTCGGCAACGACGCAACGAGAGGACGGAGAAGGTGAACAGAGCTGACAGGTGGGTCCAATCAACTCGGAAAGGTGGTCCAACCAAAGGGGAGGTCGAGACCAAGGAGGAGGTCGTGACCCAAAGAGAGGTCGTGACCCAAATGGTGGTCTTTGCAAAAAGATCAAGAGGATGGTCTTTGCAAAAAAACCAAGGGGCTGGTCGCGACCCAAAGGGTGGTCACGGCACAAAGGGTGGTCGCGACCCAAAGAGTGGTCGTGGCAAGTCTCCAAGACCACCCGGAGGTCTTGGACAGAGGGGGAGGTCCAACGAGAGGGAGGTCTAAACTAACAGAGAGGTCTAAACTGAGAGGGAGGTCTGGACTGAAAGGAAGGTCCAAACGAGAGGAATGTCTAAACCAATGGGGAGGTGTAAACCGCAAGGGTGGTCCAACAAGAGGGAGGTCTAAACCAACGGGGAGATCTAAACAGCAAGGGAGGTCCAACAAGAGGGAGGCCTAAACCAACGGAGAGGTAGGAGCGAACAGAGAAAGGGGATTCAACACCAGAGAGCTACAGTAACTCCAAAAAACCAAACTTGAATTAGTTGAAGTTGGATTAAGTCATATTAAATCATTGCAAATTTCTAAAATGTCCAAGTTAAGCTCGAGCAATTCAACAAAACCAAATGATTATTTTTATTTTCGAAAAAACTCAGAAACTCTGAAAAATTGGGACGTCACACGCCCCTTTCTGGCCACTCTGTATCCTCCCCCTGTTGCGGTGTTGCCCGGTCCTTGATCTATAAATCAAGTCCCTCATGCGACCTCTTCAGATATCCTCTTCATCGGATCTAGCCATGGAAGGGCCAAAACATCCATCTCAGGTTACCTTCAACACATACTTGTTATGTTGTGAAGGCGCACGATGGCTTTGGTTTTTGGGCCAAAGTTCACCGAGAGTGGTTGACGAGTGGTCTCATCTGAGCTACGCCTCCCACTTATTCGATTTACCATCAGGTTTATGTCGACCGCCAACCTCATCTCTGGCATCACCATGAGGTCTTCATCGGCCACTTCATCTATCTCTGGCGAGCAACTCCACCGGTCGAAGCAGAAGAGGAGAATTACTACTTTACAATTTAGTCCTTGTAACTTTTGTTGTGATTTAGTCCTAGTTCATTTGCTTTATTCGTAATGCCAGGTCCATGTATACAAAATGAAACATTAATTAGTGTGATATGAACCACCAATTATATGAAACGGGTCAATGGACCTATTCCCAATCATTGGTTGTTTTTTGAACGATCGCAACTCCACATGTACAGCTTTTCACGCTTGCTAATCTGATTACCAGCCAAACCAACCCTGCACATGATTAGGTACAGATCTCCAATACCATACCAACCCTAGTTTCACATATATCTATAAAAGCTAATGGCCCAATCCGAACTTTTGCTTTACAATAACAGACCATCAAGCTAGTTCAGAGTTCAGATCAACTTTATTTGTAACAACATACTTAATGACATTTCTCTCAAGATAAATCATTGTTCTAAGAAACTATGGTAAACATGGCAAACAACAGAAGGGGATCAACTACACAGTAGCCCCCCAAACTTTGAAGCGCAGTGGGGCGCACCCCTGGCCATATGGGATGTATCCTTTTCTTGTTCTCATTTGAGCACCTCAAATGCAACACCGCACAGAACTATAGCACGTGCAGAGCTTGGCCACTGCAGCCGACATGGCTCCATGGTAATCAGAGTACTAAGCAGTGGATACATCTATCTCATCCAAATCCAAACTGAAGTCTCAGAAAGGTTCCTCCTCCTAATAGTACCCAGGCATAAGAAGACAAAGCCTCAACACTCTGACATCATAATTGACACTGGGAGCACATGGCCTCTTGTAGGTACCTGCTCTCCAGTACAAGAAATACCAATGCAAGGAGCAGTTAATGATGCTCTGATCTGCAGGAAAACAAAACATGGTGGGCTTAAACAATGTCGGACCCGGATTTTCTAATCCTGAATCCTCTGTGTAATTACTGTGCTATTCTCTGAATCAGTAGATAGCACTTACAAATATATTGCTGAATCATTTCATACATAACGTAAAACCATACCATTCATTAATTTAACACATCAAAGTTTACATAGACCGCATCGGGTCAATTTTTACACTAAGGACCGAACAGACCAAACTGATTACAATACAAAAGTAGCGGAAGCGACAATGGAAGCAAAAGGGTGAGAACATATCTCTCCACAGGCGAGCGACTGGAGAAACCCGTGTTTGTCAGATATTACCTGAAAGCTTAGATAATATAGGATGCACGCAAGCACCGACGGAGTCAACTAGACTGGGGCGAGACTAGAATAGCTAAAGACTAAACTATGCTTCATCATCCCCTGGGCCTCCAACTTCTGGATCGTCGTAGTAGTCGTAATCTTCCGAATTTCCTGTTTCTGAGGGTTTGGGGGGGAAAGAGTGAGAATGAGCACAACTTCCGTGCTTGCGAGCCAACACACAAGATGCAATAATATACATATAAAGGCTTAATAAGGATGGCTCGGGTTCCTTTATTTGCTAAAGCAATGTTTTTAATTATCATAATTACAAATTCCTATTACTTAGCATTTTAACCAAATTGCATTTTATTAAAGAGAGTAATTGTGCAATAATTATTTCAGTAGAGGTCCCGTCCATCGGAACCTATACCGTATGCTTCTTTTGATTGGAGCTACCTCCACTCGTTAACACCACTGAGTCTGAAACCCAGGAAAAATCCAATCTCAAGGCTAGGTGAGTCCACCACATTTTTCATACAACCCATAAAGGTTTTTGAAATAGAGCTAACTCAAGTAAAGTTCCCATGCCCGCCTTTGATCGTAGGCGTGGCTGTTTAAATAGTTTAGATTCTAAAGAGATTGTACACTGTACCCACAAGAGATAATCATACTCGTTACCCTATATGATTCCGTAGTCATGTAGTTGAGCGATCGTCACAGTAACCTTTCGAGATACCTCGCCCCTTCCGTCATTTCACCCATATGGGGTTGCGCCCATATGTTGGGCGGGATGTTTACCTTAGCGACAGGGGTAGTTGGACTACACCTCGGCGACAAGCAACTTCACCTTGTATCGGTGTCCCATTAAGCCAGGCGTAGCCAGCGCTTGCACGTTCCCATTATCCGTCCAACGAGATGATATCCAAGGTTTAATAAATTTACTAAGCCAAGTTGCAGTTTGCAGACTTATGATTGTACTTGTTTTACACGGGAGGTCATGACAAGATTAAGTCCTTAATCCATCCGGACAGTTCGTACCACATATCAATCACTCTCGTGCTCTGTTAGCACCCACTGTCCTGTCATCCGTCCAGATGTGGTAATAGCAATTTAATAGGGTTTTGAGGAGTAAAACCAATTTATCTCATTCACTTCAGTCATGGACCCCCAATGACAGCCCAAAATCATTTCATATTTGAAGAGATGATGATTAGGGTATTTAATACCCCGGTACTTAAGCAAGACTGGCATATCGCTTAAGTACAACCTATAACTAGCATTACCATATAGTTAATAGGGTGACATAGAATAATGGATTCAATTGTCAAAGGATGGCATAATAATTAATTAACCATCAAATGAGTATTTAACTACCTTAAGCTTTAACATACATTTGATTAAAGAATTAAAGCATGCAATTTTGGTAATTTAAATGAATATAATTTACATAAAATGTAGGTTCAAAATGATCAAAGTATTGACTTGCCTTGGTTATAGGTAAGAGACTCTTGAAAATCTTGTGCTTGATCAAGTTGAAGATCCTCCGCGTCTTCGAATCCTAATCGGACGAACGTACCGGAAAAAGGAACAATATGAAAAAGAACACAAATAAATACAAAAGGAATAACAAATGAACTCCAAATTAAACAAGACCTATGTCATTAGCAAGATCTTGAATTTACAAATTTTTAGAAACACATTTCATAATTTTTTGAGTTACGACGAGGGAGAATGAGATTTTTGAAATTTAGGTTTGAATTAAACCTTAAAAGGAATAATACAAGAAAAAGAGGGAGAGAGAGAGAGAGAAATCCAGTAGTAGGGCCCATGGTGCAGCCTCATAGGTGCATGGGAAACCGAATAGACCGAGTCCACGCACGGGTGCACGGGCGTGCGTGGCCCAGCCCATGGCCGGGCCCGTGTGGCAATCAAAGGAGTTGGGGGGGGGGTGTTAAAGCCAATGACAGTGGGGCCACTTAAGGAAAAATCGATTCAATCCCCAATTGTTTTCCATCGGCCACAGAGGAAGGAGAGCGGAGGGAGGTGCAGGTGGCTCGGGAGCGGTGAAGCGGGGAGGCAAGCGAGCTGGAAAAACAGGACTCCCTGAGGGTGGCAGCCTCAAGGGCACCGGCAGCGGGTCCGGCGGTGCTGCAGAGCGGTGGCACGGGGCAAAAAGGCGGCGGTGCGGGCGCTCGGCTAGGTGTGGCACAGGTGGCGGAGTGGCACGGAGAGGAAGGCAGCGCCGAGAGGTGGGGAAGCCAGACGGGTGGTTGGGGCGGCTCGGGAATGGCTAAGGCGGTTCGGCGGCGGCGGCCGGGGCAGAGGAGAAGGGGGCGGCGGCGGTGGAGGTCCTCGGCGGTGGGGAAGGAGAGGGGGGGGGGTTGGGGGGTGGAAGCCTCGGCTCCGGTGGCACCTCATGACGGGGGCGGCGCCAGAGCGGCCGAACGACGGGGAGGCGGCGCAGCCAAGACGAGAGCGGGAGCTCAGCTCGGCTTTGGCTCTACTTCGAGGAAAAAGAAGGAGATGAGGGGAGTGAAGGGAGGGGTCAAGAGGGGAGCTTGGGGCTCCCTTATAGCCGGCGGTGGAGGATAGAGCCATTATGGGAGGAGCTCTGGTGCGCATGGGGTCTCGAGACGGCATGGGCGTCGACGGTGAGGACGCGACGGGGCAGATCTTGGCACCGGGTCAAGGAGCAGGTGGGAGCTTGACGGGGGCAGGTGCGGCGGTGACTTCGGTGACCGAAACAGGTGGGGGGGAGCTGGTGGTGGTAGAAGGCGCAGGTGAGTGCTCGTGGCTGGTGTGGGTGACGGCAGGCGCAAAGGAGCGGCAGGTACGGGCGCGAGCATGGGGTGGCAGGGGTGCTCGTGCGCGGTGGCAGGGAGGGCGTAGGCGGCATCATGGGCACAGAGTGCACAGGGAAGGGCGCAGCGACTGGGCGCTCATGGCTGGCGTCATGGCATGGTGGCGTGGGCACGGTAGTGACTAGGCGGCTTGGGTGAAGAAGAAGAAGGCAGGGGGGAGGAAGGAGGCCGGACTAGCTGGGCCGAAGAAAAGGGCAGGAGGCCGGGAGGAGGAAAGATGGGCTGGGGCCCAAGGGAAGTCACGGGCTGAGCCCAAGAAGAGAGGAAGAGCCAATTTGAGAAATGGCCCAAAATTGAAAAGGAGAATTCAAACTTGAATTTTGAATTCGAGAACTTCAAGAAAGTTTGAAACACAAACCCAAGCTAGGAGATTTTGAAATTACCAGATAATTTGAAATACGGTTGAAAATTGAAAACCAAATGTAATTACTATTCCCGTCTGAAAACGGGACATTACAAACAAGGTAGTACCAGCACATACCAACCCTATTTAAAAACTTCCATTAGATTACACAAGAACAGGGGTGTGTAGTACCTCAGAACAGTCAACACCCAATGGCTGCACTGATGCTTCGTTAAGAAGCAAGAGGGGTTGCACACTTGCACTAACAAAATGTACCACCATAATTACACTGACCACTGTTTAGTGTTTACTACTACGTACAATTATGGTGTGCACAGAGGCCAAAGCAGTGCTTGAACAGTGAGCAATAGCTTAAACCAGAAGGGATCAGAGGGAATTCCAAAACTGCCAGCAGACGGACACCGGCCAAGCATGCCCTACCAGCAGAAAGTCCAGATTCAACCATGCATTGCTTGTAAGAGCCACAGACAGGATGATTAAGCCCCGGAATACAGTTTTAATCTCTTTACCTGCAAGCTAACCACTGCCAAAGCTCAGATGCGTGATACTCCTAATTTCTACCAGACTTCAGGAGCTGGAGGCATTGACAGACAGCCATGCAATGCAATCAATGATCACCATCTATCTGCTCCCAGCAACTGAGAGATTCCCATTCTCACCACCTCATCCCAGCTTCCTGCACAAAGCAATGCTCACCTTCTCCACTTTCTCCTCACTCCAACCCCATTGCAACCACTCCAACACCTCCCATAGATGGAGCAGGCACAGTTCTTCGTCTTAGCCTTGATCTCCGTCCTTGCATTCTTTTCGGTTGTTTCTGTGTCAACGTCGCAGCGGCACTGCGCGGACAGTGGGGCGTCCCCTGAAGTGAGAGCTGGCTTCTGGCTGCCATCCTCAAGCCATTACTCCCCTGTCAGTAGCATTGACGCCTCCCTGTACACTCATCTCTACTACAGCTCCCTCTCCATCGATGAGACGCGCTCCACCGTCGCGCTGCCACGGACCGATTTGAGCTCGCTGCTTGCTACTTTCTCCAGCATTGTCAAGTCCACCGGGAATCCAGCAGTCAAGACCATCTTGTCCATTGGCACAGATGAGTACAAGGTGGATGTGTCGAATGCCGCCTTCTCCAGAATGGCTGCAGACACGAACCTTCGGAAAGTCTTCATCAACTCGTCCATCGAATTGGCTCGGACCAATGGCTTTGATGGACTGGACTTGGCATGGAGTTTCCCAGCCACACAACAGGACATGGCAAACCTTGGAGACCTGCTTGCAGAATGGCGAGCTGCAATCATGGAGAAATCCAAGAACTCCTTGTCTGAGGCTCTGCTCCTGACGGCGACGTTTTCCTTCTCAAACCACCTGTTTGACACGCCTGACAGCAACCTTGACTACCCGATAGATGATATCTCAACCAACCTCGACTGGGCAAATGTTCTCACCTTTGGCTTCCAAAAGACCAGCAACATCACCACAGCTGATGCACCTCTCTACAACAAGTCCTCGCACTTCTCAGCAAGCTACGGGGTGATCTCATGGTTGGATGCAGGAGTCCCTCCATGTAAGCTGGTGATGGGGATACCTCTGTTTGGAAGGTCTTGGTTCCTCAGAAACAAGGCCAAGAATGGCCTAGGAGCACCAACTGCAGCTGCTGGAACCAAGCAGAGGAAGAGCAACCAGACCGGCATAATTACATATGCAGAGATTGAAGAGTACCTGAAGCTTGACAGTACTGTTGTTACTTTTGACAACCAGTCAGTGGCAGAGTATTTCTACAGCGGTGATCTCTGGGTCAGCTTCGACAGTGCCCGGGTGGTGCAGAAGAAGATGGAGTTTGCAGTGAGGTCTCAGTTGCTTGGGTACTTCCTCTGGACAATCAGCTTTGATGATTCAAACTGCACAATGTCCACACAAGGTTAGTAACAACTACATTCAGACAACACATGTAAATTTCCGCCTCAGCTAATCCTCCAAAACATTGAAATTTTTCTAATGCAGCATCCTTATCTTGGAATCAATACCGTGCTTCTACGTATGCACAAGGTGGTTTTGGAACTAGGCAAGCAGGAGCTGTAAACCAGGATCTGAATTCATCTGCAGCATTACTCGGAAGCTGGTATTCGAAAACTCTCAGCTGTTTGTTGTATTCAATATTTCAACTGGTGGTTCTATGTGTTAGAATTGGGCCCGTGATCTAAAGACCAATTCATTCATAAATTTCAAAGCGTGACATGGTTTAGTCCCGTATTGTTTGGTCAAGTAGGAGGAGAATAATATAAAAGTTAAGAGTCATTGCCACCACATAAAACATGTGACAAAGGCACGAGGTGGCATGAGGACTTTGGCTAAACACACACACGTGCGCGCGTATTCGCAGATTTTTGCGTGAAAATTGTGTGACTTATGACTTTATCTCTCTTAAAATCTGTGGAGCTGTTCCTGACACATAAAATTCAACTTTTATTTTGCTGAATCATGAATTTATCTCTCTTAATTTTGTTTGAATGTGACTTCAAACGTCTGAATTAATTCAGTTTAATTCATGTTAATGGCGACTGTTACTAGAAAGTAATCAGCCAGGATAAAAATAAAGATGGTGCTCATGTGTAGATGCTGCCATGAAACAAGTATATCAAAGATGCATCTACATGTCTTTTGCCATCCAAATTCATACATTAGTAGAAATAAAACAAGGTGAAAATGCAAAATACAATAAATATAGTACATTGCTAATGGGTAGTATGCCCAAATGCCCGTCAATGAACAAGACAGTTTTTGCAAATCTATGAACAAGTCAATATTTGTGCAAGGTTTGCTTGTCCATTTTTGCAAATACATGAACAAGCTAGTAACAATCAATAAAACTACTTGGCTATTGTCTCTATGTAATCCATTGACACGGTTACAATTGATAACAAAATTCATAAATCAAACTAGATGAGAGACTCACTGTTGTGGTTGTGGTCAGCCGGTTAGACACTCAGCCACTCACGCCACGGCGCGGCGCCACCCTCCTTGCCCCCTTGCCATCGTCGCGGGGTTGCCGCACATCGGCCCCATTGCCAGCTCCCGGCATGGCTGCAACATCATCACCGCCTCGCCGGCTTGCCGTAGCGACACAGCCCATAGTGGGTCGCTACACGGACGTGCACTCACAGAGTCGCAGTCGCTGTGCCGACCGTCCACGACGTGCGTCACCCACCCCGGCTCGCCTCGTCCTCGCCGAGCCGCTGTTGCGCCCTCTGTTTGTGTGTGTACCTCTACATCTAGCGAACCTAGGGTTCAAGTGTTTGACTACGTCGGTGTGCTAGGGTAGGCAGTAGGCTAAGTCTGCCCAATTAGACATCCAAGGTAGCGGCCCTCCAAACACGACGACATAGGAATCGGACAATCGGTCCACCGCCTAGTTATAGTTTCTTCCTCCTCCTGTTAGGCCGGGGGGCCGGAGGTGGGGCTGGACAACTAGCTCCAACGGTGGCTCCACCCCAAGAGTAATTGTCGTGTGTCCTTAGAGGACCAGGAGACGTTCAGGTTCAGAGCACCTAATTCATCCATTCCTTTCAAACATCATCTTCTTCCTCTGAAGAATCGTGCTGAGTGTTGAGCGACTGAGCCTTGTCGGCTTTTCTTCTCGGCGTACATCTGGAGGAGGGAGAGCGGCTATCTCTGAGCTGTTGCCGTATAGAGTATTTGCACGGGGCGGCAATAAGGTTTCTGGGTATCGCAATTGCTCGACTACTCGCTTCGCTGCTTCATCTATGTTCTGCACTGTATCGAGCCTACGTTGCTTCTTGTTCTTCATCAAACCCGACTATAAGTTGTTTGTACGATCAAACGACTCTGTTATAATCCTATTTCGAAGTACTTTGTGTTGTCTATTATTAGTATTGCTTTATGCATCTCTAATTATTTGTTTGATACTTGTCTTGTAATAAAATCTGGAATTAAAATATTGTGCATGTTTCCAACACTATGTCGCCAAGAACATCTGTGAACAAGCCAGAATTGTAAACACAGTTTCAGATGATAGGGCTTGTCGAAGTAAATATTGGATAGATGCTCTATTTGTATGTCTTCAACTTTGTTCACAGATATTCTTTTTATTTATTTTCTTAAGCAAGTAATACACTTATGTACATTCAGCAGCGTTGTTCAAGTTTTGCTGTCTGGCTCTTTTCTTTTCCATTCAGTGGGTGATTTCAGTTTCCTCCGTATGCAATTGTCTTATTGAGTTGTCGCCAACCACAATTTCCAAGAGATTTAATGTGCACAGATATAAAGAGAGAAAAGAAATGAGATAGATGAGACATCGAGCTCATGAATACCTGAAGCACAAAATCACTGTGGTCATTGAAAATGTAGACCAACAAAATGGAACAGTTCATCATGCAGGTGGGAAATTGCTGCATACTTGGTGAGTAATTTTAACTAGGCAGGCAAACGCGCTTGCGCCGCGTTCGTAGAGGCCGTGCGGCGCAGAGGATCCCTAGAGCCAGGTGTGCCGTCGATCAGAAGCGATCAGACGGCCTGGGCGCGGTAGCCGAGCGCGGCAAGGAAATCACGTAGACACGTGGGCGCGTGCGTCTGGCCGGCCGTCCCCGGGAAACACGGAGAGCTCTGGAATTTCATCGCAAATAGAGAGCTTCAAGATTCAGAAGACAAGGCTCTTGTCCAGAAGTAGCTTTGGCCGCATACTTGTGACACCACATCCATCTTGCATTCATTCTCATGGCTGGATTTTTTTAAAATAATATTATTAAAAAAAACAAAAAAAATATATAATTACAAAAATAGGCTACTACCGTCATTCCAAATGGTGAAATTGCCCTATCGTCATTTGGACAAAAATGGGCTGTTGTTGCCATTCCAAATGGCAAAATTGGCCTGCTGTCATTTCAAATGACGACAGGAGCCCTATTGTCATTAGAATTGTACTGCCGCCATTTCAAATGGCGACAATCTCCTATCGCCAATTATTTGGAATGGTGACAGGATCATGGAATTTTTTTTTCAAAAGAAAATTGAAAGTAACGACAAAACATAAGTTACACATTATAATTTTACGCACGACATAATAAAAACAGAAACAGAAAGTAATAAGAAACAATATTAGCACAACAAATTTCAGCACAACGTCATCACATAGTTTGTCGATAATCACAGTGATACTACAAAATATTTCAGCACAATGTCATCACATAGTTTGTCGACAAATCAGAATGATATTACAAAACATTCGGCACAACATATTTCAATAAGACAAACCATTCCCGTGGTCACCACCTCAACGACCACTATGTCGACCTCCACGGTGCCCGCCTCAAATGGTGCGGTCAGATGAGATCCGCGTGGCACCGTCTGGGCTGCCTACCTCGCCTTCATCCTGTGTATTTCTCATAGGACATTTCTTGTAGGTATGCCCAGATTCCTTGCAAATGGAGCACTTCTTTCTACAACGCTCGACTTCTACTTTGTCCATATCGTTCCTAATATGTCGTACCTAACGGCAACCAACCTCTCCCTTCAGCCTAGCAATGTCCACATCCCAAATCAGTTGCTCCTGAGTAGGATGGCTAGTGAAATGACCAACCACACGGTAACCATACAACTCTGTATTGCAGGTTTGCATCACATCTTCCTTGGTGAAATATTCAAAAAAGTACTAGCTAGGATACTGCGCCACCTTCGAACATGCGAGCTTGACATGTGAGCATGGCCTATGCAAAAGAAAAGGCATGGTACAAGTGCATATGCAACTAGAGCAACGTAGTGTGCACTCATGGATGATCCTTTCGTAGTTCGTTCCGCTGTGTTCTTTCTCCGTGCACAGTATTTCTAAGCGAAGCTCCCTTTTGCCCATCTTGAATGCTCGGTGCATCTTACCCTTCTTACTCTTCTCCACCATGTACTTAGTGATCATGACAGAGTACAATACTCTGTCATTTTCCATGGAGAGCAACAAGTTGTTGCTTCGGTCAACCAAGTGAAGCGATACAGGTAGGCTACACTAGCTAGCAATTCAAAAATTCTACCACGTAAACCAGAAAGCCACGCAAAGAAGAGATCATAGATGGTTACCACTAGACAAGCAATGCAGCGGAAGAAGAGTTGGAGCAGCCTGATCCAACGTCGAGCACGTCGATGAAGTGGTCGTAGTCGATCGTCCAACGTACTCGGCACCGATTGTCTCCTCCAGCAACCTATGGCGTTCCTTGTGTTGGTCGTGGATCATCCTTAATCAGCGCAACAGCAACTGCAGCAGTGCTTCTATGGTATCCATACATCCAGGGGTGAAACGTCGTACGCTGGTGTGCTAGCACCAATGCATACGGTAGGGCCTTCGAGAACATGACGGTTAGGGTTTTGGTAGAACAACTCACGTACATCCCAATAGCCCCATGCATCCCCTTATAAAGTGCACATAACGGATCCTATCCAAACTCATTTGTTCCAACTCGTTAAGTGTGCAACACTGTAGGTTCATGCGTAATTAGTTGTGACTCGAAAACTCCTTTCGGACCACGAGTTGTTAGTACTTCCTAGCAGGACATAACGATTCCCGGATACACATAAATATTATATTGGACGAACCTTATGAAGTATGATCTACGACTAGATCCTTATCACTTACGACTATCTCGTATCTCCATATGAATAGTTCATATTTAGTCACGACTAGTTTGTAACTCCTTACAACTAGTTAGTGATCATGTCTAACCAGTTTGTGACCAGTCTGTATCTCTATACGACCAGTTCGTATCTGGTCGGACTGAACGACTTGCTTGTGTATTCTCCCTTTGCCTCACGATATCTGGTTGAACTCTAGGTGAGATATTTTATCATCCATGGACTGTTCAATACATTCTCGATCAAGTAATGGATAACTTCATATGGTCGACTCTACGACCACTAGTGGCACAATCATACGCTTTCTTTATCCGACCACATCAAGGGGCTAAAGATATCTCTCTTGTTATGTTAAGAGGAACAAATCCCATATCTGACCAGTCACATTCCTCCGCATATTTTAGATCATATCCGAAAGCTACCTTTATTACTAATGAGTTACAGAATAGCGTTTGGCAACCCCTGAGTGTACTATTACACATGTAGAAAACCATGTTGATCTTAGGTCTAAGGATCATACATCATCATTGCTTGAGACCAACTGATGACATAAAAAATCATAACGATCTCAATAGTGTCTTAAGGTAGGTTAATCTAACACCGTGTTCTCTAACATGTGTTCGTATTATTTATTCGATGTCCTCATATCCATGACCGATGAAACATGGTCATCAATCAATACATGTGTTGGTTGATAAGTTACTAGTGTCCCGACCAATGACATTTGACCAGGGATACATTTAGAATGACATTGTATAAGTTAAAGAGCTTCACCAACAAGTCACATACTTGCTAATCTTTATAAATGATAATTTATCTAAGGAACATAATAACATTTATTCTATAACACATAAACATAGATGTGATACAATCATCTCTATGATTGCCTCTAGGGAATATCACTAACAGTCTCACACTTGCACTAGAGTCAATCATATAAGTATCTAATACTCATATCTCTTGTGTGCACCACATGCTTAAGTTGTGGGAGAGGCTTTGTCAACGTATAAGCAATATTCAAATCCATGTGCACTTTGCATATCTTCATATCACATGTTTCAATAATCTCACGAATAATATGATATCATCAAAGTATGTGTTTGAACTTTTGATGCGATCTAGGCTCCTTAGCTTGTCCAATGACTCCACTATTAACAAAATAGTGATCCATTGGATTGGAAGCACTAGAAACCACAACAAGTTCATTAATGTACTTCTTAATCTATATGGCTTCTTTTGCAGCTTCGGGAGCCGTAATGTACTCAGCCTCTGTTGTAGAATCAATAATTGTTCCTTGCTTCAAACTTTTTCAGCTCACTACTCCTCCATTAAGACAAAACATGAACCCAGACTATGATATGAAATCGACCTTGTCGGTTTGGAAGTCAGCATCGGTGTAAGCATTTACGACCAGCTCTTCCTCACCACCATAAACAAGGAATGCATCCTTAGTCCTTCTTAAGTACTTTAGGATATTCTTGACTGTTATCCAGTGACATTCACTTGGATTTGACTAATATCTCTGTCGGTGTTTTAGAACCGATCTTACGTAAAGATTGTTTGATTCGGGGGGTCTCCTAGAATAGAATCACGCAAAGAGATTGACACGGGTATTTTTATACAAGTTCAGGCATTCTCCGGAGAGAATAACAACCCTACTCCTGTGTGTGTATGGTATTGAGTGTATTCTGAACAATCAGGAGAAAAACTAAGACTATTACAGATGATAGCACTTGTCTTCCTGATAGCCCTCGATAGCGTGTGTGTACGCCTCGATTGCCCCTCTCTCCCTTTTCCTCTCTGACCGTTGCCTTTATATAGTCGTGAAGGAATAGCCATTTTCCCTTGCTGAAGAGACGCCTCATTCAATCCAAGAATCTGACGACGCTTGCGATAATTATCGGGATGGTAACTCCTTTATGCCACCGCGCTTACTTGTCGAGATGATGGGGTATTATTTCGCATAATAACAGTAGATGTTGATCGTTTGGATTCCTTAATCAATTGGACCCACTTGCCAGTAGGTTTTATTGATTGTAAGGTGGTCGTAGCTGACCTGGTCGTAGAAGAACTTACGACCATAAGGTAGTCATAGCAAGACTTACGACTATGGGGTAGTCATAGAATAACCTACGACTAGGCAATGATCGTAGAAGAACTTACGACCATAAGGTAGTCGTAGCAAGACTTACGACTACGGGGGTGGTCGTAGAAAAACTTACAACCACCTAGTAGGCTTCTCCCTTGTAGATTTAAGGGGTACACCCAGGGACCACATGACATCATATTTACTTATAATAAGAATTATAGATAAAAGATAAAATAAGGATTATTAGATCCTCGTCAATCTCATCATAACACTTAGAGCATACGACACATCTGGTCATGTATAAAGAATGTCATACATGATAGATCAAAGCATATGGAACTCTACTCATTTTGTCTTACTCATCAGGTGTCAAAGGACACTGACTCTTGCTAAGACTAATTCCATGTTACATGGGCAAGAAACTCCTTTTAGAATCTTGCATGTTGAACCGCTTCAACACCTTGTCAATGTACATATCGTGGCTTAATCCAGTTAGCATTTTAGAATTATCACTATAGATCCTTATGCCTAAAATATATGTTGCATCTCCTAAATCTTTCATAGAGAAAGCATTTCTTAATGAAGTTTTAATAGATTCAAGCATATGAATATCATTTCCGACTAGTAATATGTCATCCACATATAATATTAGAAAAACAAGTTTGCTCCTACTAACCTTCTTGTAAACACAAGGTTCTTCTTCATTCTTGATGAAGTCAAACCCTTTGACTACTTCATCAAAATGAATATTCCAACTCCGAGATGCTTGCTATAATCCATAGATGGATTTCTAAAGTTTGCATATCTTTCTAGCTTCATATGGATCGACAAAATCACCAGGTTGTGTCATGTACATATCCTCACTTAGGTTTCCATTTAGGAAAGCTGTTTTGACATCCATTTGCCATATCTCATAATCGAAATATGTAGCAATAGCTAGAATGATCCAGATAGACTTGAGCATAGCGATGGTCGAGATGGTTTCATCATAATCAACACCTTGAATTTGTTTGAAATCCTTTCCCACCAACACAAAGTACTTTGTGGTAACACGGAGAATTGCCTCCACAATACCAACCAAGAAGAGGCACCTGGCGCCGCGCATGACCCAATTATATACATAAGCTAGATTGGTTGTCATGACACCATACCGAGCACCATTCTTGTCAAGTAGCAACGACCACTTCACCTTAGGCTTATTCTCAATCCAGTCCTAAAAGCATTTCACCTGCCCCCCCCCCCGTCTTCCTCCTCACACCAAGACCGTCGTGGGTAACTCTGGCAATGTCTCCGGGATATTATCAGTGCTTGTAGCGGGTTTTTCGTTACCTCCCTTCTATGCGTCCCTGTCCACTCATCCAGCATTTTCCAGAGTGCATCAAACTTTCTCTGCTGGTTCTGGTTGCACAGTCAATTGAATAGGTTTATCAAGTCCTTGCTGTGGAACTGCTCATAGAAGTTTGCACCCAACTGTCTCATGCATCACCTACTCTATAGATCCACCCATGGAAGTGGCTCATTTTCCCCTTGTTGTAGCTAAGTTATTGCACTCAACATGCCCGCATGCCGATCATGTATGACACATACATTAGGATGGCCCTGTATAACAGAAATCTTCATGTTCCTCGGAAACCATAGTCAACTGTCCATATTATCGCTTTCAACAAATGTGAAGGCCATGGAAAGAACTTGATTGTTCTCGTCCGTCGCAATTATAGTATGTATCTACCTCTTGCACTTCCCAGTTAGGAACATGCCATCCAAACACAAGATAGGATGGTAATGCTGGAATGCATTGGTGCATCCACCAAAGGTGAAGAATGCTCGCTTTAGTATCCTCTTCTCGGTCTACCGTGGATGTGTGTCATCTTGAAGGTCGACATGAGTACTGGGATTCATGTCCTGTATGACTCAGAGTTGGCCTGGCAGGTTGTGGTAGGAGTCCTCAAATGTACCGAACCTTAATTTCAATGCCTTCTGCTTTGCCCTCCATGCCTTAGCATAGCTGATTGTATACTAAAACCTTGCCTCTATTGTCCGAATGATGGATCGTGGCTCGAAATCTAGATTATCCACGATCTCACTGTACATGATGTTCACGATGAAGCTTAATGACAGGTTCTTGTGTGATTGTATTGATTCATCTATGACACGTGTGTGAGGCATTACTATAGAGCATTTCCAGTAGGTATCCCACTTAGTCTAGAATGCATGCACTCGCCAAGGGCATCCCTCTATGTCGCACTTCACATTTGAAGAATCTATGCCTCATTTGTAGTGTTTTGGTAATTATAGACAACCATGTGTTTTGTACTAACTCATTTTATCAAGAAGCTACTAGGGTTATTCTTGGACTAAGATGGAAGAGCACTACAGGATCTCATCTCACTTAAGGTAAATGTATCTAGTTGATAGGACCTTTTCTTAGTTTTACCAGTCTAGGAGAATGAAGGATAAAAGACTAGATTGATAGCGTAGAAAGTCGTACTATGAAGAGGGATAAGATGACTAGTAGTTTGAAAGCAAATGATGACACATGCTCAATCTTAGTTGGTTTAAAACTCGGTTTCATTTGGATTAGTCTGGTTATAATTTATATGGGTTTTATTTTTCATGACCAAACTAACCGCAATTGATCAGCCGGACTGACCAGAAACCCGGATCAACCTTGCGGTCAGCTTTTTCCAGAGAGCTCCTTTTCTATGTTTTCAATGGCCGGACTGACCGTAGGTCTATGTCCGGACTAACCGGACCACCGGGTCGAGAGTCCCGGTCAGCTTTTTTCCAGAGAAAGGAGTTTTGTGTTTTTTTGTGAGGCTGGACTAACCGTCGGTATAGGTCCGGACTAACCGGACCTCCAGGTCAAGTGACCCGATCAGCTTTTTCCAAAGACGTGCATTTGTGTGTCTTGCTACTATTTCTGAAGCTGGACTGACCGCTGGTGTTAACCCAGACTGAGCAGGCCCCCGGTCAGTCAAAGTGGTCAATCTTTTCCAGTAGCATGTTCTTTTCTTTGGTTTGGATTTCTTGAGTCCGGTCTGACAGGAAACCAAGTGGCGGTCTGACCGGACATGTTATAACGGATAGTTTCTATGCATTTAATGCAGAGCAGTTGACCGTTATTTCTCAGTCTGGACTGATCCGCCAAATACCTACGGTCTGACCAGACTTGTTGATTTTTCAGGGTTTTGTGCTCTAACAGCTAGTACAGTGGGTGGAGGCTATAAATACCACACCCACTACAACAAGAGAGCCTTGTAGAACCTCATTGAATACTCTTGAGTCCTTTGCTAGTTCATCCACTCTTTGAGAGCATTAAAATCATCTTGCAAAAGTTGTTGAGGTTTTTCCAAGTGCTTTGAGTAGAGTTTGATCTTTGTGGCACTTGAGCATCTTCAAGCGAAGAATCATTGGTTCATTACTCTTAGAGATTGCCGTCTCCTAGATGGTTCGGAGTTGCGTCGGTAATCTTTCCAAAGAAGCTTGTGAGAAGACCCGACATTTGTGAATGTTGGAGCTCACCTATCCGGAGTGGAGAAGAGCTACCATTAGTGATCGAGGAAAGTGCTTGTGTGAAGCCGGCTTGAGTTGATCAAGCTTCCTCAACGCGGATTAGTGGAGACCGGCAAGTCTCCGAGACCACAGGAAAACATCGTTTGTCTCCGTAGTGTAGTTTATTCTCTCGCTCCTTACTTTGTGCATTTATTCTTATAAGCTATTTGTTCATCTTGTGTAGATTGTTTAGTTTGTCTTGATAGTGTTGTGCACTTAGAAAGCCCTGGACCTTTTAGGCCTTAATTCGTGAAATTGTATTTCATAGTTTTAATTTGGCAAAACTTGTTTTTAGCCAAAAGAATTTAAAAACAGCCTATTCACCCCCCTCTAGTCGGTTATCCTTGATCCAACAAGTGGTATCAGAGTTTGGTTTCTCATCTATTAGGTTTTACCGCCTAGAGAGAAAATGATGACTAGTGAGGGTTTCTCCATTGGTAAGACACTTTAATTTGATGGCATAAATTATGCTTATTGGAAGGTCCGTATGACCGTTTATCTTAAAGCCATAAGCTCTAGCATATGAAGAATTGTACAAGAGGGTTTCGTTATGCCTATTGATTCAAACAATCTTACCACTTTAGATGAACGAAATGCTCTCCTAAATGCTCAAGCAATGAATGCTCTTTATGGAACCTTAAACGTGGATGAATTCAATAGAGTGAGTTCGCTTGAGACGGCTCATGATATTTGGAAAACTCTCTCCAAAATTCATGAGAGAACATCCGCAGTTAAGGAGGCCAAATTGCATATGCTCAAAATCAAATATGAGTCATTTGTTATGTTGCCACATGAAAACATAAATGAGATGTATTCAAGATTGAATAACTTAGTTAATGAACTTAAAGGTCTTGGTTCATCTCTAATCGATCTTGATATTGTGAGAAAAATGCTTAGGGCTCTACCGGACAAGTATGAAACATTGGTGACTGTAGGACCAGAAAGGTGACTAGAGGGGGGGGGGGTGAATAGACGCTTTCTCTATTTTTCACCTCGATCAAACTCAACACTACTTTCACTCCAATAGCTATAAAAGCTATGAAGATCTGTATACAGGTACAACGGATGACCTGTGTTGAATCTGATCAAACCCTGAAGATTTTACAATCTGTAATCCAATGATCCCCAAAACTAGGACAGCATCCATGTAGCTCAAACAATATGGACATCAATCAACAGAATATAAAAAGGAAGTTCGATCTGCAGCAAGCAATAAACAATTCCCAGTTTCAACCGCAGCTCTACCAGCGCCGCAACAACCTATTTCGCTCAAGGAAACAAGGCGCCGCCTCAAAACACAGTAGCAGTAAACAAACTCAAGCAATTAAACAGGAAAACACCACTCACAGCAGAAGAGGAAAAAGTTGGCGATCAAATTTCAGAGCACAGTCGCTACAAACCTATGCAGACACAGCAATTGAAATTAATGCCTCACTCTGATTAAACAATTGGGTCACAGACCCTCCAGACGGATCAGATGGCAGTCAAATAGAAAGATCTCAACACAGCAAACAAACAGGAAAAACTCCATGCAACATCAAAGCTTTCAGATCATACAAGATGAATCAACTCAAGCACAGTCGCCGCCTGAGATCTCCAGATTTTGCGGGGACTGCTACGGGCGCAACAGATGCAACAAAAAGCAGCCCAAGGAAATCAATAAAAGTAAACAGCACCAAACCGGATCACTTCAAAGCTGCCGACCCAGCCTCAGTTCTAGCAGGCAGAGATGCCACCTCCAAGCTCACTAATTTCCGCACCAAACCACACAGCTCACGATCGATTCAAATACACACTCGACAAGCCGCCAGTGGCTCCTAATTTTCCCACCGTAGGACAGCCGCCGCCAAGATCAAAGCAATAAAAAACTCAACAGGAACGAATGACAATAAAAGGCCAAGGACTCGGTCGCTACCTCCTGATGATGCGGGCGTACAGGCCGCCGCCAGGAACCTAATTCCTATCGGCGTGACAAGGCCACCGCCAAGCTCCGATTTTCTACAGGCAAATGGATCCAGCCACTCGCATGCCAAGAAAAAGTGCCAAGTCCTGATTTCACGGGCGCGGAACAGGCCGCCATAGGCTGCGATTTTGTGCCGGGTTTTGCGGGCAGCAACAGGAAAAGCAATACAGAAAAACAAACGAGCAGACAAGAATTGATGGGACAAGGCAATAGAAAACACAAAGAAACAGCAGTTACCCAAGAGGCAAAACAGCAATCAACTATAGGATCTGCATTCCCTTTTTCCAGCGGCAAGAACAAGCCGCCTCCACAACTTAGATTTTACCAGGGGATACAGGGCGCTGCCACTAGCTCAAAAAGCGCGCAGCCCTAAAAGTCCCATCTGAAATCCTTTTATAGGGCAGCCTCTAACCCTAAGGATTTTCTAGAAGATTTACCCTAATGGGCTTCCGTTAAGGCCCAACATCAACGGAACACTCACGCACGCATATTAAAGCGCCATCTTCAATTCTCTTGACTTAAACCACTTCCTTTGCGTCGTTCTTCACAACTTGACCCATGTTAGCCAAAACATGCAATATGCAACACATATGCATTAACAAATATGGATATGACCTATCCCAAAATCAATTCACCACTTATATCAACATTCAGCACAAAAGTCGGTCAGACCGCCGCTGACCTGACAGATCTGAAACTTTGTCGAAAACACTTGAAACTTCAAACCAAAAACACCATTGCCAATTGTTTCATCATCCTAAGATCATGGGCATATCCCCATGATATCCACAATGACCTTATTTCTAAATTCTTTCGAATTGTCAAGAATGACTCCTACCGGTCTTTTGGGAAATTTGATCACAAATGAGCTCTACAAGAAAGACAAGGAAGAGCTATTAGAACAAGTTACATCTAAGAAGAAAAATATTGTGTTCAAGGCAAAGGCGTAATCAATTGATGAAAAGATTGAAAGTGAAGATGATGATGATTCCGATGAAGAAATAGCTCTACTTGTGAGAAGAATGAGCACATTCATGGAAAGACGCTCAAGCCGAAGTTTCAATTCCAATAAAGGGCAATCCTCAAGTAAAAATCGCTACACCAACATTACATGTTATGAGTGTGAGGAGAAGGGTCATATTGCATCTCATTATCCAAAGAAGAAGGATGAAAAATCCAAGTCATTCAAGAAAAAGGACTACAATGCAAGAAGAAGCTTTTCAAGAAGCTCCACAAGTATGGCAAGTGTGAAGCTCACATTGGAGAATGGAACTCCAATGAAGACCTCTCGGACTCTGACTCCGTAGAAGATGAATTCCCAAGAAAGAGAGAGCTTGCCGGAATTGCCATAAAGGAGGCTCCATCATTGTTCTCTACACCCCATTGTCTCATGGAAAAAGGGGAACAAAAGGTAACAACCGATATAAATGATGATCCTAATTATGATGTGCTAATGGATATGCTAGAGGATTTAAATGCATATCTTGGCAAGGAGATGTCAAAATCTAAAGTCTTAAAGAAGGAATTTCTTTCTGTCAAAGACTCTTATGATGAGCTAAAGGAAGCCCATGAAATTCTCCTTATCAAGGATCATTCAAAGTCCCACATAGATGTAGGCATTACTTGTGATATTCTTGATAACATAAATTGCTTGAATGTTGCATCTAAGTCTAGCATATCTACTTCATGTGATGATTTGATTGGCATGTTTTGTAGCTCTAAAATTGATAATATTGCTTGCATGGATTTTAAAATTAATCATCCTCTTGTTGTTGAGAATCATGAGCTCAAAGAACAAGTATCCAAGCTAAGTAAGAGCTTGGATAGATGTTTTAAAGGTAAAGTCACTCATAACAAAATCTTGAGTGAGCAAAGGTGCTCATACAACAAAGAGGGACTTGGTTTCATTCCTAAGAAAGGAAAAATACCAATCTACAATGCAACAAGGTTTGTAAAGAAAAATGATAACATGTGCTACAAGTGTCGTGATGTAGGGCATTTAGCCAAAGATTGCACAATTCATAGCTCATCTAAATCATTTGTTTTTGAATTTTGTTATATGCTTAAGAAATCAAAGGATTGTAGATTGTAGCTAAATTTATTGGGACACCTATATTTAGAGATAAAAAGAATGCCATTTGGGTACCAAAAACCTTGGTATCTAACCTCCAAGGACCCAAACAAATTTGGGTACCTAAAAGAGTATAACTTTGTTTTGTAGTTGAACTACAGGACCGGTGGAAGACATTGGGCACTTGATAGTGGGTGTACCCAACACATGACCGGAGACTGAAAAATGTTCACCACATTTGAAAACAAAAAAAGGAGAAAATGAAAAGATCACATTCGATGACAATAGCAAAGGAAAGATAATAGGATTATGTAAAATCGCTATATTCAATGATCTTTCTATTTCTAATGTATCTTTAGTTGAATCTCTTAACTTTAACTTGCTATTGGTTACACAAATTTGTGATCTTGGACTTTCTTGAACTTTCTCTCAAGAAGGTGTTTCCATTTCAAATGAAAAAGATAACTCCTTGTTATTCAAAGGTTTTCGTTTTGGCAATTTTTATTTGGTAGATTTTTCTTCAAGTGACTCTTGCCTCAAAACTTACTTAATTGCAAAAACCTCCTTGGGTTGGCTTTGGCATCGAAGGCTTGCTCATGTAGGAATGATTCAACTTAAAAAGCTTTTCAAACATGATTTTGTTGTGGGCTTGAAAGATGTGAAATTTGAGAAAGATAAGCTATGTAGTGCTTATCAAGCCGGCAAGCAAGTAGCGAGTTCTCATCCGTCAAAGAGTATCATGTCCACCTCTAGACTATTAGAGTTCTTACATATGGATTTGTTTGGGCCAACAATCTATAAGAGCATTGGAGGAAATAGTTATTGTCTTGTGATTGTGGATGATTACTCAAGGTATACTTGGGTTTTCTTTTTTACATGATAAAACCGAAACTTATGGTATCTTTAAAAGATTTTTAAAAAGGGCCCAAAATGAATTTGAGTTTAAGTTGAAGAAAATTCGAAGTGACAATGGTTCCGAGTTCAAAAATACCAAGATTGAGGACTATTGTGATGAACTTGGAATAAAGCATGAATTATCCGCTACCTACACTCCAGAACAAAATGGAGTTGTAGAAGGGAAAAATCAAACATTGATTGAGATGGATATGACAATGCTTGATGAGTATAATACTTCTGATGATTTTTGGGTGGAAGTAATTAACACCGCATGTCATGCCATAAATCAACTTTATTTGCATCGCCTTCTTAAAAAGACATCTTATGAACTACTTATTGGAAGAAAACCCAACATATCTTATTTCTGAGTATTTGGTTGCAAATGTTTTATCTTAAGAAAAGGAGTTCATCTTTCAAAGTTTCAAAGTCGTTGCCATGTTGGTTTTCTCCGTGGTTATTCATCAAATAGTAAAGCATATCGTGTTTTCAATCAAACAACCGGTATAGTTGAGGAGACATGTGATGTTCAATTTGATGAGACTAATGGCTCTCAAGAAGAGCAAGAAAACTTAGATGATGTAGGTGATAAAGACTTGAGACAAGCAATGAAAAATATGACACTAGGATATATCAAGCCAAAAGAAGACAATGATGATCTATCATCTTCTATTCAAGTTGAACCTCACACTTCCGCTACGCCAAGTCAAGATCAAATTAAAGAAGTGGAAGATGGACAAGAACCAGTCGTTCATCCTAAGATTCACAACGCCATTGCAAAATATTATCCCATTGATCAAATTTTGGGTGATGTTAGTAAGGGTGTTCTAACTCGATCCCGTGTTGCTCCATTTTGCGAACATTACTCGTTTATCTCCTCTATTGAGCCAGAATATGTAGAAGAAGCACTAGACGATCCGGATTGGGCAAATGCTATGCATGAAGAGTTGAACAACTTTTTTTCGCAACAACGTGTGGACGCTTGTTGAAAAGCCCAAGGATCACAACGTGATTGGTATAAAATGGGTATTTAGGAATAAACAAGATGAAAATGGAGTTGTGATAAGAAACAAGGCAAGGTTGGTGGTACAAGGATATACTCAAGTTGAAAGTTTGGATTTTGGTGAAACTTTTGCTCCCGTAGCTAGATTGGAATCTATTCGTATCTTGCTTGCATTTGCATCATGTTTTGAAATAAAACTTTTTTAAATGGATGTAAAAAGTGATTTTCTAAATAGAAAAAATTCCGAACTTGTCTTTGTTGAACAATCTCCTAGTTTTGAGGATCCAAAAAATCCTAACCATGTTTATAAACTATCAAAGGCTCTCTATGGTCTCAAACATGCTCCTAGAGCTTGGTATGAACGACTTAGAGATTTCCTTGTTTCAAAAGGTTTCAAAATTGGGAAAGTTGACACTACTCTTTTCATAAAAATCATTGATATTGAATTCTTTATTTGTCAAATTTATGTTGATGTTATTATCTTCGGATCTACTAATCAAGAGTTTTACAAAGAGTTTGGTGATATGATGTCTAGGGAATTTGAGATGTCTATGATTAGAGAACTTAGCTTCTTGCTTGGACTTCAAATCAAGCAACTCAAAGATGAGACATTCATAAGTCAATCCAAGTACGTGAATGATCTACTCAAGAGATTTAGCATAGAAGATGCAAAACCTATCAAGACTCCCATGGCTACAAATGGTCATCTCAATCTAAATGAGGGAGGTAAACTAGTAGATTTAAAACTTTATAGATCCATAATTGGTAGCTTGCTTTATCTTACCGCATCTAGGTCTGATATCATGTTTAGTGTTTGCATGTGTGCTCGTTTTCAAGCTTCTCCAAAAGAATGTCATCTTATGGCCGTTAAAAGGATTCTTAGATATTTAAAGCATTCCTCTTGCATCGGCTTATGGTATCCTAAAGGTGCTAAATTTGATCTAATTGGATATTTCAATTTTGATTATGCGGGTTGCAAAGTGGATAGAAAAAGCACCTCTGGGAGTTGTCAATTCTTAGGGAGATCTTTAGTATCTTAGTCCTCAAAGAAACAAAACTTCGTAGCCCTATCCACCACCGAAGCAAAGTATGTCTCTGCGGGTAGTTGTTGTGCTCAATTTCTATGGATGAGGCAAACCTTGATGAATTATGGAATCAACTTCTCTAAAATGCCTCTTTTGTGTGACAATGATAGTGCAGTGAAAATAGCCAACAATCTGGTTCAACACTCTAGAACTAAACAAATAGATATTCGACATTATTTTCTTAGAGATCATGTAAGTCAAGGTGATATTGTGATTAGCCACATAAGAATCGATGTTCAATTAGTAGATATCTTCACAAAGCTTCTAGATGAAAGCCGTTTTTGTAAGTTGAGGAATGAATTAAATGTCATAGATCTTTCTAATGTCATTTGATTTCATTATATTTGAAATCTTATTTGGATTCGTAATTCTCTTGTGGTTTTCTTGATTTAAGAACTAATATGGGAAACACATTTAGGAGGAGTGTTATATAATCATCATGTATATCACATCTCTATTTGTGCACATATTAAAAATCATGCTAGAATGGCTTTCCAAAAACAACCCTTTTTGGTCAAAAGTCAATTTTTTTAATATTAAAACCCAAAATCTTGAAAATCCAGGTATCCCTTTTCACTTTTATATTTCAAAGGTTTTTATTTGGAAAGAACTAAAAAATTATCCATTTTAAATGAAAAGTCAGTTTTTGCCTAACTATGATCCTCAAGTATCTAGTTTTTGACCAAAATCAAAATTTTATACAACTTCTATTTCAAAAAGAACTTGATAGTGATCCCAAAAGGAAAAACCTAAAGATGGTTATTCATGATTTTTTTCATGTTCATAGGTTTTTCAAACTTCCAACCAAGCAAAAGATATTTGAGTTTCAATCTCACTGAAAAATATCCCAAAACCCGAAAAATCAATAAGTCTCTATTCTAGCATCTAATGAGTATTGCTACTTGGGCAATGTTTCCTCACATATATTGTCTCAAAATAGTATTTCATACTCATACATATCATCACAAGTGAAGATTTCCCTTGTTTGCCTCTTTTGGTTCCTCAAAGCTATCTATTTCCAAAATTGCTTATTTTCTAAAAAATATATGTTCGAACCTCTCTTGATAATCTAATCCTATTGAACGTTCTCTAAATAATCTTTTATTGAGTGTTAAATACTTGGAGTAAGAACAACACAAAATTTCTGCTTAAATCTATATCTTCTTCTCTACATCGCGGTCAACCTGTAGGTGTTAGGCCGTCAATCTGCCGTTCTATCCCCGGTTTGACTGGGAATCCTTCGTTGGTCTGACCGCACTTGAGCAGTTAATGACCATCTCCCCAACTGTTTTCCTATCCACTCCGCTTATCTCTCTGTCGGTTTCTTCTTTCACCGCAAGTTTCATTTTTAACCCCCTCGTCCCCACCACCGGTTGTCCTCCTCCCCACCGCCAGTCGTCTCCCTCCCCACCGCCGGTCGTTCTCCATCCCAAAGGTCTCTCTTTCCCTCCTTCTCTCCTTCGATCTCTCTCTCAAATCGATCTAGATTATCATCTAGGCTTTTTGATTGATTGCTCCTTTGTCAGCTAGGCTACATTGTCACCTTGCATCCTTGTATGTCAACTGATTGCCCCCATTTTGTCAATTTCGATTGAATGAATGCTTGTCTAGGGTTTTCTCTACCAGGCCCGATCTGATCGGCATATACCCTGCAGTCAGTCCGCACTATGGTCTAACCGGCATGTATTTTGTGGTTTGACTGGCCTGCCAGATAAAAGCCTTTTGTTTCCTCTTTCACTCCATCTTACTCATTTATGGTCTTCATCTTTCTCCAGTCATCATGCTAAGGATGAAGAATGCTGGCAATCCCAGGGTGTCTTCATCTCACCCTCGTCCTCCCCGGTAGGCCACTCATTGTCCTCAAATCGAGCATAGTGGTTCTGACAGTAATGACGAGTGGAGTTCACCCTCCTTGTCTTCTGTGCCCAGTGCAAGTGATGACATGGATCATGACTACCAAGAAGATGACGCAGAACAGCAGCTTCCACCAGAACCTCGAGTCAACCTTCGCTCCATCAAGAATGAGGATTTCATGAGATTAAGGCACAAGAATCAGTATGAGATGCTAAGGACAGCCACAGATCTGAGTTTCCACACCTAGTTTCAAGAAGATACTTTCAATCATGCTTTTGTCCACAAGCAATTTGCTATTCAAAAATATATCAATTGGAGCTATCTCAATGAGCAAACCCGGTATGGCGGTTTGTATTCTTGCTTTCGTGCTGCTGGTTTGGATGGCATAGTCAGTATCAAATGCAATTTCGATGAGGATGTCATTCGTCAGTTTTATGCTACTATTCATCTTGCACCCAATCTATCAACTCTCACTTGGATGACGGGCTCGGTGCGCTACTCGGCCACCAAGCGCCACTTTGAGGAGTGTCAGACCCCCGGGCGTGGAATACCCAAAGACCTTATGTGTGTACCGTACTAGTCCTATGATCAGTGGCTAGCACACACATTCACGACATTTGGCATTCACAACCATACATTCAAATATACAAGGTAAAGCAAAATGGTACTTAACTTAAGCGATTACAATATTCACAATACAAAGGCTGAACGACCAAATGAGACTTAAGTACCAGTAATAGATTAACATAAATAGCAGCAAAAGATTAAAAGTGGTGAAAGTAAACAAATTCCAGCGGTGTGCCCATCCATACCCAAAGGCAACCGATAAGAAAAAAATCCTAGATAGTCCTATCACCGAACCCTCTAGTTCCGGGTGCGAAGAAAACGTCGTCTGGTGTCGAATCATCTTCAAACTCTAAACAGCAACATAAGCAAGATTGAGTACTTATGTACTCAACAAGACTTGTAGTGTATCGCAGAAGTTATATTAGATGCATGGCTGTCAAAGGAAGAGGCTACTACACTAGGCAATTTTCAGCATAAAGCAATAATTTTCAGCAAGATACCATATTTAGATTTAAATGGCAGTGAGTAAAACAGTTTAAATACATAAATAATGGCAAGGTAACATTTCATAATCCTCACATTAAATCCATGATCACAATTTAAATGACAGTATCGTAACAGTTCAATAGTCCTCACATCAATCCATGATCACAAACTCATACCCTTCCCAAATGCTCCTAAACCCAAATATCATATTCTAACTATGCATGCTTTCCCACAAGCGATGTCTATGACCGGAGACACAGCTATTCGAATAGATTAATGACTCTACGGAGTTTGTACAACTTTACCCACATGATATGAATATCTTATAATGTCGCCATGCACTCTTCCGTAGGAGTGTGACTAAGATATCATAACGAGGCCTTTACAATGCCATGTCCTAACTATCAAACTACCCGAGAAAACACCCCATGGCAGGCTATCATTTGTAACTGAACCACGGGTGACCCTCGCAACAACATCAATGGGAAACACCAGGTGGCAGGCTATCGTTCGCAACTGAACCACGGGTGACCCTTGTAACAACAACAATAGGTACAACAATTAGTGGTTTGGTAGAAAGAACATAACAAATTATTTAGCCAAGCCTTCACCATAAATTCTGATGTGTGGTTGCACGTAAGACTTGGTTCATCACATCACAGACCGATCCTTATTTACCTAGACAGGGCTACACGAATCTGGGACAGTCTCCCTTCATCAACCTATCACCCGTCCAAGTCCAACCCATAATACCCACAACCCAACAAGTTGGCAATAACTAGATTCAAGATCTGAACACAATCCTCAAGTTTAACAAAATTTGATTTAACATATTCCTCAATTACGACATAATTCGATTAAAACATTTCGCAAGATTCAACATACTACAATTCTCTTCAGCCGATGGACTAGCTCCATTAACTGTTTTCGACTACAACTACTAGCATGGCTAAGCATTGATCTATCCGACAATAGAAAATTCTCCATACATACATATATCCTAAGTAACAAAGGAATAATGGGATATCAACATTCAAGGAAGGTAATTGAACAATTAGGAATTTAACTACTTCTACCCACGAACATAATTTCCAAAATAGCACGCATACATGCAATCATGATCAAACGGGCTGCTTGCCTTGCTTATATTATTCAGAGAGTGGGGCCGCTTGATCGTCGATAATCTTGCTCACGATATCCAGCGTCCAATCTAAAGAACCAGAAACAAAACACAAATGGAGAAATAAATCCAACAGTAAGAAAATCCAAATATTTTTGTATATTATTACAGAGAATGATTTTATATGAATTTAGCAAAAGGATTCATTAAATTCTGAGTTTGTATGTGAAAGTTATTAATGTTTTAATTTGAGGTTGACTTGATTTCGGTTTATTGAGAGTTTCTTACTATGACTTGCATAGGAGGTCTTTCTCATTTTAATAATTCATTTTGTTAGTATTTCCTATTTACCGAGGAAGTACCATGTTTTAAGTGTGTCCTTTTCATTGTCATTATCATGACTAAGCTTATACTAGGGTGCACTTGTTACACAAGGTTAACTTTTAACTAAAATATGTATTAAGAGCTATTTCTAGTTGATCTCAATTTTTATCCTAGGCATTAGGGTTATTGATAGGTTTTACTTGATTTTTTAACTTGGAGCATCATCTTATGGATTTTGTCCTTAGTACATACGGATGAATTATATTCTCTAATTGCTTTACCAACCTTTTTATGAACTATCTTGTTGACTTAGTGCTACTATTACTGTTATTATATCCATGGCATAAGGCCTACTATTGTTGAGCTAACCATATGCTAATACTTAATTCCTGATTAGCTTTACTCTTTTAAGTTAATTGTCTTCTTTATATCTTCTAAACAATTATTTTGGTAACTACCATGACAATATCTCACTGACCTAATCAAGTTTTTCCTACTGTTCATTTGATTGTTAACTGGCTATTAAGCACTTGTCAAACCTATTAACTATTGGGCTTTAGCTGTCATCATGTGGTTTACAAATTGAATCTTCCATTAGTAGGTTACTTGCTTGTTCTTAGATCTTTCCTATCCTTTTAATTCTTTTCCTAATCAAAGCTCCCTTTGATTCATTAGCTCTAACCCATTGGTTGTTCACTGATGGTCTGGGACATACATATCTCTATCTGTTTTCAGATTAGGTTGCTTCTATTAGCTTAATGTCCAAAGCTTAACTGACTTAATAAACCTTCTCACTAGTTGTATTAGCAATGTCACTTGCCTATTGTTATTTCTAACTATTCTTAGATTGCCTTCCCGGTTCATCTATCTCGAAATCAATATTTCTAAACTAAAGTGTTGTTGTTAACTAAGGGTTCAATGGCTAATTGAGTCAAGAAAATCTCTAACTACTTGTGTTTAACAGTGTCATTAGCCTACTGTCAATCCTTATTATCTTCAAACTTCCATCTCTATCCATTCAATCATTTAAGAGAGTTGGTTAACTAATCTTTTTAGAAATTCACTTATCCATTTGTTAAATACATATATTTGAGTGATTCAATTAGTCATTCAACATATTTGAAAGCCTACTATCATTTCAGATTTGTATCTAACATTTCTCTGTTCATATAAGTTTCAACAGACAAACTTTCTGAAAATAAAGTGCTATTGGTTACTTCCTTCCAACATCAAATTTTCAAATTGGTTAGTTTATTGAGTGACCTACTTGACATTCAGAATATTTGTTAGCACTAGAAATTGGCTTTGCAAGAGTGTTCTCCTGACAATTCAAATTTTTACCTTTTTTGTTTATTTGGCTATCAAGGCTACTAAGCACTAACAATCACCCTTAACTATTGGACTTAGTGGTTTGGAAATTTGAAACTACCAAAAGTGGTGTACTGATCCTTTGACTGAGCTTCTATTGGATGGGCCCACTGTTAGTGTCTAGTATTTCATAGGGAGAAGAATATAATGGACAGGGAGGCTTGGGATAAAGGGAGCAGCGGGCAGTGAGGAGCGGTGCATGTTGTCGGTGAGGGGGGCTGTGGCGGCAGCTGGGGTTAGGGAAAATGGAATCAGGGCAGCAATGTGGTCCTACGGCTGGTGGTGGCACAATCGGAGCTGGACGGTGTTGGCAGGAAGGTGGCTCGCGGCGGCCGGCCATAGGGGCGAAACGGTGCGACGGTGCTCAGAGGGGATAGGGGGCGAGTTAGCGGGAGAATGAGCATAAGGATGTCGCGTGGAACTTACCAGTGCGGTCGGAGGGAGCCGAGGTGGCTGGAGTTGGCCTGGCGACGTGGACTGATGGCGGCGCGGTGAGGCCCCATGGTGGCGGCGACCTGGAGAGGAAGAGAGCATCAGTGAGTGGTCAGGGGTGGTAGAGGAATGCTAGGAGATGCTCCTGTCATGGGGAATTGGAGAGGGGGTCCCCGGAGACGAAGCGGTGATGGAGGAGGCGGAGTTGGCCGGTCATGGGGAAGACGAATTGCACGTGGCTCCTCGGTGGTGGTAGCTTCAAATTGACCTAGGGGTTTGCCTCCTTGTGGTGAGAGGCGCAACGTGATGCACTTGGGAATGCACAGGGACCACCGACGTGATCGGAACGGCGAGCGGCGGTCCAGGCGGCCGGCCATGGCATTCGCAGCGGCGGAAGGGAAAGCTTTGGTTTTTAGCTTGGAGAAGAGGGGAATGGAGATGGGAGGTAGGGAAGATGGAGAAGAGTAGATGATGTACTCGGTGCTTGGTTTATATAGGCACGGGCTCGGTGAAATCAATGAGAAGTGGTGCACTTGCATTCGGAGCTGCTGGGCGAGAGAGGCAAGGCAAATGCAGCGCGGGACATTGGCGTGCTGGGGATGCGACAGGGTATGGATGCGGCATGGTTAGGGCAAAACCATAGGCTTCTAGCCAAAACCGGGGGCGAGCTGGGATGCGCCGACGAGTGAATGGTCTTGCACAAGGCATCTTGTGAGCGTGGGCGCTTAGGTGCAGGGATGCTTGGGGAAGAAGGTCTGGGCGCTGGGGTCCACCAGTCGGTGAGGGAGAAGAATGGAATTTTGAGTTTCCAAATTTCTAAAAAGGCTAAGGGTGTTAGACTATTTTTAGACATAGAATTATAGGTTTGAAAATTATGCAAATTTTAGGGGAGGTTACTAACATAGTCTATTTTATACTAAAATTTTTGTGGAGTTTTATTTGTTCATTAGATTTCTCTAAAAATCTTTTAAGTTTCTGTGGTATGTATTTTTATGGTTTAACTTAAGGAAATTTTTGTACACACGCTTTTAATAAATTTTCCTATTTTATTACCAGTATAAATTCACCAATTTTGGATTTTTATTTACCATATTTTGTTTCTAGCTATTTTGATACTTAATTAGTTTTGTATTTCTAGAGTTTGATTTCTTATTTCCTTTATTAGACCAAAAGTCTTGCAATAAAATCCAAAAAACAAATGTCAATAAAATCTATCAAAAGTTTTAAAAAGATCGATTTTTCATACTTTTTTAAATTGAGCCCAATTTCGGGCTGTTACAAGGACGCTCTGAATCTACCTTCACGGCACTATGTCAAGATACATCTTGAGCCCACCCTTCAGACTCTAGAGCAGACGCAGTTCTATTATCAGAACCATGCTGGGTATGTTACTGGAAAAGTAGCTGGTCATTTACCTCTTCCAAGCGTCACCAATAGGATTATAAGAGCCACTATCTTGCCTAGGAGCGGTAACAATGATGCTATTCAAGGTCATGCCTGTAATGTCATTGATTTTGTGATGCAAGGAAAGAAGTTTGATATTATGCATCTCATTCTGACTGAGTTGGCGGCTTGCAAGGGTTATTTGGGAAAGAGGATGTACTTTGCTCCCTATATCATGCAGCTTATTCAGAGAGTGGCTCACTTCAATGGTCCAATCCCTTTTCCTCACAAGCAGTATAAGGCTGAAGGTGACCATCAAAGGGATTTGAGGAACCGGCCTTTGGAAAGGCATCACCCCCAGCAGGATGACGATGCTGCAGAAAATGCTCCTCATGGACCTCAGCCAGCTCCTCAGCAGCAAGGTGGACTTGATCCTCTCTTTCTAGAGATTCTGCACTCAGGCATTTCCACCATTGTCTCTCGCTTCGACGCTGCGGATCGTCGCATGGAGAAACTTGGTCATCGCATGGATGCCATTAATCGCCATTATCAGGCTTTGGACACTCGCCACACCGCCATGGATCAATCAAATGCAGTTGTGCTTCAACATCTTGATCAATTGAGTGGATGGGTTTCTGAGATGCATACAGTCCAAGGGCAGATTATGACCAACATTGCTGATATCAACACTCGTGTGTCCTCGATTGAGCAGTCCGTTACCTACTCTCGTCGCCGTTGTGTTGATCCTTCTCCTGCAGCTCCTTACACTTCGGCTGATGCTCCTCCTCTTCCTTCCTCTTAGCTTTTGGTACTTGATGCCAAAGGTGGAGAAGATCTATCTATTAGCTATATCTATAATACTCTACTCTTTATGTTCGTTGGACTTTATGTATGTAATAGGATAGAGGATAAGCTTATTAGTTTCATATGTTATCTGTCTGAACTTATTGAACCTCTTTATCTTTGTCTTATGGATATTACTAAGTGATCATAATGATTTTCCTTTTGTGAGCTTGGTTGAATGCCTTTATCTTATTGACTATTGTTGCTCTTTCAATCCAAAATACAAGAGTAACTCTGTCCAAATTTCTTCAAATATATGCATGTTTTTCTCATATATATCTTTGCATATAGTCAGGGGGAGTTTTCTCTCAGATTTGATGGCTTAGCTAGCATAGTGCTCCCTTCTTATTATTTACAATGTTCTTGTCACATGCTATCTAAATCACGTCCTAGAACATACTTCTTGCTTTGTGCTTTTCGTATATTCAAATCAATTTATTATATCTCCTTAGTGAGGTTGTCATCAATTACCAAAAAGGGGGAGATTGAAGAATCTAGGCCCCATTTGTAGTGTTTTGGTAATTATAGACAACCATGTGTTTTGTACTAACTCGTTTTATCAAGAAGCTACTAGGGTTATTCTTGGACTAAGACGGAAGAGCGCTAAAGGATCTCATCTCACTCAAGGTAAAGGTATCTAGTTGATAGGACATTTTCTTAGTTTTACCCGTTTAGGAGAATAAAGGATAAAAGACCAGATTGATAGCGTAGAAAGCCGTACTACGAAGAGGGATCAGATGACTAGTAGCCTGAAAGAAAATGATGCCACGTGCTCAATCTTAGTTGGTTTAAAACTCAGTTTCATTTGGATTAGTCTGGTCATAATTTATATGGGTTTTATTTTTTATGATCGGACTAACCGTAGTTGATCGGTTGGACTGACCAGAAACCCAGATCAACCTTGCGGTGAGCTTTTTTTAGAGAGCTCCTTTTCTACGTTTTCAATAGCTGGACTGACCGTAGGTCTACATCCGAACTGACCGGACCTCCAGGTCGAGAGTCCCGGTCAGCTTTTTCCAAAGAAAGGAGTTTTGTGTTTTTTTGTGAGGCTGGACTAACCGTTGGTATAGGTCCGGACTGACCGGACCTCCAGGTCAAGTGACCCGATCAGCTTTTTCCAGAGACGTGCATTTTTGTGTCTTGCTACTATTTCTGAAGCCAGACTAACTTCTGGTGTTAACCCAGACTGACCAAGCCCCCGGTCACTCAAAGCGGTCAATCTTTTCCAGTAGCATGTTCTTTTCTCTAGTTTGGATTTCTTGAGTCTGGTCTGACCGGACCCCAAGTGGCGGTCTGACCGGACATGTTATAACGGATAGTTTCTGTGCATTTAATGCAGAGCAGTCGACCGTTATTTCTCAGTCCAAACTGATCGGCCACATACCTGCGGTCTGACCGGACTTGTTGATTTTTCAGGGTTTCGTACTCTAACGGCTAGTACAGTGGGTGGAGGCTATAAATACCTCACCCACTACAGCAAGGGAGCCTTGAAGAACCTCATTGAATACTCTTGAGCCCTTAGCTAGTTCATCCACTCTTTGAGAGCATTAAAATCATCTTGCAAAAGTTGTTGAGGTTTTTCCAAGTGCTTTGAGTAGAGTTTGATCTTTGTGGCACTTGAGCATCTTCAAGCGAAGAATCATTGGTTCATTACTCTTGGAGATTGCCATCTCCTAGATGGTTCGGAGTTGCGTCAATGATCTTCTCAAATTAGCTTGTGAGAAGACCCGGGCATTTGTGAAGGTTGGAGCTCACCTATCCGAAGCGGAGAAGAGCTACTATTAGTGATTGAGGAAAGTGCTTGTGTGAAGCCGGCTTGAGTTGATCAAGCTTACTCAATGTGGAGTAGTGGAGACCGGCAAGTCTCCGAGACCATGGGAAAACATTGTTTGTCTCCGTAGTGTGGTTTATTCTCTCGCTCCTTACTTTGTGCATTTATTCTTATAAGCTATTTGTTCATCTTGTGTTGATTGTTTAGCTTGTCTTGATAGTGTTGTGCACTTAGAAAGCCCTAGGCCTTTTAGGCCTTAATTCGTGAAATTATATTTCATGGCTTTAATTTGGCAAAACTTGTTTTTAGCTAAAAGAATTTAAAAACCGCCCATTCAACCCCCTTTAGTCGGTTATCCTTGATCCAACAATGTCGTAGCATCTTGGGTTAGACTTCACTACTGTAAATGTATACCACAATGACAACGCCTAGAATTTGACATCCTCCTACACACACCCCTTGCATTTGTAAATGGCTCCTTGCCCGACCTCGTTCTATTCGTACTCCCATGGTACATGGGAGTCTTCGTCAACGATGTGGTTGTCGAATTAGTATGTGTTCCACTTGGATGGAACTGTCTATTGTTCCACACAATCCTCCTCATCGGATCCTTGATCTTCCGACAATGCCTGGTAGTCTTGGTCTTTGAGCATCATGCTTTGAACTAGGGCTTCGATCTCCCCACCTTCGTCGGCAATCCCACTAGCTTCCGGAACAAAAGGAGCTTCTTCCACATGGTCTTCATCGACAACATCAGCAACTCCCTGACCTTCAGCCATTGTGTGGGCCACGCTATAGCTGGAGTCCCAACTTATTCTTCGGCATCACAACCACCTTCTTGTTCAGCCATAGATGCAGGAATGGTCTTGGCATATGCCTGGGCTAGAATGACCAAATCCAACCCTTGCTCCCTCACCCTGCATACATATGACTACCATGACCTTTCTCCCTTCAGTTATACTAACTCCGAATATATGCCCTGTGGTGCTCAGCTGGCAATGCATCTCAATCTTAGATCGTACACAACATGGTCCAAATCAAATGTATAGAACAACCACCGCATCATAGTGCCCCATGTGTGCTGCTCTGGTCTTGTTAGGTTTACGGTCGTCTGATTGGAAATAACGCAAATCTACCCCATCGGGACCCTGCAGAACAGTCCCCTGACCAATGTAAATTTTGAAATTGATTATGTCCAACATATTCAACGTACTGCACCATAAACAAGATTTTCATGATTAACCACATATCTAAAACTGAACTACACACCAAAAAGGATGTACTACAACATACTACACTATGTAACCATACATCTAAAACTATGTAATCCATTCAGTTAAAAAATTACCTACAAGGTGGACGACTAGACTGGCAACGCTTTGCTAGCTTCTCTCCCTTCCCTCCAATCTTTCTCTTTTCCTGAATAAAGTTGAGTTATGACCGAATTTTGGGTCTTTTATAGGGGAGGTTGTGTCACCATTTGGAATGGTGACTGGGACTTGTGGGATCCCTCTCGTCATTTCAAATGACGATTTGCTTAAATTTTCATATTAAAAAATTTATCCGGCATGCCGAACCCCACCTCTACAAAACCCTTCCAACCAACTAAACTCTAGTCCTTTCTCTTCTCATCTACTTACACTTGTCTCAGAACTCCACTCGGCGCCATGTCTCGGTTGTCTAGTTCAATGAGCCGAAGAGCGGTGGTACTGGCGAATGCAAGGCGCGTGAACTGCAGGGTCTAAGCAAATGTCCTGTACTCCAACACCGAAGAGAATAGGGGGTGTGTGTTCTACAAGTGTTCGTATTTCTCAGTGAGTTTCATTTCTGTGAATGCTGGTATTTGCATTTGGAAGAAGTCCATTCTACCCCCTCAAGTATTGACGTGCGGACACCTAACCCCCTGAAAAAAAAATCGGCCCTTTGACACCCCGAAATTACAAAACCGGACAACCTACCCCCTCCGGCTGTTTTGTGCGGTGGTTTTGCTGATGTGGCGTCTGGTATTGCTGATGTGGCGTCCGAACGGCCCGGTTTTGCCAGGTGGCTGCTGACTCAGCTGCAACGTGGTTACCACTCAGCTTCTACCCCTCTTTCACCCGATGAGCTGCCCCTTCATCTTCTCCACCACTTGCTTGGTCATCCCCTCCACCACGCCCGCACCTCCTTGGCCTAGGTCGGCTTCTCTCCCTCCCCAGGGCCCAGCTCCGGACCCTCCAAGCACGGCGGCGCACACGCCTGCGCCTCCTCAGCCCAGCTCGGCCTCTCTCCCTCCCCAGGCACCGCCTCCCTCATGGCGCCGCAGCCGCCGCCAGCCTGCTGGCCTCCGCTCGGCCCCTCCCACCCCTGCCGCTTCGCCTCCACATGGTTCAGGGGCTCCTCGCACCCATTCGCCGGTGTCTGCCCGCATCCTTTTTCTCTCCCCAGGCGCCACCGAGCCACCGACGCCATTCTTCCCCAAAGCCGGCCTCGCCACCACCATCCCCGATCTCCATCTCCGGTGAGGTTCTCGCCGTCTTGAGTGCGTCATACCGTGTACCTGGCCCTCCTCTCTTGTTCCCCTCCCTTCTCCCTATCTCTCCGCTGCCGAGATGCCTCGCCACCATCCTTCTTCTTCCTCGTCGGCCGCCCTCGTCGCGCCGCCACTCCGGTCTTCCTTCGACCGCTCCAAGGTGCTCTCCGCGTTCCTTGTGCTACCGCCGTCCTCGTGCTCCTCCTTGTTTCCTAAGAGTGTCGCTGAACCACCGAGGTCCTCGCGACGGTGTCCTCACGCACCCGGGAGCTCTGCCTGCCGCCGCCACCGTGCTTCTCCAGCCAAGTCGCCACCACCCAAAGAACCACCTCATCCCCGGGATTCCATTTTTGCCCTCATCCGCCTCGACTCACCGCATTTCGCTGCTGACGCCGCTGCCATCGGCTAAAGCCAACCAACACCTCTCTGTCCCTCTCTCTTCCACCTCCCGTGCCACATCAACACCACCAAATCGCCACAAGCGCAACCACCTGATGACACAGCAGCCTACGTGGCGAAACCGGGTTGACCAGACGCCACATCAGCAATACCACCGCCCGAAACAGCCTTAGGGGGTAGGTTGTCTGGTTTTGCAACTTCGGGATGTCAAAGGGCCGATTTTTTTTTTCAGGGGGTTAGGTGTCCGCACGTCGATACTTGAGGGGGTAGAATGGACTTCTTCCTTTGCATTTTGGGTTTGTTTGTCACTTCTTTTGCACTATTTGGTGTGGTTTTCAGGGTGGCAGCCACTAGTACTTTCAGTGGGCGGACTCTGTTGGTGCCTTGGTGAAAAGAGAAGTTGAATGTCTACCTGTAGTTCCATATGGTCCAAAGGTGAATACCTATAGACGAGCGCTTGGACAGGATTCTTGACCACTTGAAGTGGCTCGAGAAACTTGTGTGTTTGTGTGTGTATCCTACTGGTAGTGTGTTCAATATGCATTAAGTAGTAGTTGTTGTCTGCATAAGAAATTCATGTATGAACGATGTTGTATGCTTGTTTATGAATTGCAAGAGGTCTTTAACTTTTGGCAACTGGATCTATACGAACGTAACATGACAAGGAATAATTGCATTACAAAATGAGACTTCAATACCGTAATGAAATTAAACTTTGTACCCAGGTTCATCTCAGATGAAAAATTCCACATAACACCACCACCTTTTGCAGACTTAGATGACAACACACTGCGATGCTACATTTTCAGACCGAAATGATCACACTTTGCCACACGACCTTTTCAGACTAAAAAGGCCACACCCTGTCATGCTACACATTGCTACCTTTGCAAACCAAGATGACAACACACTACGACGCTATCTTTTCAGACCGAAATGACCACACTCTATCATACCACCTTTTCAGACAGAAAAGACTGCACCCTGTCACGCCACACACTGCCACATTTGCAGATCGAAATGACAACACACTGCAATGCTACCATTTTAGACAGAAATGACCACACTCTGTCATGTCCCCTTTTTCAGACCGAAATGATGACTCTTCTCCCTCCACCCTCAGCACTACACCATATGCGCTTACAAAAGGAGGGGGAAGAGAGCTAGAGGAGAATACTACATCACCACACCCAACACTTCTCTCTAACTTGTTTCACACAACAGAAAGGAAGGAGATGTCGGACTTCTATGCGAAGATGCTGCTAAACTCTACCTGGATTGTTTTATAAAGGATGCACCGGTACCACCAGAGTTTCCACACCCACAATGTGTGTGTGAAGAACCAGCGAAGATCATTCAGTCCATACACCTAGCAACTGCTGCCCGGGGGTACTACACATGTGAGAATATCCTTGTAAGAGAATCTTACACACACATACATTTTTCACATCTACGTTGCATTCCACGTATCACTAATTTCATCTATGCATAATGGCAGCTGAAGATGTGTTGCAACTTCTTCCAATGGATTGACGGCCCGACATGTACAATAGGGCGTTCATCAAGCAGAAGTACATATTCAACTACGCGAAGCGACCTAAGACATTCGAACGCTAAAAACCTTACATACCCGACCCTACTGAAAAGGCACCAAATGAGCCCAGGAAAGTAGGGTGGTGGTGGAGGACCCCCCGAATAGGAAGTTGAGTACGACCGGGCCGAGCGCACGGCGGATAAAGGGAAGGCTCCTACTAGTGAGACCGGTAGCCGCCCTAGCGCTCCTCATCGCCCAGGCGCACTCCATATCAAAGAGGTAAGTAATGTTCAATTTGTATCCAGATTATTGATTTGGCCCTACGTTCTGCTATACTAACATCATTCAATCGTCTAGCCCATCTCGCAGAACATGGCTGACGTCGATACTGGCTATTGCCGCGGGCATTCCCAAGACAATGGGAAGGGACTAATGGGCTGCCATGATTAATTAACTTTGTTCCAATCCACCTTTTTTCGATTAAAAAAAGGCACACATGTATCGTAGGTGTTTTTCAGTTTGTTCATTTGTGCATACTGTCGTTTCTAATACACGTAACTAAACCCTAAACACCATGTAATTCACAATTAAATTATGTAGTCTTTAAAAAAAACCAAATATTTTGTTTATTTTAAATTTCGTACTCTTTTCCTAAAGGAATCGGTTCTGCAAACAATACAATCGGGACAACAGTGCGTGTGGCAACCCTAAACCCAAATATTTTTGTCATTTTGCTCTGAATGGGGCTATTTGTGTTATTGCACCGCCGAACTCGCATTCCAAATTGCGTCGCCAATCTCGCATTCTCTACTTCATATTTTGTTTTCTTTTCCAATTTTTCATTCCAAACTACACGAATAGGGCTAGAAAAAAAGCTCGAGGCTTGCAAGCCTACTTGGGCTTGTCATGGCTTGGCTCGGGTTCATGAATTTTTGAGCCGAGCCGAGCTGCCTGCCCAGCTCGCCAAGCAAACAAGCCGAGCCCGAGCCAGCTCGCGAGTCGCTCACGAGCCTCATTTCGCTCAGCCCAGGCACCCAAGCCCAAGGCCCAGCCACGACACTGTCGCCTCCTCAAATCCCTATAACCCCCGACACCGTCGCCCCGATCCTCTTTCTCCCCCCCGATTCCCCATCCTCCCTCGCTCGATCCCCTTTCTCCCCCGATCCATTACCCTCCCCATCCGCCTCTACCGCCGCCGGCGACCTCGACCAGCGACGGACTAGCCATTTCGTGCTCCCATCTCTCCACCGCCTGGTCCTCCTCCACCCCTCCCAGCACCTCCACCCATTGCCGCTCCTCCACGGCCACCACCCCCTTCGGCGGCGGAGAACGTCCCTATCGCGCCGCTGACTCGCCATTTCCCCACACCCTCTTACTTCTTCTGCCTAGCAATTCCCCACCCCGGCGCCGGATCCCATCCCATCTACATCCTCAAGCTCGCCTCCGCCTCCCACGCTCCCCTTTACCCTCCATCTCCCTCGTTTCCGACCGCCTCCCCGCCGCCCTTCCAGCTCTCCACTCCTCCGCGCTGCGCTCCCACCCCACCGCCACGCACCGCAACCTGGTCCTCGTTGACAACTAAGGCGTGCCCGTCGAGGCTTCGACCTCGTCGACTCGGCGTTGGCGGAGTCCGCGAGGGAGGCGGCGCGCTGTGTGGAGGTGGAGGCGTGGAGCTACGGGTGGAGGTCAAAATGTGCCGCATGAGTTTAGTGGGAGTTCCACATGAGTTTCGTGTATTTCTAGAAATTTCCAGAAGATTTCAAGAAAGTTTCAAGCCTAAGTTTCAACATGTTTCAGATTTTGAAACTCAAGTTCAACAAGATTCAGACAAAAGAGTTTCAATAAGTTTCGGCAAGTTTCATGAAATTTCAAAGAAGTCTCATGAAAACATTTTAAAAGTTTCAGGTTTTAGGGAGTTTCGCGTATTTTCAAAAGTTTCCAGAAGATTCTAAGAAAGTTTCAAGCCCAAGTTTCAACAAATTTCAGATTTTGGAACTCAAGTTTCAACCAGTTCTAGATTTTGGAACTCAAGTTTCAATCAGTTTCAGACAAAAGAGTTTCAAGAAGTTTCAATAAGTTTTATGAATATTCAAGAAGTCTCATGAAAATATTTTAAAAGTTTCAAGTTTCAGTGAGTTTCACGTATTTATAGAAGATTCCAAGAAAGTTTCAAGCCTAAATTTCAACAAGTTTCTGATTTTGGAACACAATTTTCAACAAGCTTTTGATTTTGAAACTCAAGTTTTAGACAAAAAGAGTTTCAAAAAGTTTCAGCAAGTTTCATGAAGTTTCAAGAGGTCTTGTGAAAACATTTTAAAAGTTTTAGGTTTTAGTGAGTTTCACGTATTTCTAGAAGTTTTCAGAAGATTCTAAGAAAGTATGAAGCCCAAGTTTCAGATTTTGGAACTCAAGTTTCAACATGTTTCAAATGGAAAAGTTTCAACAGTTTCAAGAAGTTTCGACAAGTTTCAGATTTTGGAACTCAAGTTTCAAGAAGTTTCAGCAAATTTCAACAAGTTTGATAAAAAAATCAAACAAAAGCAAAAAAATACCGACGTGCCCACCTACGGACGCATGACCACTCACCGCCATAACTCCGCGCTCATTGGGACGTCGCGGCCGTTAGCCTTGCCGTTTACCACCGAGCTCTCCCACGACTCTGTGCTCACCGGGCTGCTGTGGCTGCTTACCTTCCCATGTGTTGCCGAGCATGCCTCCGGTCGCCGCTTCCACTTGCATCGCTCTGGTCGAGCTCACTTGCGGCCACTCCCCATCGTGCTAGATTGTGGCCTCCACATGCTTGCAGGCACAAGAGGCATGGAGGACCAGCCCACCGCCGCTCGTCGCATGTCGCTCAAGGACCGGCCCACCACCTGCCGCTCGCCCTGCGTGATTTGTCAGCTACGGAGTGGAGAGAGGTGCACGATTTGCCCACTGCTCTCCCTAGATGAGATGAAGGAGACACTTGAGATGGGTTCACAGTGGATAAGGTATTCTGGATGAGTGGATAAAAGTGAGTTTAGGGTGGAGATGGAGCAAAGGATCCTAAGCATCGGATTGAACTGTTGATAGCTATCATGTAGCAACACTATAGCATTTTTTTTTTAGTTTTTTCTCATATTTAAAAGATCCAATTCCAATAATAAAGACATGCGAACAGCACAAAAGATCCAATTCCAATTCCGAGATCCAAACGGGGTGTTAGTTGTTGCTACATTATTTTGAAAATTGGAGTAACAAAACATAGCAAATGTTTCTTTTACTTCCAACTTTGCTACTAGAGCCTTTCAATTAATATAGTTAGTATTAGCTATGGTAAGTGTAAGTTGTTTTTTACTTTGTGCGGTCTCCAACAAAAGACACAATAGTTTTGTACCCCTATACTAGCAAAAATAATACTCCATCCGTTGACAAATATACGATATTTTAGAAAGTGTGCTGTCAAGCTTCCTTAACATTAACCACTAATATATAAAAAAAAACTATTTGTATTGGTTTTGTGAAAATGGTAATCATTAGATTAGTCATGATTTGCTTTCATAATATAGTAGTTTTATATTATTTTATAAACATTTTAATATAAAAAGTAATAGTCAAAGTTGTGTGTTGGAGACCGTATCGATGTCCACAACGTCATATATTCTTGAACAGGGGAGTAAAAATTATGTTGTGAAAGTAATTTGCAACACAAATGCAATAACATTTTTTATGTGGTCAATTATGTATTTAAACATATATAAACGGTCAAAGTTTCCTATATTTAATATTTGTGGATGGAGACAGTATTTAACAAGACGAACTATTCTAAAATGTTAACGCCCATGCCAAGAAAAACAGGCCGACAATGCCCAGGTAGCAGTAGCACTCGTTTTGTAGGGAAATAGCTATCGAATCCACCTGGTTGAATAATGGTAATTACCTAATTCATCTGAACACCGAAGTGCCTATGAAGATCACCTCAATCGATCACCACTACAACTACAAGAATGACCTGCAATTCACATGCCCGCACACAAAAGATGCAGTGACTAAGTGAAGCAACCGATTAGACACCATAGCGAGTAATGGCCTCCATTTGGACAGAGCACGGGTTCTCAGAATTTCTATCCTTTTGCCCTCTAGGATCAATGTGGGGGGTTTCTAGGAGAGTCTTCAACAAGTAGATATATACTATATCCTTTTTTCTTTTTCCCGGTTAACATGGAGATTTCATTAGAGTATGTAATTAGTATAGGCATAGCTATAGATATACATTCCAACATATTTTTCGGAATAAATATTTATTCTACTAGTTTTTTTTGATTTTTTTATTTCTTTTCGGAATAAAAAATATTCATAACCGTTTGTACCATTTTCTGTGGAGTGATAGCATGGTAGCACCATAAGGGGGTGATAGCACTGGATATGATAGACATATAAGAAACAAGTATGTTTACCCTTCTTAAGTTAGGTACTTAATTAGGTGATATGCATGTAAAGGCACGCACACGATTATGTGCTGACATTCATAACGATATGAAACATTTTCACCAGAGGCTTACATGAAAAAGTTTGTCTGAGTGTCTGACCTCCATGTTCGGTCATCCATCTGCATATGAAATATGAAAAGCATACCAGATAAGTGTGCTAGCAGCAATGCGTACAGTAAGCCCTTCGAGAAGATGGCGACTAGGGTTTTGGTGGAACAACTCTTGAACAACCCAACAGCCCTATGCATCCTCTTATAAAGATCCTATGAAGGATCCTATCCAAACTTGTTTGCTCTAACCCGTTAAATATACAACCCTGTAGGTTTATACGTAATCGGTTGTGACTCGAAAACTCCTATCTGACCGCGAGTCATTAGCGGTTCCTACTAGGACATAACGATTCCCGAACACATATAAATATTATATTGGACAAACTATATACAATATGATCTGCGACCAGGTCCTTATCACTTACAACCAGCTCGTATCTCCATACGACTAGTTCATATTTAGTTATGACCAGTTAGTGATCATGTCCGACCAATTTATGACCAGTCCGTATCTCCAAACGACCAGTTCATATCTGGTCAGACTGAATGACCTGCTTGCGTATTCTCCCTTTGCCTCACAATATCTGGTTGAACTCCAGGTGGGATATTTTGTCATCTATGGACTGTTCAATATTTTCTTGATCAAGTGACGGATAACTTCATGTGGTCGACTTTTCGACCACTAGTGGCACAGCCGTGCACTTTCTTTATCCGACCACATCGAGGGGACCAGAGATATTTCTCCTGTTATGTTAGGAGGGGCAAATCCCATATTCAGCTAGTCATATCCCTCCGCATATTTCATAGCATACCCGAAAGGTACCTTTGTAGCTATCCAGTTACGGAGTAGCATTTGGTAACCCCTAAGTGTACTATTACATATGTAGAAACCATGTTGATCTCAGGTCTAAGCATCATACATCATCATTGCTTGAGACCAATTGCTGACACATGAAATCATAATGATCTCAATAGTGTCTCAAGGTGGGTCAATTCAACACCATGTTCTCTAACATGTGTTCACATTATTGATTCGATATCCCCATATCCATGACCGGTCAAACATAGTCATCAATCAATACATGTGTTGGTTGATAAGTCATTAGTATTCTGACCAGTGACATCCGACCAGTGATACATGTAGAATGGCATCATATAAGTTAAAGAGCTTCACCAACAAGTCACATACTTTTTAATCTTTATAAATGATAATTCATCCATGGAATATAACAACATTTATTCTATAACTCATAAATATAGACATGATACAATCATCTCTATGATTGCCTCTAGGGTATATCATCAATAGTCTCATACTTGCACTAGAGTCAATCATACAAGTATCTAAACCCATAGATTTTGTGTGCACCTTGTGCTTAGATTGCAGGAGAGGCTTTGTCAACAGAAGAGTAATATTCAAATTCGTGCAGGGGCGGAGCTAGGCTTCGGGCCTCCTGGGCAATGGCCCGAGGCCTAGTGAAAAATGCTTGATAAAAATCATAATGAGAAGGAGAGATAAGGTTGTACTGAGTCCGTTTCTACCACCTCAGCACACATGCGGCTGGAAATGCAATAGCCCAAGCCCGAGGCCTGGGCCGACACTGGCTCCGCCCCTGAATCCGTGTGCACTTTGCATATCTTCACATCACCTCTTTCAACAATGTCACGAATAATGTGATATCGTCGAAGCATGTGTTTGGACTTTTCATGCTAGCTTGTGCAATAGCTCCATTATTATCACAATAGAGATCTATTGGACTGGAAGCACTAGAAACCACACCTAGTTCTTTAATAAACATCCTAATCCATACGGCTTCTTTTGCAGCTTCGGGAAGTCGCAATGTACTCAGGCTCTATTGTAGAATCAACAATTATTCCTTGATTGGAATTTTTCCAACCCACTGCTCCTCTATTAAGATAAAACACAAACCTAGATTGCGATCTAAAATAATGTTTGTTGATTTGGAAGCCAGCATCGGTGTAACCATTTACGACTAGCTCTTTCTCACCACCATAAACAAGGATTTCATCCTTAGTCCTTCTTAAGTACTTTAATATATTCTTGACTGCTATCTAGTGACCTTCACCTGGATCTGTGTCGAACCTGAAAATGAAGGATCCCGATTTCAAAGCTGATAGCAATTTCATATCACGTATTTATTGAATAATCAACTGAGTTTATTACAAGCGGGCATGAGGCCAAATAAAAGATACAGCGGAAAAGCGTAAATAAAAGGTAGGCCACACGATCTGCCATAGGCAATCGTCTGGGGGCCCGGCCTAGTCCTCCAAGTCCTTACTGTCTAGATAGAAGTCTTCCCCTGAAGAAGAGCTATTAAGAAAGGGTGAGCATAAACAACTGTCCTCCGCAAGTTACACCCAATAACAGACATAATGCATGCAAGATAATGTCAAGAAAGGTTCATATGGTTATTTTGCATAAAGCAATATTTTCAAGTTTTAAATACCATTACTAAGTTCCAAGGTATTTTAATCTATAGTTAAAATCAAACTTTTATTTTAATTCATCAATCTCATGTGTAGGATAAACCTCCGTACAAAAATGGTGAAGGACTAACCCTCTTACACCAGGCTTCCTACCCAAAATTTTCAATTGGATTGAATATCCAAAAACATTTGAGTTTGAAATTATTTTGAAATCAAAACCAAGTCTAATCCACAAAAGGCTTTGCTCAGCATGTCCATGACCACGGACGTGGCTATTCGAATAGATTATTACTCTAGAGAGTTAGTACAACTTTACCCACAAGAGACAGTTTGCTTAACATGTCGGCCAAAACACGCTTCCGAAGGCGTGCGACTAAGCAACAATCACACGACCTTTACCTTACATTATTTCAATATAATTACCCGCTAAGGTTTTGTTATCGTAGGCTTTGCACTAAATGATAACCCCCTCTTGTGCCATGTGAGCATTAACAATAAGTCTTCACGATACCCACAACTTTTCATGACATAATTATGGTAAAATAATAAAGTGTAATTGGCCAAGTCTGTCCCACTCCAGACGTGTGGTGGTATGAGTATGACTTAACAATCCGCAGCTCGCATACTAGTCCTCACATGACTGGGTGACTTCCAAAACAATCCCTTGGTCTCAAACATTCACTGATTTGAGCCCGTGCATAAACTAGCACCCACCAATGGTCCAATTCGCCCAAGTATAAACCAGTTTTGTTTATTTTTCATGTTAAAATATTTTTCAAACATTCTATGGTAAAGACAATACCATAGTCTTATTTTTAAATCAACTTTGCATTTTGGCTAAATTCCCCAAAATCCACATTTTGGTATAAGCATCGGCTAAGCATAATTTTCTATTTTATTTTACTAAGGTTACAAGGAAATGATAATCCAAACATTAATTTTGGTCATACAAAGGAAATAGAGTAACTAGGAATTTAAAATATTGAACTATAAATAAGCATGCAATACTTTGAAACCGAATTTAAATAACTTTAAATAACAGACTCAAATATGATCAAAGAGTGTAACTTTCCTTGCTCAAAGTCTTGATAATCTAACTCTTCAGAAGGGTCAAGCTCTCTAGAGTCGTCAAAATCTATATACGAAAATAATCTAAATTAAAATAAAATTCAAATAAATTCAAATGATCTCCAAATTAAATAATTTTGATTTAGTTGGCTAGATCTTGATTTTATATGAATTTAGAAATTTGAATCATTGAAATTGGAGCTCGTATGAAGGAGAATGAGTCCTTAGAAGATTAAACACTAAAAAATTAATTAAAATTGATTTTCTGAAATTACCGAATTAATTTTCTAAAGGAAAAGCTGATTATGACGCATGCCTGACGTCAGCATTGGAATTTATTTTACAGACCAAATTATTTTCCTAAAGGAAATCTAATTCTATCGCTGACATGTAGGCCCAAGTTCATGGACTTGGTCCACAAATTGGTCAAACATGCACCGTTAACACGGTTTACGAAATAGTGCACGTGAGTGCGTGTGCTGGTGCAATGCACCACGTGGGCGGTGATGTGGGTTAGCGGAGGTGGTGTGGCACTTGCGTGGCAGCTAGGTGGCTGCCACGTCACTCCCGACGCGTCGTAGCTCTGGGCCCGATGGTCACCGACGAACGGCAGCGACCTAGCCGGTGGCGAGAGTACCAGGAGGTAGAGAGCGTTGAGGTGAACCTGGCGTGCACTTTTGTGATGTGAGAGCATGAGGGAGTCACCAGCGGCGAGGATGAAGGCGGCGGCGAGTTGCGGTCGACGACGGCGATCGGGCTTCGACCAAGCTCTAGCGAAGTGAAGCTGTGCCTGCGGTAGAGCTTGACGCGGCAATGACAATGGTTTGATCGAATGTGGCAGGGCATCGTCGACGGCGTTGCAATCGATGGCAAAAGCTTCGGTGGCTGGCGAACCCTAAACCCAAATTCCAGCGAAACTAGGCGGCGAGGGGCTTTGAGGGTTGCGGAGATGGGATGAGGAGATAGAGGGGCGCACGTGGCGACCTTTTATAGGGTGGAAGCATGGCCAAATCAGCAGATTGCCGTTAGAGTCCGTTTCGGAGCTGCGGCGAAATAGGAGATCGGTGGCGATACGAGATAAACTAGTGTTTGATTCGAGTGCGGAGAGATAAGGAGATAATGATGACGGGGTTGGTGAGGGAAAATCGGGCCGTTTTGCCTATTTTCGGAAATGAGCTTGAAGCTCTAGCCATGGCGGTGGCACACGCTGGCACGAGGAGGAAGACAATGATGGAGGGAGGAGGATCCGACAAGTGGGGCCATAAGGCAGAGAGAGAGAGGGAAAGGTGCGGGGGAGATAGAGGCTGACACGCGGGGCCCGCGTGTCAGTGTGATAGAGAGAAGGAGCGTGGGCTGGGCTATGTGCACGTGAGGAATAGAAATGGGCCGAAGAGATTAGGACCAAAGGCTTTTTCCAAATTTCTTTTGGTTTAACAATTCCAGAAGTTGGAAAAATTCAGTTTAGCTTTTAGAAAATAGCAAATAAATTCCAAAAATTATGGAAAAATTCACAAAAATTCCCAGAGGCATTTTGGACTTAAATAAAATATGTCCAACTTAAAGTTGGTATTTAATTTAACACATAAATTATTTTTCCTTTGAAATAATTTGGGAAAATCTTTTTAAATCCTAGAAAATTTCAGAAAATTCCAGGAAAATAATTAAATTTTATTTCTAACTAGAATGTAAAATTTGGGATGTTACAAACCTACCCCCTTTAAAAGGAATCTCGACACCGAGATTCAAACTAGCTAGCAAAAACGTTGGGGTACTCAAAATTTAATTCTTCTTCTTTCTCCCAGGTGGCTTCCTCTTCCTAGTGATTGCTCCACTGAATCTTACAGAAACGGATCACTTTGCTTCTGGTAATGCGTTCTGCGACGTCGAGGATCTTGATTGGATGTTCCACATAGGTGAGATCTTCCTGAAGGTCTATGTTTTCTAGCGGTGTTTGCTCGGTCGGAACTCGAAGATATTTCTTTAATTGGGAGACATGGAAGACATCATGAACAGCAGACAGAGAGGCTGGTAGCTCTAACTGGTAAGCGACTTCACCTCTTTTTCCTAAAATCTTGTATAGTCCAACAAATCTGGGTGCAAGTTTTCCTTTGGTCTGAAATCTTCTAACTCCTTTGAAGGGAGTTACTCTAAGGTAAACAAAGTCTCCGACTTCAAAGGTCAAATCCCATCGACGATTATCGGCATAACTCTTCTGTCGGGACTGAGCCACTCTCAATCTTTCCTTTATTACTTTTACCTTGTCCTCGGCATCCTTGATTAAATCGGGTCCAAAGAATTAATGCTCGCCTACTTGATCTCAAAGAAGTGGAGTTCTACACTTCCTGCCATACAGTGCTTCAAATGGTGACATCTGCAAACTGGCTTGATAGCTGTTATTGTATGAAAACTCTGCATACGGAAGGTTGTGATCCCAACTCTTTCCACAATCCAAAGCACAAGCTCGCAACATATATTCTAGGATCTGGTTCACCCGTTCTATCTGGCCATCTGTTTGAGGATGATACGCTATACTTAAATTGAGATGCGTTCCCAAGGCTTCATGTAAACCCTTCCAAAATCTTGACGTGAATTGCGAACCTCTATCAGATGCAATCTTCTTGGGCACTCCATACAGACAGACGATCCTGGCCATGTACAATTCTACCAACTTGTTACCTCCATATTTAGTATTGTCTGGAATAAAATGTGCCACTTTAGTCAAACGATCGATTACCACCCAAATGAAGTCATATCCTTATTGGGTCCTTGGCAATCCGGTGATAAAATCCATGTCGATTTCTTCCTATTTCCATTCTGGAACTGGCATTGGTTGCAACAATCTTGTGGGTCTCTGATATTCTTCCTTAACTCTTTGGCATACATCACAATGTGCAACAAATTCAGCAACCTCTCACTTCATACTAACCCACCAATACTTTTCCTTCAAATCTTGGTACATTTTGGTACTTCCGGGATGAATAGAGTACGGAGATTCGTGGGCTTCTTACAGAATCAACTATTTTGTCTCCTGATGTTCAGGTACACAGATACAGTTCCCAAACTAGACTATACCCTATTCATCTTCAGAAAATCCTGGTGCTTTGCCTCTTCGCATATTCTTCTTGATTTCTTTGATGTCCTCATCTTCTTTCTATTTATCTCTAATCAGAGCTTGAATGGTTGGTTGAACCTCTAGAGTGTGCACACAGCCTTGACTAACAATCGCTAGGTTCAAATGTTTCAACTCTTCATATAACTTTGGCTGACTTACTTGTACTAACATAGTATTGCAATACCCTTTTCTACTCAGGGCATCTGCCATTACGTTTGCCTTCCCGGGATGATAATGGATTCCAATGTCATAATCCTTTATCAGCTCCAACCATTTTCTTTGCCTTAAATTGAGTTCTGACTGGGTAAAGATGTATTTTAAACTCTTATGGTCCGTGAAAATCTCGTAGCGATTACCAATGAGATAATGTCACTAGATTTTCAGTGCATGCACAATTGCTGCTAACTCCAAATCGTGTGTTGGGTAATTCCCTTCATGTGTCTCAACTATTAGGGTGCATAGGCTATGACCTTGCCTTCTGGCATGAGCACGCATCCAAGGCCTTGACGAGAGGCATCACAGAAAACCTCGAAGTCCTTATGAATGTCAGGCAGAACTAGAACTGGGGCAGAAACTAGTCTTTGCTTCAATTCTCGAAAGCTCCGCTCACAAGTATCTGTCCATTCAAACTTCTTTTCTTTCTTCAAAAGCTGCGTCATGGGTTTAGCTATCTTAGAGAAACCTTCGATGAATCGGCGGTAATAACATGCCAATCCAAGAAAACTTCTCACTTCCATGACAAATTTGGGCTGCTTCCAGTCCATTACGGCTTCAACCTTGGTAGGATCCACTGCAACTCCTCTAGTTGACACAATATGCCCGAGGAAAGCCACTTGGCTTAGCCAAAATTCACTTTTGCTGAACTTGACATAAAGCTGATGATCCTTGAGCTTCTCTAGCACTTTTCTGAAATGCTTCTCATGCTCTAACTCATCCTTTGAATAGATGAGAATATCATCGATGAAAACTACCACGGACTTATCCAAGAATTCCATGAATACTCTATTCACCATATTCATGAAATAAGCTAGGGCGTTTGTCAATCCAAATGACATTACTGTAAACTCATACAGTTCATGTTTGGTGGTGAAAGCTGTCTTGGGGATATCTTTTGGTCTGACCTTCAACTGATGATAACCGGATCTCAGATCGATCTTCGAGAAGACACTTGCTCCTTTTAGCTGATCAAAGAGATCGTCGATCCTGGGTAATAGATACTTGTTCTTGATTGTGACCTCATTGAGCGATCTGTAATCTACACACATCCTCGTACTGTTGTCTTTTTTTTTTTGACAAAGAGTACTGGAGCTCCCCATGGTGATGAACTAGGCTGAATGTATCTCTTCCTCTGTAATTCTTCAATCTGTTTCTTCAATTCTGCTAACTCATTAGTAGGCATTCTTTACAGTCTCTTTGAAATGGGTGCCGTTCGTGGGACTAAGTCAATTAGGAATATAATGTCCCGATCTGGAGGCATGCCGGGTAATTCTTCGAGAAACACATCTGAGTATTCTTGTATCACTAGAATTTCTTCTAACTTTACCTCCTTAAGACTGGTATGGATGGAACTTCCTCTCATAGGAATCTTAGGCTTGAATTCCACTTTAATCCCTTGGTCATTGGTGAGTGTGATAGACCTATTAGTGTAATCTATCTGTTCTCAGTTCTTGGCTAGCCAATCTATTCCAAGGATCACATATAATCCTTGGGAATATAAGAATATTAAGTCGTCTAAGAAGGATACTCCAGATATCTCCAAGGTAAGGTTTGGGCATAGAGATCTAGTCCTCATTTCCGAGCCTGGGGAATGGATTAACATAGGGTTAGCTAAGAGAGAAGTAGATAACCCATATTTTCCCACAAATTTTCTTGACACGAAAGAATGTGAAGCTCCTGAATAAAACAAAACTGATACTGGTACTGAATCGATGAGAAACATACCAAGAACAACATCTGGTGCAGACTGGGCTTCTTCGGCGGTGATGTGGTTCACCCTGCCTTTCACGAACTGATCCGGCTTCTTAGCAACAGAGGTGCTGCTAGCAGTTTGGACTCCTTTCTTGGGTGCAGCTAGAAGATGCTTCTTAGGACACTTATTGGCAAAGTGCCTCTTCTCCTGGCAGTGATAGCAAGTGACTACTAACAAGTCCTTCTAAATCTGGCCTCCTGCAGATGAGTTGCGGAACTCCTGGCGAGGTGTAGAGGCAGGCATCCTTGAAGAGGAATAAGAATGGAATCTATCGTGCTGCAGTAGCTGAGATAAAGCAGTGTAGGGCTTCGGGAGACCTCCAGAGTTGAATTTCTAAGCTGCCATTCTCCGCTTGTGGTTCTCCATCTCCTGATGTTTGCCCTCTTGGTGGATAGATTTGTTCACCAACTGTTGAAAGTCGGCGTAGTCTTAAGAGATTAGACGGATGGAGAGTTCATCATTCAATCCTTCGAGGAATCATTCCTGCTTGTCTTCATCCTAGGCCACATCCTCTAGTGCATAGCGAGCAAGCTGATTAAACTTGTGCAGATACTCGCTCACTAAGCGGTTACCCTGGCGAAGCGAGTGAAATTCCTTTTTCTTGAGGGTCATTGTGCCTGTAGGAATGTGAGCACGTTGAAAAGCTCACACAAACTCAGCCCAAGGGATGGACTGGACATCATTATTGGCTAGGCTATAGTTGTCCCACCATTCGGATGCTGGTCCTGAGAGCTGATGAGAGGCGAACGCACCCTCTCGCAGCCAGTGCACTAGGTAATATCTAGCTTCTTGCCATTAGCCTAGAGCCAATCATCGGCATCCATAGGCTTTGTGCTGCTTGAAAAGTTTGGCGGATGCATACTCATAAACTCGGACATGTTGACCCTTTGAGGTGGCGGATGTGGTGGAGGAGCATGAGATGCCGCCGCTGCTGCTTGAACATTCTGGTTGTTGTTGAGGGACTAGGCTAACAAATCAATCAGATGAGACTAGTTGGCCATCATTTGGCGCTAATCAGGTGCTTTGGTCGGAGGAGGTGGTGGCTGCTGAACTAGATTCTTTTGGTAGTCAGCGTTCTCGTTTCCTTGTCCACTGGCACTGCTACTTCCGATACGAGTAGTCACCATCTGCTGGAAGTTCAAGGACTTAGGAAAGAGAAAACTAAGGGGGATATTTCTAGAACAACCCAAGAACCAAATAAACACAAGGCAAAAAGAGCAAGTTTTTCAAAATAATTCTCACTTTATTTATTTTATTAAACTATCGTGGCTACCACAAAAGGAATTAGCAGCACACAATTCTGTGTCTAAACGATAATGCTAATAAAAGAATCTAAGGAGACCTAGGGGTGTAATCCTTAATCTGGAACTGTTTGAGGTACTCTTTCTTCTTGCCCGTCTTACGCTTCTTTGGTGCAGGCTCAGAAGGTTCCACTTGAGTATTGGAACTGGCATCGCCTTCCTTGAGGCGGGCCAATTCCTCCTCAGCTTTCTCCAATTGCATGTGAACGGTGTGTAGATCATCTAAAACCATGTTGTAAGCATGATTCATCGCGGTTGTCAGGTGCACCTGGTGCGTCATGTTCGGAAAATCCTCGTCTTGAGCAGAGCAAAAGGTGATGCCAATTGTAGTGGAAACATGGATAGGGTATGTGAGGACTCTCTCGGGAAATACTAGGAAAGGTCTCCTATGACCTCTTAGGGAGGTCCGGTAGGACCGCCCGAAGGTCTGGGAGGTCCTCCAAGTATGTCCTGAGAGGAGGTCCGCCAGGACCTCCCAGGGGATCTCAAAGACCTCCTGGAGGTCTTTGACGGCCTTTGTGCACTGAGCTAGTCCTAGGAACAAGAGTTAGCTCGCACAGAACTCCCAAGGTGTAATCACAACCATACAGATCGACAAAAGATGAAATGCATGATTAACATATATTAAACAAAGACTTTATGGTCAAGGTTGCTTACAGAGGTTTGCCAACTAGGGCTTACAAAAACCGTCAAAAGGAAACCTTTACAGCAGAAACACATAACGCAAGGAGCCATCCTGTCGAGTGGAGGATGTCCTAGCATGCTGGGTCATCAAAGAACTCCTCCTCAAAGAGGTCTGTGCTTCCCTGGAATTGATCATCTTCAGCCACTACTCAATCAGAGGGCTTAAAGCCATGAGTACATTTGAATGTACTCAGCAAATCGCAGGGAACAATTATGCACAAAATATTCATGCATTGGCTTGGCCAAGGAGAGCTATAAGGTTAGTTTGCAGAAAGCAAGTTTTGACAGTAAATAGCATAAGTATATTGAGAAGCTCAAGTTAAAAGCATAATACATAGATACATTTGTTTTCAAAGGAGGTCGTGAGCACCAACTCACTTCCAAAACCACTCGTGGGAGGTTTGGTCGCACCCACGGCCAGGGCCACTCCCACGACTACTCTGGAGCACCCACCCTAGAGTTCCCAAAGACCTCCTCTGAGCACCCACTCAGGAGCATCTTGGACCACCCTAGGGTTCAAAAGAGCACCACGACCAACTATGGACATCACGAGCATTCAGAGCCACCCAGAACACTCGCAGATACCCATGGCCAACCGTGGACCACCCATCTTTATAAAAGTCTACCCCTTGCGCAATTTTTCACCAGGCAATGTCCATGACCAAAGACTTTGCTATTCGAATAGATTTTTCACTCTGTAGAGGTGTACAACTTTACCCACAATTCATGACCTCTCTAGCGGATCAGGTTCCCGTTGGAACCCTTGCTCACTTCCGAAGGTGAGCAGTCTAGAGAGTGTGACAAGGCCTTTACAAAGCTCTGATCTGGCTTGGTTCTACCCGCTAAGGTTTCGCTTCCGTTGTGCTACAACCCCCCCCCCCCCGGATTCGTGCCCCCTCTTGCGCCAAGTGTAAATCAGCACACACTTCCACCACAATAGAACCAGACCAAACCATTGCTAATTATTTGGCCCAGACCACCCCTATAAAGTGGTTTTGTGGTTGCACGGTAATACCCGGTCCAAAAGGATCACAAAGTTAAGTTCTTAATCCACTCAGGCAAGACAACCTCATCCCAGTGTGCGCATGGCACCCCCTTTACTGCACAATCACTTGCCCGAGTGTGAAAACATTTTAGGTTCAACCCGGCCAAAGACCACCCTGGTCTTGGCGCAACAAATTTTAGTAAGAGTGGCATCGCACCACAATCCATACAGTTGCGGCATCAGCACCACCGCTGCTCAATAGTGGCACCAACCACAGTTCCATAGTTCAATTAGTCAGGATTATTAATGATGAAGCATGATTCTTAAGACCCACGGTTCTAAAGCAATGGCTAGGCATAAATATACGGTCCCATGTTGGCAATAATACCAACTAGAATTATCCATTCTAAGTTGTCCAAGGGGATCATGTCAACATGATGAGTACAATTATCCAAGGAGGCATAATGTCAAGTGGGATATAGCTACTGCCCAAACCATTTCTTATAAAAGTAGCCATGCATTATAACGTAAAACAACATATTTTAGAAATGCTGGGTTCAACATGATCAAAGGTCTGCGACTTGCCTTCTTGAGCAAGGGTGAGCCTTCGGTAGAGACTGCTGGGTCCAAGTACTCCTCGAGCTTGGGATCTACACGTACGCAAAGAACCAAATAAACAAGACAACTCTCGACAAAAGAACTTAAAAGACTCAAAAGAACTTAAGCAATTCTCACCCAAAAACTAGAAAAAGCAAGAGGTTTTTGCGAGAGAGGAGGTCCAACCCGAAAGAGGGTGGTCTTTGCAAAAAGACCAGCAAGGACTGCCAAGGTGGTCTTTGTAAAAGAGTCGACAAAGACCATGAAGGTGGTCTTTGCCAAAAGAGATCCTGAGGGGATCTCGAGGGGGAGGTCCTGAGGAAAACACGACTATTCCACGTGGTCGTAAAAACAACACGACCACGTAACGTAGTCATGAGAAGAATACGACCACGTAACGTAGTCATGAGAAGAATACGATCACACAAAGTGGTCGTATGAACAATAAAAGAATAGGCACAAGGAAACTATCCAAAACCAAGAAAGAGACGGAAAAAGGAGGAGATCAGAGGGACAGCTGCGGTGGAAGAGGACGGCACGGGCACTCCGGTGAACTCTTGGGGCAGCAAAATAGCGGCGCCAGCTCCGATGATCTTCTGGGTGATGGAGAGGTGGTGGCACAGCTTCCTCGGTACTTCTTGGTGAAGCTTCAAGCACAAGCTCGGAGAAAAACTAGGCAAGACCAGGGAAGTTAGGAAATGAGGAAAAAGGTGACAAAGAAGGCATACATGGGCTATATATATATATATATATATATATATATATATATATATATATATATATATATATATATATAGCCGATAGGGAGGAGAAAAAGAGAGAGCCACAGGAAGGCTCGGAGACACATTGGTCAAGGGTAGGTGAAAAACAAGGCAATGATAAGACATGGTATGCCATCAAAAGGATAAACGAAGTAGCCCAGAAGTGACCGCATTTAATGTGATACAACAAGCATTAAATGTACGTGCTTAAGGCTTTAGAGGCGGAGGAATTGAGAAAGTGAGCCGGACTGACTAGTGGGGCCAGTCAAACTCGGCGGACAGATCAGTCAAAGAGGTGGTCTCAGCCGCAAGGGTGGTCTTTGCAAAAAGACCATAGGTCTTGACCTCAAAGGGGGAGGCCTTAACCCGCAAAGGAGGTCTTCACAAACGACCACAGGTCTTGACCTCAAAGAAGAGGTCTTAACCCACAAAGGTGGTCTTTGCAAAAAGACCACAGGAGGTCCAAAGAAAAGAAGACTCAAAGGAGGGGTCCTGACGGTCAAGATCTATAAGGGAAGGTCCTGACGGTCAGATCCACAAGGGGAGGTCACGGCTAAACAACAAAAAGAGGGGAGGTCATGGCTAAACGACAAGAGAGGGGAGGTCGCGGCCTCAAGGGGAGGTCGCGCCTAAACGACAAAAGAGGGGAGGTCGTGGCTAAATGACAAGAGAGGGGAGGTCACGGCCTCCAGGGGACGTTGCGGCTAAACGACAAAAGAGGGGAGGTCGCGGCCTCAAGGGGAGGTTGCGGCTAAACGACAAAAGAGGGGAGGTAGCGGCCTCAAGGGGAGGTCTTGACGGTTAAGATGAGAGCAAAGGAGGTCTCAACGGTCAAGATGAACTCAAAGGAGATCTTGACGGTCAAGACCAACACAGGGGAGGTCTCAACGGTCAAGATGAACTCAAAGGAGATCCCGACGGTCAAGACCAAAACAGGGGAGGTCTCAACGGGCAAGATGAACTCAAAGGAGATCTCGATGATCAAGACCATCGCAGGGCAGGTCTCAACGGTCAAGATGAACTCAAAGGAGATCTCGACGGTCAAGACCAACGCAGGGGAGGTCTCAACGGTCAAGATGAACTCAAAGGAGATATAAACGGTCAAGACCAACATAGGAGAGGTCTCAACGGTCAAGATGAACTCAAAGGAGATCTCGACGGTCAAGACCAACACAGGGGAGGTCTCAACGGTCAAGATGAACTCAAAGGAGATCTCGACGGTCAAGACCATCATAGGGGAGGTCTCAACGGTCAATATGAACTCAAAGGAGATCTCGACGGTCAAGACTAACATAGGGGAGGTCTCAACAGAGGAGATTCAAAATGAGGAGGTCCAAGGAGAAACTCAAGGGAGGTCTAAAGAGAATAAGAAGGAGGGGAGGTCAAATAAGAGGGTGGTCCAGAGAGAGGAAAACCACTCCAACTTGACCCTCAGAAATCAAAAAGGTTTGAAACACAAACCTGAGTTGGTCTAAGACCCAAAATGGGAGGTCCTAGACCTACAAAGAGGTCTTGGACAAGAGGAGGTCCAACACAAGGGAGGTCTGGACCAAGAGAGAGAGATCCAGACACAGAAGAGGTCCTGGAAAGGAGAGACTAGGCCTAAGAGTACACAGAGCAAAAGAAGAAAGAAAAACAAAATCCAAGGGACACCAAAGAACTTCAACCAACAGAGAGCAACAACCAACTAGACTTAGTTGAAGTTTGGTTAGCTCAAGTTAAACCTCCAATATTTTCCAAAATTTCAAGTTAAGCTTGAGCAAGCAAATAAACCGAATGGTTCCTTTTTGGTTTTGAAATCTGGCAAAAACTCTAGGACAAACGGGACATTACAGGGTAGTAGTGGAAAGCAGTGCCATCGAATCTATGATCGTAGATGTATCGGAGTCTTCGTACGGCTTCTCGTGCAGCGTCTTGGATGCCGGTGGGGAAGGAGTCGCGCTGCATCGGGGCGTCAAACATGTGGAAGGCGATGTTGGGCCATATGTTGGAGTAGAGTATCACCTCCACTCTCCAACGTTCTTGTGTTCCCACCTTGTAAGTGTATCCTTGGTACATTGGTCTTTGCTTGAAATGCAGGTTCTACATCATTTTCTAGAGAGCAGCTACCCATTGCCTTGCATATACTTCGTGGGAGATGGCCTTCGGGGACTCAGACATACACAAATTTTCAACGAGTCAAGAGTTAGAAATATTTTGAGAGAGAAAGGGTGAGTAAGACTCTAGAAAGAAAAATATTTTTAAATTTTGAAAATAACCCTTAAATGCTTTGCCAATTCTAACTAAGGCCACGACCTACAATCGATATGGCTCTGATACCACTTTTGTCGAACCCGGAAACAAAGGATCCCGAATTCTCTATGTTTCATACACAAGTTCAGGAACAGCTAGTGTACAAGTCAAACAAAAATGATAGCAAATTCATATCACACATTTATTGAATAATCAACTGAGTTTATTACAAGCGGGCCTGAGGCCAAATAAAAGATATGGCAAAAAAGCGTAAATAAAAGGTAGGCCACATGATCTGCCACAGGCAATCATCTGGGGACACAGCATAGTATTCCAAGTCCTCACCATCTGGATAGAAGTCTTCTCCTGAAGAGGAGTTATTAAGCAAGGGTGAGCACAAACAACCGTGCTCCGCAAGTTACACCCAACAACAGATATAATGCATGTAGGATAATGTCAAGGAAGGTTCATATGGTTAATTTGAATAAAGGGATATTTTCAAGTTTTAAATACCATTACTAAGTTCTAAGGCAATTTTAATCTATAGTTAAAATCAAACTTTTATTTTGATTCATCAATCTCAAGTGTAGGATAAACCTCCATACACAAATGGTGAAGGACTAACCCCCTTACACCAGGCTTTCTGCCCAAATTTTCCAATTCGATTGAATATCCAAAAACATCTTAGTTTGAAATTAAAACCAAGTCTAATCCACGAAAGGCTTTGCTCAGCATGTCCACAACCGCGGACGCGGCTATTCGAAAAGATTATTACTCTATAGAGTTCGTACAGCTTTACTCACAAGAGACAGTTTGCTTAACATGTTGGCCAAAACACGCTTCCGAAGGTGTGCGACTAAGCAACTATCACACGGTCTTTACCCTACATTATTTCAACATATGCTAGCTAAGGTTTCATTATCGTAGGCTTCACACCAAATGATGACCCCCTCTTGTGCCATGTGAGTATTAACAATAAGTCTTCACGACACCCTCATCTTTTCATGACATAATTATGGTGAAATAATATAGTTTAATTGGTCAAGTCTGTCCCACTCCAGACTTGTGGTGGTACGAGTTTGGTTTAACAATCCGCAGCTCGCAGACCAGTCCTTACATGATTGGACAACTTCCAAAACAATCACTGGGCCTCAAACATCCACTGATTTGAGCTTGTACATAAACTTGCACCCACCAATGGTCCAATTCGCCCAAGTCTAAGCTAGTTTTGTTTATTTTTAATGTTAAAATATTTTTCAAACATTCTATGGTAAAGACAATACCATAGTCTCATTTTTAAATCAATTTTGTATTCTGGCTAAATTCCCTAAAATCAACATTTTGGTCTAAGCATTGGCTAAGCATAATTTTCTACTTTATTTTACTAAGGTGACAAGGAAATGATAATCCAAACATCAATTTTGGTCATACAAAGGAAATAGAGTAACTAGGAATTTAAAATATTAAACTATAAATAAGCATGTAATACTTTGAAATATAATTTAAATAACTTTAAATAATGGGCTCAAATATCATCAAAGAGTGTAACTTGCCTTGCTCAAAGTCCTGATAATCTAACTCTTCAGAAGGGTCAAGCTCTCTAGAGTCGTCAAAATCTATACGCGAAAACAATCCAAATTCAAACAAAATTCAAATAAGTTGTAACGTCCCATTTGTCCCGAGTTCCAGAGGTTTTCAAAATAAAAAGAACCATTTGATTTTGTCGAGAGTTTAAAGCTTAACTTGAGATTTTAAAAGAAGCTTTAAATGACTAAACCAAACTTCAACTAAATCAGTTCGGTTTCTTCTAGAGTCTGTTGGAGTTTTCCTTTTTCTCTTTTTGCTCTGTGAGCCTTTAAGCTTAGCTTCTCCTTTCCAGAACCTCTTTTGTGCTTGGACCTCCCCCTTGCTCAGACCCCTTTGTTGGTCTACACCTCCCTTTTGAGTTTAGACCAGGTCGGGTTTGTGTTTCAAACCTTTTTGATCTCTGGACCTTTTCTTGAGTCTTTTGTTTGGACTTCCCTCAGTCCAGACCTCCTCTTTGTTGGTTTGAATATCTTTCTGTTTCGGACCTCTCTTTTGGTCTAAACCATTTTCTCTGTCTAGATCTCCTTTGATCTAGACCTCTTTCTCTATTTTGGACCTCCCCGTGGACCTCTCAGCGTTTATTTGAACTCCCTGAGTTCATTTGGGCGTCCCTGAAATCCTTTTGAACCTCCCCGTGCCCTTATGGATCTCCCTGTGTCCATAAGGAGCTCCTTTTGATCTCCTCTTAGCCGCTCAGACCTCCCCCTTGTTAAATCTGGCCGTTAGGACCTCCCCTTAGAAGATCTTAGCCGCTCAGACCTCCCCCTTATTATATCTGGCCGTTAGGACCTCCCCTTAGGAGATCTTAGCCGCTCAGACCTCCCCCTTGTTAGGTCTAGCCGTTAGGACCTCCCCTTAGGAGATCTTAGCCGCCTCAGACCTCCCCCTTGTAAGATCTGACCGTTAGGACCTCCTCTTTGGAGATCTTAACCATCTAGACCTCCCCTTTGTTAGATCTGGCCGTTAGGACCTCTCCCTTGGAGATCTTAGCCGCTCAGACCTCCCTGTGAGGACCCCGGTTTATTAGGCTTGTAATACTTAGTCATCCCTTGACCCTAGCATCACAAACATAATAACCCGTGTCTTCGAGATATGTATACTTCCCAGAAATGCAGTATACACACCTCTTTACAAAATCATGCATCAAGTTCATACAAGACATAGAACCAAGCACGAACTAGAATAAACGACATACATAATATAGAGAGTTATTACAAAAGGAGAGGCCAACAGCCAAACAACAAATACAAACTAAAATAAGCAATGGAAGCAAAAGTGCCATAAGATGGCCATAAACAAAAGCCAATTAGTGTGCCTTTACCCACAAGGCAACCAACCGGACCGCCAAGCTAGTCGTCAAACCCGAAGCACATCTCACAAGAGTGAAGCCCTTCGGCTCACCTTCTTTCTCTGCAACAAAGTTATTAAGCAAAGCAAATGAGTACAAAGAATGTACTGCAAGAGGCGACGTGTAAAATAACAGAACTATAGTTTAGCTACATGCAAGCTTTATTTAAGTAAATGAGGCTTTGGACTCATTTTAGCATAAAGCCGCCATTTGCAATAACATAATAGATTGAAGGCAATTTGACAAAACATTTTTAATTGTTGAAATAACAACGAGATAATAACATAGTAACAACAACAAGATCAACCTGGAAGTGACTAACCCAAGTCACCACAACAATAGCATGAACATCCATTCATACCAACCCATCAAGTTTTAATTAAATGGTTGAGACTAGTTCTTGAACGACCTTACCAAGCATGTCCATAACCTAGGGCGAGGCTATTCAATAGTTTTAACCTGCGTAGGGTGTACCAATGTACCCACACGTCATACCGCCTTTCCTTTAAGCACACTACCTTTGGTATGCCGGCAGGGCTAAGTCCTACGAGACATTTCCAATGGACAGTGTTAATTTTGACCCGCACAACCCACGGGGATAAGGACCCAATGGACAGCCTAACCGGTCTGCCACTGCTCCATTCCCACACCACACACACACACATTTTATCTTTAAAACACACCAACCGAGTGACCCCAATTAGCACCGCCCAAAGTACTTAGTCAAGAGAGGTCCCATATCCCCCTCGTGTGGTTAGCACGCAAAGCGCTACTTAGTGACCCAAGTAACTCGGTCCTTAGGGACCCAGGCATACCACCACATTCCAAAAACCGCACCATCCATCCAATATGCCCAAGTCTAAATCAATCTTTTATTTTCAGTTTTTGATTTTACAAATTAATCAAAGCACAAGTGCTGGACATATAGGAGTAATAATCAGTTTTGAGTGATCAAGACCATCGACTAAGTCGATGATGGCCCATTACTACCGATAACTAAGCATGGCTAAGCAATGTTAACGTAAACTACTAAGTGATAAGAGCTCATCCAACGAGCTCAAACCACAGCAAATAACCTAGGCTCATGGGTAGTAGAGGATAAACAATTCCAACAGATTATGCAACTATAGGATTGCTAGCGATATTTTAACACAAAGTAGCATGCATACATATAAGTGAAACAAAATATTAAGCTTTAAAGTAATGGGACAATGATGGAAATGATCAAACTGCTTGCCTTGCTGGAGTTAATCGACCTGCTGCAGAGGAACACTCTCAAAATCAACGCACTTGTCGGCACCTAACGAAAAAGCGAAAAAGAACCGATAAGAACGAGGAAAACTAAAAGACAGCACAGCAAACTAACTCCAAATACTCTGAAATTTCTACAGCAGCAAGAGGATGATTTTTAGGGAATTTAGCAATAAGAACCAATTGATTTGGATCCTCGATGCAAAAGTTATGAGCAAAACAAATCTGCTCAGCCCTAAAAATACCAAACTGCCACTATTCACTAATTTAATTATTTGGCAACATTTTCTAGAATGGTGGTGATACTGAGATTTTTACTGTAAAACCAGCACCTCATGAGATGAATAACACAATTGAGTTCACCTCATTTGGAGCTATGATGCATGTTTTATGATTTTTCAAAGATATGATAAAGAGCACAACTAAAATGCTCTCACCAAGCTTTTGAAAATAGTGACATGCCTAAATCCTATTCTAACATTTAGAGCATTCAAAGGGGAAGCCAACAAAGTTGAAGTCACTCAAAAATAAGCTACAGAGAATTACGTATGCATTTTATAAGTTAATTTGAATTTTTAACGCAACATTTAAAGTTAGTTTTAAAACCTATTTACAAAACCATTTTCTGGAGCTGAACTGGGCTCATAACCATTTTTAGATTAGAGCCTGGTCCAAACCAGAGCTAACCCAGTTTGAAACACTACATTTGGATTTAGAATGAAAAAGATATGCATTTTTGAAGTTATTACCTTTTTCAGTTTACAAATAAGTGCTCACCGAATTTCTAAAACCCAAAATGTAGGGGAGGACGTGAACCGTTGATCTAAATCAAACGGTCCAAGACCTCCAGAGGAAAACGCGCACGCGCCTGCGCAGGAAGTCCAGAGAACATGGGCCGTTGATCTTGGATCCAACGGTCCATGTCCTCCCTGCCACGCTGCGCGTAGGGCGAAGGGAGGTCGTGGCCGTTGATGCTGCATCCAACGAACCACAACACACGAGGGAGGTCCCGAAAGGCCGAGATCTACACCGGAGGACCTCAGCGGCTAAGATCAACGCGGGAGGTCATAACGGTTGAGATGACCTCGAGGAGGTCCTAAGGGTTGCGATCTACAAGAGGAGGTCCCGACAGCTTAAGATCTCACACGAGGAGGTCTTAGACGGTCCAGATTACTCAAGGAGGTCCCGGACCTGTCAAGACAACAACGAAGAGGTCCTGGGCGGTTCAGATCCATTTGGGGGTGGTCCTGAACGGCCAAGATCTAACAAAGGGAGGTCCTGGGGGTGGTCCTTACAAAAGACCAGGGGTGGTCTTTTGCAAAGAGGACCCCGAGGGGGAGGTCTTTGGGGAGGTCTTTGCCAAAAGTCCACGGGGTGATCCTTTGGCAAAGAGGTCCCAGAGATGCACGCGCGCGGGGAGACCAGGCGCGCGGCCTTAATTGCGCAACAAGGGACAGGAATCAAGGCATTAAAGGCTGACCCGAGTTTACCAATGATAAGCAATGATGATCGCATTTAAGGGGGAGATCTTTGTCCTAACGACAACGGCACGGTGCCATTGTCGTCCGACAAAACCCCGAGAGGCTCCCAAGGCTTGTCGCCGGCGATGAGGACCTCGCGGCGCCATCCAGGACACCAACGCAGCGCAATAGTGTTATAAGACACGCCAGACCATTCCCCATGGGGTGGCCTGAACGGCGACGAGCCGTAGATTGGCGGCGCAAAAACACACGGCCAAAACACAAACAGCGATAATGAGCTCCGCATGCAGCATTCAAGCGTGTGCCCAAGAAAAGCTCCGCAACAACATACACGCGGGTGCCAAGATCTCACGGACTACCAGGAGGGTTACCCGGAGGTCGCGGAGGTGCCGAGGTGGTTGGGGACGTGGAGGACCGGAGTTGGGAAGAAGGGTTGCTCCACGGCCAATTCCAAGCTCCAAGCTCCAAGTCGAGCCTCTTCAAAAATGTCAACCCAAATGAGGTTAGGGTTAACTCCGGGAGGTGCAGGGAGCACAAAGTGAACAAGAGGTTGAAGAGGGCCGGTGGAACACTTTGTGCCACCGAGGGCTCCAAGCTTCAACAATGGCGGCCAAAAAGGGAGGTCGGTGGAGGGATGCTCACCAAGCACAAGCAAGGCCAAGCTCAATGGTGTGTAAAAGAAGCCAAGGGCAACAGTGGGGGTTTTATAGCTAGGGCAAAGAGGTCTGGACCACGGGTTAAGCTCATGGTGAGCTTAGCCCAAGGAGGTCCACGGAGGTCCATGGAGTTGGACAAGATGGATAGGACAGAGTAGGTCAGGACAGGGCATGGGCTAGGGGCGGAAAAGCACTGACATGCATTTAATGCCCCCAGGCACAGAGCCGTTGGATGTGACAAGGCTCTGACTTTGCCCACTGCCATGGCTCGCACGCGCGCCCAAGGTAGGAGAAGAACAGGATCTCACATCCACCGTTGGATTACGTGGATGGGGAGGTCCTAGCCCTCGGATTTTAAGTTTGAACCGTTATGTTTTAAGTGACTGGGAGGAGGTCCCAGCCACACGATTTGGAAAGGGAGGTCGTGGCCCTCCGATTTCCATAATGCGAATGCGCACGTGGAAAAAGGGACAGGAGGTCCAAAGCGTTGGATCTCAATGCAACGGTGCGGACCTCCTGTGAGGTCTTAACCACACACGAACTTCAGAACCTGAGGGGGAGGTCCTGAGCTTGCGCAACGCACCAGGGAGATCATGGCCTTTAGATTTAAATCTAAGGGCTACGACCTCACGTGCGCGGGGAGGTCTAATGCGCTAGATTTTGAGGGGAGGTCGTGGGCTGTTGGATCTGATCCAACGGCTACGACCTCAACAAAGTGGGAGGACCTCGCAGAGAAGGTTTGCAGAGGAGGTCGTGGCCTTAGGATTGAATCCAACGGCTACGACCTCAAGTGAGTACAAAATGGAGGTCAAGGTGGTTTGAGCTCATGGGAGGTCGAGGCCATGGATTTTGATCCAAATGACCAAGACTGATGAGGTGGGAGGTCTGGCGGTATTGATCATGGAGGAGGTCGTGGCGGTTGGATGTTAATCCAGCGGCTACGACCTGATCAAGGTGGAGAGGAGGTCTGACGCTAAGGGGAGGCGGTTGGGTTGGACACCTTTTCAAAGCGGTTCAAGCCCAAGTCAAACCAGTTTATTTAGATTAATAAACAAGCTGAGACAAAAGAGGATTTATTTGAGATAGCAAATGAACTCCAAATTTGATGAAATTTTAACTGGAGCTTGCTGACAATGAGATTAACCTTGCATAAAATTTCCAAAGGTTATTATGCAATGCATTTTTCTCAGGAAATTCATGAAGGTTGTTCAAGGATTTGTTTTACCTCCAAAATTTATCAAACAAGTTTTACAACTTGTGATATTTTTCAGAGGGGTCCCATATCAGTTTTAGGACCAAGGAAAATATTTTTCAAATGTTTGGCACAAGATTTAAGATAATTGGAAAAGGAGTTTGACTTTTGGTCAACAAGAGCTTTGTGTTTTGGATTACACAACTCTTGGACTAGAATCACAGAGAGATTAGGGGTTTTCAAGATGTGAGAAAAAGTTTTAATTTCTACACATATAATTATATTTGAACAAACCCTGTTTATACAGATTGGGATGTTACAAAATCTCCCACCCTCACAAAAATCTCGTCCCGAGATTTGGCTCACTCGTAAAAAGAAAGATGGATAGTCCGCACGCAGACGATCTTCTCTTTCCCAAGTAGCCTCATCCTCGTAATGGTTCGACCAACGAACTTTAAGGAACTTGATGGTCTTATTCCTTGTCCTTCGTTCGGACTCATCGAGTATGCTGAGCAGGTGCTCGCGATAGGTCAAATCTTCACGGACATCGAGAGTTTCCAACGAGCTTCCTCGCTTGGAACACGGAGGCACTTCTTAAGCGGGACACATGGAAAACATCATGTACCCCCTCAAGTGCAGTGGGCAACTCCAACTTATAGGCAACAGCTCCTTCTTCTCGATAACGCGGTAGGGACCGACATATCGAGGAGCCAACTTGCCCTTGACGCCGAAACGTTGATGGCCCTTCAAAGGAGAGACTTTGAGATAAACAAAGTCATTAGGCTCAAAACGCAACTCACGTCGACGGCGATCCGCATAGCTCTTTTGCCTGGATTGAGCTGCATAAGCAGCTCCACGAATAAGCTGGACTTGGCGCTCGGCCTCATTGATTGAGTCCGGGCCAAAGAGAGGTCTTTCACCGGTCTCTGACCAGTTCAACGGGGTCCTACACTTTCTCCCGTATAAGGCCTCAAAAGGTGCCATGCCGAGACTGGCCCGAAAACGTTGTTATAAAAAACTTCGTGAATGGCAAGCATTTCTCCCAATGCTTCCCATAGGAAAGAACACGAGCCTGAAGCATATCTTCCAAAACCTGGTTGACCCTCTCGGTCGACCATCGGTTTGGGGTGAAATGCCGTGCTAAAGGTAAGACGGGTTCCCATAGCCTTTTGCGTGCTATGCGAGTTGAGAAGTGAGCGGAGAAGCACGATCGTAACGATCGTCTTGATTACAATCGTGCAAAATTACGATGCGGAATATGTAGTGATCCTTTGGAAAACCTACAAGAAGGTTATTTTTGACAGATCGAGAGCTTTTTGTCCGATTGGTGGTGCATGGCGTTGTTAGTTGGTGGAGCGATTTGTGCGGTTAATTCGGAGTGATTTGTGCGGTTAATTCCACTAACAACGAAATCTCAGCCTGCGAACTAGCGATGCAGAGTCATCCCTCCGCAGCTAGCTATCTTAGAGGGACTATGGCCGTTCTTAGTTGGTGGAGCAATTTGTGCGGTTACTCCACTAACTAACGAGACCTTGGTCGGTTAACTAGCTATACGGAGTCATCCCTCCGCAGCTAGTCTCTTACAAAGGATTATGGCCGTTTAGGCCACGAAGGTTCGAGGCAACAACAGATATGTGATGCCTTTAAAATGTAAAGGGACGGAAATGTGCCACTTTAGTCAAGCGATCGATGGCAACCCGGATGGCATCATTTTTCTTAGGGGTTCGGGTAGACTAGTAGACCTTTTTGAAACCGGGGGTGCCGAAAGCACCGGATAAAAGAGTGAAATCGGGATCACCAACAATGATAAAAGATGGAGATACAAGGAAATGAGGCGCCTCTGAATCGAATAAAATAATATCCGGCAAGAGTTAGCGAGAAGCGTACCTAACACGACGTCGAGTGCCTCGAGCTTTCTCGGTGAGATGGAGTCATTGGATTACAAACGATCTTGTCTTTGCTTCAAAGGGCAATTGTTGGCGTAATGCCCTTATAGTCGCAGAAGAAACAAGTGATCCCACAAATGGATTGCTATGCTTCACAGGGCAATTGTTGGCGTAGTGCCCTTCTTGCTACAAAAGAAACAAGTGATCCCAAGATCGATTTGCGGGGACCACCTTGTTGACTTCATGCAGTGCGTGATGGAGGCACGGACTGCGAATCCACAAGGGGTTCTTTGCAAGCTTCTTAGGACAATTATTAGCATAATGGCCCTTGAGATTGCGAAGAAACAAGTGACACCGGCGACCTTCTTTGGAGTCACCACGAGTCCTCTCTTGACACTGCGACGATCCTCGACTTTCTCTTTACGCCCATAGCAACAACAGATTTTCACCACAAGTGAAAGTCGGAAGGCATGGATCGTAATTTGTCCCAACTCCTCGGACAAATCACCCAAGAACTTCTCGATTTGGAGGCATTGGCGATTGCAATGCTTGTAGATGACCAAGAAAAGCGATCGTAGCCCAATGACTTGAAATCACCGTGTTCATGCTACACTCCTTGGGATAGTGATCGCTGCCCTCGCAAAGGAAACAAGTAACTTTGGCAGCCGGACAATCTTCGGGTAGAAGGTCTTCATCACAGTTTGGATAGGTTGTAGTACACTAGTTGCTGTAGTGTCCTTCCTCACCACAACGCCGACAAACCTTGACTTTTCCTAGTTCGCAATCATCGGCGAAATGCCCTTCTTCGCCACAGCTAAGGCAAAAGGAGGATTTTCATCCCAACCACTTCTGTCGACCTAGTCATTATTTGATGCCTTGCACATCCTGCTACGAAGAGATGGGTTAACACGAAACCCAAGGACTAGAAGTTGAAGAAAACTAAAAGGAATGCCAATGACTAGCGGAACTGATCGTCACCCTAACCGAAAGCTAACAAAATAGATAGTACAGATCACTACCGAGTTAACAATAGACTAGATGATAATAAACGTAATATAAATGAACAGGCAAAAAGAAAGGAGTTACAGAAAACCGACAAAACAGTAAAGAAGTGAACTTTAGAAGCTCCAAAAGACTCTAAAAACAGCAAGGATAACATCAAACCAAGCTCAACTTTGCTACACAACTAACTCGTATTGAATGAACGAGTAATCGGTAGAGAAGGAAGAATTTCAGCAAGCTATTTTAGTTCCAACACTACTGCAAAGCAAGGTAAAACCAGCGAAATAATTGTTAGATACTTAGCTAACTAGTATCACATCTTACCCTTTTATTCCCACAAGTTTTAGTTGATTAACCTCTCATTTTCTACCCTATTTAGAACCTTTGAGCTTGCTGTCCAGATTTTGCATCCAAGCTTCCAGTCGAAATTGGCCATTCCAGAAGCTTCAAAACCTTGTAAATGGGCAGCTAACACTTCAATTTGCCAAACTCATTGATTCCCCAAAACCCATTTAATCGATAACCACTATCTTTGGAGGGAAAGAGAGGAAAATAATTTTTAAAACTCAAACTAGAGCAAGATGAGATAGAAAGCTAAGATAGGTAAGGAGTAAAAGTAGAGACTTTACTGAAGCTTTCATAAACCCTTTGATATTTTGAAATTAAGTTTTCCAAAACATCCTAAGAACGACCAAGCTTGGGTTACTACGGTCAGTATGGCTCTGATACCAACTTTGTGAGGACCCCGGTTTATTAGGCTTGTAATACTTAGTCATCCCTTGACCCTAGCATCACAAACATAATAACTCGTGTCTTGAGATATGTATACTTCCAAATGCAAGATATACACACCTCTTTACAAAATCATGCATCAAGTTCATACAAGACATAGAACCAAGCACGAACTAGAATAAGCGACATACATAATATAGAGAGTTATTACAAAAGGAGAGCCCAACAGGCCAAACAACAAATACAAACTAAAATAAACAATGAAGCAAAAGTGCCATAAGATGGCCATAAACAAAAGCCAATTAGTGTGCCTTTACCCACAAGGCAACCAACCGGACCGCCAAGCTAGTCGTCAAACCCGAAGCACATCTCACAAGAGTGAAGCCCTTCGGGCTCACCTTCTTTCTCTGCAACAAAGTTATTAAGCAAAGCAAATGAGTACAAAGAATGTACTACTTAAGACCGACGTGTAAAATAACAGAACTATAGTTTAGCTACATGCAAGCTTTATTTAAGTGGATGAGGCTTTGGACTCATTTTAGCATAAAGCCGGTTTTCATTTGCAATAACATAATAGATTGAAGGCAATTTGACAAAACATTTTTAATTGTTGAAATAACAACGAGATAATAACATAGTAACAATAACAAGATCAACCTGGAAGTGACTGACCCAAGTCACCACAACAATAGCATGAACATCCATTCATACCAACCCATCAAGTTTTAATTAAATAGTTGAGACTAGTTCTTGAACGACCTTACCAAGCATGTCCATAACCTAGGGCGAGGCTTTTGAATAGTTTTAACCTGCAGGGTGTACCAATGTACCCACACGTCGGACCGCCTTTCCTTTAAGCACACTACCTTTGGTATGCCGCACGCAGCTAAGTCCTCTGAGACATTTCCAATGGGCGGTGCTAATTTTGACCAAGACAACCCACGGGATAAGGACCCAATGGACAGCCTAACCGTGCCGCCTTTGCTCCATTCCCACACCACACACACACACATTTTATCTTTAAAACACACCAACCGAGCGACCCCAATTAGCACCGTCCAAAGTACTTAGTCAAGAGGTCCCATATCCCCTCGTGTGGTTAGCATAAAAGCGCTTGGCTTAGTGACCCAAGTAACTTCGGTCCTTAGGGACCCTGCATACCACCACATTCCAAAAACCGCACCATCCATCCAATATGCCCAAGTCTAAATCAATCTTTTATTTTCAGTTTTGATTTTACAAATTAATCAAAGCACAAGTGCTGGACATATAGGAGTAATAATCAGCTTTGAGTGATCAAGACCATCGACTAAGTCGATGATGGCCCATTACTACCGATAACTAAGCATGGCTAAGCAATGTTAACGTAAACTACTAAGTGATAAGAGCTCATCCAACGAGCTCAAACCACAGCAAATAACCTAGGCTCATGGGTAGTAGAGGATAAACAATTCCTACAGATTATGCAACTATAGGATTGCTAGCGATATTTTAACACAAAGTAGCATGCATACATATAAGTGAAACAAAATATTAAGCTTTAAAGTAATGGGACAATGATGGAAATGATCAAACTGCTTGACATTGCTGGAGTTAATCGACCTGCTGCAGAGGAACACTCTCAAAATCAACGCACTTGTCGGCACCTAACGAAAAAGCGAAAAAGAACCGATAAGAACGAGGAAAACTAAAAGACAGCACAGCAAACTAACTCCAAATACTCTGAAATTTCTACAGCAGCAAGAGGATGATTTTTAGGGAATTTAGCAATAAGAACCAATTGATTTGGATCCTCGATGCAAAAGTTATGAGCAAAACAAATCTGCTCAGCCCTAAAAATACCAAACTGCCACTATTCACTAATTTAATTATTTGGCAACATTTTCTAGAATGGTGGTGATACTGAGATTTTTACTGTAAAACCAGCACCTCATGAGATGAATAACACAATTGAGTTCACCTCATTTGGAGCTATGATGCATGTTTTATGATTTTTTAAAGATATGATAAAGAGCACAACTAAAATGCTCTCACCAAGCTTTTGAAAACAGTGACATGCCTAAATCCTATTCTAACATTTAGTGCATTCATAGAGGAAGCCAACAAAGTTGGAGTCACTCAAAAATAAGCTACAGAGAATTACGTATGCATTTTATAAGTTAATTTGAATTTTTAACGCAACATTTAAAGTTAGTTTTAAAACCTATTTACAAAACCATTTTCTGGAGCTGAACTGGGCTCATAACCATTTTTAGATTAGAGCCTGGTCCAAACCAGAGCTAACCCAGTTTGAAACACTACATTTGGATTTAGAATGAAAAAGATATGCATTTTTGAAGTTATTACCTTTTTCAGTTTACAAATAAGTGCTCACTGGAATTTCTAAAAACCCAAAACAGAGGGGGAGGACGTGAACCGTTGATCTAAATCAAACAGTCCAAGACCTCCAGAGGAAAACGCAGACGCGCTGCAAGAGTCCAGAGAACATGGGCGTTGATCTTGGATCCAACGGTCCATGTCCTCCCCCACCAGCTAGCAGCGTGGCGGAGGAGGTCGTGGCCGTTGATCTTGCATCCAACGAACCACAACACACGAGGGAGGTCTGGCGGTGAGATCTACACCGGGAGGACCTCAGCGGCTAAGATCAGCGTGGGGAGGTCATAAGCGGTGAGATGACCTCGAGGAGGTCCTAAGGGTTGCGATCTACAAGAGGAGGTCCCGGCAGTTAAGATCTCACACGGGAGGTCTTAGACGGTCCAGATTACTCAAGGGAGGTCTGGGACTGTCAAGACAACAACGAAGAGGTCTGGCGGTTCAGATCCATTTGGGGTGGTCTGAGCGGCCAAGATCTAACAAAGGAGGTCTGAGGTGGTCCTTACAAAAGACCAGGTGGACTTTTGCAAAGAGGACCCCGAGGGGAGGTCTTTGGGGAGGTCTTTGCCAAAAGTCCACAGGGTGATCCTTTGGCAAAGAGGTCCCAGAGATGCACGCTGGGAGACCAGCGTCGGCCTTAATTGCGCAACAAGGGGCGAGGAATCAAGGCATTAAAGGTGACAGAGTTTACCAATGATAAGCAATGATGATCGCATTTAAGGGAGATCTTTGTCCTAACGACAACGGCATGGTGCCATTGTCGTCCGACAAAACCCCGAGAGCTCCCAAGGCTTGTCGCCGGCGATGAGGACCTCGCGGCGCCATCCAGGACACCAGCGTGTGCGCAATAGTGTTGCGCCACGCCAGACCATTCGGCGGGGTGGCCTGAACGGCGACGAGCCGTAGATTGGCAGCGCAAAACACGGCCAAAACACAAACAGCGATAATGAGCTCCGGCGTACATTCAGCGTGTGCCCAAGAAAAGCTCCGCAACAACATACACGCTGGTGCCAAGATCTGGGACTACCGGAGGGTTACGGAGGTCGCGGAGGTCTTTGAGTGGTGGGGGACGTGGAGGACCGGAGTTGGGGAAGAAGGGTTGCTCCACGGCCAATTCCAAGCTCCAAGCTCCAAGTCGAGCCTCTTCAAAATGTCAACCCAAATGAGGTTAGGGTTAACTCCGGGAGGTGCAGGGAGCACAAAGTGAACAAGAGATTGAAGAGGAGCCGGTGGAACCTTTGTGCCACCGAGGGCTCCAAGCTTCAACAATGGCGGCCAAAAGGGGAGGTCGGTGGAGGGATGCTCACCAAGCACAAGCAAGGCCAAGCTCAATGGTGTGTAAAAGAAGCCAAGGGCAACAGGGGGGGTTTTATAGCTAGGGCAAAGAGGTCTGGACCACGGGTTAAGCTCATGGTGAGCTTAGCCCAAGGAGAGGTCCACGGAGGTCCATGGAGTTGGACAAGATGGATAGGACAGAGTAGGTCGGGACACGGGGCATGGGCTAGGGGCGGAAAAGCACCGACATGCATTTAATGCCCCGAGCACAGAGCCGTTGGATGTGACAAGGCTCGACTTTGCCATCGCCATGGCTCGCACGCAGCATCAAGGTAGGAGAAGAACAGATCTCACATCCACCGTTGGATTACGTGGATGGGGAGGTCTGACCCTCGGATTTTAAGTTTGAACCGTTATGTTTTAAGTGGTGGGAGGAGGTCCCAGCCACACGATTTGGAAAGGAGGTCGTGGCCCTCCGATTTCCATAATCTTGAATCTTGCGTGGAAAAAGGGACAGAGGTCCAAAGCGTTGGATCTCAATCAGCAGTGCGGACCTCTGTGAGGTCTTAACCGCACACGAACTTCGAACACGAGGGAGGTCTGAGCTTGCGCAATGCACCGGGGAGATCATGGCCTTTAGATTTAAATCTAAGACTACGACCTCACGTCTTGCGGGAGGTCTAATCGCTAGATTTTGAGGGAGGTCGGGGTCGTTGGATCGATCCAACGGCTACGACCTCAACAAAGTGGGAGGACCTCGCAGAGAAGGTTTGCAGAGGAGGTCGTGGCCTTAGGATTGAATCCAACGGCTACGACCTCAAGTGAGTACAAAATGGAGGTCAAGGTGGTTTGAGCTCGCGGGGAGGTCAGGGCCATGGATTTTTGATCCAGCGGCCAAGACCTGATGAGGTGGGGAGGTCCTGGCGGTATTGACCGCGGAGGAGGTCGTGGCGGTTGGATGTTAATCCAACGGCTACGACCTGATCAAGGTGGAGAGGAGGTCTGACGCGCTAAGGGAGGCGGTTGGGTTGGACCTGCTTTGCAAAGCGGTTCAAGCCCAAGTCAAACCAGTTTATTTAGATTAATAAACAAGCTGAGACAAAAGAGGATTTATTTGAGATAGCAAATAAACTCCAAATTTGATGAAATTTTAACTGGAGCTTGTTGACAATGAGGTTAACCTTGCATAAAATTTCCAGAGGTTATTATGCAATGCATTTTTCTCAGGAAATTCATGAAGGTTGTTCAAGGATTTGTTTTACCTCCAAAATTTATCAAACAAGTTTTACAACTTGTGATATTTTTCAGAGGGGTCCCACATCAGTTTTAGGACCAAGGAAAATATTTTCCAAATGTTTGGCACAAGATTTAAGATAATTGGAAAAGGAGTTTGACTTTTGGTCAACAAGAGCTTTGTGTTTTTGGATTACACAACTCTTGGACTAGAATCACGAGAGATTATAGGGGTTTTCAAGATGTGAGAAAAAGTTTTAATTTCTACACATATAATTATATTTGAACAAACCCTGTTTATACAGTTGGGATGTTACACCCCCCCTTGTTAGATCTGGCCGTTAGGACCTCCCCTTAGGAGATCTTAGCCGCTCAGACCTCCGCCTTGTTAGATCTGGCCGTTAGGACCTCCCCTTAGGAGATCTTAGCCACTCAGACCTCCCCCTTGTTTAGATCTGACCATTAGGACCTTCCCTTTGGAGATCTTAACCGTCCAGACCTCCTCTTTGTTAGATCTGGCCGTTAGGACCTCCTCTTAGGAGATCTTAGCCGCTTAGACCCCCCCTTGTTAGATCTGACCGTTAGGACCTCCCCTTTGGAGATCTTAACCGTCCAGATCTCCCGTTTGTTAGATCTGGCCGTTAGGACATCTCCCTTGGAGATCTTAGCCGCTCAGACCTCCCCCTTGTTAGATCTGGCCGTTAGGACCTCTCCTTAGGTGATCTTAGCCGCTCAGACCTCCCCCTTGTTAGGTCTGGCCGTTAGGACCTCCCCTTAGGAGATCTTAGCCGCTCAGACCTCCCCCTTGTTTAGATCTGACCGCTAGGACCTCCCCTTTGGAGATCTTAACTGTCCAGACCTCCCCTTTGTTAGATCTGGCCGTTAGGACCTCCCCTTAGGAGATCTTAGCCGCTCAGACCTCCCCCTTGTTAGATCTGACCATTAGGACCTCCCCTTTGGAGATCTTAACCGTCCAGACCTCCCATTTGTTAGATCTGGCTGTTAGGACCTCTCCCTTGGAGATCTTAGCTGCTCAGACCTCCCCCTTGTTAGATCTGGCCGTTAGGACCTCCCCTTAGGAGATCTTAGCTGCTCGGACCTCCCCCTTGTTAGATCTGGCCGTTAGGACTTCCCCTTTGGAGATCTTAGTCGCTTAGACCTCCCCCTTGTTAGATCTGGTCGTTAAGACCTCCCCTTTTGAGATCTTAACCGTCTAGACCTCTCCTCTGTTTGATCTTTGAATCTGAAGGTCTAGACCTCCCTAGCGTTGGGACCCATTGCTGGCTCTTGCGGTCGTACCGCTCGAGTCTTTGCCTTCCTCGCCCTAGGACCGTTTGACGTTTATCGGACAGCCCAATCTGGTTGGAGCGTTCGCCCGGTCGGAACATTCCATCCTTTTTGTGCTCTCTGATCTGCATCGGACTGCTTGGTCTAGATGGCTCGTTCGCCCGGTCCGAACGGCCCATTTGCCTTGCTCCGTCTGATCAAAATCTAACGACCCCTGTCCTTCCCGCGTATCCTTGCTTCGGCGGACCTCCCTTTTGCTCTCGATCTTGACCGTTGGGATCTCGTTTGAGAGATCTAACCGTCAATCCTTGCGGTGTTTTGGACCTCCTGTCTAGGACCTCCTCTCAAGACCTCCTTCCCTTAGGACCTCCCTGTCCTTAGGACCTCCTTGTCCTCTCGGACCTCCTCGTGGCCTTTTTGTAGAGACCACCCTTGTGGTTTAGACCTCCCCTTTGAGGTCAAGACCTTTGGTCTCTCTGTAAGGACCACCCTAGTGGGCCATGACCTTCCCCGTGGGTCATGTCCTCCCCTTCGACCTCCCCCTGGGTCCTGATCTCTTCAAGACCCCTTGCCTCATGTTCTTAAGCGCATTGGATGTGGGTTGAAGTCACATTAAAATGCTGTCCTTTCCTTCTTACTCATTCCTACTTTTTGTCACCTCCTTAGCCCTGTTGATGTCCTTTTGGTACTTGCTAGCAGTGTACCTTTCGTACTAATGTCTTGAACCTGGTCATTTTTTTGGTGGTGGCTCTATTCCCCTTTTTCCCTTTAAATAGAGCATCACAGAGTGACCACTGCCTCTTTGTTCTTCTTTTCAACCCTCCTCTCCATCTCTCTCTCAGTTCTAGAGAAACTCCCCTTGCTCCTCTGGGACCTCCTCGGTTTCGGACCTCCCCCTTGTTGGACGTCCGTTCTTGTGGACCTCTTCTCCTTTGTGGCTCTATCTAGTTCCTTTTCGGTTTCTTTTTGAGTTGTTTTATTTATTTGTTTGTTTTCTTGCAACGTGTAGATTCCATTGGTGTTGAGGAGCTCGTCGATCTAGCAGCCCTTGTTGAAGCTCAACAGCTCGCCACTGAGGGCAAGTCGTGGAATCCCTTGATCATCTTGATCTCATCTTACAAAAGTATTTTGATTTGTTAAACTTGCACAGCTACTTTTAGAGAAACGGGTTTGGGCAGTAGCTATTCTCCTACTTGACATCACGCCCCCTTGGAATTTGGTACTTGACATGTTGACATGATCTCCCTTGGACACTTTAAGTTGGGTAATATTAGTTGGTGTTGCTTGATATTGCCAACATGGGTATCGTACTTGCTTAGCCATGCTCTAGTAGACGCTGATCTCCTCATGAATCAATATTGCTAAACTTGACTAATTGAATTATGGAACTTGGTTGGTGCCACTGATAAGTAACCGTGGTTGATGCCGCCGGTTGTGTTGTTTGTGGTGCGAGACCACTTTGTTAAAACATGTTGAGCTAAGACCAGGGTGGTCTTTGGCTAAGGTGAAACCCCAAAACTGTTTTATGCTCGGGCAAGTTGGCAAGGTGCGAGTAGTGGGTGCTCCAGGAGTTGTTGCTATGGAGTCACTTGGGTGCTTCATGAGTTGTTGCTATGGAGTCACCTGGGTGCCCCAGAGTTGGAGCTTTGGGGTCACATTTGGGTTGAGGATAGCCTTGCCTGAGCAGCCATTTAAGGACTGAACCTTGGGAGCCATTGATCTGGGCCATCCGTGCAACCACATGTCCATTATGGGGTGGACCGGGTGCAATAACTAGAGATGTTCTGATTCAGTTCTGTTTTTGATGGAAATGGCGCAAAAGGGGGCACGAATCCGGTTGAGGTGGCAGCCCACCGGAAGCGAAACTTTAGCGAGCAGAACTGAGTTGGAACAGACCTTTGTAAAAACCCGGTGGTGGTCTCTACTTGATTCACATGTCTAAGGTAACGTGTATTATATCAAGCAACTACCTCTTGTGAGTAAAGTTGTACATCTCTGCAGAGTAAATCTATTCGAATAGCCGCGTCCTCGGTTATGGACATGCCTGGAGATTTCAAATGAGGGGTAGAATTCCTTTTTATAAAATTGTGTTCCTGGGGCACTTCGGCGAGAGGTCATGGCTTTTACCTTGAAGAGACCTTGGCCGGCTCCGGAGGGGTCATGGCTGGCTCGCGAAGTGGTCCAAGGGTTGGTCTTGAGGTGCTCTGGAGTGGGCGCTCAAGAGAGGTCCGGGTTGGTGCCTTGGGAGTGAGTGGGTGCTCACTGTCTCCTTTGCAAATCAAATGTAATTACGTATTATTGTTTTAACTTAAGCTTTGCAATCTATACATGTTATTTGCTGTCAAACTTTGCTTTCTGCAAACTAACCATACAGCTCTCCATTGTCAAGCCGTGCATAATTGTTAATTGCATGTATGTTCCCCCACGGCTTGCTGAGTACATTCAAAGTACTCATTGGCTTGTGCCCTGCTATTTTTGATCAGCAGTGGTAGGAGATCCAGGAGGTCAGGTGCTCTCAGGAGGGGAGCTCTTTGAAGACCCTGCGCAGTAGGACGCCCTCCACTTGGTAGCCTGTGGGCTGGCCGAATGGACCTTGCTCTTTGTTTTGTTTCCGCTGTGTTGTAGTTCTCTTTTGCTGTTAGCCTTGAGAGGCACCCCTGCACAAACCTTGACCTTAAGGTCCCTTGTTAATATATGTGTTAATTTGTCTGCTTCATCTTTGTTCCTGTTGTATGGATTTGATTACACCGATGTGCGGTCGTGCGAAGCTAGCTAATCGATCCCGGGACTAGCTCGGTGTGCACAGGCCAAGACCTCTAGGAGGTCCTGGCGGACCTCCTCTCGGGATGAATCCGAGCGTACTACCGCTCCTTAGTGCGGTAGTACCGCTGCTGAAAAAAATTTGGCCAATCCCAGGTTCATTTCGAGAAGGTCCTCACATAAATCAAAATCAAATGAACTAAAAATTAAATAATTTTGATTTAGTTGGCTAGATCTTGATTTTAGATGAATTTATAATTTTGAATCATTGAAATCGGAGCTCGTATGAAGGAGAACAAGTCCTCAGAAGATTAAACCCTAAAGAAATTAATTAAAATCGATTTTTTTTAAACTACCGAATGAATTTTCTAAAGGAAAAGCTGATTATGATGCATGCTTGACGTCAGCATTGGAATTTCTTTTACCGGTCGAAGTATTTTCCTAAAGGAAATCTAATTCTATCGCTGACATGTGGGGCCAAGTCAGTAGACTTGGCCCACGAATTGATCAAACGTGCACCATGAACGCGGTTTACGAAACAGTGCATGTGGGTGTGTGTGCTGGCGCAATGCGCCACATGGGCGGTGACGTGGGTTAGAGGAGGTGGTGTGGTGGCCAGGTGGCTGCCACGTCACTCCTAATGCGGCGGAGCTCTAGGCCCGATGGTCGCCGATGAACGGCACTGACCTAGCCAGCGACGAGGGTACCAGGAGGTATAGAATGGTGAGGTAAACCTGGTGCGCACTTTTTCAATGTGGGAGCGTGAGGGAGTCATCGGCGGCAAGGATGAAGGCGGCGGCGAGTTGCGGTCGACGATGGCGATGGGGCTCTGGCCAAGATCCAGCGGAGTGAAGGTGCGCCTGGGGTAGAGCTTGACGCGGCGATGACAATGGTGTGATCGAATGCGGCAGGGCATCGTTGACGGAATGGCAATCGACGATGAAAGATTCGTTGGCCCGCAAACTCTAAACCAAAATTCCGGTGAAACTAGGCGGCGAGGGGCTTTGAGGGTTGTGGAGATGGGATGAGGAGATAGAGGGGCGCACAGGGCGTCCTTTTATAGGGCGGAAGCATGGCCAAATCGGCGGATTGCTGTTGGAGTACGTTTCGGAGCAGCGGTGAAATAGGAGATTGGCGGCGATTTGAGATAAACTAGTGTTTGATTCGGGTGCAGAGAGATAAGGAGATAATGATGACGGGGTTGGTGAGGGAAAATCGGGCCATTTTGCCCATTTTCAGAAATGATCTTGAAGCTCTGGCCATGGTGGTGGCACGCGCTGGCACGAGGAGGAAGACAGCGAAGGAGGGAGGAGGATCCGACAAGTGGGGCCAGAAGGGAGAGAGAGAGAGAGAGAGAGAGAGAGAGAGAGAGAGAGCGAAAGGCGCAGGGGAGATAGAGGCTGACACGCGGGGCCCGCGTGTCGGTGAGATAGAGAGAAGGAGCACGGGCTGGGCCGTGCACACGTGAGGAATAGAAACGAGATGAAGAGATTAAGCCCAAAGGCTTTGTCCGAATTTCCTTTGGTTTAACAATTTCAGAAATTGGAAAAATTCAGTTTAGCTTTTAGAAAATAGCAAATAAATTCCAAAAATTATGGAAAAATCCACAGAAATTCCCAGAGGCATTTTGGACTTAAATAAAATATTTTCAACTTAAAGTTAGTAATTAATTTCACACATAAATTATTTTTCCTTCCAAATAATTAGGGAAAATCTTTTTAAATCCCAGAAAATTTCAGAAAATTCAAGAAAAATAATTAAATTTTATTTCTTACCAGAATTTAAAATTTGGGATGTTACAATCTGATTGATATTTGCTCGTAAAACTTAGAGCATATGACACATCTGGTCATGTGCAAAGGATGACATACATGATAGAGACAATAACAAAAGCATATGGAATTCTACTCATTTTGTCTCGCTCATCAGGTCTCAAAGGACACTAACTCTTGCTAAGACTAATTCCATGTGACATAGGCAATAAACCACTTCTGGAATCTTGTCAATGGACATATCTTGGCTTAATCCAATTAGCCTTTTATATCTATCCCTATAGATCCTTAGGTCTAAAATATATGCTGCATCTCATAAATCTTTCTTAGAGAAACTATGTCTTAATAAAGTTTTAACAGATTCAAGCATAGGAATATCATTTTCAACTAGTAATATGTCATCCACATATAAGATCAGAAAAACAAGTTTGATCCGACTAACCTTCTTGCAAACACAAAGTTCTTCTTCATTCTTGATGAAGTCAAACCCTTTGACCACATCATCAAAATGAATATTCCAACTTCGAGATGCTTGCTTTAATCCATAGATGGATTTATGAAGCTTGCATATATTTCTAGCTTTCTGTGGATTGACAAAACCCTTAGGTTGTGTCATGTATGAAGGGATACGGGTAGGCTACACTAGCTGGCAATTCAAAAATTCTACCACGTAAATCAGAAAGTCATGAAAGTAGAAGACCATAGATCGTTACCACCAGACGGGTAGCACAGCAGAAGAAGAGTTGGAGCAGCCTGATCTAATATAGAGCGCGTCGATGTAGTGGTCTTAGTCTTTTATCCACCATAGTCGATCGTCCAACCAGCAAACAATCGTGTTCCTTGCGAAGTTGTGGATCGTCCTTAAGCGCAACAGCAACCGCAGTAGCGCCTCTACGGTATCCACACGTTCAGGGATAGAACACCGTACGCTGGTGTGCTAGCACCAACTCGCACGTCAGAGCTCTCTCGAGAAGATGACGGCTAGGGTTTCAATGGCACAATGCACGTTGTGTCTCGTATGTCCCAACATCCTCATGCATCTCTTTATATAGAACCCTTGACGGATCCTGTTCGAACTCGTTTGTTCCAACCCGTTAAGTGTGTGACCCGTTAGGTTCATGCGTAGTCGGTCGTGACTCAGAAACCCTTTTTCGACCACTAGTTCTTAGCGGTTCCTAGCAGGACAGAACGATTCCCAAATACACATAAATTATATCGAACGAACTTTAATGCAATATGATCTACGACTAGGTCCTTATTACTTATGACCAGCACGTATCTCTGTACGACCAGTTCATATTTAGTCATAACTAGTTCGTAACACCTTACGACCAGATTACGACCGGTTACTAATCATATTCAACCAGTCAACAACCAGCTCATATCTCCATACGACTAGTCTATATCTGATCAAACCGAATGACCTGCTCAAGTATTCTCCCTTTGCCTCATGATATCTGGTTGAACTCTAGGGGAGATATATTGTCATCCATGGACTGTTCAATACCTTCTCGATCAAGTGTCGGATAACTTCATGTGGTCGACTCTTCGACCACTAGTGGCATGGCCATGCACTTTCTTTATCCGACCATATTGAGGGGCCTAGAGATATCTCTCATGTTATTTAGGAGGGGCAAATCCCATATCTGACCTGTCACATTCCTCCGCATATTTCATGGCATACTCAGAAGCTACCTTTATAACTACCTATTTACGGAGTAGCATTTGGCAACCCCTAAGTGTACTATTACACATGTAGGAAACCATGCTGATCACAGGTCTAAGGATTATACATCATCATTGCTTGGGACCAATTAATGACACATAAAATCATAACAATCTTGTCGGTGTTTGAGAACCGATCATACGTAATGATTGTTTGATTCGGGGGGTCTCCAAGACTCAAATCACGTAGAGAGAATGATACAGGGATTTTTATACAGGTTTAGGCCTTCTTCGGAGAGATTAACAACCCTACTCCTATGTGGATATATTGAGTATGCTGGTTACAGATCAAGAGAAAGACTCAAATGTAATGTCTTGTGCTTCTGATTGCCTCTCTTTTCATTTTTTTTCTCCTTTCTTTGTTTTCCTCTTTCTCATGATGATCTTTTCTTTTTATATAGTACTTGAAGTGGGCGTCCGTTTCTCTAGTCCAAAGGGCGCCTCAATGCTTCAAATGTTGGAGCAGTTACTAGAGATTATTACTGGAGATTATTGCTGGAGTTGTAACATTCACACATCGCCAGGCAGTTATCACCAGGACAGAGAGTTAAACGTGCAGTTATTCTAGACAATAATATCGTAATTAACTACCCATATCTTTAAATATGGTGCAGAAGATTTCCAGATCGACCAGGCCTACATGTTTGTAAGTCCCATCGACTAGGGACTGGTCGTAGAAGAGCTTACGACCAGGTGATGGTCGTAGTAAAGCTTACGACCACAGACTAATCGTAGGAGGACTTACGATCAATGGATAGTCATAGAAGAGCTTATGACTAGAGAATGGTCGTAGAAGAACTTACGACCATGATGTAGTCGTAGAAGGACTTACGACTATGGGGTGGTTGTAGAAGAACTTACGATCTCCAGCTCCTCCCTTACAAACGTTAAGGGGTATACTCAAGAACCATATGATGGTATGATTATCCATAAAAAGAATTATAGATAAATAATTAAATGAGGATTATTATATCCTCGACATCTAGCCCCCCAGCTTCAAGTGAAAATAACTTACTCGGAAAAGGAGCCATAGATGATCTTACGACCAGAAAACGGTCGTAGAACAGTGGTCGAAGGAAAGACTTTTTGACCGATATTTCATTTGATCAGAAATTGACTTGGTCAAGAAGGTTGTAGGAAATCTTACGACTACAAGATAGTCGTAGAAAATCTTATGACTACAAAGTGGTCGTAGTATGGTGATCAGAAGTAAAACATTTTCGACTGGTATTTCATTTGACCAGAAATAGACTTGGTCAAGAAGGTAATTTTGCTTGAGGTGTAAAGAAAGACTCGGTTTTCTCGAACAGACAAATTTAAGAATATCAATCGACTCTCATAGACCTATCTGTTGGAGCGGTTCCCAAAGAAGTGGCAACTATTGGGTTGCCACGTCTCTAACCCAAGTGCGCTATAAAAACTTACCGTGGGTGTGATTTTAGGGTTCTTACTTTTCCCCAATCACTCTAACTATTCATCGAGCTCTTGTATTCTCCGCCGTCGACCAAATCGTACGCCCTCTCGATACCTTTCCAAGTCCAAATCTCCCTTTCTTGAGAAAGATGGCCAGAGTAGCTTCCCAGTGGGCCGAATTGAAGATAGATGTGACCAAGATGAAGGCACTGGTCACCGCCGAGAAGATCCCGAAGAGGGAGTTTGTCAAGTGGATTGAGGCTGCTGAGCAACATTGGCCGTCGGGGGAGATTGGGCAGATTCTCGTCTTCCAAGCGTACTATTAGTGTGGCCTTCAATTACCTGCTCACCCTTTCCTCACACTCGTACTCGAGCACTTCGAGGTGGAGTTGGTGAACCTCGTTCCCAATTCCATCATGATGTTGGGCGTGGTCGTTTACTTGTGCAAGGCCTACCTGGGGATTCCAGCAGACTTAGAATTATTCTAGTACTTCTACGGGATGACCAGGTTAGCGGGAATCGCCGGTAGCTGCAGTCTAAAGCTCCACGACAGGAAGTCGAAGGAGTACATTCAGATGTTCACCTGGTCGTCATGGCCGAAATGGAAGAAGAGGTGGTTCTACTGGAAGACGACCAGTGAAGATAGCCTCTCTTTCACCGGGATTGCCGTCGAGAAGAGTTCTTCCTGGGATTCGACTCCCGGAAATCTTGGTCGTATCGCCCCTTACATTCAAGCCATCAAAGACTTGAAGGAAGAGGGGCTTACCAGATGGCACGTGGTGAAGTATTTCATCACACGCTGCATTAGCCCTCTGGAGAGGTGGGCTCATCCCATGTGGAGGTACTCGGGGCCAAATGACCCGACCAGGGATTACGAGAAGGGTAAGTAAATTTCCAATCTTAGCCTTCTTTCTGTTGATTTTGAACTTGGCTATTGAAAGTTTCCTTACTCCTGCAGATCTCTCACAAAGTGGAATTTGATACTCGAGTCAAGCTCATTTGTGAGAAATCACCGCCACCCAATGTGGTGGCTCCTCAAATCCTGGTAGTCATGTCCACAGAGGACAAGTTGGAATGCCTAAAGGTAATCAAGAATTGATTTTATCTTCAGGATCTTGTACTCGTAGAAAAACTTACGACTAGGTACTGGTTATAGGAAGACTTATGACTATATAATTGTCATAGAAAAGCTTACAACTAAGTGCTAGTCGTAGAAAAACTTACGATCACTTAGTAATATTTCTTTTTCTGATTTCTGCAAAAAGTAGGCATGGAAGACCGTTAGGACGACGAAGAGGTCAAACTGATGGTCGTCGACGTGGTGGCGGAGCAAGTCAAGGCTCCTCAAGCCAAAAAAGCGTCAACTCGTGAAAGTCGTCGACAAGGGAGGCGCAGGTTCAAGCTCTACAGCTTCGACCAAGCCTTTTGCAAAATTTGTTGTGGACATGGCTGCTGCAGAGGAGGCAAAGTCGGTCGAAGTGACTGAAGTTCTCAAACACAAAGCCCCCAAGACCAATGTATCCTTCTACTACGACAATAAGACTTTCGCAGTTTTTGCCTCCCGTGGCTTTGTCAAGCAACAAGAAAATGAGAACTGGAAGATTTTTTATGTCTTTTGTGAAGGAAACCGTTGCGCCAGTAGTGCCTATGGACGAGGGCAGTGCTGCCCTTGGGGTGGTCGAGACAAGTCTCGGCCATCTAGAGAGCCAGGAGGCTCAAGGAGCGGTAGTTCTCACTCAAGACCCACGACCAGACGTGGTCGTGGCTGACCTCATCTCCCAGCTCGATTTTTTACCAGACGTGGTTGAAGAGAAGAAGTCAAAAAAATCAACTTTAGGGAAGGTTGCTTCCAGATTCAAGATCAAATCTGGGAAATGAATTTATGTAAAAAGGCAAAAGTGTAAGAACAACATTTACCTTTTGCTTTTTTCCATCTGACGTGTTTTCGTTTTTGTGATCTTAGCCCGACTCCTCCAGCCCTCAAGGACGTTCCTGTCGAGGAATCCACTGCTATTTCTCTAGTAGTCGGAGAAATGACAGTGGCGGTGGTCAAAGAGTCGTCCACCATCCCAGTGGCCGAGGTGAAAACGACGCATGATGCAGCAGAGGCATCAAGCCAAGACGATGGATCGTTGGACCACCGTGCCAGGAAGGAAGTTGTCGTAGACATTCCTCCTGGTCCCTAAGGAGGAGCTACCGTCACCGAATCAGAAGAAGAAGAATACAACAAATTCTTTTCTGAATTCTTGGACCCAGCATCTGTTGTGGGATCTTCTACTTTTAGATATTGTTACCAAGTTCCCCACCCTAAGGATATTCCAAACAGAGAGAATATTTTCGACGACAAGTGTCTCAAAAAGGTGTGGGGGAATCGAGTTGAAGAGATTGACGAACTAAAGAACCCTACCAAAGTATTCTCCATGTTTGCTCAAACGAGCATTAACGTAAGTACTTGTCACCCAACATTTATATATGTGGCCTTTCTCGCTTCTTACTATCTTTCTTTATACAGAGAGCTCTAGAGCAAGTTGTCACTATTGTAGAGTACAACCGACAACTTGTGCAGCTGTGAAAAGAGAAAGCGGAACTCTGCGAGCAGGTAGAGAGATGGTAAGTTACTACTACTCATAGTCGTTTATGTTTCGACCACTTGCACAATATTTATGGGGGTTGTCGTAGAAGAACTTACGACTAGGCACTGGTCGTAGAAGGACTTACGACTAGGGAATTATCGTAGAAAAACTTACGACTAGGTACTGGTCCTAGGAGAACTTACGACCAGAGCACTGTCGTAGAAAAACTTACAACTAAGTACTTGTCATAGGGGAACTTACGACTAGAGGACCATCGTAGAAAAACTTACGACTAGGTACTGGTCGTAAGAGAACTTACGACCAAAGGTCTGTCGTAGAAAAACTTATGACTAGTGAGTGGTCGTATAAAACGACCACTTTGTGCTATGCTCATGTCTACTCTTCGCCTCTGTAGGTTCAAGAGTGACGAAAAGACCTTGGTTGATTCGCTCGACTACGAGAAGTTGAGACAAAAAATCTAAGCGAGGAGAAAGAAGATCTTCTAAATAAGCTTCAGGAGGCAGACTCTGTAATTCGAAAGTTGGATAAACGAATAAACGGTAAGTGCTGAACTTAAAACCGCTTGTGACCTTCTTTTTCTTTTTCTAACTCTTATTCCTTTTCAGAAAAAGAGGTCGAAATGGGGAAGCTCGAAACCAAGGTCAAAGAAAATACCATGGTTGTTCACGAGATTTCCCGTATCGTCAAAGAAAAAGATCCGGAGATCAAGTCGTGGAAGGAGCGCTATGCAAAGAGCACTGCCTCTCATGACGATGAAGTCAAGAAGTTAGATTCTCGACTAGCAGGTAAGCCAGTCTTTACCTACGACCGGTTTTATTTTCCTTTTGGGGTCATTTTATCTGACTAGTCTTACTCCTTGCAGAGCAAGCAGTCGAAATAAAACAACTCCGTGAGACTTCAACTCGTAACCAAGAGGAGATGGAATCGATGAAGGTCACCCTTTAGGACAACATTTCTCTCTTGAACAATGTACTCGGCAGGCTACGTGCTGAGGAAATCACTCCTCGTCAAGACACGATGATTGCTCACACGAGTGCTATTGGAGAACAAGTCGGGACTTTACAAGAGTTGGTGACTATTCTCAAGACCAACCAAGCTGATTCGATAAAAAAGGCAGTCGAAGGCGCAATAAGTTTTGTTCTGGCAAAACTTAATGCTCATGACCCTAAGATTAATTTGCAACCAATCAAAGCCGACTTCGACTGCTCTGAAGCAGAAGCGGAGCGGTTGATGGAAGATATGCTGTCGATCAGCCAGGAAGTCATGGAGGAGATGCAAATAGCGGCTCCCTCATGAGAGTAGTTTGTACTAGAAACCTGTAAAGACAAGTTTTTGTTGTTGATATATATAATCCTTTCTTCTTCCTGCAAATCATCTTGTCGAGTAGTTAGTAACTCATAAGATAATTAATGGAAAAAGAAATTAAGACTAAGAATTGAAGTCATATTAATAACTTTATCCTAGCCCCCAAATATTTGCTTAGTTTATTTATATAAACTAAGGAAACAGTGTGAAATGGTTTTTCTTCAAAAAGAGAGAGGTTTAGCTAACATATAGTTTTCGGACACGATTATCATGCACTGGTCGAAACAGTAGGAACAAGTCGACACTAAAATGTTCCTTCTAGTGGATAGGACCATGTGCAGAAAGAAAAGGCTTCGATTAGGTCATGTTACCTTCTTCAACCAGGTTAATCAAATCAAGAACAGCAACTTGAGTTAGACAAACGTCTGGAGTACCTTAAAAATTCATTCGACCTATTCCAGTGCACTCGGTAGGTTCGCTTCTGGTAGCAAGAGTTAGAAACAGGACGATGCTAGGAAGTTCCTTCTAGTGGGCAGAACCACGTGCGAAGAGGAAAGACTTCGACTAGGTGTTGTGTCTTTCTCTGACATGTTTGAATGAAGCAAGTTTACCGAAAGTAGTGGAACAAATTTCAAAAGTGTACTCTGCTTAGAGTATTTTTCAAAATGAATGAAGAAATAAACTAAGGTACTAAGAGTATGCTTTGAAAATATTTTGACCATGTGTATTGAACCCGAGCTCTTTGTGTTGGCAGCAAAAAGGGAGGAACGAGTCGACACTAGGAAGTTCCTTCTAGTGGGCAGGACCATGTGTAGAAAGAAAATGCTTCGACGAGGTGATGTTACCATCCTTTTGACCAGTGTAAAGAAAGTTTGGGTACTAGTCGTAGAAGAACTTACGACCAGGTAATGGTGGAAAAATTATCAAAACACTACTCAAAGTAAGACAATAAAGATAGAAAGAACTTGATACTATATTGTATGGTTGGTCGGTTACACATAAAATTTGCGTAACTGGTCAATGTTCCAAGAATTAAAGAGAATTCGGCTGTCTTCCATTGCTAGTCGTACCAAACCTAGTCGCGTAACTTCGACCACTATGTAAAGACCTTCCCACTTGGGGGAAAACTTATTCCAATAAGACTGGGATTGAATTTTCTTCAATACCAAGTCACCTACATCAAAGCTGCGAGGTTGGACCTTACAATCATAGTATTTGCGCAGGGCTTGCTGGTAGACTACTGAACGGATTAAGGCTCCCCCGAGCGCTTGACAAGCTGGTCGAAGACTCAAGTTTTGATTCCCTACATTATTTGGCCATTCGCACTATTGACTACATTGTTGCTTTGAGGATGGGCAACAGAGGTGTAACACAGTTTGGTTCCCAACTTGTCGCAAAATTCTTGGAATTTTGCACTTGAAAATTGCTTACCATTATCTGTAATTATTCAACTTGGGACGCCAAATTGAGTAATCACGCTTCTCATCATGAACCGTTTTGCTGCTTCTGTTGTTATCCTAGTCACAAGTTAGGCTTTGACCCATTTTGTGAACGTATCAATAGCCACAAAGAGGAACTCGAAGCCACCTAGGGCTTTTGGGAACGGTCCTAGAATGTCGAGACCCTAGGTCGCAAAAGGCCAAGATAAAGGAATTGTTTGTAATGCCTGAGCCGGTTGGTGCATTTGCCTGCTATGAAACTGGCATTGTACACACTTCTTAACCAGCTCTTTGGCATGGCTTTTCCAACCAGCGTTATGTAAGAAGCATGAGTTCCACAGATACCCCCGTGTATGTCGTGTAGGAGGTTTAATCATTCTCTCTGCGATATGCATCGCATGAGTACTCCTTGAGTGCCTCATTTATAGAGAACTCCTTCGACCAAAGTATACATTTTGGCCTTTCGAGATAAGCGATCTGCCTCGAGAACATAATAGGGTATGGTACCCGTCTGAAGATACTCGTAGATGGGATTCATCCAGGTATCTTTGTATTCTAGAGAGACTGTCTCAATAGGAGTTGTCTCTAGTGTTTCGACCAGAGACGGCTTCGGGAGCTGCTCCAAGAAGACTCCTTTTGGTACTTGTGATCGGGAAGAAGCCATTTGAGTAAGCTGATCTGCGAGGAAAGTATCCTTTCGAGGGATAAATTGTACATCGATACCGAAAAATTACTTTTCAAGCTTTCGAACTTCCGATAAGTACCGAAACATGGTTGGATTAGAGCACTGGTACTCTTTTTCGACCTGATTCACGACTAGTTGAGAGTCTCCTCTCACGAGCAGTCATCGAATCGCGAGCGCTTCAGGCTTCGTATGCCACCAAAGAACCTTCAGATTCTCGCCACGTTGTTAGTGGCCTGAAAGTTTAATTGAATGGCATACTTTAAGGTCTCTTCGGTGGGAGATTCCAGGATCAGCCCAGCCCCCCAAGCCACTTAAAGTAAGTGACCCGTCAAAGTACATCGTCCACTGGTCGTGGGTATCGTACTAGGGATCCTGAACAGGTTCAGGATTTGTCCATTCGGCCACAAAGTTTGCCAAGATCTGAGATTTTATGGCCATTCGGGACACGAAATGGAGGTTGAACTCCCCAAGTTCTGCTGACCATTTTGCCATGCGCCCCACTGCTTCTCTGTTCTGGAGGATCACTCCAAAGGGAAACTCAAACGGCACAATTATCTTGTGCACCTGAAAATAATGCTATAGTTTCCTTGAAGATATGAGGAGGGCATGTAGAAGTTTTTGGACCTAAGGGTAACGCTCCTCAGGCCCGTGCAAAACTTCACTTATGTAGTAAACTGGTCGTTGGACGTTTTCATGTTCTACGACTAGTACAACGTTCACTGCCTATGGCGTGGCAGCTAGATAAATTAAGAGCATCTCTTCTGGTTTCAGAGAAACCAAAATAGGAGCACTCATAAGATACCTCTTGACATTCTCAAAGGCGGCGTTTGCCTCTTTTGACCACTCGAAACCCTCGTGGTTCCTTAGAAGTTTGAACAAAGGTAGTCCTTTTTCTTCCAGTCATGCGATGAAACGACTTAAAGCCGCCATGCACTCCGTGAGTTTCTAGACTTCTTTCTTCATGGTCGGAGGGCACATTTGTACGATGGCCTTTATCTTTCTGGGATTTGCTTCGATTCCTCATGCAGAGATAAGGAATCCAAGCAATTTTCCTGAAGAGACTCCAAACACACACTTCTCAGGATTGAGTTTCAGGCGGTGTTTTCTGAGGTTGTTGAATGTTTCTTGCAAGTCGGAAACATGATTAAGTCACTTGATACTTTTTACGACTAGATCGTCAACATATGCTTCCAAATTTTGGCCTAGTTGAGGTGAAAAAGTCGATTGCAACAAGCGTTGAAAAGAAGTGCCAGCATTTTTTTGTCCAAATGGCATTTTGACATAACAAAATATTCCAAATGGAGTAATAAATGCAGTCTTTTCTTCATCTTCTAGACACATATTAATCTGATGGTAGCCAGAATATGCATCTAGAAAACTTAATGTTTCACAACCAGCAGTAGAATCAACCAACTAATCGATACGAGGTAAAGAGAAATCATCTTTTGGACAACCTTTATTAAGATCAGTGAAGTCTACACACATACGCCACTTGCCATTAGACTTCCTAACCATTACAGAGTTGGCCAACCACTCTGGGTGGTCGACTTCTCTTATAAAGCCTGCTTTGAGTAGCTTGTTCAATTCTGATCGTATAGCATCTCATCGATCAAGGGCAAATCTCCGTAATTTTTATTTTACAGGTACTTTGTCAGGCCATAAAGCTAGCCTGTACTTGATCACCTCCCTGGAGACTCCGGGCATGTCGGATGCTTGCCACGCGAAGACATCTGCGTTAGCTCAGAGGAAAGTGACGAGGGCGTCTTCCTATTTGGGGTCGGTAATATCCACGATGCGAACAGTCTTCGAGGGCTCCTCTGAATCCAGAGGAACCTCTTTGACCTGGTCGTTCAGCTTTGGTACAGCTTTAGGCTTCGATTGTTTGGTCGAAGGCTGCCCCTTGTTTTCTTCTTGAGTTAGTATTTGGCCAACCATCTTGAAGAATCGACGGTCACACGTATGCACCATCTTTTTATCACAGTGAATTGTAATTACTCCTTTGGGAGCTAGCATCTTAAGACATTGATACCCATAATGAGTAGCCATTAAGAATTTTGCCAAAGTTGGTCGTTTGAGTATGGCGTTATATGCCGTATCAAAATCGACAACATCAAAGGAGATCTTCTCTGTCCTAAAATTACTTGGAGAACCTAATATTAAAGGAAGAGAAACTTGGCCAATAGGTTTGGCCGAAGACCCCAATATAATACCATGAAAATAGTATCGTACCGGTCTTACTTTGGTCCTGGGTATTTGCATCTCGTCCAAGGTACTCATAAACAAGATGTTTAATGAGCTGCCACCATCAACCAACACTCGATTTACTCGACAGTTGTTGATGGTGGGTTCGACCACGATCGAAAACCGGCCTGGTCGAGTAGTTGGGATCGGGCAGTCACTCTTCTCGAAAGAGATGGTGACTTCCGACCACTTCGGTAGCTTATTGACAAGAGGAGGGTCAATGGAATTTACCTCATGTTCGATAGCCTTAAGCTGTTGCTTTGACTCGTATGCCGATGATCCCCTATAGATATGCTCGATGGTATGCTCAGGATCATGGAATGGCATCTCCTTGTTATCGTCCGACTGCGTACGACCACTCACTTGCCCTACCTCCTTGAGAGTAGAAAGTGGTCCTTTGTTGTTGTAGTAGTCCTTGAGATTTCATTAGAAAACTCAACAGTTGCGAAGGTCATGTCCTACCTTTTTATGGAAAGGGCACCACCTAGGCTTGTTGTATTTCCTTCCGGGGCGCTTGTCCTTACCTCGATCGGAGTATGGCTTGGAGCCTTGAGGCTTCTTATCGCTTACGGCCAAGGCTTCCTTGGAACTACTGGCTTGTGGCTTTTGACCCTTAGCCTTGTTCTTGGATTTATTTGTCTTCTTATCCTTCTTCTTGCCATTTTCGCCTGCCTCTTGAGGAATTTTATCATCTCGATCAATAGTATTGTTCCATTAGACTACTTCAGCAGCAGTCACATATCAATCGGCCATATCAAAGAGCTCGGCGACGGTGGCAAGATGATTTAAAGTGATATCCTCCATGATCCTTCTACTACGGACTCCCTGCTTAAAAGCTCTGATGACAGAAGAATTAGAAACTTTAGGAATAAAATTCCGAACCTGACTAAAACATTGAACGAATAGGTGTATAGTCTTGTGGTTGTTTTGTCTCAACCTGAGCAGGTCGTCCTCCTTCCTAGGGTGATGGTAGGTGCTATGGAAATTGGCTAGTAGCAAGTCGCAAAGGTGTGGCCATGAATAGATCGACTCAAGTGGTTGATTTAACAACCACGATCGAGTAGATCCCTCGAGCACAGCAGGAAGGAAATTCAAAATTACATGCTCTCCTCCTCTTGCTACTCGGATAGCGGTTGTGTAGATCTGAAGGAATTCAATGGGGTTTTGAGATATATCAAACTTCTCCATGTTCACTGGTCGAAACCGAGGCGGCTAGCGAACTGCTCGAAGGTCGGGTGAGAAAGCCCGACACCCGGTAATGACTTCTTGACGCCTTCTTTGCGAAAAAGAAGGATTGACATCACCAGGTGATCGTACACGACGATACCTGGTCGTAGGTGGACCCGATCTGTGGTAGATCTCAACCTTACGAGGGAAATACTCCTCATATTCCATCTGCTGCCGTAGATTTCTGGGTTGGAGAGGTGAACGATCACCTTTCCTGGGAGCTTGTTGATCATCAGACGTTCATGAAACTCTTCTTCGATTGGAGTGAAGATCAGGAGAGCGTCGTGACTTGTTGTCATGCCGATCTCCACGTGGTGAGTTGTTCGAATGACTAGTACCTAATGGAGTCATACCGCTACGACTTCCGGAATGATGTCAGCAGGGGCGCTCGAGTCTGGTCATCGTGCTTCGAAGCCTTCGTGTGATCTCTTCGGTGAAGAGGTCATAGTCGGGCACTCGAGCAAGTTCCCAAGATGGGCTCTCGAGTAGATCGTTGATGTATTGGAATTCCTGAGCTTCTTCCGACCGATATTGAACGCGCCCAGGCAGATTTCTCTGAGCTGTAATTCTTTTTCGTTGGGTTTTCTCAGGATCGTCCATATCTGATCCTTGAGCTTGCCTTAAGGAAGTGCGATTATTTTGAGGATTTCTCACATGCTCATCAGAGTATTGACCATGTTCATCACCGAAGGTGTCCTCGTCATTGCCACGAGGGGTCGCAATGTGTGATCGTCGGGGAGCGTCCTTAGTTCTATCTCTAGGAGAGTGATCATTATCTGAGGGAAGGACGAAGACCTCCCGTTGATGTTCTCCACTTGCACTTGAGACCTCCTCGCTTGAGGAGTAGTCGAAAGACACCGTCTGGCGACTTGGAGCAAGCCCGTCCAATAAGGGGAATTCTGGGTTATAACCGTCTACGTCCGTAGGTGAGCCCTGCGATGGGATGCTCGAACTCGCAGAAAAAGCGTGCTCGATCCCATCCTCGGTGGGGCTAACTGGAGAGAGATGACCATCAGATGCTGATGAAACTCCGAAATGATGGCTTCCAGGACTTGTCGTGCCAGGTCAAACTGTCTTAGACGGACTTGAACACTTGGAGGGGGAACCCTTGCCATGCTCTGAGCCTACCTTGGGACAGCCCTCATTGTGGTCGGATAGACCCTTGCTCTCTGAGGAAGCTAGTTCCTCATTTGGATGTAGCGTTGTGGGGGATAAGGATCCCTCGTCAACTCCATCGGTGGTATGGTCTCCTGGAGAATAATCTTTAGAGGCAACATCACCGTCGGATGATCAATACTCGGCTCGTAGTTGAAGCCGGCATCCATGTCGATATCTGCGTAATCGGCCAAGTCGAACCAGTTCTCCTCGTTCCACTCTCCTGCCCATGGAAGCATTAGAGTTGGGAGAAAATGAAGGAAACCTGATGACTAGAAGATCCCCACGGTCGGCGCCAACTATCGATGTTTTAGAACCAATCTTACGTAATAATTGTTTAATTCGAGGGGTCTCCAAGACTCAAATCACCTAGAGAGAATGACACAGGGATTTTTATACAGGTTCATGCCTTCTCTAGAGAGAATAACAACCCTACTCCTGTGTGGATATATTGAGTATGCTGGTTATAGATCAAGAGAAAGACTCAAATGTAATGTCTTGTGCTCTTGATTGCCCCTCTTTTCCTTTTTTTTCTCCTTTCTTTCTTTTTCCTCTTTCTCCTGATGATCTTGTCTTTTATATAGTACTTGAAGTGGGCATCCGTTTCTCCAGTCCAAAGGGTGCCTCAATGTTTCAGATGTTGGAGCAGTTACTGGAGATTATTCCTGGAGTTGTAACGTTCCCACGTTGCCAGGCAGTTATCATCAGAACAGAGAGTTAAATGTGTAGTTATTCCAGAGAATAACAACGTAACTACCCATATCTTTAAATATGGTGCAGAAGATTTTCTGATCGACTAGGCCCACATGTCTGTAAGCCCCATTGACTAGAAACTGGTCGTAGAAGAGCTTACGACCAGGTGATGGTTGTAGTAAAGCCTATGACTACAGACTAATCGTAGGAGGACTTACGATCAGGGGATAGTCGTAGAAGAGCTTACGACTAGAGAATGGTCGTAGAAGAACTTACGACCATGAGGTAGTCATAGAAGAACTTACGACTATGGGGTGTCGTAGAAGAACTTACGATCTCCAGCTCATCCCTTATGAACATTAAGGGGTATACTCAAGAACCACATGATGGTATGATTATCCATAATAAGAATTATAGATAAATAATTAAATGAGGATTATTAGATCCTCGTCAAATCTCAATAGTATCTCAAGGTGGGTCAACTCAACACCATGTTCTCTAACATGTGTTCACATTATTGATTCGATATCTCTATATCCATGATCGGTGAAACATGGTCATCAATCAATACATATGCTAGTCGATGAGTCACTAGTGTTACAACTAGTGACATCCGACCAAGCATACATTTAGTACGATATCATATAAGTTAAAGAGCTTCACCAACAAGTCACATACTTGTTAATCTTTCTAACCAATTGTGGATATCATGGGGATATGCCCATGATCTTAGGATGATGAAACAATTGGCAATATGGCTTTTGGTTTGAAGTTTCATGTGTTTTCAACAAAGTTTCAGATCTGTCAGGTCAGCGGCGGTCTGACCAGCTTTTGTGCTGATTGTTGATGTAAGTGGTGTTTTGATTTTGGGATAGGTCATATCCATATTTGTTAATGCATATGTGTTGCATATTGCATGTTTTCACTAACGTGGGTCAAGTTGTGAAGAACTTGTTCCCGGATTCGTGTTTGCTTGTCTATTGCTGTGCAGGTGGCTTGCAGGTCAATGACGATCAACGGCGAGGTGGATCGAGACTAAGCTTGGAGAGTTGAGGTCCAGAACGATCATGGATGCCGGGTGAGGTCAGGTGACTCAAGCGTGGCGCAGAATGGACAAGAATGACTGAACGGGCGGTTCGGTGCGACTGGTTGGATCAAGCGGCGCGGGAGTCGTTGCAAGTGCTTTCGATGGTGCGGTGGGATCCGGACGGAGAGACTTGACGACATGGAGCCGTTGATCAACCTACACGTGGCGAAGCAGGTGATTGCTTCATGATCTGTGGACTCGGTCTTTTGGAAATGATCGAGAAGGGGTATTTTGGTAATTTTACCAAATACCATCTTGGTGACCTTTTGACTAAGCCGCGGCGCGGGTCGGCGCATGGTGAAGCGGTTTAGATCAATCGACGATGAAGACGACGCTTTAAGATGCGTGCGTGTGTGTTCCGTTGTTGTTGGGCCTTAACGGAAGCCCATTAGGTTTAGCTCTAATTCTAAAAGGGTTTTAGGGTTAAGAGCTGTCCTATATAAGGATTGAGATGGGACTTTAGGGTTTTTGGGCGTTTTTGGAGTCTTGGTGATGGCGCCCCCTCTAGAAAAAATTACAGCACTTTGGGAGCCTTGTGGCTGTGCTGCTGTGAGAAAAAGAAAGAGTCTTGAGGCGACGGCCTCTCTGCCCTGCAGAAGCAGAGGCTTTGGTGGCGGCCAGTGAGTCCCTGAAAATCCGGATCTTGTCGGCGGCTGGATGCGTAGCGCCAGTGAAAAATGCTGAGCTTCTTGATTTCTTTTCTTGATTGTTGTTTTGCCTATTGCTAGGAGCGATCTCTTGATTTGATCTGTCGTGTCCCATCGACTTGTGGTAAATTGATTTCACTGCTTTGAATCTGTGTGGTCGATGCTTGGTGGTAGACAAAATCAAGATCCCTGTGATTATTTTATTGCTTGTCTACTGCTCATCTTTGACTGCTTGGGCTGCTCGGTCAATTCGGTGAGTCCCAGCGAATGCTGTTCTTGCATTAAATTTTCTGCTTGGCTGTCTTCACTGCTGTGATTTGACTGAGGTGTTTATTTCACAAAAAATCTGGAGGCCTGTGCAGCGGGTTGTCTTCCCCGCAGAAACTGAGTCGGTGGCAGCACTCTGTAGCCCGCAAAAATCGGCAGCTTGTTGTTAGTCTCGTAGCTGCTTGTAGCGTTCTGTATTGATGGCCGTCCCCTAGCAGAAAAAGGAGCCGATTTATTAGATGCCTATGGCGGCGGCTTGTACTCTGATTGCTATAGCAGTTTGCTGTTTTTTTTTGGTACTCGATTTGTGCATCTTTTTATTGATGCGGCCTCTGTGTGCCCATGAAAAAATGCAGTGGGTGGCGACGCCTTAGCTCTGTAGAACCGGGTCTTGGCGGCGGCGTCCCCTAATTTTGTGCTCGGTAGAAAAATCTTTAGCTCCTGGCGGCGGCCGGTCTCATGCAAAATCTTTGCAGTTTTGTTTATGGTTTCAATTGTGCAGTGGCTGCTGTAATGATCCGACTGGTTTTTGTTATTTAATTGGCTTTGCGGTAGCTGTGCATTTCCTGTTCGGTAGACAAAAATCTGGGCGGCTGCTTGTCCATCTTTGAGCTGATGTTTTTCTGTTTGAGTTGAGCTGCTCTCCTGTTATTTCGCTGAGATCGGTTTCCCTGGGGACGCCCTGTATCGGACAGGAGAAAGCAGTGCCGTGCCGGCGGCCTGCGCGCTGAAAAAGCCCAAGGCAGCGGCCTCTCTGCTCGTAGAAAAAAAAATGGAGCCTGTAGCGCCTGTAGAGCCTCTGAAAAATCCGGAGCTAGGGGCGGCCTCTTGTCAGTAGAAACTGAAAATTTCTAGAGGCCGGCGGCTTACTGCTTTGGCTGCAACTCATTTTATTTAATTGATTTGGCTGCTGTAAGATTTTGCTTGTCTCATCAGATCATGGTCTCTCAAAGCTGTAGCATTAAGTTTAGATTTTTCTATTGCCTTTGACTGCCATTTGATGCATCTGAGCAATTTCCTGTTCTTTGTGCTGCTTGTCAATCTAGAGTTGTTGATCCAATGTATGCCTTGTTTATTGCTAGTGGATGAAACTTGAATGCTTGGTTTCTTGTGGTTTGTGTGGCAGCAGTTTGAGATTTACAGTTTAGTTTATTGCTGTCGGCTATCATCTGATCCGACTATTTCTAGTGCCATCGAATTGCTGTTTGGATTTGGTGATTGCTTTGGCTGCAGTCTTGTGCGTGTGGTCTTGAGCTGTTTTTAGTCCTGTGCTTGATGCAGCTTTGAGTTGGTTAGTCTTTTGCTTAGGGGTTTGATCGGATTCAACACAGGTCATCCGCTGTGCCTGTATACAGATCTTCATAGCTTTTATAGCTATTGGAGTGAAAGTAGTGTTAAGTTCGATCGAGGTGAAAAATAGAGAAAGCGTCTATTCACCCCCCCCCTCTAGTCGCCTTTCCGGTCCTACACCGATGATTCATTCAAGGAAGATAATAACATTTATTCAATAACTCATAAACATAGACATGATACAATCATATCTATGATTGCCTCTAGATCATATCACTAACAGTTTCCCACTTGCACTAGAGTCAATCATATAGGTATCTAATACACATAGCTCTTGTGTGCACCTCATGCTTAGGTTGCGGGAGAGGCTTTATCAATGGATCAGCAATATTCAAATCTGTGTGCACTTTGCATATCTTCATATCACCTATTTTAACAATCTCACGAATAATGTGATATCGTCGAAGTATGTGTTTGGACTTTTGATATGATCTAGACTCCTTAGCTTGTGCAATGGCTCCACTATTATCACAATAGAGACCCATTGGACTGGAAGCAATAGAAACCACACCCAGTTCATTAACAAACTTCCTAATCCACCCGGCTTCTTTTGTAGCTTCCGAAGCTGCAATGTTCTCGCCTCTATTTAAGAACCATTAACCGTTCCTTGCTTGGAACTTTTCCAGCTCACTGCTCCTCCATTAAGGCAAAATACAAACCCAGACTGCGATATAAAATCATCCTTGTCGGTTTGGAAGCTAGCATCGGTGTAACCATTTACGACCAGCTCTTCCTCACCACCATAAACAAGTAATGCATCTTTAGTCCTTCTCAAGTACTTTAGACTATTCTTAACAGCTATCCAGTGACATTCACCTAGATCTGACTGATATCTGCTCGTAACACTTAGAGCATACGACACATCTGGTCGGGTACAAAGCATGGCATACATGATAGATCCAATATCCGAAGCATATGGAATTCTACTCATTTTGTCTCGCTCATCAGTGGTCGTAGGACACTAACTCTTGCTAAGATTAATTCCATATGACATGGGCAAGAAACCTTTCTTGGAATCTTACAAGTTGAACCGCTTCAACACCTTGTCAATGTACATATCTTGGCTTAATCCAATTTGCCTTTTAGATCTATCCCTATAGATCCTTATGTCTAAAATATATGCTGCATCTCCTAAATCTTTCATTGTGAAACTATTTCTTAATGAAGTTTTAATAGATTCAAGCATAGAAATATCATATCTCACCAGTAGCATGTCATCCACATACAATATAAGAAACACAAGCTTGCACCCCTAACCTTCTTATAAACACAAGGTTCTTCTTCATTCTTGATGAAATCAAACCCTTTGACCACTTTATCTAAATGAATGTTCCAACTCTGAGATGCTTGCTTTAGTCCATAGATGGATTTCTGATGCTTGCATACCATTCTAGCTTCTTTTGGATTGACAAAACCTTCGGGTTGTGTCATGTACACAACCTCACTTAGGTTTTCATTTAGGAAAGCTGTTTTGACATCCATTTGCCATATCTCATAATCGAAATATACAACAATAACTAGAATGATCCAGATAGACTTAAGCATAGCGACGGACGGGAAGGTTTCATCAAAATCAACACCTTGAATTTGTTTGAAAATGCTTTGCAACCAGTCGTGCCTTATGAATGTGAACATTTCTATCCATATCTATCTTTTTCTTAAAAATCGATTTGCACTCAATGGTTTTAACACTATCAGGTGCATCAACCAAGTTAAGAACTTGATTGTCATAAATGGATTTTATCTCGGATCTCATGGCTTCAAGTCATGACTCAGAGTCTGGGTCCATTGCTTCCTCATAAGTCTTAGGCTCATCATTATTCAATAATAAAATGTCATGGACATACCTTATAGATAATTGATGTGGCCTTTTAGATCTACGTGGGGCTGATGCCTCATCTGCAAGTTCTACAATATTTTGTTCATCCTATAGAGGTTCAGTAGGAGTTGAAACATTTTCAGATGTTTCTCGAATTTCTTCGATTTGCACTTTGCTCCCACTGACTCCTTTGGAAAGAAACTCTTTCTCCAAGAAGACACCCTGCCAGGCAACAAACATTTTGTTGTCATCCCGATTATAAAAGTAATATCATTTAGTTTCCTTAGGATACCCCATGAAAAAGCACTTATCCAACTTGGGTGTGAGTTTGTCAGACGTCAAACGTTCCACATATGCCTAACAACCCTAAATCCTGAGAAAAGACAATCCAGGACACTTCTCGGTCCATATCTCATATGGTGTCTTTTCTACTGTTTTTGATGGAACCCTATTTAAAGTGAAATCCATTGTTTCTAGAGCGTATCCCTAGAAATACAATGGAAGATCATATTGACTCATCATTGACCGAACCATGTCTAACAAAGTTCGATTCCGTTGTTTAGACACCCCATTCCATTGAGGCGTTCCCGGCGGAGTAAGTTGTGGAACAATTCCATACTTCTTTAGATGATCACCAAACTCATGGCTCAAATATTCACCTCCATGATCAAATCATAGACATTTAATTGTCTTGCTAAGTTGATTTTGTACCTCATACTGAAATTCTTTGAACTTTTCGAAGGATTCTGACTTGTGCCTCATCAAGTAGATGTATCTATATCTACTAAAGTCATCGGTAAAAATTATGAAATACTGAAAACCACCTCTGGTCGGAGTTCTCATTGGTCCACATACATCCTTATGTACAAGGGTCAACAGGTCACTCGCCCTCTCACCTCTAGTCGTGAAAGGCGCCCTTGTTATCTTGCCAAGTAAACAAGATTCACATATTTTAAATGACTCAAAATGAAATGAGTTTATAACACCATCTTTATGGAGCTTCATCATGCACTTCTCATTTATATGACTTAGACGACAATGCCAAATAAAAGTAGAATTTAAATCATTAGGTCGAAGTCTCCTAGCATTAATGTTATAGATAGGCATATCCTCAAGTTTCAAAACATATAATCCATTCACCAATGGAGCATGGCCACAAAGCATATCTTTAAAATAAATTAAACAACAATTGTTCTTTATTCTGAACTCATAACCTTCTGCTCCTAAACATAAAGCAGAGATAATGTTTTTGCTTAAGGTTGGAACATAATAATAATTATTTAATTCCATAACTAATCCTGATGGTAAAGCTAACGGTAAAGTGACAATAGCTAATGCAGCAACTCTTGCTCCATTGCCCACACGAAGATCAACCTCGCCTCTTGCCAAACATCTACTCCCTATCAGTCCTTGCGTCGAATTGCAAATATGAGCAACCAATCCGGTATCAAATACCCAAGAACATGTAGGAGAAGTGGCAAGATTAATTTCTATAACATCTATACCAGAACTAGAAGTCTTACTTTCTTTGTTCTTTTTCATTTCTGCCAAGTACTTCTTGCAATTTATCTTCCAGTGCCCAGTCTCATGACAATGGTAACATTCTGTGTCAGGCTTGAGACTCTCGATCTTATCTTGAGTCTTTCCTTTGCTTTTTTTTCTTTTCCCGACTTACCCTTCTTCTTGAAGGTAGTAGTTTTTTGAACCATCATGACATGATTAGAACTTTTTTGATGCTCTTCTCAGCACCTTTAAGCATGCCATGCAACTCAGTCATTGACTTATCCATGCTATTCATATGAAAATTTAATATGATGGGCTCAAAACTCACAGGGAGCAATTAGAGAATCACATCAGTAGCCAACTCTTGGTTAAGGGGAAAACCAAGCTTTTTCAAGCTCTCAATGTGACCAATCATCTTGATCACATGAGGACTAACTGGGTTACCTTTTGACAACCTACAAGAAAATAATGCCTTAGAGGTATTGTACCTCTCTGCCCTTACTTGATCCTGAAACATATCTTTCAGACCCATAATCATATTGTAAGCATCTGTGGTCTCATATTGCTTCTGAAGCTCAGAGTTCATGGTGGCAAGCATAAGGCAGTGTATATCGACTGCGTCATTGCAATGCTTCTCATAAGCATTCTTTTCAGTACAAGTAGTATCAACATTCAGTTCCAACAGATAAGGACCCTCTAGAACATATTCCTTCTTTTCTTGTTTGAAAACAATTCTCAAATTTCGAAACTAGTCAATGAAATTTGTTCCATTCAAATTTTCTTTCTCAAGAATAGATCAAAAGATAAACATTGGTGTGGAGGAAGTATTAGGTGCCATGATCTACAACAAAAATATATGCAAAAATTTAGCATTATGTTTATGTAAGATCTTCTATTAAACACTTTAATAAAAGATACTCCGACTATATATTCTAAACCATATTTCCCTCTAGCATCATATAATGAGTTCAAGATCCATATATCATTAAGTCCAAGTGATCTTTGACATCACTGCTAGAAACCTAGTGATTTAGGTAAGCAACCTCTTGCTAATAATATCACATATGATTCTTGTTTGTTGGGTGGCATCTCCATCCCCCGGCAACAAACATTATGCCCCAAGGCCCAAAACTGTTTTGATAGCCTTGTTAAGATAAACCAACACTATGCATGTGGGTGTCCGACACCCACCCCATCTTATTAAGATAGTTAATGGCACCCTACTTTGGTAGACCTACCAATTAACGATCAAAATCGTGATAGGCGCAGTAATTGGAAAGGCATCAAAATTACTTAATTTTTCTTGAGGGATACTAATCTATCATGTTAAAACATCTAATGATAAAACATGATCAATAGCATAACAGGAACAAAATAAACATTCATAGATAATCATATTAAATTGTGAAATAGCATGGCCCTTATCATGACGATCTCCATCACCATGCTTCCTGTCCTCTAGGTCATCATGCTTGAAATCACCACGTTCATCTACTAAGCAATTAGACCTAAAAGCTACTAATGAATTATATATGATAATATCAAGCATCCCATGTCGGTACGTAGACCGTTATACAATAATATGTAGCTCGATGGCTATCACAGCATGACACGCAGGCCATGAAAAATCCATACATGCATCACATACACAGTGGGCCATACTATTCACATCAATCCCTGCAAAAGGTGTTATGCATAGAATCCAATTCTATCGAGTGACATAAACACATAATACTATATAACGTGACAGCAATTACCTAGCACAGCAGTCCCGTTAGCCGATTAGCGGGCGGGGTTCGAAGGGGCAGCGCCCTTGGGAATTTTCCTAGGACATGAATCTTATTCACGTAATCGAGCCTTGGAAATCATCGGATTAATCATATTAACCCTATTCCACCAATCTAATCACTGCTTTGATATGACCACACACTGTGGCATACCCCGATGGCGGAATTCCGACCGATAAGAGTATCATACAATGTGGTCGTGAACAAGCGCAGAAGACCATCTAATATTTTTAACTCATACCTGCCGCAAACCCATCTACTATCACAAAAAAACCGATAGAACTTATCAACCAGTGCCTAAATCGCTCCATCCATAAGAACCGATCTAGGTTACCAGACCCCACCAGTAATAGATCCAGTCTACTACTGCAACATATCAAGTATATGTGATCGATCTAGATAAAAAAAAAACTACGCAAGATGGCTCTGATACCACTGAAGGGATATGGGTTGCCTACACTAGCTGGCAATTCAAAATTTCTATCACGTAAACCAGGAAGCCATGCAAGTAGAGGACCATAGATCGTTACCACTAGACACGCAGCATAGCAGAAGAAGAGTTGGAGCAGCCTGATCCAATCTAGAGCGCATCAATGTAGTGGTCGTAGTCGATCGTCCACCGTAGTCGATCATCCAACCAGCAACCAATCGCATTCCTTGCGAAGTCATGGATCGTCCTTGAGCGCAACAGCAACCACAGTAGTGCCTCTACAGTACCCACACGTCTAGAGATGGAACACTGTACGCTAGTATGCTAGCACCAACTCGCACGGTAGGGCTCTCTTGAGAAGATGGCGGCTAGGGTTTCGGAGATGCAACACACGTTGTGTCTCATATGTCCCAACAGCCTCATGTATCTCCTTATATAGAGCTCATTACGGATCCTATCTGAACTCGTTTGTTCCAACCTGATAAGTGTGTGACCCGTTAGGTTCATGCGTAGTCGGTTGTGACTCGAAAACCCTTTTTCGACCACTAGTCGTTAGCTGTTTCTAGTAGGACATAACGATTTCCAAATACACATAAATTATATCAAACGAACCTTAATGCAATATGATCTATGACTAGGTCCTTATCACTTAAGACCAGTGTAACATTCCAATTTTCAGGGCTTTTTGAAATTTTCAAAATAACAAGAACCATTTGATTTTTGTTGAAGTTGCTAAAACTTAACTTGGATTAATTCAAAATTTGGTTTACTCAAATTTTCTTGGGCTTCATTGGGTTTAAAGTCAAAAAGAATATTTTAAGTATTTTCTTGATTTTTTTATTTGATTTACTATTTTCTAAAAGCCTTTTTGGATCAGTGAATTCTCTGTAAATTGGAAATCTTATTTCCTTCCCGCGCCCGTTCCCCGTGCGACCACTTCTCGGTATCGACCACCCTCTCAGTGTTGACCACCCTCTTGGTTTCTACCACCCTCTCGGTGTTGACCACCCTCTTGGTGTCGACCAGTGCCACTTGGTTTCGATCAGACCCACCTGTTAGCCTCCCCTGCTCACCTTCGCCTCTCTCACGTTGCTCGTCCATGCCGCTAGCACTCGTGTGTGTCACCGCCGCGATGAAAGTCGTCGCCCCAGCACGAATCCCGCCCTTTTTTCCTCGGCGACGTGCTCATTAATTGCCCATCTTTCCCCGCACCTGCTCCCCTTGACTTCGGCGCCCTCTCCTTTTGCCTCGTCCCATCACCGTCGTGTCCCGATGCGTCAGCACCACACGCCTCCAAGTCTCTCAACGGCTCTCCCCTCCTCTCCTCCAGGCTATAAAGAGCACGAGCAACCTCTCTCCCTTCATTTGTTTTCCCCACCCGACTCCCCCTCTCTCGCTCTTGTTACTGTGGTTTGCTTGAAGTCCCGAGCTCCAAGTTTCTGGCCGCCGCGCCTCATCGTTGTTTTGGCCGCCACCATGAAGCTCCTTCCTCTGTACCTGTATCTTTTTGTGTTCCAATACACAAGGAACTTATCCCCTAATCGGATTTGATTTTGGTCCTCAGGACCTTTCGGATTTGAGTTTCATCTTCATTTTCGGCCGAAAGGGGCTTTTCCACCACCAAATCGCCTCTAGTGATATATTTCCAAATTACTCCCTCTGAGCATCTCAGGCTCTCACTGGTGCTCCCGACCTTCCATTGTCTCTCTTTTCTCTCAGGCTACCTCCTCCGCGTTGAAGCACTGCCGCTGCCTCGGGTTTACATTGTTGGACCATCACCGCAGAGCTCCTTGACCGCTCTCCGCTCCGGTATGACCCTAGTCACCTCTAGTAGCTAGTGCACTCGCTTTTTGGTCGAAAGCGTTGCTAGAACATGGTTGCCGTTATCACCGTAGCTTCCACTCCGCTTCACTTCACCACGCTACCACTTTAGGCCATAGATGAATTTCTTTCCACGTCCTGTAGTCGAACTTTCTTTCGACCACATCCTGTAGTTCGACCACGTCCTGTAGTCGAACTTCTTTCGACCACGTAGTGTATTCGAACTCCTTTCGACCACGTCCTGTAGTCGAACTTCTTTCGATCACGTCTTGTAGTTGAACCTCCTTCCTACCATGTGATTTCAAAACTTCCGAGCGCCCGTTCTCCTTCGTTCGAGCTCCGATTCGAGTGACTCAAATTTCTAAATTTATCTTAAAGTAAGATCTAGCTATCTATACTGGAAGTACTCAATTTGGACTCATTTGAATTTTATTTGAATTTGTCTTATTTTCACATGTAGATTTCGACGACTTCGGAGAACTAGATTTCAACATCATTTCTGAACAACAACTAATTGAACAAGGCAAGTTACATCCTTTGATCATATTTGAGCCTAGTATTTAAAATTATCTAAATTCTGTTTTAAACTATTATTGCATGCTTATTTATATTCAAGTGATTTAAATTCCTATTTTAAATTACTAGTTAATTCCGTTACCGTTGTACAACCAATGTTGAAATTGAAGTTGTCATTTCCTTGTCACCTTAGTGGAAAAATCTGGTCGATACACTAGTACGACTAGAACATGTTGGAAAGCTATGCTTAGTCAAAGCTTAGACCAAAAATCTTGATTTAGGGAACTTTAGCTAAATGTTCAACTATGATTTGAAAATGACTATATGGTATTGTCTTTACTATAGAAATTAATAAAATGATTTGAATTGTTAAACAAAATGAAAATTGGTTTGGATTTGGACAAAATGGATGTTGGTTGGGTGCATGTTCATACACGGGATCGATTCATTTCTATGATCAAGGTCAAGGCCCAGGGTTTTATTGGAAGTTGCCCAAGTCAATTAAAGACCGGTCTTCGAGCCGCATCTTACTAAGCCCCACCGTACTACCACATGTTCTGAATGGGCAGGACTTGGCTAACTAATTTGCAACATTTCATCATGGTCGTGCCACCAGGTTGCGTGGGTGTCTTTTATGACCTACTTTTTATGTATTCCCACATGGCGCAAGAAGGGGCTTAAATCCGGCAGGTTTCTATCCAAAGGAAGCGAAACCTTAGCGAGGTGAGACTACGGTGGGTTGGCGCTTTGTAAAGGCCTTGACGTGTGCTCTAGACTGCTTACCTAAGGTAGTAAGCAGTGGTATCGACGGATGCCAAATAAACTAGAGAAGTCATGTCATGTGGGTAAAGTTGTACAACCTCTGCAGAGTGTAAAACTATTCGAATAGCCGTGTCTACGGTCATGGACATGCTAGCAAAGCCACTCAAAGTTAGACTTTGGTTTTTGATTTCAAAACTTCTTTATCAAATGGTTTTGGATGGTTTATCCAAATGGGAATTGGGTAGGTAGCCATGTGATCAGAGGGTATCCTTCACCACTCTTGTGTGAATGTTATCTGACTATAAAACTTGAGATTTAAAAAATAAATTTTAGTTATAGAGTAAACTGCTTTAGAACTTAGTATGAATATTTAATTGGAAAATGTCGCTTTATGCAAAATAGCCATATAAACTTTCCTTTGATATATCTCTGCATGCATTATAATTCTGTTATTGGGTGTAACTTGCGGGGCATGGTTGTTTGTGCTCACTCTTACTTAATAAAATGTTGTTCTACTACACCTTCTTCGTCTTCCGCTGTGTTTTTATTTGTGGATTTGTAAGACTTTCTGGTAATCAACTCTGTTATTTATTAATAAAGCTTTGCGATTATGGATGTTACCATATTTGTTTATTGTATAAGCTAGCCACTGATCATGGGACTAGTTCAATAATACATAGAGGATTTGAGAGTGTTAATCCCGGGTCCTGACAACCAGCTCGTATCTTCATACGACCAGTTCATATTTAGTCATGACTAGTTCCTAACTCATTAGGACCGGTTACTGATCATGTTCGACCAGTCTACAACTAGCTTGTATCTCCATACAACTAGCCTGTATCTGATCGAACCGAATGACCTGCTCGAGTATTCTCCCTTTGCCTCATAATATCTGGTTGAACTCCAGGTGAGATATATTGTCATCCATGGATTGTTCAATACTTTCTTGATCAAGTGTCAAATAACTTCATATGGTCGACTCTTCGACCACTAGTGGCATGGATATGCAGTTTCTTTATCTGACCACATCGAGGGGCCAGAGATATCTCTCCTGTTATGTTAGGAGGGACAAATCCCATATCCGACCTATCATATTCCTCCGCTTGTTCCATATATATAGTCGTTTTGAGAAGTGAAGACACCTTACGTTATAGTTGAGTTGTATGTTCAGGGTACTGTGAATGATAGTGACTACCTGGACTATGGTGAGTTCGTGGAGACAATGATCCACCCGCAAACACTGTCTAGTGAGGAGCATATCATCACTGTTACATAGTCCATGTTCTACGTCTTCAACAAGGATAACAATAGCTACATTGAATGCGACAAGCTATGCATTAGCTGGTGAATCCTACCAAACTGACGCCGTTGTGCTGAACAATGTTTTGCAGGAGGTTAACATACACAAGGTACTATATATACTCCAATTATGTGCAACCTAATATGTGATTACTGACTGGATGGTCGGATGAGTCTTACGAGTTTGTAGCCATGATAAAAACTCAAACTGATTAGACAAAATAATGGTGCCAGTACTCGAGGTTGAGGAGCGGTTCAAGACAATGAGCAATAGTCTGATCAAGTAACTTCAGAGAAGATATTAAATTGTTTAGTTTTTCAGCCAAAGTATATTGGCATTTGTTATTTAGAGTTGTGCGCAAAATAATTCAAGTTGTCTTTTCAAGTTCATTCCAATGTTATACGCTTTCCTATTTTTTATAGCAAGCCAATGAGTTTGGATTTTTATTTTGTATGAAAATTTCAGCTCATGTTTAGAATCATGGTAGGTTGGTACTCAATAACTCCATCGAATGTTTAGAGTTGTGCACAAAATAATTTAGGTTGTGTTTTCAAGTTTATTCCAGCGTTATATGCTTACCTGTTTTTTTTATAGCAAGCCAATGAGTTTGGATTTTTATTTTGAATGAAAATTTCAACTCATGTTCAGAATCATGTTAGGTTGGTACTCAATAACTCTATCGAACGTTTGGAGTACTAGCCAAATGCATGTCCCTTGGAACGGAGCTAAAAGTGGATGATTCATTATACCATAAATCTCTAAACTCTAAAAACAAAATAATGTGATTTTAGAACTGACGAGGATATAATAATCCTCATTTTATCTTTTATCTATAATTCTTATTATAGGTAAATATGACGTCATGTGGACCCTGAGTATACCCCTTAATGTTATGAGGGAAGAGCCTAATGGGTGGTCGTAAGTTCTTCTACGACCACCCCCATAGTCGTAAGTTATGCTACGACTACCCCCATAGTCGTAAGATATGCTACGACTATCCCATAGTCGTAAGTCTTGCTACGACTACCTCATAGTCGTAGGCTCCTCTCGACTAGGTCAACTACGACCACCTTATGATCAAATAAACCTACTGCACAAGTGGGTCTTCTTGATTAAGGGATTCAAACAAATATCATACTGTTATTCTCGCAGAGTAATGGCACGTAATACTCCATTATCTCGGTATATAGTCATTAGCGGCGTGGAGGAGTTAATACACCAGTGATTATTACCAACGTGTGCCCGTTCACGGGAGGTAATGAGGCGCTTTATCTCGAGTAACTGTCGCTCCTTCACGTACTATAAAAGGCGGCAATCAGAAAAAGGAAGAGGAGGGAATTGGGCCATCAGAAAGACAAGTACTATCTGTAATAGTCTTAGTTTTTCCCCTGATTGTTCAAAATACACTCAATACCATACACACACAGGAGTAGGGTTGTTATTCTCTCCGGAGAAGGCCTGAACCTGTATAAAAATCCCCGTGTCAATCTCTCTGCGTGATTCCATTCTAGGAGACCCCCCGAATCAAACAATCTTTACGTAAGTTCGGTTCTAAAACACGGACAGTTGGCGCCGACCGTGGGGATCTTCCGGTAATCTCTTGTCAACATACTCTCTGTTTTCCAAATCTCATGCACTCATGGCAGGAGAATGGAACGAGGAGAACTGGTTCGACTTGGCAGATTACGCAGACGTCGACATGGATGCCGGATTCGATTACGAACCAAAGGATGACTCATCCTATGGCATTGCTGCCTCCGGGGATCTTCCCACAGATCCAGGAGACAATGTCGCCGGCAGAGTTGAGAAGGGATCCTTATCCCCTACAACAGTACATCCGAGAGAGGAATCTACCCTCTCAAAGGACAATGGTCAATCTGACCAGGACCACACCCAGGTGGACTCACGACACGACGAGAGTTTTTCCTCGAAGTGTCCAAGTCCCCCTAAGGCGGTCCGACTTGGTGAGGCAACCTCTGGAAGCCACAATGCAGGACTTCACCAAGATCTGGTGATCCTCTCTCCTGATGACGCCAGAGAGCGGGATCAAGCATGTTTTTCCTACAAATTCGACCATCTCTCCGCAGATCACACCTGCCGACGGAGACGGTTATAACCCAGACTTCCCCTACCTGGAGGGGATTACTCCAAGTCGCCAGATGGTGTCTCTCGACAACTCCTCAAGCGGAGAGGCCTCGAGCGCAAGTGAGAATCATCAACGGGAGGTCTTCGTCCTTCCCTCAGATCAAGATCACTCTTCTAGAGACCCAGATGGAGACCCTTCCAGAAGATCACACACTACGCCCTCTCGTGACGTTGGCAAGGACGCCACCATCAAGCGGACACGACCAACACCTTCATGAACGCGAGGAAATCCTCGACACTCTCGCACTTCATTAAGGCGCCTCAAGAATGGAAGAAAATTGTAGCCCGTAAGAATGCTGCCTCGCGCGATCCAATATCGATCGAAGGAAGCTCAAGAACTTCAGTACATCAATGACTTGCTCGAGAATCCAACTCAAGAGCTAGCCCGAGCACCAGGCTACGACCTCTTCGTTGAAGAGATCGCACAAAGGCTTCGGAACACGATGGCAAGGCTGGAAGCGCCTCGACATCATTCAGAAGTCATAGCAATACGACTTCTTCGGCTACCAGTCGATCGAACATATCACCACGGAGGAATCGACGCAACAGTAAGTCGCATCGATCACCTACTCAGAGAAATATCTTTAGAACGACTGATGATCAGCAAACCCCTCGGAGAGGTGATCGCTCACCATTCCGACATGGGAATCTGCAGCAGCAGATAAACTACGAGGAGTATTCCCCTCGTAAGACTGAGATCTATCATAGGTCCCATTAGACCTATTCTCGGGTATCGTCGAGTACGACCACCTGATGATATTAACCATTCTTTCCTGCAAAGGAGGCGTCAAGAAGTCATTACTGGATGTTGTAACAGCCCAAAATTTTAAATTTAGTTAAAGTTTAAAACTTATTTGAATTGGTGAATTTTCTGAATTTTAAAAGCTTCCTTTAAATTAATTTAAGCCAAAACAAATTTAAAATTCAAAATCTATTACCAACTTTAAGTTGGGGATAATTTTATTAAGTCTAAAATGTCTCTAAGGATTTATGAGAATTTTTGGACTCTTTTGCTATTTTCTAAGTCTAAAAGGAATTAACTAGATTATTTAAAATAGAAAACTAAAAGAAAACCTAAACAATGGTTGGGCGAAGCGCATCAGGTGCGCCCCCGGCTTCCTTCTTGCCCCCAAACCCCACATTCCTCAACTCGGACCGTTGGATTTAAATCCAACGGCCCGCAGCCACCCGCACCTCCCTATCTCTCTCTCTCTCCACCGCCCAATCCCAATCGGACGGCATCTAAGCCACCACGCCACCCCATTCCCCCACCGTCGGATCAAGATCCGACGGCCCCGCGTCATCTTCTCCCCGCGTTCTTCTCCGCGCAGCCACCGCCTCCAACCGCCATGGCCGCGCGGGCGTGAAGCTCCGCAACGGCTCCTCAACCACCCCCGCCTTCTCCGCGTCGGTGCGCAAGACTCGCGTCCACCTCCGCCACGATCCCCACCTCTTTCCCCCTCTTCTCGCGCACGCGGGCGCCTAAGCCCTTAACCGCCGCCGCGACCCCCACGAACCCCTCGCCGCCTCGGAGCCCCTCTACCCCTATAAAAGCCACCCCAAGTGCGCCTCCACCGCAACTCAACACCACCACCCATTGCTCCCTCCTCCTCCATAGCGCCGAATTTTGAGGTTCTCACCGGCCAAGCTCGTTCTTCTCCGATTCCATTGCCGTCGTCGTCGCTTGACCCGCCGACCACATCTTGGCACCACGCGTCATTGCGGCCGGAGCACCCATCCACGTCATGGAGACCCTCGAACGACTACTTCGACGACGACCAAAGCTTCGCCCGCCAAACCTCGCCGTCGACGACATTCCGCCGCCCCGCCGCACCTAAGGTAGCCACTAGGTTCCCCATCTCCTCCTGGTTCCAATCGCACCTCATGGGCCTCGTAGTGCGGCGACGACCGGTGACCCTCGATCCCGACGCCGGCGCCGCCACCGCCCGCGTGGCGTGGCCACGTGTGCGCCCATGTGGCGCCACCTCACGCCCATGTGGCAGCCACGTCAGGGCGGGCGTGCCACATCACGCCACCTCCCCGTGCGCCAAGGCACAGGACTAAGTCCACGTGGTAGTGTCTCGACATAAGGGCCCGCACGTCGAATTGTTTTAATTTCTTTTAAATCCGAAAATTCTTCACTGACGTCACCTTAGCATTAATAGATTTCCTTTAAGAAAACAATTCGGAAAATCATTTAAATAATGATTTAGGATTTGATTTGGAAAATTCATAACTTTTGCATCCTAACTCCAAATTAGGTGATTCCAACTTCTAAAATTTTATAAAATTAATACCCAGATAAATAAAATATAAAAATTTGAATTGGAGTAGGTTTGAACTGTCTGTTTGAATTTGAAATAATATAAACTACTAATTTAGGAATTAAACTTGTAAAATTCATATCTTTTGAATCATAATTCCAAATTGGATGATTTCAGTTGCTAAAATCTTAGAAAACTATTATCTAACTAAATAAAATATAGTTATTCAATTAGTAGTTCAGTTTAGTTCTGTTTTAGAATTTAGAAATTCATTCAAATCCAAATTTAGGTTAACATTTGTAAAATTCATAACTTCATTGTACAACTTCAAATTTAGTGAATTAAATATCTAAAATTTTATAAAAATATTATCTAGCTTAATAAATTAAAATTTGTTTATTTGGAATTAGTTTAAATTGTCATTTCAAGTAAAACTATTTAAATTGCAAATTTAGGACTTAAGCTTGTAAAATTCATATCTTTTATTTCCCAATTCCAAATTGAGTGTTTCAAACTTATAAAGTTTTATAAAATTATTATCTAGTCAAATAAAATATAATTATTTTATTTAGAGTTAGTTTAAACTGTCGTCTTGATTTTATTTGAACTTCAATTGATTTGTCGTATTTTCACGTTTAGATTACTTATTTATTCCGGGAATTTGATTCTTAGAAGAATTAGAATTTCAAGACTTCAGCGAAGGCAAGTTATACTTTGATCATCTTGCACCTACTATTTTAAAGTTATCTAAATTCAGTTTTCAAATTATTAAGTGCATGCATACTTTTATTTAAGTATTTTAAATTCCTGTTTAAATGATTAGATATTCCAACTGTCCTTGTATGGCCAATATTGAATATTGAAATGTCATCCCTTGTCCCCATAGATAAATTGTTTGGAAATGCTTAGCAAATACTTAGACCATGATTTTGATTTTGGGGAGGATTTAGCCAAATCATTACAAATTTGTTTAAACTTGAACCTATGGCATTGTCTTACCATAGAGTTGTTGTAAAGGTGGTTTTACTAAATAAAATAAAGATGGTTTGGACTTGGGCGTAACGGATGAAAGGTGGGTGCGAGTTTATGCACGGTTTAATCTGGTTAGGATTAAAGCCTGTGGTTTAATTTGAAAGACGCCTAAGTCGATTAAGGACCGCCTTTGGCGTTCCTTTGCTATGCCAAAACGTACCACCACATGTCCTGTATGGGAAGGACCTGGCTTAATAATTTGGGATACCTCATGGATATTCGTGCCATATTGTATGAGTGGGTGTTGGTTAAACAGTAGTCCCACATGGCGCAAGAGGGGGCTCCCGGAGGATGGTTAGTCCAATGGAAGCGAAACCTTAGCGGGCATGAGTATTGTGCGGTAGATCATTGTAACGGCCTTGTGATATTTGCTCACACACGCCTTAGGAAGCGTGGATTGGCCGACACAAAGGGTATAATATCTCGTGTGGGTAAAGCTGTACAAACTCTGCGAGTAGAAAACTATTGAATAGCGCGTCATGATCATGGACATGCTAGCAAAGCCACTTTGAGTTAGACTTGTTTTTGGTTTTAAAATGGTTTCAACAGATGTTTTCAGGATGGTTAGTCCTGGTGGGAAATTTGGGCGGTTAGCCAGTGTGATTGGAGGATATCCATCACCTTTCTTGGAGGTTATCCACATTATTCCATTGTCATTTAAAATATGATTTTAATTAATGTATGAAAATGGCCTTGCAATCTATTATGATTATTTAAATTAAAGCTAGCGCTTTCATAAAATAACCACGCCAATGTCCTTTGTTTACCTTATGCATGCATTACAATTCCATATTGGGTGTAACTTGCGAGCACGGTAGTTGTGCTCATGCTTGCTTTGTGCAACAAAATTTCAGAGAAGACTACTATCGGGGCGGTGAGGACACGACGCCTAGGTTCGCCCCTGCATTTATTACTGTGGCGGATCGCTCGCCTACTACTATCTTTTTATTTCATTGTGTTATTTACTTCTTTATTTGGCTTCATGCCCAATTGTATCGAACTCGATTTACTATTAATGAAATGCGAGATTTGGTTATGTTATCATTTTTGTAATCGTACACCGGAAATCTGGGATGGTGTATGAACACGAGGGTTCGGGATCTTTCGTTCCTGGTCCGAAAAAAAGTGGTATCGAGCCATATCGATCGTAGGTCGTGGCCTTAGAATTGCCTTAAGGACTTATCTTCAAAAACTAAAACTATTTTGAGTCTATCCAGTCATTTCTCAACCTTTCTCTTTAAAAATGTTTACTAACCCTCTCCTTCTCAAAATTTTAGATGGTGAAAAGACCCGATGCTACTTCCCACGGAGCCTTTCTTTGATCTTGGGCTGAAATACTTTGGGAAATGATGCAAACACTGGTTACTGGAAGAGGCCAACTTTCCAAGGATTCAAGTACTGTGGAAGAACAACGTACCGTGGAGAGTAGAGGTGCTCATCTACTCCAACCTTGCACCGGACACCGTCTTCCACGTCTTTGGCGCCCGATCCGTAGCGACACCTTTGATGAGGGCATGCGAGATGCGGCAAGAGAGGCGATCCGCCACCTTCGCTACACCTACAATCATCGCCTTGAGGGCACCGGTTTCATTACTACCCGATGCACATTCCGACCCGACTTCGACAAGACTTTCAACTCCGCTAGAGACGAAGATTCCCCGAATGACACACCGGTGGATCTCGCTAAGGCTTTGGATTACGCCTCTAAACACCTTGAACGACTTGCTCACCGCCGAGCAATGCACTACAAGAAGCGTAAGAGAAGTCAAGACCGTAATCATGAGCTAGCTAGCTACAAGGCCGGCGAGGCTAGCTCCAATGAGCCGGATTATACCCTCAGTACCCCATTATAGTTATCTTCCCTGTTAGCTCGATCTTTAGTTGCGAATTATGAGCTACTATCTTATTTGTGGTAGCCGTAATCTTTGAATAAAATGACTTAATAAAGGAACTTTTTGGAAAAATCTGCTCTTTGTCTTGTGTGCTCTTTGTGTTCTTGGGTCATAGAATTTACCCTATAGAACTTCCTATCTGCTATCTCTCCTAAATCTTTGGAGTTCTAGCAGATGGTGACCACCGTCTTGGCGGCAAGGGCGGTGCCCAAGGTCGAGGTAACGAGAACGCGGATTACCGTGAAAATCCCGCAAAGAAACCACCACCACCACCGGTGAAGGGCGGATTGGCGTCGATGATGGAAAACCGAATCATCTCGATTAACCTCTGCTCGATCCCTCAACAACGTGCAGAGAATGTGCAAGCAACGACTCGGATCGCACCACCACCTCCACCAAGCAGAGATTGACCATGGCAGATTTCATGCGCATGCGCCCACCGACATTCTCCAAAGAAGACCTGAGCCGATGGATGCCGATGATCGGATTCGTGCCATCGGAAAGAAGCCGGATATCACTCGATGTCTTGATCGTGAGAGAGTCTGTTTGCCTCTCACCACTCACCGGTCCCGCATCGAATGGTGGGATAACTACAACATCTCCCATCTTGCCGACGCTGCAGACTATCTCTTGGGCGGAGTTTGTGCGGGCTTTCATTATGCACATATCCTTGAGGATAATGACCTCTGAAGAAGAAAGAGTTCCACGCTCAAACAAGGCAACCAAGACAAAGGGTGAATACTGCACAAGTTCAACCAAATGCTGCTCGCTATGCCCCACAGACGTGGCTAGTGATGAAGAAAGACAGAAAGGTTCATGGATGGTTTGAACGATGAGATCTCAGTCCAGCTGGTCTCCAATGACTACACTGACTTCCAGCAGTTAGTGAATAAAGCTTTTCGCCAGGAGGCCAAACATCTGCAGATGGAGAACCGCAAGCGGAGGATGGCCGCTCAGAAGTTCAACTCTGGAGGGCAACCCAAGCCTCGTTTTGCTCAGCCTCAGCCACCTCAGAGTGGAAGGTTCCAGTCTTCTACACCCAGAGCTCCAGTACCGGCACAGCGCTCCAACTCTTCCGGCTTCCGCAACAATGCATCTGCAGGCCAGTTTCAGCAGAAGAACCCAACTTCATCAGCAGCAGGAGTGACATGCTTCCATTGCAACGAGACTGGACACTATGCCAACAAGTGCGAAGAAGCGGCGATCGCAACACCAATCAAGCGGCATCGGGGTACCACCAGCCACGGCGGCACCCCAAAAGGGCGGGCGATTCACGAAGGGCGTGTGAACCACGTCACAAAGCAGAGGAAGCTTCAGCGGACCGGATGTCGCCCTGGTACGCTTCTCATTAATATGATACCATCGATTCCTGTTTGATTCCGGAGCTTCGTATTCTTTTGTATCCAATAAGTTTGTGGGCAAAAATGGGTTACCTATTTCTCCATTAAGTAATCCTATGTTAATCCATTCCCCGGGCTCAGAAATGAGAACCAGTTCTCTATGCCCGAATCTTACCCTGGAGATATCCGGAGTTTCCTTCATGGCAGACTTGATAGTCTTGCACTCTCAAGGTCTGGATGTAATACTTGGAATGGACTGGCTAGCCAAGAATCAAGGATGGATAGATTGTGCCAATAGGTCTATTACTCTCACCAATGAGGAAGGAGTCACAGTTGAGTTCAAGCCCAATACCTGTACCGGAGGAAGTTCCATTCTAACCAGCTTGAAGGAGTTAAAGCTTGAAGATATACCCGTGGTGCAAGAATTCCTGATGTCTTTCCCCGATGATTTACGGCATGCCACCGGACGAGGACATAATGTTCTTAATTGACTTAGTCGAGTGGACTCCCGATCTCGAAGCGACCCTCTGAAATGCCGGCTAATGAATTGGCGAGATGAAGAAACAAATTGAAGAGTTGCGGAGCAAAGGATATATTCGGCCAAGTTCATCACCTTGGGGAGCACCTGTTTTATTTGTCAAGAAGAAAGACAATAGTATGAGGATGTGTGTGGATTATAGGTCACTCAATGAAGTGACAATCAAGAACAAGTACCCGCTACCGAGGATTGACGATCTGTTCGATCAATTGAAAGGAGCAAGCGTATTCTCGAAGATCGATTTGAGATCGGCTATCATCAATCAAGATCGCACGGAAGATATTCGAAGACGGCCTTCACCACTAGATATGGATTATGCGAGTTCACGGTAATGTCTTTCGGTTTGACGAACGCCCTACATTCATGAATATGATGAACAAAGTGTTCATGGAATTCTTGGATAAGTTTGTGGTTGTTTTCATCGATGACATCCTCGTCTATTCAAGAATGAAGAAGAACATGAGGACCACCTCAGTTAATTTTGGGAAAACTTCGGGAGAACCGACTTTATGCCAAATTGACAAGTGCGAATTTTGGCTAAGTCAAGTGGCATTCCTTGGACATATTGTGTCCGCAGGAGGAGTTGCCGTAGATCGACCAAAGTCGAGCGGTAATGGATTGGAAACAACCCAAGTCAGTCACAGAGGTGAGAAGTTTCCTTGGATTGGCTAGGTATTACCGCAGATTCATTGAAGGTTTCTCCAAATTAGCAAGACCAATGACTCAACTTCTGAAGAAGGAGAAGAAATTTGAATGGACAGATGCTTGCGAGGAGAGTTTCCAAGAGCTGAAGACGAGACTAGTTTCAGCACCTGTATTGGTCCTACCAGATATTCATAAAGATTTTGTGATTTTCTGCGACGCCTCTCGTCAAGGACTCCGGTTGCGTATTGATGCAGAGGGCAAGGCTGTATCTTACGCATCTCGTCAGTTGAGGCCACATGAAGGGAATTATCCAACTCATGACCTTGAGTTAGCAGCGATTGTGCATGCATTAAAGATCTGGCGGCATTACCTCATCGGTAACCGCTGTGAAGTTTTCACGGATCATAAGAGTCTGGTACATATTCACTCGGTCGACCTTAATCTCCGAAGCGAGAGAAGATGGCTAGAATTGATAAAGGATTATGACCTTGAGATCCATTACCATCCCGCAAGGCAAATGTAGTTGCGGATGCCCCGAAAGCAGAAGGCGATTGCAATACCATCTCGGTTCGTAAAAATCAGCGAGTTGTATGAAGAATTGAAGCATCCGAACTTGGAGATTGTCGAGCAAGGATGTGTGAATGCTTTGGAAGTTCAACCAACACTTGAGTCGATCAAAGAAAAGCAATTAGTAGATGAAGATATTAAGGAGATCAAGAAGAATATGAGAAGAGGCAAAGCTTCAGATTCACGAAGATGAGGAAGGAACAAGCAGTGTGGTTAGGAACCGTGATCTGCATCGGATCGGCAGGATTTAAAGCGATCGATTCTCAAGGAAGCCCATGGGTCGCCCTATTCCATTCACCTGGCGGTACCAAGATGTACCAGATCTTAAGGAAAGATATTGGTGGGTCAAGATGAAGCGGAAATTGCTTGAGTTCAGTAGTCTGTTGTGATGTTTGTCGGTGAGTCAAGGCAGAACATCAAAGACCCATTGGATTGTTACAACTGCTACGATCCCCGAGTGGAAGTGGGAAGAAGTTGGTATGGATTTCATCACCGGACTTCCTAGGACTCGATCGGTGTGATTCCATCTGGGTGATAATTGATCGGTTAACTAAAGTAGCTCATTTCCTTCCAAATCAAGACCACCTACCCGAAAGAAGGTGGCGAATTGTATATGGCCAAGATAGTCATGCATCATGGAGTACCCAAGAAGATCGTGTCCGATAGAGGATCGTAGTTTACGTCAAGATTTTGGCGATGCTCGCATGAAGCCTTGGGAACCAGACTCAATTTCAAGATCGCATATCATCCGCAGACGGATGGCGGACCGAACGAGTCAACCAGATTCTTGAAGACATGCTTGAACTGCGCCTTGGATTACGGAAAATGTTGGGACAAGAATTTGCCCTATGCAGAATTTTCAGATAACAATAGCTACCAAGCCGCCTTCAAATGTCCCCGTTTGAGGCTTTGTATGGCGAAATGCGAACTCCGCTTCTATGGGATGAAGTAGGAGAGCATCGCCTTCTTTGGGCGAGTTGATCAAAGAAGTGAAAGTAAGGTTAAGGCAATAAGAGAGCATCTGAAGTAGCTCAAACCCGACAGAAGAGTTATCTTGATAATCGCTCGGAGAGTTGACCTTTGTCAAGGAGATTTTGTCTATCTTGAGTTACTCCACTCCGAGGAGTAAGAAGGTTCGAACCAAAGGAAAACTTGCACCCAGATTGTGGGACCTTACAAGATTTTGGCAAGAAGAGGTGAAGTTGCATATCACTCGAGCTACCCAGATCCTTATCCGCCGTTCACAATGTCTTCCATGTTTCACAACTAAAGAAGTGCCTTGAGTGCACAAGATCGAGACCCTTCTAGAAAGCATTGATCTTCAAGAAGACCTCACGTATGTGGAGCAACCGATCAAAATTCTGGACGTCGCAGAGCGTGTCACCCGGAGCAAGATCATCCGTTCCTACAAAGTCCAGTGGAGTCACCACCCGGAAAGTGAAGCTACTTGGGAGCGAGAAGAAGATCTGAAGGCAGAGTATCCCCACCTCCTTGCCGGTCAAGTCTGAATCTCGGGGTCGAGATTCCCTTAAGGGGGGGAGGTTTGTAACAGCCCAAAATTTTAAATTTAGTTAAAGTTTAAAACTTATTTGAATTGGTGAATTTTCTGAATTTTAAAAGCTTCCCTTTAAATTAATTTAAGCCAAAACAAATTTAAAATTCAAAATCTATTACCAACTTTAAGTTGGGGATAATTTTATTAAGTCTAAAATGTCTCTAAGGATTTATGAGAATTTTTGGACTCTTTTTGCTATTTTCTAAGTCTAAAAGGAATTAACCAGATTATTTAAAATAGAAAACTAAAAGAAAACCCTAAACAATGGTTGGGCCGAATCAAGCGCCTTTGTCTTGACCCGGCAAATTTCCTTCTTGAGCCCCAAAACCCCACCGCTCCTCAACTCGGACCGTTGGATTTAAATCCAACGGCCCGCAGCCACCCGCCTCCTCCTCTCTCTCTCTCTCTCCACCGCCCAATCCCAATCGGACGGCATCTAAGCCACCACGCCACCCCATTCCCCCACCGTCGGATCAAGATCCGACGGCCCCGCGTCATCTTCTCCCCGCGTTCTTCTCCGCGCAGCCACCGCCTCCAACCGCCATGGCCGCGCGGGCGTGAAGCTCCGCAACGGCTCCTCAACCACCCCGCCTTCTCCCGCGTCGGTCGCGCAAGACTCGCGTCCACCTCCGCCACGATCCCCACCTCTTTCCCCTCTTCTCGCAGACGGGCGCTTAAGCCCTTAACTGCCACCATGACCCCACGAACCCTCGCGCCTCGGGCCCTCTACCCCTATAAAAGCCACCCCCGGGTGCGCCTCCTCCACCGCAACTCAACACCACCACCCATTGCTCCCCTCCTCCTCCATAGCGCCGGAATTTCGAGGTTCCTCACCGGCGGCCGAGCTTCGTTCTTCTCCGATTCCGGCGCCGTCGTCCCCGCTTCGACCCCGCCGACCACATCTTCGGCACCACCGCGTCGTTGCGAAGCCGAGCACCCATCCACGTCGCCGGAGACCCTCGGGAACGACTACTTCGACGACGACCGAAGCTTCTCGCCGCCAAACCTCGCCGTCGACGACATTCCGGCCGCGCCCGCTCGCACCTAAGGTAGCCACTAGGTTCCCCATCTCCTCCTGGTTCCAATCGCACTCGCGGCCTCGAGTAAAGACGGCCACGGTGACCTCGGTCCCGACGCCGCGCCGCCATCGCCGCGGCGTGGCCACGCAGGCGCCCATGTGGCGCCACCTCACGCCCATGTGGCGCCACGTCGGGCGGGCGTGCCACATCACGCCACCTCCTCAGGCGCCAAGGCTCGTGGACTAAGTCCACGTGGTAGTGTCTCGACATAAGGGCCCGCACGTCGAATTGTTTTAATTTCTGTTAAATCCCGAAAATTCTTCGCTGACGTCAGCCTTGCGCATTAATAGATTTCCTTTAAGAAAACAATTCGGGAAAATCATTTAAATAACAGATTTAGGATTTGATTTGGAAAATTCATAACTTTTGCATCCTAACTCCAAATTAGGTGATTCCAACTTCTAAAATTTTATAAAATTAATACCCAGATAAATAAAATATAAAAATTTGAATTGGAGTAGGTTTGAACTGTCTGTTTGAATTTGAAATAATATAAACTACTAATTTAGGAATTAAACTTGTAAAATTCATATCTTTTGAATCATAATTCCAAATTGGATGATTTCAGTTGCTAAAATCTTAGAAAACTATTATCTAACTAAATAAAATATAGTTATTCAACTAGTAGTTCAGTTTAGTTCTGTTTTAGAATTTAGAAATTCATTCAAATCCAAATTTAGGTTAACATTTGTAAAATTCATAACTTCATTGTACAACTTCAAATTTAGTGAATTAAATATCTAAAATTTTATAAAAATATTATCTAGCTTAATAAATTAAAATTTGTTTATTTGTAATTAGTTTAAATTGTCATTTCAAGTAAAACTATTTAAATTGCAAATTTAGGACTTAAGCCTGTAAAATTCATATCTTTTATTTCCCAATTCCAAATTGAGTGTTTCAAACTTATAAAGTTTTATAAAATTATTATCTAGTCAAATAAAATATAATTATTTTATTTAGAGTTAGTTTAAACTGTCGTCTTGATTTTATTTGAACTTCAATTGATTTGTCGTATTTTCACGTTTAGATTACGACGATTCCGGGGAATTTGATTCTTCCGAAGAATTAGAATTTCAAGACTTCAGCGAAGGCAAGTTATACTTTGATCATCTTGCACCTACTATTTTAAAGTTATCTAAATTCAGTTTTCAAATTATTAAGTGCATGCATACTTTTATTCAAGTATTTTAAATTCCTGTTTAAATGATTAGATATTCCAACTGTCCTTGTATGGCCAATATTGAATATTGAAATGTCATCCCTTGTCCCCATAGATAAATTGTTTGGAAATGCTTAGCAAATACTTAGACCATGATTTTGATTTTGGGGAGGATTTAGCCAAATCATTACAAATTTGTTTAAACTTGAACCTATGGCATTGTCTTACCATAGAGTTGTTGTAAAGGTGGTTTTACTAAATAAAATAAAGATGGTTTGGACTTGGGCGTAACGGATGAAAGGTGGGTGCAGGTTTATGCACGGGTTTAATCTGGTTAGGATTAAAGCCTGTGGTTTAATTTGAAAGACGCCTAAGTCGATTAAGGACCGCCTTTGGCGTTCCTTTGCTATGCCAAACGTACCACCACATGTCTGTATGGGAAGGACTGGCTTAATAATTTGGGATACCTTATGGATATTAGTGCCATATTGTATGAGTGGGTGTTGGTTAAACAAGTAGTCCCACATGGCGCAAGAGGGGCTCCTGAGGATGGTTAGTCCAATGGAAGCGAAACCTTAGCGGGCATGAGTATTGTCTTGATAGATCATTATAACGACCTTGTGATATTTGTTGCTCACACGCCTTAGGAAGCGTGGATTGGCCGACACAAAGGGTATAATATCTCGTGTGGGTAAAATTGTACAAACTCTGCGAGTAGAAAACTATTGAATAGCGCGTCATGATCATGGACATGCTAGCAAAGCCACTTTGAGTTAGACTTATTTTTGGTTTTAAAATGGTTTCAACAGATGTTTTCAGGATGGTTAGTCCTGGTGGGAAATTTGGGCGGTTAGCCAGTGTGATTGGAGGATATCCATCACCTTTCTTGGAGGTTATCCACATTATTCCATTGTCATTTAAAATATGATTTTAATTAATGTATGAAAATGGCCTTGCAATCTATTATGATTATTTAAATTAAAACTACCGCTTTCATAAAATAACCCTACCAATGTCCTTTGTTTACCTTATGCATGCATTACAATTCCATATTGGGTGTAACTTGCGAGCATGGTAGTTGTGCTCATGCTTGCTTTGTGCAACAAAATTTCAGGAGAAGACTACTATCGGGGCGGTGAGGACAAGACGCTTAGGTTACGCCCAGACGATTGCTGTGGCGGATCGTTCGCCTACTACTATCTTTTTATTTCATTGTGTTATTTACTTCTTTATTTGGCTTCATGCCCAATTGTATCGAACTCGATTTACTATTAATGAAATGCGAGATTTGGTTATGTTATCATTTTTGTAATCGTACACCAAAATCTGGATGGTGTATGAACACGAGGGTTCGGATCTTTCGTTCCGGTCCGACGGATGTCGGCATTCTCGCCGATCTCCGAGCTGTTCATTTGCCACCTCGTTTTCGACCAAGAAACATGGAGAAGTTTGATGGTTCCCAAATCCCATCGAATTCCTTCAAATCTACTATTAACGCCGTCCGAAGCGGCGGATGGAGAAGAACATGTAATGGCAAATTATCTTCCAACTGTGCTCGAAGGATCCGCTCGATCGTGGTTACTGAATCAACCACTCGAGTCGATTTACTCTTGGCAACACCTCTGCGACCTTCTATTGGCAAATTTCCAAGGCACTTACAATCGCCCTAGAAAGGAGGATGACTTGCACCGGATGAGACAGAATGACAACGAGACCTTGCGCCAATTCATCAAGCGCTTTAGTCAGGTTCGTAACTCAATTCCGGAAGTTTCTGATTCATCTGTCATCAGAGCATTCAAGCAGGGAGTCCGTAGTAGGAGAATAACAGAAGACATTGCTTTAAACCCACCTACTTACATTGCGAACTCTTGAGATGGTGATCGATATGCCATTTATTCGAGGCGGTCGAGTGGAACAATACAATAGATCGAGAAGACAATACTTCTCGAGAGCCAGGCGACATTGGTAAGAAGAAGGATAAAAAAGCAAAAAAGTCCAAGAACAAGGCGAAGGGTCAAAAACTCCAAACCAGCGGTTCCAAGGAGGTATTGGCTGTGAATGATAAAGAACCACGCACATCCAAGCCGCACTCCGACAGAGGCAAAGGTAAGCGCCCTGATCGGAAAAATGATAAGCCTAGGTGGTGTCCTTTCCATAAAAAGGAAGGGCATGACCTTCGCAATTGCCGGGTCTTCCAACGAAAGCTTGAAGACTACTACAACGGCAAAGGACCACTTCCCACTCTCGAACAGGTAGGTCAAACAAGTGGTCATAAATCTTCAGATGACGAAGAGGAGATGCCGTTCCAGGATCCGCAACACACCATCGAACACATCTACGGGGGATCTTCGGCATATGAATCAAAGCGATAGCTTAAGGCTGCTGAACGTGAGGTAAACTCCATAGATCCTCCTCTCGTCAATAAATTACCGAAGTGGTCGGAAGTCACTACTCTTTCGAGAAGAGTGATCGCCGATTCCTTCGACTCGACGTGTCGATACTAATCGTGGTCGAACCCACCATCAACAATTGTCGGGTCAATCGAGTTTTGGTTGATGGTGGAAGCTCGTTAAATATTTTATTTACGAGTGCTCGATGACATGCAAGTACCGGGACCAACGTAAGATCGATGCGATACTCTTTCCATGGGATCGCATCGATCTTCGCCAAACCAATTGGTCAAGTTTCTCTTCCTTTAACATTTGGTTCACCAAGTAATTTCGGAGACGAGAAAATCTCCTTTGATGTGGTCGATTTCGACATCTGACATATAACGCCATACTCGGACGACCAACTTTGGCAAAATTCTAATGGCTACTCATTATGGATATCAATGTATTAAGATGCCAGTCCCAAAGGAGTAATCACAATCCATTGTGACAAGAAGATGGCGATACCGCGATCGCCGATCCTCGAGATGGTAGGACAAATACCAACTCGAGAAGAAAGTCACCTTCGACTAGCAAGTGAAGCCTAAAAGTCGCACCAAAGCCGAACGACAAAGTCAAAGAGGTTCCTCTCGGGCGCAGGGAGCCCTCAAGATCGCATCGACGGGATACTTCCGACCCCAAATAGGAAGACGCCTCATCACCTTCCTCCGAGCTAACGCAGATGTATTCGCGTGGCAAGCATCCGACATGCCCGAGTCCCTGTGGAGGTGATCGAGCACAAAGCTAGCTTTACTACCGACAAAGTACCGTAAAACAAAAATTACGGAGATTTGCCCCGATCGACGAGATGCTATTAAATCGAATTGGATAAGCTACTTAAAGCGGGCTTTATAAGAGAGGTCAACCACCGTAATGGTTGGCTAACCTGTAATGGTTAGAAAGTCAAACGGCAAATGGCGTATGTCGTGAGACTTTATCGATCTTAATAAAGATTGTCCAAAAGACGATTTTCCTTTACCTCGTGACGATCGGTTGGTTGACTCTACTGCGCAGTTGTGAAATGTTAAGTTTTTAGACGATATTCGGATACCACCAGATCAATATGTGTCTAGACGATGAAGAAAAGACCGCATTTATTACACCATTTGGTATATTTTGCTATGTCAAAATGCCATTTGGTCTAAAAAATGCCGGCGCTTCTTTTCAACGCTTGATGCAGGCAACTTTTTCATCTCAATTAGGCCGAAATCTAGAAGCTTATGTTGATGATCTAGTTGTCAAAAGCATCAAGAGACTTAATCATATTATCGACCACGAAAAAACGCTCGACAATCTCAGAAAACATCGCTTAAAACTTAATCCTGAGAAGTGTGTATTTGGAATCTCTTCAGGGAAATTGCTTGGATTCCTAGTATCAATACGAGGAATCGAAGCAAATCCCGAAAAGATAAAAGCCATTTTAGAAATCGCCCTCAACTACGGAAAGAAGTCCGAAACTCACTTTGGGTGCATGGCGGCTTTAAGTCGTTTCAATGCATGATTTGGGAGAAAAGGGACTACCTTTCTTTAAACTTCTAAGGAAACACGAAGGTTTTGAATGGTCGAAGAGGCAAACGCCGCCTTTGAGGATGTCAAGAGGTACCTTCTGAGTGCTCCTATTTTGGTCTCTCGAGGCCGAAGAAACGCCTTGGTTTACCTAGCCGCCACGCCACAGCAAGAAGCGCAGAGTGGTCGTAGAACGTGAAAATGTACAACGACCGGTCTACTACGTAAGTGAAGTTTTACGGACCTAAGGAGCGTTACCCTCAGTCCAAAAGCTTCTATATGCCCTCCTCATGTCTTCGAGGAAATCGGCATTATTTTCAAGCGCACAAACTAGTCAGTGCTGCCTCGAGTTTCCCTTAGGAGCGATCCTCCAGAATAGGGAAGCAATGAGCGCATGGCAAAATGGTTAGTCGAACTTGGAGAGTTTGACATCCATTTCGTGTCCCGAACGGCCATTAAATCCCAGATCTTGGCAGACTTTGTCGCCGAATGGACAAATCTGAACTGCGCTCAGATCCCCAAGACGATTCCCACGACCAGTGGACGATGTACTTTGACGGGTCGCTTACTTTAGGTGGCTCGGGGGTTGGGGTGGTCCTGGTATCTCCTACCAGAGAGACCTTAAAGTATGCCATACAATTAAACTTTCAGGCCACTAATAATGTGGCGAAATCTGAAGGTTTGCTAGGCGGTATCTGAGCAATGGCGCGCTCGATTCGCCGACTACTCGTGAGAGGAGACTCTCAACTAGTCGTGAATCAAGTCGGGAAAGAGTACCAGTGCTCTAACCCGACAATGTCTCGGTACTTATCGGAAGTGCGTAAGCTAGAAAAGCATTTTTAGGTTTCGAGGCACAATTCATCCCTCGAAAGGATAATTTCCTCGCAGACCAGCTTGCTCGAATAGCTTCTTCCCGATCTGAAGTACCAAAAGGAGTCTTCTTGGAACAACTCCAGAAGCCTTCTCTGGTCGACGAGCCAGAGACACCTCCTATTGAGACAGCTTCTCTAGAGTACGAGGATACATGGATGGTGCCCATCTATGATTATCTTCGAAGGGTTACAGACCAAGACGATCTCGAGGCGCATCGCTCTATCCCGAAAAGCCAAAATGTATACTTTGGTCGAAGGAGTTCTCTATAAACGGGTACTCAAGGGTGCTCATGCGATGCATTCATGAGCGAAGGATTAACACTTCTTCACGACATACATGGTGGCATCTGTGGAAATCATGCTTCCTCTAACGTTGGTCGGCAAGGCTTTTCGACAAGGTTTTCTTCGCCAATGACCCTATACGATGCTAAAGAGTTGGTTAAAAGTGTGTCGAAAGGGTTTCATAGCGAGCAAATGCACCAACCAAATCGGGCATTACAAACAATACCTCTATCTTGGCCTTTTGCAACCTGGGGTTTTGATATCCTGGGACCGTTCCCCAAAGCTCCAAGAGGTTTCGAGTTCCTTTTGTGGCTATTGATACGTTCACAAAATGGATTGAAGCCGAACCTGTGACTGGGATAACAACGGAAGCGGCAAAACGGTTTATGATGAGATGCGTAATTACTCGATTTGGAGTACCGAGTCGAATAATTACAGATAATGGTAAGCAATTTTCGAGCGCAAAATTTCAGAAATTTTGCAACGAGTTGGGTACCAAGTTGTGTTATGCTTCTGTGGCCCATCCCCAGAGTAATGGGGCAGTCGAACGTGCAAACGACCAAATAATGAGAGGAATTAAGACTCGAGTTTTCGACCAGCTCATCAAACGCTCGGGGGCTTGGGTACAAGAGTTACCCTTTGTATTATGGGCCGTTTGTACAACTACCACCAGACTCTGGAGAAACACCTTTCTTTCTAGTCTTCTATTGAAGCCATGCTTCCTCCTAACTAAAGATACGGTCAACAAGAGTCTAAACATTCACAGACTCCAACCAGAACAAATTCGAGCAGATGATATTAATCTACTTGAAGAAAGGAGAAACCAGCCCTAATTCGTTCGGCGGTCTACCAACAAGCCTGCGAAGATACTACGATCGTAAGGTCCAACCTCGCACCTTCTTTGAGGTGACTTGGTATTGAGGCTTTGCCAATCCAAGTCTAATCGGAACAAACTTTCTCCCAAGTGGGAAGGTCCTTACACGATGGTCGGGTTACTCGTCGAGGTCGATGACGATTGGCAATGGAAGATGGCCAGGTTCTCTCGAATTCTTGGAACATCGACCAGTTACGTAAGTTCTATGTGTAACCAATCATTCGGATAATAAAGACTCAGGTTTTCTCTATCTCTATTGTCTTACTTTTGAATAGTGCTTTCATAATTTTTCGACTATGTTTCAAATACCCAGTTTTCTTTACACTGGTCGAAAGGCAGATAATATCACCTAGTCGAAGCCTCTCCTATCTGCATGTGGTCCTGCCCACTAGAAGGAGCTTCCTAGTGTCAACTCGTTACTCGCTTTTGTTGCCAACACAAAGAACTCGGGTTTTATTTAGTCGAACAATTTTTTGAAGGCCAACTCCTTTCACCTTAGATTATTTCTTCGCTTCATTTTTGAAAAATATTCTAAGCAGAGTGCACTTTTTAAAGATTTATTCAGCTGCCTTTGGTGTATTCAATTCGTCTTAACTAAGTTGGAGGAAGAAACACATCTAGTCGAAGTCTCTCCTCTTTGCACGTGGTCCTGCCCACTAGAAGGAACTTCCTAGCATCGTTCAGTTTCCAACTCTTGATAACAGGGCAGACTTATTGAATCCTCCAAAGAAGGGCGAACGAATTTTTGAAGTTCTCTGGATGTTTGTTTAACTCAAGTTGTTTGTTCTCAATTTCATTAACCTAGTCGGAGATGTTAACATTACCTAGTCGAAGCCTCTCCTCTCTGCAAGCGTGGTCTTGCCCACTAGAAGGAACTTCCTAGTGTCAATTGCTTACCACTCTTTCGACCGATTGCATGACAATTGCGCCAAAAACTACAAGTTAAACAAACCTCTCTTTTTTAAACCCTTTCTAAAGACTATTTACTTAGTTTGTCTAAACAAACTCAAAGAAATAGTCGGGGGCTAGGATAATTTGATTTCAATTCTTAGTCTTTAAATTCGTTAATTATCTTTTGAGTTACTAACTACTCGACAAGATGATTTGAAGGAGACAAGACTATTTACTTAGTTTTCAACAAACTAAGCAAATAGTCGGGGGCTAGGATAAAGTCATTAATTATTACATCAACAAAAGCTTGTTTTTCACAGGTTTATTACAAACTACTCTGAAGAGGAGATCCCAACCGCATCTCCTCTGAAACTTTCCTACCAACCGATTGCATCTCCTCCATCGACGCCTTCCTTCGCTTGAGAGCAATCGAGTCGGCTTCGTGGTTGCACATTAAGGTTGGGGTCATGAGCTTTAAGTTTTCTAATGCATAACTTATCGCAGTTTCGACCGCTTCCTTTATCGATTCAAATTTGGTTGGCCTTCGAGTAGTCACGGATCTTGCAAAGTCCCGACTTGATCCCCAATAGTACTTATGTGAGCGGTTATCGTATCATTTTGAGGAGTCTTTCCCTCACTATGTAGCTCACCAAGCACATTGTTCAGGAGCGTGATGTTGCCTTGAAGTTTAATCTTCATTGCTTCCATCTCCTGTTGGGTACAAGTCGAAGCCTCGCGCAGCTTTTTGTTTTCGACCACTTGTTCTGAAAAGAATAAGATTGGCCAAACAAAGATAAACTTCTAGAGGAAAAGAAAAGAAAAATAATCACGGGTAAAAGAATTTCTTACCCACTAGTCGAGAATCCAACTTCTTGACCTCTTCATTATGGGAAGTAACGGTCTCAGCATACTTTTTCTCCCATGATCTAATGTCCTCTGCATTCTTCTTTGCAATAAGGACGGTCTGGTTATAAATCATGGTTTTTTCCGTGATTTCAGTCTCGAGCTTTCCCAATTCAAGATCCATTCCTAGAAAAGAAGTGAGAGTAAGAAAAGGGAGATAACTCGTAAAGGACTGCAGGTAAAGAATTACTTACCTGATATTCGAGTTCTCAGCGTCTCAAGATCTTGATCTTTATTTTTTGACATACGAGTAAGCTCGTGAATGACTGAAGTTTTCTCTTTGACTTCATTCTGGAGCTTTCTCATCTCATCTTCTTTTTACGAAAAGAAGCGAGAGTTAGATAAAGATCAAAGTCGTGGCGCCTTAAGTTCAAGACTTCTCGCTTATTCCTTCCTGCAATTTCGCGTTTGCAGAGTTGGCTTCTTTAAGTTTCCCCAAAAGGAATTCTACTTTTTCCCATAGCTTTTTTGACTCCTCTTTTTCATAATCGAGCGAGTCGGCTAAGGTCTTTGCGTCACTGTTCAACCTGCAAAAGATAAAAGTGAACATAAGCATTGGTCAATCAGTTGTAAGTTCTTCTACAACCATCGACCTAATCGTAAGTTTTTCTACGACAAAATCTCATGGTCGTAAGTTCTTCTACGACCATCACCTATTCAGAAATTCTTCTACGACAAAGCCATTTGGTCAGAAGTCTTTAACGACCGATTACCTAGTCGTGAGTTTTTCCATGACAAACCCCGTAAGCACTATATAAATAGTCAAAAATGATTATGAAAAACAGGTGACTTACCACCTCTCTCGCTGTTTGCGAGTTCCTCTTTCTGTCGCGACTCTAGAAGTTGTCGATGATATTCACCGACAACGGCGATTTGCTCTATGGCTTTCTGCAAAAGACAAGACAATGAGAAATAAGAGAAGATTATACCTGTATGTATAAGTATCATCAAATACTTACATTCATGGTTGATCGAGCAAATATTGAGTAAACCAGCTCTGGGTGCTTCAGCTCGTCCACTCTCTCAACTTGGTCCCACCAAACCTTCTCAAGGCACTCATTATCAAAAGTGTTCCCTCTATTGGGAATGTCTTTGGGATGGGGGACTCGGTGGCGAGATCTAAAGGCAGAAGACCCCACTATGGAAGCAGGGCCAAAGAAATCAGAACAGAAATTGAAGTATTCTTCATCTTCCGATTCTGAAATTGTAGTTTCTCTTTGGGTACCAGGAAGGAGGTCTGCAACGATTTCCTTCCCCGCACGGTGGTCAGGCACATTACCACCTTGGGCAGAGGCTTCTGCGACTTCCTCTGCTGGTCCTACGACCACGTTAGTTGTCATGGCAACTATCTCAGTTGTCGTAACCGCTGCCTCAATAGGTGTAGCCGCTACCTCAGTAGTAGTAGCTGCAACCTCAGTGGTCATGGCGGTTACCTCGGTGGTTGTAGATGCCACCTTAGTGACTATGGCGCCCTCGTTGGCCATAGCTCTGACTTCATGATCGTGACAACCGCTTCGGGAGCCACGACTTCTTCTACCACCTGGGCCGAGGATGATCCATCGACCACTTCTCTTGTTGTCTCTCCAGCAGCTGGAGAGGTAGCAATAGGCTTCTCAATGGAAGCATTCTCGGAAATTTGAAGGAGTTGGGCTAAAACAACAAAAGGATAGCAAGTCAAATTGTGGAAAGCAAAAGGTAAATCTTGTTCTTACACTTTAGCTTGTTTCACATACCTCTGCGTCTGGACTTAATCGAAACTTTGGAGCCATCTTCCGATGGAAGAATTCTTTGACTTCTTTTCTCGACCACGTCCCGTCGTAGTTCAAGTTGGGGAATAGGTTCACCATGACCACGTCTGGTCGTGAGTCTTGAACGAGGACCATCTCTATGGTCTCTCGACTTTCCGGAGGACCGAGATCGGTCTCGATCACTCCAAGAGTGGCGCTACCCTCAGCAGTAGGCTCATTTGGATCGGCGTTGTCCTTCACAAAGACATAAACTCCTTCCGTTCTCCTTTTCTAGTTGCTTGACAAATCTAGAAGTGGCGTAAACTGTGAAAGCTTTCTTGTCGTAATAAAAGGTACCTTGGCCTTGCGAGGTTTGCGCTTAAGAGGTTAATTTGCTTGACCTCCTCGACCGCTTCAACCTCGGCTTCAAGCTCAAGGCTATGTCGACCACAGTGCTTTGTAGAGGATCCGTCGAAGGGCTAGAACTCGAGCTTGCTCCTCCTTGTCGTGACTCTTGTAAGTCGGCGTCTCTTGACGGGAGGAGCCGAGCCTTTGTCTTTGTCAACTCTGCACCGATGGTTATCAAGATGATTTCTTCGTCGTCCCGACGATTTTCCATACCTACTTTCTGTAAAGCAAAATAGAAAAAGAAGAATTACTAACTGGTCGTAAGACCTTCTACGACCAGTATCAAGTCGTAAGTTTTTCTACGACCTTTCCTCGACCGTAAGATTTTCTACGGTCACTACTAAGTTGTAAGTTTTTCTACAACATTTCTCTAGTCGTAAGTTCTTTCTACGACTATGAAGTCCTAAGGATAAAATCAACTACTGATTACCTTTAGGCGAACTATCCTTTCCTCTGCGGATCTGACGCAAGGATCTTAGGAACCGCCACACTAAGTGGCGGAGGCTTCTCACAAACGAAGTCGACTCTAACGTCAATCTCCGTGGGTGAAAGATCTGTTTAAGCAGATAAAGGCATTCTTTAAACAACTTTGCAGAAGACCAAACCGAGAGCTAAGTCGAAAAACTACTTACCTCCCCGTAGTCCCCGGTCGGGTCTTTTGGCCCGTGTACCTCCACATAGGAGGCACTCGCTTCTTCAAAGGACTAATTCGACGTGTGATGAAATCCTTCACCACATGCCATCCATCAACCCCTCGCTTTCAAATCTTTGATGGCTTGAATATAGGGGCAATTCGATTGATATCCCGGGAGTCGAATCCTGGAAGCTTTTTCTGCACCTTCCTTCAAAGAAAGATCTTCGGAGGTGACTTTCGAAGAAAACCACCTCTTCCTCCACAACGGCCATGAGGACCGAGTGAACATCTGAATATACTCCTTCGACTTCCGTCATGGAGCTTCAAACCACAACTTCCAAATATCCTGTTTGTCGAGCCATTCCAGTAGAAATATTGAAAAGCTCAAGATCCGCTGGAATTCAGTCACGCCTCACACGGATATCTGAATCGCTCGGATGGTGATGGAATTAGGACCAAGGTTCACCAATTCCACTCCAAAATGCTCGAGTATCAATGTGAAAAGGGTGAAGCAGTGTAATCGAAGACCACACTCACAATCGCTCGAAGACGGGATTTGTCCTTCCTCCCCGACGGCCATTGTTGCTTATGCGCCGAACCACTCCACAAGAACTTTCTCCGAATCTTCCCAATTGACAAGGGTTTGCATCTTCGCCAGATCCATCTCCGACTCGGCCCATTCGGAAACTCTCCGGCCATTTTTCTCGTGAAGAGGAGATTTTCGAATGAGTTGGTGGCGGAGAAGACAAGAACTTGATGAACAAGATAATGATTTGGGAAAGGTAAGATCTTAGGTTTTACCCCGGTAGGTATTTATGACCACGCACCTTGAGCCGGGCGTGACATTCCAAGGGTCGCCATGTCCTCTGAACCGCTTCAACAGAACAAAGCTAATGGACGCCCTTTGAGGTTCCCCAAGTGTCCGCTCGAGAAAATCAGTTTTGCGTTTACACCTCAAGCGAAATTACTTTCTTGGTTAGATCTTTTCAACCAAAGGAAATGATAATCGGAAAGTTCTTTCTTCCGATCACTATACTACGACCACCTCGTGATCGTAGGAATGCTTTTACGACTACTTAATAGTCGTAGGTAATTTTCTTGACCAAGCATATTTCTGGTCAAAGTAGTATATAATCGAAGAGTTTTTCCTTCGACTATTTTTCTACGATCCTCTCGTGGTCGTAAGACCATCTATAACTCCTTTACCAAGTAAGTTGCTTTCACTTGAAGCTGGGGGCTAGATGACGAGGATATAATAATCCTCATTTTATCTTTTATCTATAATTCTTATTATAGGTAAATATGACGTCATGTGGACCCTGAGTATACCCCTTAATGTTATGAGGGAAGAGCCTAATGGGTGGTCGTAAGTTCTTCTACGACCACCCCCATAGTCGTAAGTTATGCTACGACTACCCCCATAGTCGTAAGATATGCTACGACTATCCCATAATCGTAAGTCTTGCTACGACTACCTCATAGTCGTAGGCTCCTCTCGACTAGGTCAACTACGACCACCTTATGATCAAATAAACCTACTGAGACAAGTGGGTCTTCTTGATTAAGGGATTCAAACAAGTCATCATCTGTTATGTTATTCTCATGAGTAATGGCACGTAATACTCCATTATCTACGGTATATAGTACATTTAATGCGTGGAGGAGTTAATACACGGTGATTATTACTAACGTCTTGAATTCACGGAGGTAATGAGGCGCTTTATCTCGAGTAACTGCCGCCCTTCATGTACTATAAAAGGCAAGAATCGAGAAAGGAAGAGGAGGAATCGCCATCGGAAGACAAGTACTATCTGTAATAGTCTTAGTTTTTCCCGATTGTTCAAAATACACTCAATACCATACACACACAGGAGTAGGGTTGTTATTCTCTCCGGAGAAGGCCTGAACCTGTATAAAAATCCCTGTGTCAATCTCTTTGCGTGATTCCATTCTAGGAGACCCTCCGAATCAAACAATCTTTACGTAAGTTCGGTTCTATAACACCGACAAGAACCCTTGGTATAATTTATTTAAGATCTGTTGCAACACAGTGACACTCTACTAGTAAAACACCTGCAGGCACCAACCCTAGACTTGCACGGATCTTGATGCAATCCACACAAATTTTTCTTCCATAAGTCGCACATTATTTGCCCTAGCACAATCAAACGGTCTCGAGTCCGAAGTCCAAACCCATCCGCCTATCAATAACCCCTCCACGGCTCCACCCATGGGGAACTCCCGCCGCCCGGCCGCCGCCGCAGCGGCGGTGGCGCGGGCGTCGGACCTGGAGGTGGGCTTCGCGAAGCTTCAGGGCGAGGACTTCGAGTATTACATGCAGACTTACTCCATCATCCTCGGCCGCCACAGCCGCAAGAAGCACCAGCACGGGGACGCCGCCCCGAACGACGTGGACGTGGACCTTGGCATCCTCGGCGGCGGCATGAACGTCTCCCGCCGCCACGCGCGCATCTTCTACGACTTTGCGCGCCGCCGCTTCGCCCTCGAGGTGCTCGGCAAGAACGGCTGCCTTGTCGAGGGCGTCCTGCACGTGCCAGGCTCGCCCCACGTCAAGCTCGACTCCCAGGACCTCCTCCAGATGGGCGACGCGCAGTTCTACTTCCTTCTCCCCTCCCGCTCCGTGTTCGACACGGACGCCGCGAGCCGCGCCGCCGTCCCGCGCGTGCTTCCGGCTCCATCTGACGAGGAGGAGGAGGAGGAGGAGGAGGAGGAGGATGGTGCAGAAGAGCAAGAAGAGGCGGAGGTGGCGGCGAAGCGGTCGAGGAACGGAGAGGCCGGGGGACGCGTTGGTCGGTATCGGAATCTTGCGTTTCCTGATTTCTATGGAATTGCAGAAACTCTCTTTTCTTTATTGATATTTGATTGCGGCGGCTTAAGATTGTGTTTGCAACGATAGGTAAAATTGGTAGGATGTCACAGATGTTGATCCTTTAGGTGGAGCTCTTCCTGCATGTGCCAATTGGTGAATTGGATGGAACAATTAGTAGTAAAGGGGCTGCATGGTGTGACATTTGCATTGTTATGTATTGGTTGCTATCTGTATAGGCTTAGTTGTTGTAGCGACTAGGTGATTGTTGGGTCGAATTGTTCTTCCTGTGCGTGTGAATTGGATTATGAGAATGGATTGGAATAGGAACATAAGGATGACTCTGTTTTCTTGTCAAAATGAGGTTAGGGGTCACGATTTTGAATGGGTGGCAATTTGAAACAAATTAGGATGGATGTTGAGTTTTGTTGATAGTATTATGTGGTTGCTATTTGTTTGCCTGCGCATTGATTTTCTGTTTGGAGATTAGAAAGAACCTGTCTTATTGGTATTATGTGAGTTGTGACGCTAGCATATTCATCATGCCGAGTCAAGGATTTAAGAAGGTTTGACTGCTGTGGAAATCTGTAACTTATGCATGGTGAGTTGGTGACTGAAATGTGGTATATGTCATTAGAAATTTATGCTATATGTTTGTCTATCTTTTGTTTTGTGGGTATATAGAAGAGATATTGACTATTGTGGCTGCAAAGGGATGACTGGAGAATGGACTTATATGTTATTCGAGAAATCTCCACTTTTTGAGAGATTGTTTCAGTTATTGATTTATTATTATATGTGCTTTTGGCAGTTCTTTCTTGTAAATTATTTCTTTTGTGATGTTAGAATGGGTAGCTGGAGGCCATGGCTATTTATGGGCAGGTTTCAACATGCTGCTCTTGTCATTCTGTTTTGTTCTTTGAATTACTCTACACATCCAAACTCTTGGATTGACGCATTCCTTTCTGTGAGACTTTTCTTGAATGATGAATTGTGTCGATTATGCTAGATTAGTTGTGTATAAAGTATTGAGGAAATTGGAATCGATATGTAAAATAGATTTCAAGTTTCATTTTTCCATGAGAAGATATAATCTGATCTACGGAACTATTGGACTCTTTTATGCTTAGGATAATAATAGGCATTATATGTAGTTTCTTAGATTGCTCGTTACGCTACATACTTCTCAAGTGTGATTATGCAACAGTACATGCTGTAATTTCACAAGTGTAGGTTCTTGAGATGTTGCAGTGCCCATAAATCTTTCTCTTATTAGTGAAGATACTAGCTCATAATATGGCTATCAAATGAATATGCAAGTGGCGCACAGGTCAATCCAACACATTATTGCATTTTTTTTCATACGCTAATGCTTTACAATGAATGAATTCTGAATAAAATTATCAGTATTTAGATTGTGTTTTTATGTACTGTAAATTCTTGCTGAGTGGGTTTTGGGGAAAGGAAGGTTACGATTAATTGGAAAAATATGATGTGATTTGAATTGTTAAAATGAAATAGACATCAGGACGGTTTGTTGGGAGATTGTTTCTGTCATGCCCTTGGGGTAAAGAACACAACGGGTACATATGTTTGGTTGGTAGCTCCGGCCCTGGCTTGCGCCCAGGAGCCATGTTGGCGAGAGGAGGAAGAATGTGTGCAGGAGGAGGGCGCACCAAAGACTAGGAAAAGACGAAGAGGGATAGGGAGATTAGAGATAAGTTCTTGCTTGCCCTTTATTGGGTAACAGGATCCCTTATACAGAGGGTTTGCCTAACAGACTGAACTAGAGATATAATGAAACACTAAAGTATCTGGAAACTAATCTTAACTCTTAGTTCTAACTAAACTCAAAACTCTCCTAATTTCATGGGCAAGGCCTGGGCAAGCCGCCAGCCTCAGGCTGTGCTATCCTTGTCCTGTACATCAGTGGCTGTAGGGGCTGTGGTTCCACCACAACGATGCTAATCAGGAATTCCCCACATGACAGTTTCTTCGGTATATATTTGATCCCTGAAGTGAGAACACAAGCCTGTGATGCTAGTGAGACATTAAGTAGATTGAAAACCTGATCACTCTGTTTTACTGAAAGTGATTTGTATACATGCTTTGTGCAAAGTTGTCCTGTCATATGGTACAATCAATAGATGATAGTTGTAGTGTTGAAAGTTAAGTATGGATCATTGACAATTGTCATTGTAATTTGCAGTGCTAATGAAATACTTGTCCCCATTAGCGTGTTCTCAATTGAAATAGAATTGAGACCTAAGTTTGCCCAAAATACATTTGCAGAACCCAAACATTATTAGTTTTCTATTGCTGTAGGCCTGTAGGTATCAATTGTGGATCAAGAAGAGCAACAATGCAATTGATGGAACATGAAGTGGCTTAGTCACCATTGGCAATTATCATTACAATTTGCCAAATTGTGCCCATTTTTTCTTGTTTTCACTTGAAAGAGAATCAAGATCTAAATTTGCTTGAAATATATGTGCGGAATCGAAACATAGGTTTTTTTCTTTAGGCACTAGGTATAACTCTCCCATTTCATTTATTCACCAATTTTAGTGGAATTGCATTTGTTTACTTCATTTCATGACATCACATGCTAACATATTTTTTTTTAAAAAAAAATCACATTATCCTCAAATTATTTTGAGCATGCTAATGACAATTCAGCTGTTTTATAATTTTGTGCAGCAAGAAGGTCAGAGGCAGGATCAAAGGGTTACAGGGAAGCAGATAATCAACAACTGTTGCAGTTGGAAGAGAAAGACGTTATCTCATCAACTGCTACTGTTTTATCTGATCTCTGTGGACATCAGGAATGGGTGCCTATGAACATGCTTCATGAAGTGGTAATTTTCTCTGTTTTGTTTTTACAGATTTTCTCATAAAAAAGGACAGTATGCATCAGATGTCTAAAAATGTTATCCTGATAAGTCATTTCACTACCAGATAATCAGATGAAAATATTGTGGGCATCAGCTGTCCTTAGATTACTCGTTATTTTAAGGTCGCATAAATCAACACCACCATATATACGGTCAGCATTGGTAACAAACCTGGGTGACCAAAGTCGTAATGTTCAGCTTGTTTCTATTTATAAACTGAGCCCAGTAAGGCCACAGCCCTCAAATATTTTTCCGTTCATTATTGAAAAAAGTTCATAGAAGACATCATATTTCCTTCCGAGCTATTAACCCCATCTTTCAAGTTAAAAATAGGATACGTTCCCTTAACCAAGATCTGATGCTTGCTGGTCTGCCACCCCTTTCCCTTTCATTAGTACTAGCCCTGTAGCCCACTAGCTGCCACTCTACTTTCTTAGCTTGTGGTTGCAATTGATTTGAGTTGGCTTGACTTATACTCTCTCTGTTCTTAACAAATGATGTTTTATTTTTTTTAATGATCTTCAAGGTACAAGTTTTACCATTATTCCCCTTTTCAAAACAAAAAGTTTGACAATTATTTTCTTAATACAATATTACTCAAGTACTCCCTCCATAAATGTATGATATTGTAGACTTGTTTTCTTGTTCAAGAATGTATGACACTTTATAATTTTGAGGAGAATGTTTCATGGCATTTCCTATTATGCCTTCACCTTCCATAAATGACTTAACCAGCTTACCTACCCATACTAAATACCACTTCACAGATGTTCACTCAGTCAACAAAACTATGGTGTGCATACTCTCCTTATTGACCATAACTGACTGCAATTCTCAAAGTATGACTATTGGACTACTAATATCCATGAGTATATATGGCCATGGACTAGTACTACTAGCGCTACTCGATAGTGATCTGGGAAGAACAATGGACAAGCAATAAAATGAGAACAATTTGCAGCAAGTGGAGGAAACGGACTCGGTATTGTTTCCCTGCATAGCAGCGCAACTGTGCGAGAGATGAGGATGGTGAAGGCAGCAAACCAACAACCACGACGATGCATGGCTCCATGCTCGAGCTCCCGATGCCGATGATGGCTATCACCATCGTCACATGAACATTGAAATGGGAGGTCTTGTTCAGTTGAGCATTCACATTCAACAACGCTGGGAGGTGTGAAATTATTGTCCATGCATGCATTGTTTGACGAGAAAAGGGGCAGATGGAGTATTGTGCACAGTTAACATGCATTTAACATTATGCTCTTTAGTCAGCACAAAAAGTACTCCTTAATCCTAGTGCCAAAGGCTAAAACGTCATACAAAGATGTTGAACATAGGGAGTACTGTTCATGGCAGAATTTTCTATTTGTCCATTGTACATACTTCTATATATTTTAGTGATCTACATGCATCCTAGAACAGTGGGAGTAGCTTCTTCAAATGAGCCAAGCAAAGTCTAACTAACTTGCTTTGTTTTGGCTAAGATGTATATGGAGGTATCATGCACTATGTGGGATCAGTGTTCCCCTAGACGTTAGGTGCTAGTCGGGCGGTAGACCAGTGTCTAATTGCTACCTAGGCGGGGCTAGGCGGCGGCCTAGGCGGGATAAATCTGTTAGGCGGCCTAGGCGGGAGGGCTGCACCTAGCGCCTAGGTGGTCTAGGCGGACACCTAAGGGAACACTGTGTGGGATTGGATATAGCTTTGACTCAACATGCAGCTGCAAATATCCTTGCTACAACTGATGAGATTAGACTTGATTCTAGTGTCAAAATTTTCTTGGAAGTATTACTTGACCTCATCCCCTATTTTATTCTGACAATCCACGACAGAATGAATTATCAAAGGTTTGTCCACCCGCCCCATGAAGTAGCTTCTTAGCAGTGGACCAGAATTGAAGTGACAAATTGACAATGACCTAGAATCATCCCCCCAAAACGATGTAATATTTGCAGTTCTTTTAAGCTCAGAGCATTGTTTAGGACAAAAATAACCTTGTGGCATTGTTAAGGTACGTAGGCACGTAGCTGTATAATCATGCAAATATGTCCCAACATTTCGAACCCTAAAACCTGTACTTTGCCCCTTTTTTTTAATCAGCTGGTCAACCTGTGAGTCTGGGTTTTCATCTGATAATACATAGTAATAAGTTATTTACTTGCTATTAATGATTCTTGCTGGCTGTTTCAACTTTTCTATTGCTCCTGATTGGAAACCTTCTGTTTCACTGTATCCTTTGAAAAAAAAATAGCTTGTGTTCTGCTGGAAACAGGACACACTTGGCTAGCATTTAGTAATTTGAAGCCAACAACTTTATGTATGGTGATAAATGTCTAGTTTACATTGCAACATCTGAATCAGCCAAATTGGCAGCTGCCAAAGGCGGTTACTATGATCTGCTTAGTGCTTAGTCTTTACTAGTAATCTGCTAGAAGCTGGTACTTGCTACCAGCAACTGCTCCAGTACTGGTTTTATGAAGCCTGGAATACTTTTTATTTGTTAATCTCAGGGTGGGATGTTCACTGATAGTTCAATTTGGGTAGTCTAGGGTGTGCTGCTTTGTTGGGTTTGGTTCCGGGGTAGTTTTGGGGCTCTGCCTGATATCTGTGCTAATCAGATTACCCCAATAAATTATGTAGGCATGTTTTGAACAGCTAGATATTATTTTGTGCTTCCACTTGGATGAATTTGTCATATTCAATTCCCTGTAATATTTATGTGATTATGCTCTGCAAACTTTTGATACTTGTTCATATACGTTGTATCTATTTCCGGTCATTCTGACAATCATATTCTTGTTGTAGATGTCTGAAAAGTATGGCAACTTATGGCACCACAACAGGGTGCGGAAATATTTGACATCGGAAGACTGGCCCGAGAGTGAAACTGTTGGTAGACCATGGCATGGACTTTCAGTGTTGCTAAGAAAGTACCCAGAGCACTTTGTGATCAACATAAGGAATGCAGGGGGGCAGAGCACGGAGTTTGTCTCTTTGGTTTCGCTGCAACCTTGAGAAGTTTCGAAAGCTTTCCTCATGTGTACAGCTTGGAGTATCTTTTTTTGCTGCTATTGTAAACAGTGAAATTAGCTACAGGGTAGGAAGGGATTTGCCTGTTAGGTCTTGTCTTCGTTTTGTTCATGTTTAAATCGATACGCATGCATTGTGGAGAGGAATTACCTTTGTACATTGCCAAAATGCTGCAAGTTAATATATTTCTTGATCTGGCTATGGTTTAGTTGTGATTTGTAATGCTTTTGAGTGGGAGACGATTCTTTGTGGCCCAGGCCGAGATCGAGGGCGTTTTTCCGCTTTGGTAGGTGTTGTGGGGAAAGGTTATTGAAAGTTGTGTAACTGCTTGTCGCATGGGGAAGGGCTTGTTGCTATCCCTAAAAGTGAGAACACAATTTTGAAAGCAAATTGAGCTTAAGTTTTGGCTACTGGATCCGAATATACAAATCTGAACACTCTGTGTATACTGTACTAGTCTAGAATTACGTTAGTGCACACAGTGGTAACATCGATGAACATCAATCCATACTAGCAATTAAAAGGAACAAACGATTAAATTTGATAAGCAAATAAGAGTGTTGACCTTATGGTCTAGTTTATACTTATTCAACCACGCATGGCTTAGGCAAATAAAGAGAAATAGCAGCAGCGGAACAAAAAGCAAACTTCAACGGAACCTATCACGTGCCACAGGCAACTGACTGGGAACAAGATCTAATGATCAACCTCGTCGAATACACCTCTAATGCACAAGTTGACTCCAATTCTTCATCTGAATGATGATTATAGCAACAGTCAGCATATCTAGTACTCAGCAAGTTGTACTACATAATGCAATTATAAATGATGACTTATTCCAAAGGAAATGACTTCTATTGTTGTTTTGCAAAAAAACAATAATTGCAATTGAATATGAATAATAGATTGAAAGCGTAAGTTAAAACAACAACAATAACAAGTAACAAGTGTTTCCATAAAGTTCATAAAGATTGATTCAATTCTTTCACACAGTTTCCCTCCTATAAGGTTTTATAAAATCTACCCTTCAGGTAAATCACTGAGCATGTCCATAACCGAGGACGCGGCTATTCGAATATGTTATTAACACTCTGCAGAGGTTGTACAACTTTACCTGTAAGATATAACCAGTGCGGTCAATACCAATCATAGCAAAACCTTTCAAAAACTTTATCTTGACAATTGACCCTCCCGATGTGCATACAGCCAGCACCAAACTTCACTCAGCTCGTTGGCCCGACGCACACCGTTGGACATGTAAATGGCAAACCATCCATAGATGTGACTGTACCAAGTAGTCCATACCTCCTCCACCCATCACTGAGCACTTAATCTACCCTTTGAGTAGTCAATGTTGAGACTCCATAACTTATTAAGCTAGGCTTGTCCCATATCAGGCTTGAGGTAGTACAATATGGCTCAGTTCAATGACACAAAGTTAAGTCCTTAATTGACCAAGACGAGACTGCCAAACTACATTGAGTCACCAAAATTCATATTTTCTAAACACAAAGTCCACCATGCCACAATCATTTTCGCTCGCCTCATTCTAAATATTTTTCCCGCCATGTTGATTAAGTGCAACTCATGCCATCAACAAGTGACAACATACAACACACAACTTTTCGCAAAGATGTTTTATAATCACTTAGTCAAGTATGGGATTAACATTTCGAAATGACATTAATGACCCATTGCAAGGCTAAGCATGCTAACTGTCTCTAACCAACCCACGTTGGTGCTAAGATAATACGAACTAGTACTTCAACCAAGCTAGGGTGACATAGGAAAGTGAGTTGCATAAGTAACACCAACATAAGGAAAGCATTTGATAATTGAATTAGCAATGCAATAATTTGAATCAAAATAGTTTTGTAAAACTGGGTGCAACATGATAAAATAAAAACTTCCATTGGTACAACTCTTGCTCTTGGCCTTGGTCTTGATCTTGAGCAAATCCCCCTTCCTCGAACGCTTCCAAAGTATCGACGTCTAACGCAACGAGAGAGAAGAAACATAAATAAATAGTAAAAATAGATAAAACAAACTCCAAAAATTATAATAAAAATACTAGAAGTTAGAGATCCATTTTAGATGAATTTAGAAACTTGAACGAGCACAATCGGAGTTCGTATGAGGAAGAACGGGCCCTTGAAAGTTGATCGGCTGGGAAATTCGGGGAAAAAGAAAAAGGAGAGAGAAAACTAACAAGTGGGACCTATTGGAAAGATAATTTCTAGAAATTAAAATAATTCCCCAAAATTAAATGAGTCACTAACAGACGAGACCCACGGTTTATGGATTGGGTTCACGGGCTTAGTTCACGGTCTACGGTGGACTCGGTCCATGGACTGAGGTTTAGACATGTGGACTCCATATGTGAGTGGTTTGGTTCACTGTGGACCAAGTCCACATGGGTTTGGATTTGGGGCGTGGGCACGGATGGCAACTGACTCAGCGGCGGGGTTGACATGGTGCACACGTGGCGCTGAGGTGCCGGCCACATTGATGACATGTCGACGGTGACGGCGGGCTTGCGACAACGACGGTGAATGGCAGTTAATGGAGTGCACCTATGACATCACCGTGCCTCGGAGAATACATCTGACGGCTTGGATGGAACTGGATCGGCCAACAAGGTGCTCGACAGAGATGATGGCGACGATGGTGGCTAAGGGTGAACTACGCAACGGCGAAGGAGGGCTCCGGCGAGGGCTTGGACACACGCACTTGGTTCTTGGGGTCTAGGCGATGCAAACGGGCGGCGTGCAAGGACCAATGGTCATCGGCGGTGATGGCAAAAAAGTGCGACGACGTGGGCTCGACAGCGCTAGGCTGCTACAGGGCTTCTCTAGCGAAGAGGGTGCGCGCACGGGGTAGAACACGGCAAGGCGGTTCCGATGGTGTAGACAACAGTGGCGAGAGCTCACTGACGGTGATAGAATCGAACAAACACGACGATGGCGGCGCTAGGGCTAGATCTTCAAATCCGATGGAACAATGGCGGATTAGGGCTTCGGGTCTTAGGGAACTGGTGGCGGGGTCAAGCGGTTGGGTTTTGACGTGAACGTCGAGGGTTTAAATAGAATAGGGCGACCGGGCGGCGAGGAGTGTCCATGTTCGGCATGGTTGTGGTGTCTAGTTCGCGCACGGGACGGAGTCCAGCGTGGAGATGAAGATGGTCTATCAGCAGCCCCATCGTCGCGATGACAATGAGTAGCGAGGATGCGTAGCGAGCATAGGTGCGACTAGCGGGCCCCATCGGCCCCCCTCGTTGTTTTGCTTCAGAATCTTCAAACAAAAGACTGGAGCTTGTGACTTTGGATGGATGCCACTTGATTAATTCTCTCTATGCAAAAAAAAAACCTTGTGCATTAGTGCAATCAGAATTAATTCTCAAGAGAGATACAATTGACTTGAATCACTTGATTGAAAATGACAATTCCCAACTATCTAGATGAATGTCATATGATACATGATAATAATGAAGGAGAAAATGTAAGCTCAAGACACCATCATAATAGATATTCTCAGTTGGTCAAAGCCAAAGGCTGAAGCACCAATATATAGTTATGCTCTAGACTATAAACACTATTTTATGCAGTAGGGATAAAAAAAATAACCTGCATGTCCTAAAAATGTATGTAGACAAGTCCTTCCTTTCCAAAGTTTAATAGTGGAATCACTTGAACCTATACAAAAGGGAAAAAGAAATAAATTATTAGTCTTCAGTTTTATATTATCATTTAGGATCATGACAATTACTTGAACCTATACAAAATGTATGTAAACAAGATTATATAAAATACATTATCACTCTTCAGTTTTCTGTTGTTTAGATTATTAGAATCACAACAAATATGTTGTTCCTTGGTGATCAAGCCATCAGATTATTAGCATGCTAGCATTTCTCTTCCTCATTCCTAGTTGTTCCTTGGTGAGTGAAAAATAAAATGGTAGCAAGGAAAATCGGATGGCTCAATACTGGCTTGACGAGGATCTAATAATCCTTATTTATTTATTTATCTGTAATTCTAATAATCCTCATTTATTTAATGTTTATAAGGGAGAGGTTAAGCTACCTAGTCGTAAACCACTCCATGGTCGTAAGACTTCCTACGACCATGGTATAGTCGTAAGCCTTCCTGCGACTATCGAGCAGTCGTAAGATCATCTACGACTCGGTTGGCTACGACCAGCCTAGCTTTGACAACCCTGTAATTGATAAGGTTTGCTAACTTGTGAGCCTAATCAGTTAGGGAATATTATGCGCCATGCTTAACGCATGGGGTACTTAATATACATTGCTACTCTCTATGAGTAACCACATGAATTACTTCGGTCTTTGACAACAACTGATTAGCAATGTGTGGATGCCACGTCCCTGGCAACAACTTCCATCTAGCGGTTCATCGATTGGACCGTTCGGACGTCTCTTCATCTGAAGCAACTGCCACCTCTTCATACGTTATATAATGTTGAAGTCAAAAGGCAGAGAGGAGAACAAGAGCAGACGCAATCAGGAGCACAAGACATTAGACCTTAGTCTTTCTCTTGATCTGTAACCAGCATACTCAATATAGCCACACAGGAGTAGGGTTGTTATTCTCTCTAGAGAAGGGCCAAACCTGTATAAATCCCCGTGTCATTCTCTGTGTGATTCTTATTTAGGAGAGCCCCCGAATCAAATAATCATACGTAAGATCGGTTCTAGATCACCAACAGTTGGCGTCGTCCGTGGGGATTATCTCCGTTGATTCCTTGTCAACAAATTCTCTTTAGTTCCAAATGCTTCCATGGCAGGAGGGTGGAACGAGGAGGATTGGTTCGACTTGGCCGACTACGCAGACATCGACATGGATGCCGGCTTTGACTACGAGCCGAGTATCGTTTCATCCGATGGTAATGTCGCCTCCAGAGATCATTCGCCGGATCCAAGAGAGCATGCCACCGATGGAGTTGAGGAGGAATCCTTTTCCCCCACAACAGTACGTCCAACTGAGGGACCAGTTTCCTCAGAGGGCAAGGGTCCATCCGACCACAATCAGGACTACAACCGGACAGGCTCACAGCACGACGAGGCTCTCCCTCCGAATGTTCAAGTCCGCCTAAGGCAGTCCGACCTGGCGAGGCAAACCCTGGAAGCCATCATTCTGGGACTCCATCAACATCTAGTGGTCGTAACTCTGTGGCTACCCTCACAAAGGACATGGGGGAGCACCCTATTCCTACGAGTTTGACCACACGTTCGTAGGGCTCACCTGCAGATACAAATGATTATAACCTGGAGTTCCCCTTCCTGGAGGAGTTTACTCCAAGTCACCAGATGGTATCATTTGACCACTCTTCAATCAAGGAGGCCTCAAACGCGAGTAGAGATCATACATAGGAGATCTTCGCCCTCCTCTTAGATCATGATCTCTCTCTTGGAAGCAGGCTTGAGGATGCTCCTTACCGATCACACCCTATGACCCCTCGTGGCAATGATGAGGATGCCTCCACCAATGAATGGGATCAGCACTCTGATGAGCGTGGGAGAAATCCTTGAAATAATCGTACTCCATTAAGGTAAACTCAAAGATTAGATGTTGATGATCCTGAGACAACCCGAAGGAGAAGGATGAAGGCTTAGAGAAATTTACCTAGGTGCGTTCAATATCAGTCAGAGGAGGCTCAAGAACTCCAGCACATAAATGATCTTCTCAAGAACCCAACTCAAGAACTCGCACGAGCACCAGGGTACGACCTCTTCACTGAAGAGATCGGGTGAAGGCTCCGGAGCATGATGGCGAGACTTGAGCATCCTCCCCGACATCATTATGGAAGTTGTAGCGGTACGACTCCATCGACTACTAGTCGTTCGAACAACTCGCCTCATGGAATTCAGCGCGACAACAGGTTACGTCGTTCCCCTAACCTTTACTCCAGTTAGAGAAGAGTTCTTCGAACATCTTATGATCGACAAGCTCCTGGGGGAGATGATCGTTCACTGTTACGACCCAGAAATCTACAACGGCAGATGGAATACGAGGAGTATTACTTTCGTAGGACTGAGACCTATCATAGGTCGGGTCCACCCACGACTGGGTATCGATGTCTATGATCACCTGGTGATATCAACCCTTATTTTCTATAGAGAAGGCGATATGATGTCATTACTGGATGTCGGGCGTTCTCGCCTGATCTCCGAGTTGTTCGCTGACCGCCGCGGTTTCAAACAGTGAACATGGAGAAATTTGATAGGTCACAAAATCCCATCGAATTCCTTCAGATCTATACAACCGCTGTCTGAGCAACAGCAGTAGCAGGGCATGTCATGGCGAATTACCTTCCAACTGTACTCGAATGGTCCGCTCGATCATGGTTGCTAAACCAACCACTCGAGTCGATCTATTCGTGGCAACACCTCTGCGACTTTCTGTTGGCCAACTTTCAGGGCATTTACAATCACCCTGAAAAGGAGGACAACCTGCATAGGATGAGACAAAATGGCCACGAGACTTTATGCTAATTCATCAAGCGTTTCAGTCAGGTTCGTAATTCGATTCCAGAGGTTTCTGACTCATCTATTATTAGGGCCTTTAAGCAAGGAGTCCATAGCAGAAAGATTACGGAGGACATCGCTTTGAATCCCCCAGCTATAGTCGCTGAGCTCTTCGAGATGGTCGATCGATATGCGACTGCTGCTGAAGCAGTCGAGTGGAACGAAACCATCGATCAGGATGACAACGATCCTATGGAAGCGGGCAAAAGAAATAAGAAGAAGGATAAGAAGGTCAAGAAATCCAAGAACAAGGCGAAGGGTCAAAAACCTCAAGTCAACAGTTCCAAGGATGTCTTGGCCATAAGCGATAAGGAGCCACGAAGTTCCAAGACATCCTCTGAATGGGGCAAAGGTAAGGGCCCCGAGGGAAGAATGAAAAGCTTAGGTGGTGTTCTTTCCATAAAAAGGAAGGACACGACCTTCGTAGCTGCTGGGTTTTTCAAAGAAAACTTGAGGACTACTACACCAGCAAAGGACCACTCCCTACAATCGAGGAGGTAGGACAAATAAGTAATCGTAAGCAGTTGCATGATGATGAGGAGATGTCGTTCTAGGATCCGAAGCATACCATCGACCACATCTTTAGAGGACCTTCGGCATACGAGTCAAAACGATAGTTCAAAGCCGTCGTACGAGAGGTAAACTCTATTGACCCTACTCTTGTCATTAAAACACTGAAGTGGTCGAAAGTTCCCATCTCTTTTGAGAAGGCAGACTGTTCGATCCCTTCCACTCGACCAAGTCGATATTCGATCATGGTCAAGCCCACCATCAACAACTGTCGAGTGAAATGTGTGTTAGTTGATGGTGGCAATTCGTTAAATATTCTATTTACAAGTGCCCTGGATGAGATGCAAGTACCTCGGACCAGAATAAAACATGTACGATACTCATTCCATGGGATCGTACCAGGATCTTCGGCTAAACCCATTGGCCAAGTTTCTCTTTATGTCACGTTTGGTTCTCCAAGCAATTTCAGGACAGAGAAAATATCCTTTGATGTGGTCGATTTCGATACAGCGTATAATGTCATACTCGGACGACCGACTTTGGCACGATTCTTAATGGCTGCTCACTACGGGTATCAATGTCTTAAGATGCCAGGTCCCAAAGGAGTGATCACAGTACGCTGTGACAAGAAGATGTCGCTTACATGCGACCACAAGTCACTCGAGATGGTTGGCCAGATACCGACTCAAGAAGCAAGCAAGGGGCAGCCTTCGACCAAGCAGTCAAAGCCTAAAGCTGCGCCAAAGCCGAATGATCAAGTCAAGGAAGTCCCTCTGAATTCAGAGCAGCCCTCGAAGACTGTTCGCATCGGGGTCACTTCCGACCTCAAATAGGAAGATGCCCTCATTACTTTCCTCCGAGCTAACGCAGATGTCTTCACGTGGCAAGCATCCGACATGTCCAGAGTCCCCAGGGAAGTGATCGAGCCCAGGCTAGCTCTACGGCCTGACAAGAAACCCGTAAAATAAAAATTACGGAGATTTGCACCTAATCGACGAGAAGCCATCAAATCAGAATTGGACAAGTTACTTAGAGCAGGCTTTATAAGAGAAGTCGACCACCCAGAATAGTTGGCTAACCCTGTAATGGTTAGAAAGTCTAACGGTAAGTGGCGCATGTGTGTAGACTTTACTGATCTCAACAAACCTTGTCCAAAAGATGATTTTCCTTAAACTCGTATCGATCAGTTGATTGATTCTACTGCTGGTTGTGAAGTATTAAGTTTTCTAGATGCATACTCTGGTTATCATCAGATTAGTATGTGTTTAGATGATGAAGAAAAGACCGCATTTATTACACGATTTGGAATATTTTGCTATGTCAAAATACCATTTGTTCTAAAAAATGTTGGCGCTTCTTTTCAATGCTTGATGCAAGCGACATTTTCACCTCAACTAGGCCAAAATTTGGAAGCTTATGTTGATGATCTATTCGTACAAAGCATCAAGCAACTTAATCATATTTCTGACCTGTAAGAAACATTCGACAACCTCAGAAAACACCGCTTGAAACTCAATCCCGAAAAGTGCGTGTTCGGAGTCTCTTTAGGAAAATTGCTTGGATTCCTTATCGTTTCACGAGGAATTGAAGAAAATCTTGATAAGATAAAGGCCACTGAAACATGCGCCCTCTGACCACGAAGAAAGAAGTCTAGAAACTCATAGGGTGCATGGCGGCTTTAAGTCGTTTCAATGCACGACTGGGAGAAAAAGACCTTCCTTTATTCAAACTTCTAAGGAAATATGAGGGTTTAGAGTGGTCAGAAGAGGCAAACACAGCCTTTGAGGATGTCAAGAGGTATCTTATGAGTGCTTCTATTTTGGTTTCTCCAAAACCTAGAAGAGGCAATCTTAATTTATCTAGTTGCCATGCCACAAGCACTGAGCGTAGTACTGGTCACAGAACGTGAAAACGTTCAACGACCGGTTTACTACTTACGTGAAGTTTTACACGGGTCTAAGGAGTGATACCCTCAGGTTCAAAAACTTCTATATGCCCTCCTCATGTCTTCGAGAAAAATGGAGCATTATTTTCAAGTGCACAAGAAAATTGTGTCGTCTGAGTTTCCCTTAGGAGTGGTCCTTCAGAACATGGAAGCAGCGGGACGCATAGCAAAATGGTCAGTAGAACTTGGGGAGTTCAACCTCCATTTGGTGTCCTGAACGACCATTAAATCCCAAATCTTGGCAGACTTTGTAACACCCTGATTTTCAGAGTCTTTTTGAATTTTCAAAATAAAAAGAACCGTTTTGTTTTGATGAGAATTCAAAGCTTAACTTGAGAATTTCATAATGGACTTCAATTGACTAAACCAAACTTCAACTAAAAACTCTCTTTTGGTTTGTTGGGTTTGTTGGGGCTTTGGTGATTCCTCCCCATCTGAGCTTGCTTCGTTCTTCTCTAGACCAAACCTCCTTAGGTCTAGACCTCCCAAGTGCTTGGACCTCCCTTGGTCCAAACCTCCCTTTTTGGTCCCGTTCTGGCCTAAACCTCCCCAGGCCTAATCCTTCCCCGGGTTCATTTGAGTTCCTTCTACTCTCTCTCGAACCTCTCTGTGTTCGCGTGGACTTTCTCTTTGCTTTGATCCATATAACTCTCTCTGAAAGTTCCCTTCTTTGCCAACCCGGTATTACCGCCCCCAACTCACGGTGTCAATGTCCTCTAGGACCTCCTTTTTTTTCAATTGGACCTCCCCACGTCCTTCAGGACCTCCCTGTGTCCTTTAGGACCTCCCTGTGTCCTTTAGGACCTCCCTCTCGTTCATTTGGACCTCCCTTTTGTGAGATCTAGCCGTTAAGACCTCCCCTTTTGGAGATCTTAACCGTCCAGACCTCCCCTTTGCAAGATCTGGCCATTAAGACCTCTCCTTTGGAGATCTTAACCGTCTAGACCTCCCCTTTGTGAGATCTGGTTGTTAAGGCCTCCCCTTTGGAGATTTTAACCGTTCAGACCTCCCCTTGATTTGATCTGACCGTCAGGACCTCCCCCTTGTTGTGTCCTTTGGACCTCCTATCCGCAGGACCTCCCCTGGCGCTTTGACTGGCCCCATTTAGCAGTCACACTCCTCTTTCTTTATCCTTTGACCGTGTCCTTTGCGCATGAGAGTCTCCCCACATTTAATGCCTTTTGTATCGCATTAAATGCTTCTACCTTTTTGCAGCACCCGTGCTATCCTTTTGTTACATCTTTTGCATGCTCCCATTGTCCTTTTCACTAACTCTTGAGCACGCCTACCCTTGGAAATCTGGGCAGCTCTGGCTATATAAGCTTGGGCAGCCCTTCCTCTTCACCCTTTGCTCATTTGCACTCCCTGGAACTGACCAGCTCTTGGACCTCCTCCAAAGCTCTCGGACCTCCTCCAGCAAGCTCCTTGGACCTCCCCCTAATCACCTAGCCTCTCTGTTGATTTTATTTCAGTGTTTTATTGTAGTTTTCTTGGTTCTTACTTGAGCTCTATTTGAGTTGTTTTGTTTTCCACTGTGTAGATTGCGAAGGCAGTGAAGAATAAGAGCTCCTTGAGGCAGAAGAGGACACCCAGGCCTTTGAGCAAGGCAAGTTACACCTTTGACCATGTTACACCCATTACTTCAAATTACTATGTTCTGTTTCAAAGGTTTATGCATGCTTACTTTACTAAGTTATTTCAATACCTATTTTTAAGATGGTAACTATGCCTAATTTCCATTGTACAGCCACTGTCGACATTGAACCCCATCCATGGTCACCTTAGATGAAAATCTGGCTTTTGCAATTGTGAGAACCAGAGGCATTTGAAAAATGCGTGCTTAGTCTTGCTAGACCAAAATTTTGATTTGGGAAGTGTTCCTACCTAAAGACCAAAGTATCCTGTGTTTAAAAGCCATGACATTGGGTTGTCATGGAGGTTTTGGCAAATGGTTTTGGAAAAGGAAAACAGAAATGGGAAAAAATGGTTTTGGTCTTGGGCAAATTGGTTGGCTTGGCTGGTGCAATGTTTATGCACAGACTCAATCCTGGGTAAGGATGAGGTCCAGGGGTATGTGGTGGTCGCCCAAGCCAGTTAAGGACTGGTCTACGAGCCGCATCTTGCTATGCCTATGATGGGCTATGCCTCACCGTACAACCACATGTCTCCAGAATGGGGCGTGGGACTTGGCCAACTAATTTGCAAAGCTCTACCGTAGTTGTTCCACTTTGATGTGTGGGAGGTCTTTCATGGCCTATGGTCTTTTATAACCTATGTTTCCCACTGGCGCAAGAGGGGGCCCCGATCTTGCGGATTTGTATCCAATGGAGGCGAAACCTTAGCGAGGAGGGACTGTGGTGGAATAATGCATTGTAAAGGCTTTATCACGTGCTCTAGACCTCTCACCAAAGGTAGTGTGAGGTGGCAGCGACGGTTGCCAAACAAACTAGAGAAGTCGTGTCATGTGGGTAAAGTGTACAACCTCTGCAGAGTGAAAACTATTCGAACAGCCGTGTCCACGGTCATGGACATGCTAGCAAAAGTCACTCAAAGTTAGTTATTGGTTCTGTTTACAAAAGGTTTAGGATAAACTGATTTTGGGATGTCTATCCCATGGTTGGGCGGGGGAGCCTTGTGATAGGAGGGTATCCTTCACCATCTTCATGATGAATGTTATCCAACTGAAAACTGAGATTTACAAAATGAATTTTAGTTATTGTATAACTGCTTTGGAACTTAGTATATGTATTTGAAAGAAACTTGGCTTTACGCAAATCAACCATATTGTGCCTTCCCTTTGATATCCATTATGCATGTCATTCTGTTATTTGACGGGTGTGACTTGCGAGCACGGTGGTTGTGCTCATTCTTGCTTGATTGATGAATTGAGCAGAAGAAAACTTCTTTGATGATGATGAGGACCAGATCAATTAGGCCGCGCCCTCCAGCCAATTACCTGTGGTATATTGGATGGACTTGGTTTTGCTTCTGCTGTGTATTTTTGCTTTGTTCTCTAGGCTTGTAAGCAACCTTGTAATCAACTCTTTTGCTGTTAATAAAGTCTCTTGTGGATGTATGTTACCACTCATGTTTGCTGTGTGAACCAGCCATTGATCTTTGGGACTGGTTTGGATCACAGGAGGGTTAGGACTTCTCCAAGTCCCATGACCTCCTCGGGTTGGTCTCGACCTCCCTGTGTCAGGTCGTGGCTCTTGGGAGGTCCCGAGCCTCAAGACCTCCTCGGTCAGTTCCTCGACCTCCCGGAGGTCCGACCGACCTCCCGGGAAGCTTGGGAGGATCGCCCGAGAGGTCCTGGGACCTCTGGGAGGTCTGGTGGACTCAGGAGGTCTTGGAGGACCTCTCGGGTGAGGCCCCTGGCTGGGTCACCGCTGGGTCACCACACTCGGGGGCTAGGGTGGTCCTGAAATATCCTACTAAAAAGACATTAAAGTATGCTATTCAATTACACTTTCCTGCCACTAACAACGTGGCAGAATACGAAGATTTGTTGAATGGCATACGAGCAGCGAAAGCGCTCGGGATTCGACGACTACTCGTGAGAGGAGACTCTCAACTGGTCGTGAAACAGGTTTGAAAAGAGTATCAATGCTCTAATCCGACTAAGTCTCAGTGCTTATCGGAAGTCCGAAGGCTTGAAAAGCATTTTTTTTGGTTTCGAGTTGCAAGACATCCCTCGAAAGGATAATTTTCTCGCTGACCAGTTAGCTCAAATAGCCTCTTGTCGATCTCAAGTACCGCAAGGAGTCTTCTTAGAGTAGCTCCAAAAGCTGTCTCTAGTTGAAGCACCAGAAACACCTCCTATTGAGACAACCTTTCTAGAGTACGAAGATACCTAGATGAATGCCATCTACGAGTATCTTTAGAACGGTACACTACCCGATGATGATCTCGAGGCAGATCGTTTATACCGGAAGGCCAAAATGTATACTTTGGTTGAAGGAGTCCTCTATAAATGAAGCACTCAAGGGGTACTCATGCGATGTGTATCGCAAAAAGAAGGATTACACCTCTTTCACGACATACACGAGGGCATCTGTGGAACTCATGCTTCCTATAGAACATTGGTCGGAAAGGCCTTTCGACAAGGTTTCTACTGGCCAACAACACTTTATGATGCCAAAGAGCTGGTTCAGAAGTATGTACAATGCCAATTTCATAGCAGGCAAATACACCAATTGGCTCAGGCATTACAAACTATTCCTCTTTCATGGCCTTTTACGACCTAGGGTCTTCATATCTTAGGGCCATTCCCAAAAGCACCAGGGGGTTTTGAGTTCCTTTTTGTGGCTATTAATACGTTCACAAAATGGATTGAAGCCGAACCTGTGATTGGGATAACAACGGAAGCCGTAAAAGGTTCATGATGAGAAGTGTGATTACTCGATTTGGTCTTCCTAGTCGAATAATTACAAATAATGTGTTGGACCGAAAAGGCGACTAGAGGGGGGGTGAATAGGAGCACTATCTATTTTTTTTTCGCTTTGATCGGATTCAAACATGATATTGACTCCAATAGCTATGAGAACTATGAAGATCAATATATATAAGCGTAGCGGAAGACTTGTACCGAATCCCCTTCAAACCCCCAAAAGAAACGACAAAAAAAATAGCATGATGAACAGTACTGATGAATAGTCCCAGTTGCACCGGATGAACAGTACTAGCTGCACAGGATGAACAGTGCCAGCCGCAACGGATGAATAGTGTCAGCTCAGCGCAATGAACAGTAAAAACAAGCAAATGAATAGTAAACAACTTGAAAACGAAATAAAAAATTGACGTAACTTTTGATCCGTAACTCCAAACTTCACGAAACTTGAAACACACCTTTCTAAGGATGTCAGAAACCTATTCCATGTAACGATCGTGAAGATCCTTGCCAAAGTTCTGACCTTTTTCCGTTCGAACGAAGGTTGCTCCAAAAACCGAGTCAAAACTAAAATATAATCCAAACACTTGCTCGTGGGTGATTGATGATCAAGATGATCCTATATGTATTCCCACATGTCACAGCAAGCTAGATCAAGAGAAGAAACCGAGAGAAAACTCGTGAATTTAAAGACTCAAAATCATCAAATAGAGAGAAGGAAAGCAAAGAGACACATCTTTGAGCAATCTTTTCTTGAATTGATTTGATATGGTATTGGTTTACAGCCACTCCATCAATGGAGGACAAAGACTCAATACATGAGCACGAAATCAAATCTAACTCTCTAGAACTCTAACCTCTAACTATCCTTCCCTAAGCACAAAAGCAAAACTAGGGTTTACAAGTAATGAAAGGGTTGAGGGAGTACAGCCACCTCCCTCCTCTATTTATAGTGGAGGCTTAGACCTTCTAGAAGATTGAACCCTAATGGGCTCCCGTTAAGGCCCACACACAAACGGATCACATACGCACGCATTTTAAAGCATGATCTTCATCTCTTGACGTAATCTGCTTCACCTTGCGCCATCTTGCGCCGTGAGTTGGCAAAAGGTCACTAATGTGGTATTTGGTAAAATTACCAAAATACCCCTTCTCGGTCTTTTTGCAAAGACCGAGTCCCAACTGCGTGAAGCACCTCCTATGCTTCGCCACGTGTAGGTTGATCCAGCGGCTCTCATCATGTCGGCAAGTCTCTCCCATCCGGCTCCCACCGAAACCACCATGGCACTTGCACCAACCCCCGCGTCGCTTGATCCAACCCGTCGCACCGAACTGCCCGTTCAGTCACCTTTGTCCCTTTTGCGCCATGTTTGACTCCATTGACCTCACCCGGCATCCCCGATCGTTCTGCACCTCAGCTCTCCAAGCTTAGTCCCGATCATCCTCGCCGTTGACCATCATTGACCTCAAAGCAACCTGCACAACAATAGACAAAGAAATCGATTCTGGGAACAAGTTCTTCACAACTTGACCCACGTTAGTCCAAACATGCATCATGCAACACATATGCAATGAAACCCATGAACTTGACCTAACCCAAAAACAATTCTCCAAGTTAAACGAAACTTAGAACCATAATCGGATTATCATTAGTAAAAGCCGGTATTATCAGCACTCACGGTCGCATCGCTTTCAAGGAAATCCAAAACTCCCCAAAAACATCCTCTCGGAAATTCCATACCGCTTTCAAACGGTTCAACCGTGATGCAAGATTACCGCCACTATAAGCCGGTACTTATCAAGATCATGGTCGCATCTTAGTGACTTACACGCTGATAGGACCGATTATCCTAACACTTGCTGAAAACGCTGTTTCGACAAACTGATAACGACATTGCCAATTGAAACATCATCCTAAGATCATAAGCATATCCCCATGATATCCACATAATGGTAAGCAATTTACGAGTGCAAAATTTGAGAAATTTTGCGATGAGTTGGGTACCAAATTATGTTATGCTTCTGTTGCCCACCGACAGAGTAATGGGGTAGTCAAAAGAGCAAATGGCCAAATAATGCAGGGCATCAAGACCCGAGTATTCGACCGGCCTGTCAAGCGCTCGGGGGCTTGGGTACAAGAATTATCCTCAGTATTATGGGTAGTTCGCATGACTGCAAGTCGGGCTACAGGCGAAACATCATTTTTTCTAGTTTTTGGAGCTGAAGCCATGCTTCCACCAAAAGTAAAGATCCGATCGACAAGAATCGAAACCTTCAGTGACTCTACCCAAGAACAACTTCGAGTGGATGACATTAACCTGCTCGAAGAGAAGAGGAATCAAGTCTTGATCCATTCAGCGGTCTACCAACAAGCCCTACGCAAATACTACGATTGTAAGGTCCAACCTCGCAGCCTTGCTGTAGGTGACTTGGTGTTGAAGAAAATTCAATCCCAGCTTAATTGGAATAAGATTTCCCCCAAATGGGAAGGTCCTTACACAGTAGTCGAAGTTACGTGACTAGGTTCGGTACGACTGGCAATGGAGGACGGCCAGGTTCTCTCTAATTCTTGGAACATCGACTAGTTACACAAATTTTATGTGTAAATGCTTACTATATCAATAATGTTTCAGGTTTTTTCACTCTTTATTGTCTACTTTTTGAGTAGTGCTTAGATAGTCTTTTGATCATTTTTGCACACTCAGTTTTTCTTTACACAGGTCGAAGAAGGGTAACATCACCTAGTCAAAGACTTTCCTCTCTACACGTGGTCCTGCCCACTAGAAGGAACTTCCTAGTGTCACCTTGTTCCTAACTTTAACAACCAATACAAAGAGACTGGGTTTAGCATATATGATCGAAACATTCTCAAGCCAGCTCTTTTTAACCTTAGTCTATTTCTTCATTCATTTTGAAAAAAAATACTCTAAGCAGAGTACACTTTTGTAGTTTGTTCGACTACTTTCAGTAAATTCAGTTCGTTACAACTGGTTGGAGAACGACACAATACCTGGTCGAAGCCTTTCCTCTCTGCACGTGGTCCTGCCCACTAGAAGGAACTTCCTAGTGTCATCTTGTTTCTAACTCTTGCTACTAGGGCACACCTATCGAGTCTACTAGAAAAGGTCGAACGAATTTTAAAGGTACTCTAGATGTTTGTCTAACTCAAGTTGCTGCTCTTGATTTGATTAATCTAGTCGGAGAGGGTAACATCACCTAGTCGAAGTCTTTCCTCTCTGCATGTGGTCTTGCCCACTAGAAGAAACTTCCTAGTGTCGACTCGTTCCTACTCTTACGACCAGTGTATGATAATCATGATCCAAGCACTATAAGTTAGTCAAACCTCTTTTTTTAAAGAAAACCCTTTATACACTATTTACTTAGTTTATCTATACAAACTAAGTAAATAGTCGGGGGCTAGGATAAAGCCATTAATACAACTTCAATTCTTAGTCTTAAATTCAATTTCCTTTTTCTATTTTATCTTATGAGTTACTAACTACTCGACAAGATAATTTGCAGGAAAAAGCAGGTATATATATTCATAACCAAAATACTTGTCTTTACAAGTTTTTCCTATTACAATCTACTCTGATGAAGGAGATCCAATTTGCATCTCCTCCATGACCTTCTGGCTGACTGGCTTCACCCCTTTGATCAAACGAGTTGCTTCTGTTTCTGAGCAATCGAAGTCGTCCTCGATTGGTTAAAGATCAAGATTACGGTCGTGTGCCTTAAGTTTTGCCAAGGCACAACCTACTGCACCTTTGAACACTTCTCTTATCGAGTCAGCCTGATTGGCCTTCAGAGTAGCTATTAGCTCCTCTACAGCTCTGACTTGCTCTCCAATGGCACTCGTATGGGCGACCATGGTGTCCTCAAAAGGAGTCACTTCCTTAGCACCAAGTCCCCCGGGTACATTGTTCAGGAGGGATATGTTGTCCTGAAGGTTGATCTTCGTCGACTTTATCTCCTCCTAGCTACGAGTCGAAGCTTCGTGGAGTCACTTGATTTCGACTACTTGCTCTGAAATAGAGTACGACCAGTCAAAAGCATATCCCTAAACAACTCGTAAGCAACACTGGCCTTGGGTAAAGAGCTACTAATATGCTAGTCGAGCATCAAATTTGTTTAACTTCGTTGTCGTGGGAGGCATCTTTCTTGGCAGATTGCTCTTCCCACGACTTAATTTCTTGGTCTTTTTGTTTGGCGATACGGGATAGCTCGTGAACAACCAATGCCTTTTCATTGATCTCGGTTCGGAGCTTACCCATTTCGACCTCTTTTTCTAAAAAGAAACAAGAGTTAGAGCAAGAACAGAAGATCATTATCATAAGCAGTCTTAAATTCAGAACTTACTGTTTATCTTACTTTGCAGATCAACAGCTGCAGAGTTAGCCTCCTGAAGTTTCTTCATCAGGTTGTGATTTTCATCCCTTAGCTTCTCCGTCTCGGCCTTCTCGTGGTCGAGTGCGTCAGTCAGAGATTTTTCGTCACTCTTAAACTTGCAAAGGTTAAAGATAGACATGAGAACTGCACAAGTAGTCGAGTAAAAAACGATTACGAATGGCAGTAGCTTACCACTTCTCTGCGTGCTCGCAGAGTTCAGCTTTTTGTTGTCATAGTTGTACAAGTTGTCAGTTGTATTCACCAACAGTGACAATTTATTCCAAAACTTTCTACATAAAGAAAGACAATGAGAAGCGAGAAACAAATCACATATGTAAATGTTTGGCATCAAATGCTTACATTTACAGTTCTTCGAGCAAACATGGAGAATACTCTTGTGGGATCCTTCAATTCATCGATCTCCTCAACTTGGTTCCGCCACACCTTTTCGAGACGTATGTCATCGAAAATATTCCCCCTTTTAGGAATATCGTTAGGGTGACGAACTATGTTACGAGGCTTGAATGCAGATGACCCCACAATAGAAGTAGGTCTAAAGAACTCAAAAAAGTAGTTGAGGTACTCTTCTTCTTCTTCTTCGGTAATGGTAACTTCTCCTTGATGACCGGGAGGAATGTCTTCGACGACTTCCTTCCCGATGCGGTGGTTGGAGGCTCCATCACCACCTCTGTTAGGTGCTTCCACCGCTTTGTTAGCCATCTCCGCACCTGCCTCCACGACCACCTTAGTGGTCGTAGTAGCCTCAACAGCAATGATTTCTTCCACCATAGGGGCAGGGGCCGATCCCTCGACCGCCTCCATTGTCCTCTCTTTGACTGCAAAAGAAACATTTGTTGTCTCTTCGACTAAAGAAGAAGTGGCGACAGGCTTTTCGAGGGGGGCACCCTCGGGGGCTGGAGGAGTTAGGCTGAAATCACAGAAAGGAAAATATGTCAAATTTGTAGAAAGCAAATGGTAAATACTGCTATTATACTTTTGTCTTTTTACATACCTTCGTTTTCTAGACTTGATTTTGAATCCAAAAGAAACATTCCCTAAGGAAGATCTCTTCGACTTCTTCTCTTCGACCACGTCTGGTCGAAATTCGAGTAGAAGAATGGGGTCTGCCACGACCACGTCTGGTCGTGGGTCCTGAGCGAGAGCTGCCGCTCCTTGACCCTCCTGACTTGTCGGATGGTCGAGACCTGTCTCGACCACTTCAGAAGCAGCACTTTCATCGACCGTAGGATCTACCGACGCTGTAGTGTCCTTCACAAAAGATACAAAACTTTTCCAGTTCTCTCTTTCTAGTGGCTTAACAAAGCTGTGAGAAGCTGTGACTGAAAAAATCTTATCATCATAGTAGAAGGGTACCTTGGTCTTGGGGGCTTTGTGCTTACGGGCTTCAATCACCTTGGTCTTCTCTACAGCAACAATGTCTGTAAAGAACTTTGTAAAGGGCCTGGTCAGATCGAAACTTGAGTCCGCCCGCCTCTTTCTTGTCGACGGTCTTCTCAAGTCAACGCTGTTTGGTCGAAGGAGCGTTTACTTGCTCTGCTTCCGTGCCAATAACCATCAGTCCGACCTCTTGGTCGTCCTAACGATCTTCTATGCCTACTTTCTGCAAAGGTCAGAAAAAGAAACTTTAATTTATAGTCGTAAGACCTTCTATGAATAATTTGCGATCGTAAGCTTTTCTACGACTACGAAGGCCCAAAGAAGGAATCTATCCTTTATTACCTTTAGGAATTCCTCCTTCTCCTTGGCAAATACGACCACCAGGATTCGAGGAGTCACCGCATTAGGTGGTGGAGCTTTCTCGCAAATGAACTTGACTCGGGAGTCAATCTCTGTTTGAGGGAGGTCTGCGCAAGCAAATAGAACACTCAGTGGTTAGGCTTGAGATTAATCAAAAGAAAGCTAAGTCGAAAGGTTACTTACTTTTCTCATAATCTCTGATCGAATCATTAGCCCCTGAGTACATCCACATGGGATGTGCTCGTTTCTTCAAAGGGCTAATGCGGCACGTGATGAAATCCTTCACCACGTGCCATCCAGTAAGCCTCTCTTCCTTCAAGTCTTTGATAGCTTGAATGTAGGGGTGATCCGGTCAAGATCCTTGGGAGTCGAATCCCAGAAAGAAATCTTCTCGGTAGTCTTCCCTACAAAGAAAAGACTGTCTTCACTGGTTGTCTCCCAGAAGAACCACTTCTTCTTCCATCCTGGCCATGACGACCGGGTGAACATCTGAATGTACTCCTTGGACTTCCCGTCGTAGAGCTTTAGACCGCAACTCCCAGCGATTCCAAACTGTCTGCTCATTCCATAGTAGTATTGGAATAGCTCCAGGTCTGGAAGGATCCCAAGGTAAGCTTCGAACAAGTACACGAACACACTCAACATTATGATGGAATTGGGAACAAGGTTCACCAATTCCACCCAGTGTAAGGAAGGGATGAGTGGACAGTCGAAGGCCACACTCACAGTGTGCCTAAAAAACGGGGATCTGACCAATCTCCCCCATTGGCCAATGTTGCCTGGCAGCTTCAATCCACTTCACGAATTCCCTCTTTGGAATCTTCTCAGCAGCAACCAAAGCTTTTATTTTGGATGAATCCATCTCCGATTATGCCCACTTAGAAGCGGCTCCGGTCATTTTCTCTAGGTGAGGTTGGATTGGATTTGGAAAATCTTCGAGGAAGGAGGCGATTTGGTTGGTGACAGAGAGCGCAAGAGCTCGATGAACAGTGCAAACAAATGGGGAAAAGTAAAAGCCCTAAGCTGCGCTTACGGTGCCTTCTTGTAATCGCGCGATTGAGTTAAAGATCATAGGAACTCAACAGTTACCACCTCTTCGGGAACCGCTCCGAGGGACAGGTTTGTGAGAGTCGATTAAGATTCTTTAATTTGTCTGTTCAAGAAAACCGAGTCTGTCTTCGTACCTTAAGAGAAATTACCTTCTTGACCAAGTCTTTTTCTGGTCAAATGAAATACAAGTCAGAAAAGCTTTTACTCCTGACCACCATTCTACTATCATAGTATAATCGTAAGCTTTTCTACAACTATCATGTGGTCGTAAGACCTCCTACAACTACTTTGTGGTCGTAAGACTTTCTACGACTCCCTTTTCTAAGTAAGTTGTTTTCACTTGAAGCTAGGGGCTAGATGACGAGGATCTAATAATAATCATTTATTTATTTATCTATAATTCTTATTATAGATGTTAATATCTCTATATTAGTCTTAAGTATACCCCTTAATATTTATAAGGGAGAGGTTAAGCTGCCTGGTCGTAGACCACTCCATGGTCATAAGACTTCTTACGACCATGGTATAGTCGTAAGCCTTCCTACGACTATCGAGTAGTCGTAAGATCTTCTACGACTCGGTTAGCTACGACCAGCCTGGCTTCGACAACCCTGTAATTGATAAGGCTTGCTGACTTGTAAGCATAATCAGTTAGGGAATATTATGAGCCATGCTTAACACATGGGGTACTTAATATACACTGTTACTCTCTGTGAGTAACCACATGAATTACTTCTGTCTCTGACAACAACTGACTAGCAACATGGGGGTGCCACGTCCTTGACAACAACTTCCATCTAGCGGTTCATCGATTGGAGTGTTGGGACATCTCTTCATCTGAAGAAACTGCCACCTCTTCGTTCGTTATATAAGGTTGAAGTCAGAAGGCAGAGAGGAGAACAAGAGGAGATGCAATCAGGAGCATAAGACATTAGACCTTAGTCTTTCTCTTGATCTGTAACCAGTATACTCAATATAGCCACACAGGAGTAGGGTTGTTATTCTCTCTGTAGAAGGTCCAAACCTGTATAAAATCCCCATGTCATTCTCTACGTGATTCTTATTTAGAAGAGTCCCTGAATCAAACAATCATACGTAAGATCGGTTCTAGATCACCGACACGGCTGTTCCTAAAAATCTCACAGATCGGCTTTTCCTCAACACTCACCAAGCATATGCATGACAACCATATCCATATGTAGGAGGCATGCCTATAAAGACTCCATCTAACATAACCTAAAATTAAACTGTATATCACATTCCCCTTCATCCCAACATTCAGCTGTAAGATCAAGGAGGCTGACTAGAGGGGGGGTGAATAGGCGGTTTTAAAAATCTTTTGGCTAAAACCGAGTTTTATGTGGAATTGTAAATCAATTTGGTTTTTCTCAATTAAAACCTAAATCAACTAGTCTCGACTAAGTGCACCAATAATATAAGACTATTGATAAATAGCATTCATACAAAGACAAGTAAGCAATTCTAGGAATGTAAATTGCAATAGAGTAAAACACAAGAAGGCAAACCACAACGACACAATGATGTTTTACCGTCGTGTTCGGAGACTTGCCGATCTCCCCATATCCACGTTGAGGTAAGCCCAAACTAATTGTAACATCCTAGCCCAACATGAGCCTGGAATGCTACCAAACTAACAATATAACAAACTAAAACTAAGACATTTTATTAAATTTCGGCAGAACCTCCTTTGTATAGCTAACCATACCAGAGGTTCCAACAGTTAAATATATCATAAATAAACAATCCAACATCCAGCATATTCAATAGGCATTCAAAATATGATAATCAACTAAAGCATAAACAAAGATATCCAAAATATGCTACTCATCACTATTACAAATAATCCAACGTATGAAGCATAACCATAACAAATCATTTAAGCAGTTTGCTCATTTATTAAAGCATGATCTAAAATTTAATCAACTATAAAAGATTCATGGCTGTGTGTGTCCGAATTTATGACTACTCCCTCCCATGCATGCCATTCTTGCAAAGGGTACCTAAAACAACAAACAACGAAAGAAGAGTGAGTCCACAGACTCAAAGAAAGTACAAATAAAAGACATTATAATACACAATTATAACATCAAGATCAAATCCCTTAACTTTGCATTAAAACATACCACATGCTTATGCAATGCACAATGCATACTTTCTTTTAACTCTTTTTGTATTTTACTGTAATGCAGGTATGCAACCGTCGATGCATACCCATGCTCAGATTGTAAGCACAGGACCAAGAGCCCAATACTCCACAAATAATAGGGACCACAAGCCCACACTCCACAAGTGTGGGGACCTACAAGCCATATACATGACGGGACCTCAAATATAAGCGCTTGGTCACCATGTGACCAAGCCTCAAACATGATTCACATGCACATGTACAGCCACTCTATTCATCATTAACATGTAATAGCAAAGAACATCATACATGCATAAAACTTAATCATACTTTGAGCATTCACTAATATTAACATACATATCATTTCAACAACCATGCATAGCTAATACGTACCAAATACTCGCAATCATGATCAAACATTCATATTTACTCTATCAAACAAAGTACTTGCCTCAACCATGCGAGAATGGAGGACGCGAAGAGGGCGCTGCCCCCGGAACCAATCCCCTACCTGAATTAAGTTAACAAGCACATCTAAGATAACAATACTAGACAAAATAAAACTAGAAGCAATTACGAAATGGCTACACTCACGCGCAACCCCAATTCCAGAATCCTAAACAGCAGTATGTCCCCTCGACAAACAGTCATAATCAAAAATTCATATCTTTTAGTACAGAGATCCAAATGGGGTGTTTTTAGACTTTCTGGAAAGCTCATCAAATTATCCAACTAAACTTAGTTGGTGAGCCTTCCGGATTCGGCCATCTACTACCCTTACCAAGACGATTAACAGAACAGCTATTTCACGTTAGGTTTCTAGACAGCGACAATAAAACTATCATATCTTATAGTACAGATATCCAAATTTCATGTTAAAACTATCATATCTTACAGTACAGATATCCAAATTTCATGTTATTTAGCTTTCTGGAAAGCTAAGATAATTATCTACATCTTTCGTTATAGTGCGATCCTCTAATTACTCCTTTAACTATCCACTTAAATCTGATTACTAATAACCATCAGAATTCTAGAAGATTTACCGAACAGCAGTGCTACAAAATTCATACCTTTTGGACCGCTCGTCCAAACGACATGATCTAGTACTTTACGGAAAGGTATCAACATCACCTACAATTCTCTAGGAGGCGTCCAGGGCAGATTCTGCTGTTAAACTACTCAAAAACATCGGCCAATCCTATCTGCTCTAAACAGATCTAAATACCGACATTGCTTAATAATCAATTAATCAACTAAACGAAAGGGGATCGGATCTTACCCTTGAAGAACCGCTAAAGATCACAAACCTAGCCCGCGATCTCTCCCCTTCCCTCTGTTCTCCCCTCTCTCCTTCTCCCTTGGCTTGCAACAATCAATGGGGATCCTTCCCCTTTCCTTCTTCTTGGTTGGTAGTAGGGAGGCAACACAAGGGGGAGGAGCTACAGTGGCATGCTACAGTCATACGGCCATGCTACAGCGTTAGGGCTAGGGTTGGCCCCCTTTTTAAGTGGCCTACGCCCACTCCTTGTTTAAATGTGGGCCAAGTGCCCACAAATTTCTAGGTTGTCCAAATACTCAAATAAACCCGTGAAACATTTGTTAAATCTAATCTCTCTAATTAGTTCTCCTCCCTAATGTCTTTATTCTCACTTAAATACATATGGGATATTACACTAATTAGACTGGCTCTACAAATTAAGCCAAACACCTCCGAGGTAAGTCCAATCACTTGGACCGGTTCCAACACAAACCAACACATCGATCCACTTGGGGTTGCTCTTCCTCTACTCCGGAGATGGCGAGCACCAAACCACTCACAACCGCCCAGGTCTTCTCACAACCTTCTTTGAGAAGATCATCGGCGCAACTCCTCTAAGCCGTCTAGGTGTCGGCAAACACCAAGAGTAACAAGTCGGAGATGCTCACTTGAACGAATCAAGTGTCTAAGCTCAAGTGGATACACAATCCACTACCTAATACAACACATGCACTTAGGGTTTGCTCTCTAAGCTCACTAAGTGCAACACATGCACATAAGAGAGGAGAGGTCTTGCTCTTTGCTCAAAGGAATGAATAGCATCAACAACAACACCTTCCACAACCGGCCAAGGTGGGTGCTTATAGCCCACACATAAAAACTAGCCGTTGGAGGTAAAGTTACAGAGAAACAGGGATAAACCGGTCTGACTACCAACTAATGGCCGGTCAGACCGCCGAGCTCCAACAGCTATAAAACTAGCCGTTGGACACACATCCGGCCTGATCGTCAACCAATGGCCGGTCAAACCACCAGAGGGGCGGTCAGACCGCTCCACAAAGGAGCAAGCCAGATCCAAAGAAGCACCTCCCTGGAAAAAACATACTGCAAGTAAAAGATCGGTATTACCGCACTCCGGTAGTACCACAGAACAAATGCGATCATACCGCTGACCCACCGGTCTGACCGGCCAACACATGGCAGTCAGATTGATACCCCCACCGGTTAGACCGACTGACATGGGCGGTTAGACCGCCCACTGCCAACAAGGCTCAAAACAGATTGTACACCTTGCACACAAGGGATGAAGGTAAGATTCTCAACAAGTTGCAAAACACATTTGCCGATTTTTAGAATCAATGCCACAAGGAATCTGGTACATGAACTTAAATCATTTGCAAAACATATTCGCAAGCTAAAGTCACATGCTACAAGGATTATGCATGAGCCATGACCATTTACAAAACATATTCGCAAATATTGGCAACATGCTAATGAGAGCTAGAGCAAGCACAACGAGCTATCAACACATGACTAACTCAAGCTACTAGTCAAAACCCCTCTTAATAGTACGGTAACCTATACTAGCAATCTGGTCTCCAACCAAACACCAAGACTGGTAAAAGACTAGGAACACATCCTTAGCCCTAGCTAGTCATACCTTTGCCTTGAGCAAATACTTGAAGCTTGATGACGCACATCTTTGCTTCAAGACCGGGTCATTGACTCGATAATCAACACATGATGATTTCCTTTACTTCAAGTTCTTGACTTGAATATGCATCAACCCATGATGCACACTTTTACTTGACCTCCAACAACATATGATGAGTCTTCTTTTTGACTTGACTAGTCATGTGCCCGTGCGTTGCAATGGATCTCAAATAAATTATACAAAAGTTTTAAATAGTAGAAAACAAAATATTGTGAGTTTCATGTAAAAACACATCAAAGTATATCCGCGAAATATGCAATAATATTTCATTATATCGAACAAATACTCACATTTCAAAATAGAATATATAACACAGTTCACATACTTTTTTTTAATGCTTAGGAGAATAAAAAAACTAACAACAAACAAGAAGTGTACATGAGTAAATATATTGTGTTCTCACAGCCACACAGCGGACTACTCCAAACGCACACAAATGGAGAAAAAAATGACGTCTAATAGGAGGTTAGACCGTATGACATTGAGAGTAGCAATCAGGCGTCCATTTCATCCTGAAGATATGCAGATCCTGTGCATTTCCACAAGCTGAACTCTCTGGTCCTCTCCACAATCACCTTGTATGCAAAGGCACATTGTGAAAAAAAAAATCATTATATACATGCTGACAAGGTAAATATAAGTCATGTTTCTACAAAGATTGTTTCCTATCAGCTAAATCAGAAAAAAAAACAAATGTCTTTATGTACATGCTATGAATTCAAATTATGAAACTTTGCTATAAATTTCAGCCTTCAAACTGTCCAGTTACATGAAGCCAAGTGTTCAAAATGTGTCTTATCGGAAATGTCATTATGTCAATAGAGATTAGGCTAGAGACGACCAAAGTGTGAGGGCACTAATCTGCAGAAAATGTGTACCTCAAGAACTCAGTGACACTATCGTGGATCACCCGCCGAATAGCCTCATTAAGAAGTCAACCTCCACCGCAAATTCCAAGAACAACAAGCTCGGCGTCGGGAGAGAAGGCAAATCTGCGTCGAGAGGAGGCGTGTTTTGGGCGGCTCCAGCTTGGAGAAGGCGGCGGTGAGCACATGGATGCCCTAGGCGCGGAGAGCCGCACCGTCTCCTCCAAAGAAGCGCCGCCACCTCGTGCCCTGCCACGACGGCAATTTCCCCACACGCCCAAAAAGGAGGGAAGAAAGAACAAAGAAAGCAAACAAATGAGCTAAACCAAGAAGGAAATGTGCTATAGTACGTAAGCCAACATACCTTGACAAACTTGCAAGTTCCACTAACTCCCGCCAACCGATTGAGCTCTGAATATCAAAATCCCATGTTAATGTAAGAGTATTGTTATAACCAAGCAGTGACATTAAAAGCTACATGTTTAACTAAAGTTCTCAATCAAAAACAAGAGCGTAATTAACAAATCAAATATGGCAAGGTGGTGTCAAATAACCTATCCCTAGATATCTCGGTATTCGTTGTTGTTCAATCCAAGAATCAAGTGGAGTCAGCAAATAACCATTGCAAGATCGCTTATTTCTAGCTCCAAGTAATATGTTGATAATGAAAGATGACAGAAAAAATAATCCCTTATCTAACTAACAAAGACATTCTATTATGCATCTTCCTTGCAGGGAATGGATCGATGCTGATATATAAAAAAACAAAAATAGTGTTCCAAGTTAACTGTGAGCTAAGTTTTCCTCTTTCCCAAAGAAAAGGCACATGTTACTTAAAAAAAACACATGATAGGTGAACTTGAAAAGGTCAATCGTACATGAAACTTTCATGGGGCCATCTCTCCAAAATCAAATCACTATAAATTTATAATTTTAAGTGATAAAGATTGATAAATTCTGATACATTAGTCATGCATATGAAACGTTTGAACTCAATACATCACAAGCACGAAGGAAGGGTTGTGGCCCAGTAATCAAACCTAAATCGCAATTTCTCTTAATGGTCCGCCTATTCCACGCCTTTCACGCCCGTAACCTACACCTAACAAATGAAGCAAATAATCTCTAGTTATTAATGTTTCATATTCACGTTATGTCAGTAGCAAGAGCAATGAAAACCATTATGACATAGGTTTTAATGAAAAACTGACCTTCATTCCTGGTTTCAACCCAAGTCAGAGGGCCGAAAGTGCTCATGTCGCTTGATGCTTTCCGTAAAGATTCTCCGCTCCATCTAAAATATCGAGGCACAAGGCCAAGATAGTTCAATCACTATGAACCGTGACAAACAAAACCAATAATACTTTTTCACTTTTCCTTAGAATAAGCACAACATGATATTTTTTCGAAAAATGAAAGATCAATTTTTTTTCTTTCCACAAGAGAGTCCTCACCGTGAGCAAAGTGGAAGTATTCACCCCACCATACTCATAGAAGCTAGTGGCAAGATCATAGTATTTTATTGACTCGATAAGGCATCATAGTATGAGTCCGATATTCAAAAGCTATTTGGCCGTAAATAGCCTCCCACTATCATGGACCATGGGGTAATGATCAAGGATATTTAGTAAAGCAGAATTGCAAGCTAACAACATTTGGTTTGAATACACTGAAGTCTGAAGCTATCTTACACAGTTATAGTCCTTCCACAACTAAACGTTGCAGACAACTTTTCATCCAAAAAAAAATGCAGACAAATAACTTGAGTAGGTAGGCATCAAATTTACCAAAAATACTACATGAAGTACTTCTGTCTTCGAAATAAGATGATTATTACAATATCTTTAAAAATGCCTCCACAAGGGCCTCAACTTCTCTTGCCCACCAACATACCACACTGTAAACATCACGTTCTTGTACTGAACTTTCTCAACATTGAACCCTAGTAGTAACAAAAGAAAAGCAAAATCATCAGTTGGTGTACAAGCAAAGTGAGACAACTATTTTTTTTAAAATTAAACCTCATAAAAGCTTTAAGAAATCTATCTGTTAAGGTCAATATGATTATTAGGTAAGCTGGTTGACTCTAATAGGGAAATTGCGTTCTAAGGGGCAAGTAAAGCTCCGCTAATCACAAATAAATTTACATATCAAAGTGCACAGAAACACCGACGGCTTGTAGCCCCTGTGGCGGATCTCCACCAACTCGCTCGGCCGCAGAAACATTGTCGACGCCTCGCTCCGCTAACACCCCCCACCCCCAACCCTAGATAAACCTGTTGCTATTTATTTTCTTTATACTTCCTCTGTTCTTTTACAAATGATGTTTTAGCCTCATGCACACAACTGGCATCAACAATGATCAAATAAGGTTGTTTAGAAGAAACATCGTAATGCATACACCACTTCATCGCTCATCAAACATATAGTGGCCATGTCACTAAGCAATTAAGTATATGATTTATCGAAAAGGAAGGGCACATCTTTCGCTAAGAAATCACCGATTTCTAGGAGATTCAAGCAATGCAACTCTTTTGGCTTCTTGTAGTGGCAAAGAACACCTAAACATGAGGGTCGAAATGAACATACTGTGCATTTCCAACTAGGCCATTAGCGTAGTACCATAGCTTCAAAAAGAGCTAAATAAACATCCGATATTAACTGCATTTAATCAAAATCAATTAGAGAAAACACCAAAATAGGCTAAAGATACACAAAACTAAGGAAGTAATGACCATAGACTATGACATGATACCAAAGATCACCGCCTCAACTTGGTACATGAATTCGGCCCAGATGCATGTGAGGGAAAGCCAGCGATGATGAATCCGTACGGAGACGACCCGGTCGGTGGTGGATCTAGCCAGATCGAGATGGGAACACCACGACGGCATGGGATCTCAAAGAATCTGGTTCGGGAAGACGATGGTAGGTGATGGCGGCTCGCTGCGTCGCGCTGTAGCGACCATTAGGGCGATTTAACTCGCTCTATGGCTTGACATCGAAGAGGAGCCAAAGTAGACGAGTCGCGAGGAGGTCTGGATGGACAAATCGAGTCCGAGGAGGAGGAGGAGGCAGCAGGGGAGGGGTAGCGGGCAGGAGGAGAGCTCATCGGTGAGGGCGGAGGAGAGGGGGCGTGAGGCGCCGAGCTCGTTGATGAGCGCGAGACGACGGGCTTGGAGCGGAGCACCTCCTCATCGCCGCGGTTGAGCATCTTGCAAGCGGCGAGCGACTCCTCCGCTCTGAGGATGCGGTTGTACTTCTTTTCGCAGCTGCTGGAGGTGCTTCGACACCACACTGAGCACCGGCCCGTTGGTGGCCTCGGCGGCCGCTGCCGCCGCCGCCGCAGCGCCCTCGGGGCGATGCGAGTGGAGAGAGAGGAGGGCGAGAGAGAGGGACGGATGGAGATGTGGTTGGCGGGGGTGTGGATGGGGAGGACATGGACGGTGGTGGTGTAGGCGAGCTGGGAGATGGGGAGGGCAGCTGGTGTGCCGTGGCCGGCGGCGGCGGTTTAGTCGGCCCTTCCTCCTCCTGCCCGTCTTCCTCCTCCTCCCTCTCCCCTTCACCCGCAGCTGCCGCTGGTTAGGCGCCGCCACCACCGCTGGTTAGGCGCCGACACCACCGCTCCATCCCCTTCGCCCTCGCATACTTCGCCTCCCCCGGGTGTCGCTCGTAGCACCACTCGGCCATCCTTCCTCCCGGAGGGGATGCGACGAGAGAGGGGATTGAAGGGAGCAGGTGCTCGGGGAGAGAACAAGCGAGCGTGCGGTTGGTCGAGGGAGGGGGCGACGGGGGGTTGGGAGTTACGCGAGAGAGGAGTGGGGTGCGGGGGCGGGCTTGGGCTTGGGCAGTTGGGACGCAGAGTGGAGAGGCGCACGGAGAAACTGACGTATGCATCCAATGGCTAACATTGTATGAAGAAGAATAAATCCAATGGCTCACATTGTACGAAGGAGGAACGACCACCACCAACTCTAATATTTAAGTAGTAGAGATGATCAACTCTTGATCATCTTCTCTTCTTGAACTTCATCAACACATGATGATTTCTTTTACTTCAAGTTCTTGACTTGAATATGCATCAACTCATGATGCACACTTTTATTTGACCTCCATCAACATATGATGAGTCTTCTTTTTGACTTGATGACCAACTCTTGATCATTTCTTCTTCGAGATCTTAATATGCATCAACACATGATGCATCATCTTCTTAAACCTTGACTTGATGACAATCAACTCATGATGCTATCCAAAGTCTTCATCATCACGGGACTCAACCTATTTCACCAACTCATGAAAAATGTTAGTCCCAAACCGTGATTGCCATTAATTACCACAACATATCATTAACTCACAATGGTGGGGTCAAGATACTCTAATATTTTCCTCTTTGGTAATTGATGGCAATCATCACAATTGCAAATAATTGAATGTAAGGTTAGATGAGTATATATGAACTACATAAGTTTTGTATACTCATTTAATATGTTTCAAAGTAAAGATCCTTAATATATGTGGATAAGGGAATATGGATCAATACTAATGAAACCACAAAGTATAGAGTGAACTCCCCCTAAATGTGTGCATACACAAATGTGTAATAAGAACATATGCACATATTCAATGTTAAACTTTTAGTGGAGTTCAACCTATATTTTGGATCCGAGGAATGCAACAAGATATAGGAATATGATGTCGAATGCATACCTCTATGATTTTCACATTTTTATCCAACTGAGACTAAACAATAGGTTTAACAATAGAAGTGTTAGTCTCACAAATAGATTTGTCATTAATAACCAAAATACTCCATTAACTCATAATGGCGGGTCTAGATTCTTCATCAGCCACCAATTCATTCTTATCATAACAGATATGAAAGAATAAAAAGGAAATTGGATATTCAGAGGAGAGTCTCCCAGCCTAGTATCGTGCCAAAATTTGGTATTTTCTACATTGTTAACCTTATGAGTAACACCCCATTTAAACCAATGTTTGACTTTTGGGAGACATTTCCAGGACTATGAACCATCTGAATAATTACAAAAAAGGAAGGCCCCCTTGATTCAAAGTATAGTTCTTTGCTCATATAAATCATAAAGTTCAAAAATCTCTTGATAGAGAATTTTTTTTATTAATTAACCTTTTTTTAATTTTATTTTAAAGTTAACCCCGACGCACTTTATTTTCAATTCTGACCTCTTTGGTCACGCCACCACCCGTGGCGTGACAAAATAACATTGTCACGCCAGTCCATTTCTGGTCAAACTCTTGTCACAGTGTTATTTGGTCACGCCACAACCAGTGGCGTGACAAAAAGTGCTATTTTAGGGACTTATCCTGGCGTGTGATAGTGTTGTTTTGTCATGCCACCACCTGTGGCGTGACCAAAAGGGTTAGAATTGGAAATAAAGTGCGTCAGGGGTTAACTTTAAAATAAAATTCAAAAAAAGTTAATTAATAAAAAAAGTTCCTTGATAGAACCAAAAAAAAAAGAGACCTAAGTAGCAGATCTGTGAGAGGAGACATAGGATAATATGAACCAACTGTTCCTTGCTAGCATGAGAAATTAAAAGGAGTAAAAAAATGAAACCGTTGCTTGAAAAGGAGTAACAAAACCCTAAGCAGCAGATCGAGAGGAGGAGACATACCCCGAGCTGACCAACTGATGCTTCGGCGGCGAAGGAACCTCCGATGCTTCGGCGGAACAACAGCTCCCTCCTTTGCTTCCTCAAAAAGACCTAGGAGCACCAGATCCGTGTGAACAAGAAGAGATGAGGGATTAGGCAGCCTCGCTACACGTATGAACATATCAGGAGAACGAGGGGCTGGGAGGAGGAAGAGATTGAGCTAACCAAGGAAGAGGTGGCGCCGGAGTGGTAGGAGGTGGAGTCCCGATTTGCGACTGGCCGGCGATGGAGAGAGGTCACGGCATCGCGCGATGTGGCTAGGAGAACAAATCCTAGATGGCTGAAGGGATTATCTTTTCCCCGAGGATATCGCACGGATCGGGCTGAAAATCCCCATCGTTGTGAACTTCCAAATGGCCCTTCTAGCTGACCCGGGGAAACTTTCCCATGGGACTCTAACCCAGGGTTTCATCGGGGATCTTGGCCAGGATTGAGGTTCCCAAACAAAGCCTTAAGCAAAATTGGGAGGAGTCAGGAAGTTGAGCAAAGTTTGTAGGATTAGACTCCACAACTTCAAGCAAAGCTTGTAGGATCAAACCACCGCAACTTCCTCCGGTGCACAATTAGACCCCACAGGTATGAATCCTGGCTCCGCCACCACTTCTATTGTAAATGTTCATAGTAAAAGAGGAGCCCAAAGCACTTCGGCCAGACTGGAGCAATGCCTAAAACTCACAGGTCCAGATAAGGTTCAACTTTTTTTTGGGCATTTTACAATAAAAGAGTACCTGACTCAAATGCTTAGAATATTGGATGTAAAAGACAGGGAATACTTAGGTCATTCCTGTAAATCATAAGCTTGGCAGTAAAATCATCTAAACACCTGCCCACCGTATGGATCCAGTGGGGTGCCGCATATGCACCCAAGACCCCAAAAATCAAAAATCGCAGAGATGAGTTCCTCGCTGCTCACCCACCCAAAAAAAGTGCAGCCCAAGCCCAAGATATCGACCTAATCGCCCAACACTCCAACCCTAATCACTAATCTCACCTCCCCGAGTCCCCTCGGCCCCACACTGCTGCTTGCTCCTCAGCGAGGCGCGACACGGCGACGGCCGACGCGACGCAGAGGCCGGAGGGGCGCGGCACGCGAGAGGCCGGAGGCGGCGGCCACGCGGAGAGGCCGAGAGGTTGGCGCGCCACGCGAGGCGGCGCGCCAGGCGGAGGCTGGAGGGCGCGCCACGCATTCCACCAAGCAGCAGCGCGCGCAGAGGCAGGGACTGGGAGGCGGCGCGCCACGCGAGTACGGATTGCACAAGGCTGTAAGGTGAGTACGGACGGCAGAGAGGCGGCACTATGGCCAAAGGCCATGGGAGGGCGGCCGGTGGCGGGAGCAGCCAGCAATGACCAACACCGCAAGCGGAAGGACCAAGAGTTGGACCGAGTGAGGGTGAGTCTGGGTGACCGATTGGCGATTGGATTTACATTTACATTTATTGATTTATAAGGTATTAATCGTTGGTAGCTTCTCGACTGCTTGGATTTGGAGGCTTGGAGGCACTGTGAGCATGGAGCAAGAGAAGTAGTGAATCACCAAATTGATTGTTACTTTATTGGTATGCCGAGCCCTAATGTCAGATATATTGATAATTTGTTATTATGTTCATCAGTTCATGTTATATTGTTATGTTAATCTGTGAATGTGAGCTTAATTATTACGATATGTCAATGTAGATAATTTGTTATAATGTTATGGAATTATTGTATAAACTATAGAATTGTGAGTGTGAAGTGTGCACCTCCATCATTTAATTTCTAGATCCGCCACTGCTGTCCACCAAGGCATTAGAGGAAAAATGATCCAAATTGGCAAATTGCCATGCTCTGGCCTCACCTCAGTGCTGAGGTCAGTCATCTCATCTTTGCTGTCTGCATTGTCGCTATCAATACAAAAGGTCATCACGTACGTCCTTAATTAGCTAGCTCTCATCTCTCTAGCTCCTGTTGTTTTTTTGACTCAATCTTGTTGCATGTTGCTGCATGGTCCCCCTATTTTGAAGGACGCGAAGGCTGTGTGAGAGAACGAAATTCCTACTATAAGTCGTTGAAATTGACAAATGTCCCCAAAATGTTCGGTTGATACTAGGCCTATATATATGTTGGTCATTGTTCATTACAATTATGTTGAGGTTTGGTGTCCGTATCAACTAGAGCGGCATACTTCTAAATAACCCCTCCACAAATCCCCATATCAATCCTAGATTTTACCTCACTGTAGCTGTGCATGCAAATCACAATGGATACAAATGGAGCAGTTAATTATAACCATGATGTGATTTTTGGAAAGAAGAACGCAAGTCAAATGCATAGAGAACTCACACTAATTTGTTCAAGGGCCATAAGTGAAACATTATAAAACCATCCATTTGTCGAATTTTGGAACATTGCAAAAACAGTCACACATACACACGAGTTATGACAACCATTCAAGAGTCGTGCATGGAATTTACAACTATATCAAAAAGATCTCTAAAATGAGTGTACTACTACACTACCAGGAGATCTCCATGGTCCATCCCATGCCAAAAGTGATTAATTTTAAGCCTACAAATAAAACCTCCAAAAAGAGCATTGAGTACAAAGGATGCGTAGAAAGAACTGATTTAGCCGGCACTACTGGCTGCTGAGATCAAAGGCAAATCAGCGAGAGGGGGCACTCGCCCACACATAAATGGCCAGTCAGCCTCCACAATGGTCCAATGGATGGTTGGTGCCTTACACGAACAACATAGATGGCGGTTTTCAATGCACTCCCATCTAGAACCTCCAACTATCTACAACCTCCAACTAACCTCCCAAATTCTGGTTGGCCAGACAATGGCCTGCAGAATTTACACATGCCCACAACTCCCTTCCAAGAAAAGAACAATTTGTTTTTAACTGGAATGCTTCACATGGTAAAAATTTGTAGGTATAAAAAAATATTCTAGACTATATTTAGGTTTCTTCTACTATCACTGGTTGAATATATAAGCATTTTTCGAAGTACTTTAATCTAGAAATAAGCTAGATAAAATATGAAAAATACTCTAGCTATTTTCATAAAGCAGGTAACTGAGAACACTATAGACATACTAATTTATAGAAGGACAGAAGTTAGCATACCTATCTCAGTATTCAAAATAATAACAGATAATAAAGCTAACCAAGTAACAAGAGAGGGACAGCCATACCCAGATTCAGTGGAAGAAGAAGCATCATCAGAAGTCTTGATAAGGTCGTTGTTCATCATGGTGTAGTAGACGTCGTGTAGTCGTGCAGTTGATGTAGAATGTAGCAGCGAATCGTAGTCGTGCAGTTGATGTAGACGTAGCAGCGAGCAGTCGTGCGAACGATCCCCAAAAACCTTATTCGTCCTCGCTCGTGCAAGCCTTCAAGGATGAAGGTTCCGGAGGCTTGCTCTCCCGGTGCGGCCGTACACGCGCCTCGTCGGGATAGAGATAGCCAGAGACAGCAACTAAAACCGTGGAGTTCTGTGTTGTGTAAACATGGAGAAGAGCCAGTACTCTGTTCTTTTAAATAGCCAGAAATAGACAGTCCAAAGCCCAACAGTTGCCAGAGAGTCCAAAGGCCAACAGTTGCCATCAAGAACCAGAACTTTGTTCGTTTTAACAGCCAAAAAACAAAGAGGCCAGAGACCAACGGTTGCCATTGATTCGCCATCAATTACGAGTCGGTGCGTTTCGATTTTCGAATAGATAAAGAAAAACGCGCCCGCACTGACACGCCTGCAGCACGCCACACACGCGATCAAGACGGCTCGGCTCGGCTCGACGAAGCGAGCGCCACAGACGCAGTGTTGGCTTTCTCAATTTCACAAGAGGGACTACCACGCTCCACCTTTTAAAGTGGTGTAACTCCCTTCATCCCTCCATGTGGGACTAAACAGCTTTTAGCGTGCACATGGGCCTTTGAGATTTTCCAGAATTAATTAGAATTGAAATTGGGCCTAGCCCAGATTAATTCCAACAATCCCTACCGATCTCAAGGGCACATGTCAAATGCCTTAATCCACAAGATATTGTTTTAATATACCAGTATTTTGATGGAGACCGGTTAAGGTTGAACATCCACCTAAAACAGAAGTTACACATATCCACAACTGCACAATGGACTAAGTCTTGAATTGACAGTTTTGTGTGAATAAGTTTCACTTAAATCCTTAACTGATACTAGGCTGCCAGGCATCCCCGCGGGTTGGAGCATATAAGTCATACTCCTGGCCTTATCATGAGCTTCCTAGAAATTACCCTATTTCATAGACTTTGACTAGCAGTCGGGCTCATATAGGTGTGTTCTTTCAAGACTGCTCTGTAGGACAGCATCTTTGCTTAAACAAGCCACAGAACATATTAAGATAAAAATCAACCTGCCATAGAGATTTAGGAGAGAATTACATCTCCAATGGAGTGGGTCTATAAAGGTACTCTCCTCCTAGTTAACCAATAGCTTGTTTCGCTAATCCTACTTCACAGGATCTTCGATCACATAGGATGGGTTACCACTATGGTATAACTCACGTGAGTCTCAAACCCATCTCCCTCGATGCATTGTCAATCACATTCTGTGATAAACCCTTTGTGAAGGGATCTGCCAGATTCTTAGCTGTTTGGATATAATCCAAAGTTATTACTCCGGAGTTTCTCATTTTTCTGATAGACTTTAGTCTTCTCTTCACATGTCTTGATGACTTCATATTATCCTTAGAACTGTTCACCTTAACAATCACAGTCTGATTGTCACAGTTCATCAGAATAGCCGGTACCGATTTTTCAACCACCGGCAAATACATCAAAAGCTCACGAAGCCATTCGGCTTCAATAGTGGCAGTTTCTAATGCTGTGAGTTCTGCTTCCATTGTTGTCCTCGTTAAGATGGTCTGCTTGTAAGACTTCCATGAAACAGCGCCACCTCCAAGTATAAAGACATATCCACTTGTGGCCTTAATCTCATCAGCATCAGATATCCCATTTGAATCGCTATAACCCTCTAGTACCCTAGGGTACCCGGTATAATGAATGCCATAGCTCATAGTACCCTTTAGATAGCGCATTACCCTCTCAAGAGCATGCCAATGATCATCTCCCGGATTGAAAACAAAACGGCTTAGTTTGCTCACAGCAAACGAGATGTCAGGCTTGGTACCGCTAGCTAAATACATGAGTAAACCAATTATCTGAGAATATCTCAACTAGTCTCTGGCTATTCTCCGATTCTTCCTAAGCAACACGCTAGGATCATAAGGTGTTGGAGAGGATTTGTAGTCGCTATAACCAAACGACTCAGAACCTTTTCCACATAATGAGATTGCAACAATGTAATCCCACCATCATCACCTCTTAACAGCTTGATGTTCAAGATAACATCAGCTACTCCTAGATCTTTCATCTCAAAATTCTGAGACAAGAAATCCTTGACCTCCTTAATCACATTAAGGTTGGTCCCAAAAATCAGTATGTCATCAACATACAAACATAGAATGACTCCCTCGCCCCTACCATGGTGATAATACACACATCTATCAGCTTCATTCACAATAAAGCCTGCAGATGTTAAAGTTCTGTCAAACTTTTCATGCCACTGCTTAGGTGCTTGTTTAAGACCATACAAAGATTTCAACAACTTGCACACCTTTCCTTCTTGACCATCTACTACAAAACCATCTAGCTGTTCCATGTAAATTTCCTAGTCCAACTTTCTGTTTAGGAAAGCCGTTTTAACGTCCATATGATGAACGAGAAGACCGTGTGAGGCAGCGAGAGATAGTAGTACTCGAATAGTGGTCAATCTAACCACAGGTGAATAAGTATCAAAGAAATCTTCGCCTTCCTTTTGGGTATAACCCTTGGCCACAAGCCGTGCCTTGTACTTCTCGATAGTACCATCAAGCCTAAGCTTCTTTTTGAACAGCCACTTACATCCCACAGGTTTATAACCAGAAGGACGAGTAGTGATCTCCCAAGTTCCATTAGAGATAATGGAATCCATTTCATTACGGACTGCTTCCTTCCAGTATTCTGCATCTGGAGAAGTATATGCTTCAAAAATGGTACTTGGAGTATCATCCGCAAGGTACACAATGAAATCAAGACCAAAAGACTTTGCAGTCCTTTGTCTTTTACTCTTCCTCAGAGTTTCATTGTCTTCCTCCTCAGGAATTTGCTCAGGGGTTTGCTCAAAATATTCCATTGGAATGGCAGGCTCAGGAATTGTATCAGGTTCTTTACTCGATGAACTAGGCATATTTTTCATCGGAAAAATATCCTCAAAGAATGTAGCATCTCTGGACTCCATAATTGTACCGACATGCACGTCAGGTACTCCAGATTTTACCACTAGAAATCTATATCCAACGCTATGGTGAGCATAGCCTAGAAAGATGCAATCCACGGTTTTTGGTCCAAGCTTACGCTTTTTGGGAATTGGCACATTGACTTTTGCCAAACAACCCCAAGTGTGCAAGTATGAAAGTGATAGTCTTTTCTTCTCCCATTGTTCATATGGAGTTATCTCTTTATTCTTCGTGGGAATCCTGTTTAGGACATGACATGAAGTCAATATAGCCTCCCCCCACTATGCTTTGGAGAGACCCACTGTGTCTAACATGACGTTAACCAAATCAGTTAGAGTGTGGTTCTTTCTTTCAGCAACCCCATTTGACTGGGGTGAATAGGAAGGCGTCCTCTCATGGATTATACCATGTTCCTCACAGAATAAATTGAACTCATTAGAAAAATACTCGCCGCCACGATCAGACCTAATCTTTTTGATTTTTCTTTCAAGTTGGTTCTTAGCTTCTGCCTTATAGATTTTAAAGTAGTGAAGAGCTTCATCTTTAGTTTTCAAAAGATACACATAGCAGAACCTAGTGGAGTCATCAATCAAAGTCATGAAATATCTCTTACCACCTTTTGTCAACACATCATTCATCTCACACAGATCTGAATGTATAAGTTCTAATGGTGCCAAGTTTCTTACCTCTGCGGCCTTATGAGGCTTGTGAGGCTTCTTAGGTTGCACACAAACTTGACACTTAGAACCATTGGCAAGGGTGAATTTCGGGATTAACTCTAAACTGACTAACCGCGTCATACAACCAAAATTTACGTGACAAAGTCGTGAATGCCAAATAGTAGTCTCATTACTACTGCAAACATGGTTCACAACATTATTACACAAATCTGAAAGAGATAGACGGAACAAGCCTCAGCACACATAGCCTTTACCAACAAATTGTCCACACTTGGACACTACAAACTTATCGGACTCAAATACCAGTCTAAAGCCATCTCTACACAGAAGAGATCCGTTGACGAGATTCTTATTGATAGATGGCACATGATGCACGTTCTTCAGTTGCACAATCTTCTCCGAAGTAAACTTCAGATCGACCGTACCAACACCATGAACAGTGGCATGTGACTCGTTCCCCATTAGAATGGCTGAATCTAGAGTGACCTCGTAAGAAGAGAACAATGAAATATCAGCACACATGTATATTAGCACCAGTATCTATCCACCAATCGGTAGATTGACATACGGAAAGAACAGTAGGTAAATTACCATACCCTGATGTTCCCGTCTAAGTAGTACCAACAACAATATTAGCAGACTTAGAATTCTGCCCTTGCTGATTCTTCACACCCTTGCGTTGGCTGCAATCCTTGGCCCAATGACCAGGTTCGCCACACACAAAGCAAAGGCCATCCTTTGTGTTCTTCTTTTTCTTCTTGAAGATTGTTGTTTGTGCACTCTTGTTCTTGCCTTTGAACTTTTAAGTTTGGCCATTCTTCTTCTGCACCACATTGGCACTAGAATGTCCCTCATTACCTCTAGTGTATGTATCTTTTGCCCTCGCCTTCTCTTCAACATCAAGAGACCCAATGAGATTTTCAACAGAAAACTCTTGTCTCTTGCGTTTCAGAGAAGTAGCAAAATTCTTCCAAGAAGGAGGAAGCTTGGTAATAATGCCTCTCACGACAAATTTGTCCGATAACACACACTTGAAGTACTCAAGTTCTGTGGCTATGGATTGTATCTCATGAGCCTGTTCAACTACAGAACGGCTATCGACCATTCTATAGTCATGATATTGCTCCATGAGATACAATTCACTGCCTGCATTTGAAACCCCAAATTTGGCCTCGAGTGCATCCCACATCTCTTTCCCAGTTTTAATCACCATGTATGTATCAACTAACTTCTTACCAAGAACACTAACCACGACACCTTTGAAAAGGTTATCAACAGCCTCGAACGCATGCTCCTGTTCAAGAGTAAGTGTTCCTTTAGGCTTGCCATTTGCCACACGGAAAACGTTCATGGCAGTTAGCCAAAGCACCATCTTGGTGCACCACCTCTTGTAATTCGCACCATCAAATTCAGAGGGTTTGAGCGTAGCAGCAAAGCCAGTTGACGAAAAATGCCTATGCCTAGAATAAGGTTTTTGGATTGTTGAATATATATAAGCATTTTTCAAAGTACTTTAATCCAGAAATAAGCTAGATAAAACATGGAAAATACTTTAGCTATTTTCACAAAGTAGGTAACTGAGAACACTATCGACATACTAATTTCTAGAAGGACAGAAGTTAGCATACATATCTCAGTGTTCAAAACAATAATAGATAATAAAGCTAACCAAGTAATAAGAGAGAGACAGCCATACCTAGATTCAGTGGAAGAAGAAGCAGCACCAGAAGTCTTGATAAGTTCGTCGTTCATCATGGTGTAGTGGACGTCGTGTAGTCGTGTAGTTGATGTAGAATATAGTAGCGAATCGTAGTCGTGCAGTTGATGTAGACGTAGCAGCGAGCAGTCATGCAAACGCTCCCCAAAAACCTTATTCGTCCTCGCTCGTGCAAGCCTTCAAGGACGAAGGTTCCGGAGGCCTGCTCTCCCGGTGCGACCGTACACGCGCCTCGCCAGGATAGAGATAGCCAAAGACAGCAAGTAAAACCGTGGAGTTCTGTGTTGTGTAAACTTGGAGAAGAGCCATTACTCTGTTCTTTTAAATAGCCAGAAACAGAGAGTCCAAAGGCCAACAGTCATCGCACAGCACGGCTCGGCGAGCGAGCGAGCGCGCGCGTGTGTTGCCTCTCTCCAATTCTACAAGAGGGACTACCACATTTCACCTTTTAAAGTAGTAACTCCCCTTCATCCCTCCATGTGGGACTAAACAGTTTTTAGCACGTGCACATGGACCTTTGAGATTTTCTAGAAATTAATTAGAATTAAAATCGAGCCTAGCCCGTATTAATTCCAACATCACTTAATTCTGACTTTGTTCTATCCAAGTGGCCGCAAGAAAGTTGCATGTTGTTCCAATAAGAATGACAGTAACTTCAAACATTACAAGTTAGCCGCAAGGCAGAGCCATTTGTTTCTAATATGTAGCATCACATCAAAATTCCTAAATCTTTTATAGAGAAAGTTTGTATACATAGCTATGCCCCTGGGTCTTAGTAGTTTTCAGTCTGTTAGCTTGGTTATTTCACGACTTCCCAAGCCTTGGAAAGTTTGTATTAGAGCTGGAACTTGGGCCGTGCTTTTTCGGGCCGGCCCAAAGCATGGTCGATACGGCACGACACGAAAGGCGGGTTGAGCTGGGTCTGAGAATGCGGTCTGTTGGGCGGCACGGTCAGTTGGGCCATGCTTGGGCCGGCCCGGCACGACATAGGCCCAATCTTCCTGTTCTAGCCCAATCCCTCCCTCTCTCAGCCTGGCCCAATCACTCCCCCACCTTGGCCTGGCTCAACCAATAACCCCCCTCTGCCACCTGGCCTGGCCCAACATCCCTCTCGGCCTCCCCCAACCCCCATCCCCAACCCCTTATCCCGAGCCCTAGCTCCTAAATTCCTAATCCCTAATCACATCCCCTGATTCCCCTCCCTCTAGCTCCAGCCGCCTCCCTCCCCACGCCGCCACGCCGCCCCTCCTCCACTCCACCACCTCCTCCCTCCTCTCCTCTCCTCCCCACGCCACGTCGTCACGCCCCTCCTTCCACCACCTCCTCATCGTTGTCATTCTCACCCCTTCATAGCCTTGTGTGCCGAGGTGGGCGGAGTTCTTCATCGACGTCTAGGAGGAGGAGGAGGCTATGGCGAGGGAGAGTGGGTGTGAATGACACACGAGTGTCTTTGTCTTCCTAGGCAGCAGCAATTGTCATCTTCCTAGGTATCTATAGTAACTTAGGGCTGGGCTTGGGCCGGCACGGCACGGCCCCAACACAATGGGCTTTGGGCCATGCTTGGATCTGATCGGAGACGAGACGGGCCAGCACGGCACGGCACGACGCGACCCGAAGCACGACGGGCCCGGGCCGTGCCGCCCAATGCCCACCACTGGTTTGTATACATAGCTATGCCCCTGGGTCTTAGTAGTTTTCCGTCTGTTAGCTTGGTTATTTCACGACTTCCTGAGCCTTGGTTGGAAAATGGGTGGATAAGGTAATCCAGGAGAAGGGAGTTTCATACCCTCCAAACCAAGGACATCATAAGGTGGCACATGTGTGACGCACAACTCCCAGAATGGCAAGGCCACATCGCTGCTCCTCTGCAGTGGTAGAATCACTATAGCAGTCCCGGTTGTGGCCCTTGATAGCCCCCATCAAATCCAATAGGAAACTAATGGATATCTAAAAACAAATCAAAACTATGGTTCAAAAACGAAGATCGGTAGCCTTTTTTTAACACTAGATGGTCTCATATTTCAAATCGAAAGAATCAAACAAGATTGTGATTGCCTATGATTACGCATGGATTGCTTAATACCTTGTGATAGGCAATTAGCTATGCAGTAACATGTGTCATTGTTTGGTACTCCAAATTTGCATGTGCGTTGAGTGCCTGAGGTGCTTGTTCTTCCTCCCAAGCAGCGGTCCTTGGAGGGCAAGATGTGCACGTCATGCTGCAGCGAGTCGAACTGCGCCACCCACCCCATGTCGATCCACGACAACCTTTCTTTTAGGTACTACACGCCCAGACCCCAAATTCAAATCTCAATCACAAATTTTGGGTTAGAAATTAGAATTGAGGGATGGTACTGGGAAGGGAAGGGCTTTACGGATTTGCCGGCCATCCACAAGTCGAAGACATACCAGGCGAGGGGAGCATGACTAAACAAGCACGCTTCCAGGTCCAAATCGGCAGCGACGTGGGCAACCATTGCCGCCAGCGGAATTGACGTCGAGGTTGCACTGCTTTGACACTCCAAGGCGCCGAGCAAGTGATTCACATGAAGGAGGAGGCGAGGTCTTGTGGCAAGGCGATGTTGGAATTAATATGGGCTAGGCCCAAATATTATATTCTAATTAATTCCTGGTAAATCTTAAAGGCCCATGTGCAAATGCTAAAACTGTTTAGTCCAACATAGAGGGATTAAGTGGAGTGACACTAATTTAAAAGGTGGAACCTGGTAGCCCCTCTTGTGGAATTGGAAAGAGACAACACACACGCGTGCTCACTCGCCTCGCCTCGCCGAGCCGAGCGGTGCAGTGCATGCGTGTGCGTGCGCAGGCGTGTCAGGTGCGAGCGCGATTTTCTTTATCTATTCGAAAATTGAAACGCACTGACTCGTAATTGATGGCGAATCAATGGTAACCTTTGGTCTTCTGGTCTCTTTGTTTTTGGCTGGTAAAAAGAACAGAGTTCTGGCGAATCAATGGCAACCTTTGGCCTTTCGATTCTGCTTCTTGATGGCGACTGTTGTCCTTTCGATTCTGCCGAATCAATGGTGACTGTTGGCCTTTGGACTCCTTTCTTTTGGCTATTTAAGAGAACTAAGAGTACTGGTTCTAGTTCGATCTTTCCACTTCCACAGTTCAGAATTCCACATTTCTTGTTGCTGTCTTTGGCGATCTCCATCCCGGCGAGGCGCTGCAGTTACTGCAAGACCGGAGAGCCTCCGGAACCTCGTCCTTGAAGGCTTTCACGAGCGAGGACGAATAAGGTTTTTGGGGAGCGTTCACGCGACTGCTCACTGCTCCTCTGCTATGTTCTACATCAACTGCACATCTACTACGTTCTACATCAACTACACGTCTACTACCGCTACGCCATGACGAACGATGTTCTCATCAAGAACTCTGCTGGAACTTCTTCTTCCACAGAATCTGAGTATGCCTATATCTTTCTTGTTAGTTGGTTTGCTTTACTGTCTATTGTTGTATTGAACATTGAGATAGGAATGCTAGCTTTTGTTTTTCTAGAATCTGGTATTGCTATAGTGTTCTTTGTGATCTGCTTTGTGAAAATAGCTAGAGTATTTTCCATGTTTTATCTAGCATATTTCTGGATTAAAGTAATTCGAAAATTGCTTATATACTCATCAATCCAAAAATCTTATTATAGGCATAGGCTTTTTTCGTCAACTGGCTTTGCTGCCGCACTCAAACCCTCTGAATTCGATGGTGCGAATTACAAGAGGTGGCGCACCAAGATGGTGCTTTGGCTAACTGCCATGAATGTTTTCCATGTGGCAAACGGCAAGCCTGAATGAACACTTACTCTTGAACAGGAGCAAGCATTCGAGGCTGCTGATAACCTTTTTAAAGGTGCCGTGGTTAGTGTTCTTGGTGAGAAGTTAGTCGATCCATACATGGTGATAAAAACTGGGAGAGAGATGTGGGATGCACTCGAAGCCAAATTTGGGGTTTCGGATGCAGGCAATGAATTGTATCTCATGGAGCAATACCATGACTATAGAATGGTTGATAGCCATTCTGTAGTTGAACAGGCTCATGAGATACAATCCATGGTCACAGAACTTGAGTACTTCAAGTGTGTGTTACTGGACAAATTTGTTGTGGGAGGCATTATTGCCAAGCTTCCTCCTTCTTGGAGAAATTTTGCTACTTCTCTGAAACACAAGAGACAAGAGTTTTCTGTTGAAAATCTCATTGGGTCTCTTGATGTTGAAGAGAAGACGAGGGCAAAAGATACACACACTAGAGGTAATGAGGGATATTCTAGTGCCAATGTGGTGCAGAAAAAGAATGGCCAAACTCAAAAGTTCAAAGGCAAGAACAAGAGTACACAAACAACAAGCTTCAAGAAGAAGAAGAAGAACACAAAGGATAGCCTTTGCTTTGTGTGTGGCGAACCTGGTCATTGGGCCAAGGATTGCAGCCAACGCAAGGGTGGGAAGAATCAGCAACGGCAAAATTCCAAGTCTGCCAATGTTGTTGTTGGTACTACTGAGACGGGAACTTCAGGGTATGGTAATTTACCTACTGTTCTTTCTATATGTTAATCCACCGATTGGTGGATAGACACTGGTGCTAATATACATGTGTGTGCCGATATTTCATTGTTCTCTTCTTACCAGGTCACTCGGGATTCAGCCGTTCTAATGGAGAACGGGTCACATGCCACTGTTCATGGTGTTGGCATGGTCGATCTGAAGTTTACTTCGAGGAAGATTGTGCAACTGAAGAACGTGCATCATGTACCATCTATCAATAAGAATCTCGTTAGCGGATCTCTTCTGTGTAGAGATGGCTTTAGACTAGTATTTGAATCCAATAAATTTGTAGTGTCCAAGTGTGGACAATTTGTTGGTAAAGGCTATGTGTGTGGAGGCTTGTTCCGCCTATCTATTTCAGATTTGTGTAATAATATTATGAACCATATTTGCAGTGGTAATGAGACTACTATTTGGCATTCACGACTTTGTCACATAAATTTTGGTTGCATGACACGGTTAGTCAGTTTAGAGTTAATTCCGAAATTCACCCTTACCAAAGGTTCTAAATGTCAAGTTTGTGTGCAATCAAAGCAGCCTCGTAAGCCTCATAAGGCCGCAGAGGTAAGAAACTTGGCACCATTAGAACTCATACATTCAGATCTGCGTGAGATGAATGGTGTGTTGACAAAAGGTGGTAAGAGATATTTTATGACTTTGATTGATGACTCCATTAGGTTCTGTTATGTGTATCTTTTGAAAACTAAAGATGAAACTCTTCACTACTTTAAAATCTATAAGGCAGAAGCTGAGACCAACTTGAAAGGAAAAATCAAAAGGGTTAGGTCTGATCGTGGTGGCGAGTACTTTTCAAATGAGTTCAATTTATTCTGTGAGGAACATGGTATAATCCATGAGAGGGCGCCTCCTATTCACCCAGTTAAGCGGGGTTCTTTGAAAGAAAGAACCGCACTCTAAGCGATTTGGTTAACGCCATGTTAGACACAACGGGTCTTTCCAAAGCATGGTGGGGGGAGGCTATATTGACTTCATGTCATGTCCTAAATAGGATTCCCACAAAGAATAAAGAGATAACCCCATATGAACAATGGGAGAAGAAAAGACTATCACTTTTATACTTGCACACTTGGGGTTGTTTGGCAAAAGTCAATGTGCCAATGCCTTAAAAGCATAAGCTTGGACCAAAAACCGTGAATTGCGTCTTTCTAGGCTATGCTCACCATAGCGTTGGATATAGATTTCTAGTGGTGAAATCTAGAGTACCTGACGTGCATGTTGGTACAATTATGGAGTCCAGAGATGCTACATTCTTTGAGGATATTTTTCCGATGAAAGATATGCCTAGTTCATCGAGTCAGGAACCTGATATAATTCCTGAACCTGCCATTCCAATGGAATATTTTGAACAAACCCTTGAGCAAATTCCCGAGGAGGAAGAAAATGAAACTCTAAGGAAGAGTAAAAGACAAAGGACTGCAAAGTCTTTTGGTCCTGATTTCATTGTGTATCTTGTGGATGATACTCCAAGTACCATTTCTGAAGCGTATGCTTCTCCAGATGCAGAATACTGGAAGGAAGTAGTCCGTAATGAAATGGATTCAATTATCTCTAATGGAACTTGGGAGATCACTAAGCGTCCTTATGGTTGTAAACCTGTAGGATGTAAGTGGGTGTTCAAAAAGAAGCTTAGGCCTGATGGTACTATCGAGAAGTACAAGGCACGGCTTGTGACCAAGGGTTATACCCAAAAGGAAGGCAAAGATTTCTTTGATACTTATTCATCTGTGGCTAGATTGACCACTATTCGAGTACTACTATCTCTCGCTGCCTCACACGGTCTTCTCGTTCATCAGATGGACGTTAAGACGGCTTTCCTAAATGGAGAGTTAGACGAGGAAATTTACATGGATCAGCCAGATGGATTTGTAGTAGATGGTCAAGAAGGAAAGGTGTGCAAGTTGTTGAAATCTTTGTATGGTCTTAAACAAGCACCTAAGCAGTGGCATGAAAAGTTCGACAGAACTTTAACATCTGTAGGTTTTATTGTGAATGAAGCTGACAGATGTGTGTATTATCGCCATGGTGGGGGCGAGGTAGTCATTCTATGTCTGTATGTTGATGACGTATTGATCTTTGGGACCAACCTTAATATGATTAAGGAGGTTAAGGATTTCTTGTCTCAGAATTTTGAGATGAAAGATCTGGGAGTAGCTGATGTTATCTTGAACATCAAGCTATTGAGAGGTGATGATGGTGGGATTACATTGTTGCAATCCCATTATGTGGGAACGGTTCTGGGTCGTTTTGGTTATAGCGACTACAAACCCTCTCCAACACCTTATGATCCTAGCGTGTTGCTTAGGAAGAATCGGAGAATAGCCAGAGACCAATTGAGATATTCTCAGATAATTGGTTCACTTATGTATTTAGCTAGCGGTACCAGGCCTGACATCTCGTTTGTTGTGAGCAAACTAAGCCGGTTTGTTTCCAATCCGGGAGATGATCATTGGCATTCATTATCTGGGGTACCCGAGTCTTTGGAGGGTTATAGCGATTCAAACCGGATATCGATCTTGATGAGATTAAGGCCACAAGTGGATATGTCTTCTTACTTGGAGGTGGCGTTGTTTCATGGAAGTCTTGCAAGCAGACCATATTAACGAGGTCAACAATGGAAGCGTAACTCACAAAGATTAGATATCGCCATTTGTTGAAGCCAAATGGCTTCATGAGCTCTTGATGGATTTGCGGTGGTTGAAAAAGCTGGTACGGCTATTACGATGAACTGTGACAATCGGTCAGTGATTGTCAAGGTGAACGATTCTAAGGATAATATGAAATCATCAAGACATGTGAAGAGAAGATCAAGTCTGTCAGAAAATAAGAAACTCTGGAGTAATAGCTTTGGATTATATCCAAACAGCTAAGAATCTGGCAGATCCCTTCACAAATGGTTTATCACGAAATGTGATAGACAATGCATCGAGGGAGATGGGTTTGAGACCCACGTGAGTTATACCATAGTGGTAACCCATCCTATGTGATTGGAGATCCCGTGAAGTAGGATTGGCGAAACAAGCTATTGGTTAACTGGGAGGAGAGTACCTTTATAGACCCACTCCATTGGAGATGCAATTCTCTCCTAAATCTCTATGGCAGGTTGATTTTTATCTTAATGTGTTCTGTGGCTTGTTAAAGCAAAGATGCCGTCCTACAGAGCAGCTTTGAAAGAACACACCTATATGAGCCCGACTGCTAGTCACAGTCTATGAAATAGGTTAATTTCTAGGAAGCTCATGAATAGGCCAGGAGTATGACTTATATGCTCCAACCGGCGGGATGCCTAGCGACCTAGTATCGATTAAGGACTTAAGTGAAACTTATTCACACAAAATGTCAATTCAAGGCTTAGTCCATTGTGCGCCAGTGAATAAGTGTAACCATTCTAGGTGGATGTTCAACCTTAACCGGTTTCCATCAAAACATTAGTATATTAAAACAATACTGTGGATCAAGGCATTTGACATGTGCCTTGAGATCTGGTGGGGGATTGTTGGAATTAATATGGGCTAGGCCCAAATATTATATTCTAATTAATTCCTGGTAAATCTCAAAGGCCCATGTGCAAATGCTAAAAATGTTTAGTCCCACATGGAGGGATTAAGGGGAGTGACACCAGTTTAAAAGGTGGAACGTGGTAGCCCCTCTTGTGGAATTGGAAAGAGACAACACATGCAGCTGCTCGCTTCCTCGCCTCATGGCCAGGCGGGCGAAGCGAGGCGTGTGTGTGTGTGTGTGTCTTGGCGTGTCTGTGAGCGTGTCAGTCTTGGTGCGATTTTCTTTATCTATTCAAAAATCGAAACGCACTGACTCGTAATTGATGGCGAATCAATGGTAACCTTTGGTCTTCTGGTCTCTTTGTTTTTGGCTGGTAAAAAGAACAGAGTTCTGGTGAATCAATGGCAACCTTTGGCCTTTCGATTCTGCTTCTTAATGGCGACTGTTGGCCTTTCGATTCTGCCGAATCAATGGTGACTGTTGGCCTTTGGACTTCTTTCTTTTGGCTATTTAAGAGAACTAAAATCTTGGTTACGGTTCGATCTTTCCACTTCCACGATTCGAATTCCAAATTTCTTGTTCTTTGTCTTTGGCGATCTCCATCCGTGAGGCGTGTCTGCACCACGCCGGAGAAAGCGAGTCTCGGAACCTCGTCCTGAAGGCTTTCACGGCGAGGACGAATAAGGTTTTGGGGAGCGTTAGCGCGATCGTCATTGTTCCTCTGCTACGTTCTACATCAATCGCACGTCTACTACGTTCTACATCAATCTGCCGTCTACTACCGCTACGCCATGACGAACAGCGTCCTCATCAAGAACTTCTGCTTTGCAACTTCTTCTTCCACGAATCTGAGTATGCCTATATCTTTCTTATTAGTTGGTTTGCTTCTATGTTATTGTTGTCTTGAACATTGAGATAGGAATGCTAGCTTCGCTTTTCTAGAATCGATATTGCTATAATGTTCTTTGTGATCTGCTTTGTGAAAATAGCTAGAGTATTTTCCATGTTTTATCTAGCATATTTCTGGATTAAAGTAATTCGAAAATTGCTTATATACTCATCAGGCGGTATTTCAGAGCATGGAGGATGGAGACGATTAGAAGAGGCTAGGCGGGGCGAGGAGAGGAAGCGGCGTTGATCGGGATGGGGGAGTGGTTAGTTGTTGGGACCTCGTGATTGTGGCGACGTGGAGATGGGAGATGAGCGGTTTGGGCACGCGAGGCCACGAGTAATTCGGTGAGGGAGCCAGCGAACGAGATGGGAGGCTGACGACACAAACTAGTGTGTCGACGTGTTTCAAAGGACATGCGGTAGGATAGGACGACGAACAAACTCCCCTTTTGTATGGATTCACATCGCTTGCCATTCCTACGGGAATGGCACAGGTGAACAGTGTCATGACATTTGAAAGATCTGATCCGCTCTATCTGAGAAGGACGGATCAGATCAACCGCTACAGTAGTGCGAATAGTACTATGCTGCAGTAATTATGAATAGTACTCATGAACAACACTTTGTGAACCATGGTTTCGCTAAAGTGTTTCGCTCTCATCCGTTGGTTTTTGATCCAATAGATGTTACACAATGTCATGACATTGTTCATCCGTGACATTGCTTAGCAATGTCAGAGGATTCGTTTCCTTTTGTATTAGTAGAGATTAGTAAAAAATCACCACACATGTACCAAGGCGAGGCTCTTTATTTTTGTCACTAGAGGGAGTAGTTACAAAGAAATAAATGAAATTTGCTTCAATAAATTGACCCTTCTAGTGAAAATTGATAAAATTTAACTAACTTTAACTGTGCACTACTACTTAATCTGATGCAGCGACAGGCAAAAGAAAAGGGCAGTTGATATTCAATCGCAGGAATATGTCAAATGACTAGTATGAAAATAAGATTGCGTTTTTTCGTCTCGTCGGGTTAAAAACTTAAAATGTGTTCCCCCTTTTAAGGAATTAGCCCAAAATGGTCTTATGGACATGTGGTGCAGATCTTCACATCAGGACAAATGGTCTCCAATGGGGAGTCCTACGACTGTGACAACCATGTGGCATGGGAGACTTACACACCTCTGTCTGGTAACCATGCAGGATGCAAACACCAAGGACAAATCGTCTTGGATGGGAAGAAAGAAGGACGTGACATTGCTGACCCGGAGCCGGAAGGCGATGGCTGAGGGAGAATGATGATCCGCTGCTGTCGACGTGGACAGCATGCCATTTCGATGCTCCTCTTTATTGTCTCACCATGCGTCCATGCCCTTGAGATTTGAAATCGATGGTCAGGATCATCTTCCAATGATGAAGTAGAAGCATTTTTCATTGGAAATTTTAGGGTGCATTTCTACTACTAGTAAGGGTGGTAGTATAAATTAAATCTAGCCATTATTTTTTTAAGGGTATTATAAACTTTGTTTGTTGCTTCAAGATCAAGACTTGCATCTAACGAAGATGATTAGATCCGTGACGAGAACTTTGCATGTGGCCAGCTGCATTCTACTACTGGTAAAGGCGGTAGCATAAATCAAATGTAGTCATTGATTTTTTTACGTGTATTATAGACTTTGTTTGTTGCTCCACGGTCAAGACTATTACGTCTAATGTCATGCGTGCGGCTCGTTTCTAAAATCATAGCAGACGTGGAAAATTGCAGTGTCTTGCGTCTCCAATCTGCATGACTGTGTAAGCATGAGCATTGTCCATCCATAATTACCAATTGGTGTCTGTTCATTCATCCGTAACTATGGATGCATTGTTTCAAATTTTCACTGTTACTATATAACCAACACACCAACAAGGCACGGGTTAGGGCGGCTGCCATCGACGGAGGCGACCGTTGCCATGGCGGCGCTGAACTTTGCGTGTGGCCGGTAGATGAGGGTTGGAAAAACACCAAACGGGATCTTTAGATGTGAGATTTGGGCTTGGATGGGCGGGATAGGATCGGATTTGGTCAAGTGTTTGCTACGTAGTCTCAGCCAAATTAATTGTTGTGCCGGTTAAAATAATCAAGTTTAATTACAATTTTACCCCTAGGAGAATGGTACCTCTATATACTCAGCGGTAATCTGACCATTAGATTAAGAAGAATAGACGGTTCATATTTTAATTGGTGGGTATCATAAAAGAGCTCTGTTGTAAATCTCAGTTTCAACTATGCATTTGGTACACTTCCTTTGGACCATCCAATGCTCGATCAGATGGTTGAGGCTTAGGTCATATACAATGAGCTTACATTGGCTGTCCATAGTCTCTGTCACGTAAGATTTAAGCTGGAGTGGATAAAAAAGAATAAAGAGAGAGAGATGTATTGTCTACAATCATGTAGCTGACTGTATCACCAGAATCAAGAAAAACATTAAAAGATTGTGTGATCTATAAAGATAAGTAAAAAGACAGCAGTTGTCTATATCATTGTATGAGCTGTCTTCAATGCTATCTACAGGTGACATAGAGAATTGCTATACACAGCAGTTGTCTGTACTATTGTACATGTCCTTAAGCTCTCCACCGCTTTTTCCTTTTTGGAAACATGTGGCATTTTCTAAGAGGATCTAACTTAATGAGGGACAAGATCATGGCATTGGAGATAGATTGCGTGCCTCTTTGACAATGGCATTGGAGATAGATTTAGCCACTTAGATCAATTGCTACAGTCCCAATTCCACCTAGACTGTATTTTTCTATCCATAAGTGATGACACGATATTGTTAAGAATGGCCGGGGATACAAATCCGTTCGGAGACAGGCTCCAAATGTCAGCATGGTTGAATAGATCACCGTGACAAAATGACAAGATGCGTAAAAACTCCATTGCAGATCTAACTTAATTTGGAGAAGACAATAAATAATTTAATTACCAAATGGAGTATGAACAAGCCTACCATAACTCTACTTATCCTCAGCTTTAAATCCTCTTGAGGTCTGAACGACATTGCTACGGATCGTCAACAAACAAACAGGCTCGAGATTTTTTTTTTTGGGTGGGGGGTGGGGGGGGGGGGGCGGTAAAACCGACAGCGACTAACAACCATCGACTTCTATTGATGATGATACTATCAGGTGCTAGTAGTACTACTACTGTCCAAGGGAATTAAATTACTTGAAGAAAGGCAGCATTAAAAGCCTTTGATCTTAAAAAAAAGTCAAAATTTTCTGATACGAAATTTCAAGTGCAACACAATCACACTAGAAAGAACAAATTACGAACTGTCTGAAACGTAGGAATTCGCAGGAATTTTGCAGGAAATATAGCATGTCCTTCAAATTTTATTTGACAATCCTTAAATCCAAACTGGCCTTAACCAATTTAGTACATCTCCTTGTCTTACTCTTTGAGATTTACTGAAACTACTCATTAGGTAGCTAGCGAATGACCATTTTATCTGTTTTTATTGCATCAAGCTAACCATTTTATCTGTTTTTATTGCATCAAGCTAACATTGTTTTCTTTGCCAAAAAAATCATAAAACTAACATAAATTATCTGAGTTATATTGCTTCATAAACCATCTGATTTTTTCCCTTAACTCACACTGTCCAAATCAGAATAAAACCCCATTAACTTCGCTAATAAAAACCAATGGGTATTACTTAAACAACAAACTGTGCCCACCAACAACTTTATACCACAATATATTCTCCCCTGCCTCACCAATGCACGTACCTAAACAATTAAAACCACAACCAGATAAAAAAAAACAGAATTGGAACTAAAATTTGGCACTGTATACAAAACAATCGCGCATAAACGAAACATCAACTGCCTATGAAAAATTCAAGAGCACCAGACCAAATCACCAAAACTATCCTGTTGTGCTGAACTCAAATCAACAAATTGCTCAACATTCTTGAGAAGAACCACACCTTAAATAAGTTATTATTTCCCCAAATATTAATCAATTACCACTAATAACAAATTAAAAGCAGACTACACCATGAGACAGCGAAGCACAGAAATACAATAAAATTAAATTACCTCAAATCAAGATATTAATTAATTATACCCACAATTCAAGAGCACTAGATTAACCAATCACCCAAAATCAAACCAAAAAACATCCATCCATCCATCACCAAACTACTTATAGTTATAGTTACCACCAATGTACTTAGCACTTATGATATACTATGATATGATCTGATGGACTCCATCCAATCCAATCCCAAATAAATTTCTCAGCATTTTTCAATAACCAAGGAGAAAGAAAACAGCATTACACCTTTTAATTATAGGCCATCTGCATCTGCATCTGCATCTTCCGCTAGAGGTGGCAGTTGAGGCAATTGCACGTCCTCGGGGTGAAGGAGCAGACGCCGAAGGGGCGGTTAGGGATGTTGCAGTTGATGGCGTAGCAGCAGGGCGCCGGGATGCAGACGCCCCTCGGCCCCCCGCAGCACGTGCACACCGCGCATATCTGGAACCGCCCCACCAGACGCCGCCGCCGCGGCAGCATCCCCGCGCCGCCGTCCAAGAACGTCTTCCTCAGCCTCGGCGTCCACGCCCACCCTTCCGCCACCGCCACCCCCGCCCCCGCCCCGCCGCCGTCGTCACATTGCTCCCGCTATCAGCCTAAAGCATACACACATACAGGAGGAGAGGTTAGTGTTGGCAATGCCAAAGCTGGAGAGAGAGAGAGAGAGGCATACTTGTACTTGTTGGGCTAGAGCTGATGGAAAGAGGAAGGTGGCGGTGAGGAGGAAGAGGAAGAGGAAGAGGAAGAGGAGAGGGATGGGTGGTGGCGGTGAAGACGAACAGGACGCCATCTTGTGGCAGGAGGGTGCCAGCCAGAGGAGTGGGGTTTTGTGGGGGTTATGCTAGCTGTGGATCGTGTGCATTTATTTTGGATTCAAGGAGAAGCAATGAATTAGGTCACATATATACATTTATTTATTTATGTGTGTGGAATTAAAGCTTCTTAAGAAATACGCAGAAAACTTTTGCGAAAATCGATTGACAAGTTGGTACTCGGTAGAACTGTAGGACCTACATAGGACGACACTAGCCGGTGAGAGTTGATCATCGCTATATCTCTTAGCTTTACAGAACCATTTCATATATCTACCACTTCTGTTCTTCGACAAATAGGATAAATGAAACTAGGACACGTTCCAAATGACTTGCAATTGAGTTTTACAGGAGCATTAAAGAAGATGAAATGAAATGTTCTGTGGTTTTATTTCAAGTAAATCATTGATCAAGAATACAAAAGAAAATGATATCACGGCTCCTCTCGCACATCATCTGGGATACTCTTGTTAAAACCAGTTCTTTTTCAAACAACAAAATCTCACCATCGCAACTCGTCTGAGATATTATAATATGTAAACATGGGGCTTCATAAATTTTCATCCGAATCACAAATATAATTTTTAAAAGTAAAATTTACAGTAAACTTTACAAAACTACAGATTTATTTTACAAACTATCATAAACCTACAGGCTACAGTGCACGACGTGGAAAAGTCGTAACAGGACACGAGGGCAGTATGACAGCTGTCAGATGGGCTAGTGTGTTATATACGGATACGTGCGATGAGATTTCTAAACTCTGTAACTTTGCGATATATCTAGCACTTAAATCTGGAGTTTTATAAAATAGTTGCTAAAACTTGTAGTTATATGATAGCTTGTACAATAAAACAACTAGCTTTGCGAAATGTACTCTTAAATTGACGGTTTTAAATGCTCGTGGATCGCAGCTAGTGGTAGAGACCAATAAAACTGCGCAATTAACCGTTCCTCGTCTAAACGCTCGGACATTGATTCCGCGACGGGACGACCTACAGTAAAGGAAACATATAATATGTGCACACACATGAGCACACCTCAACGCAGTTAGCTGCACGGCGGAAAGATCTGCACGCTTCCGTGTAGGTGGGGATGTGGATGGATGACCAGCCAGCCATTAAATCTGGCCGCATGCAGGCCATTAAATCTGGCCGCCATGCATCATGCAATCTTCCTGTGCATGGATGGCGATTTTGATGCATACAATTAAGAGCCAGCCAGCCAGCCAGCCATCAACACACGCGCAATGTACATTGTGTGGTGAAGGAAAATAAATTAGGCCCCTCCTCCATCTCTGTCTATTCCCCTCACCTCCCTGATTCAACAGCCTGAGGGAGGGGTCTCACGGTGAGACCCTTGCCTAGAAAATTCCTTTCTGTGGTGAAGTGCTGCCAACAAGATTCTCGGACTTAAGACTCAAAAGAGTTACCAAAGCTTTAGAGAGAGGAATTTTTTTTTGGAGAGAATGGTAATGTTTCACAATAAAATAGTAAAAATAGTCTCTCCTCCTTCACGAATGAATTTACAAAAATGTCACTGGTGCCGCACACACAAATTCCGCAGGAGGTGACCTACCACGTCCTAAGTGTGCGGTAGGTCACGTGGCGGCCATGACGGCCTTCGGCAAGTCACCGTCTGGCCGGGGTGTGGCAGTGGCGTCGTTAGCTATCTACATGACAAGTGATGTGCCGAAGGCCAGCGGCCACCATGTGGCCTACTGTGCACCTAGGGCGTGGTAGGTCACCTCCTGTGGATTTTGATCACGGCAATGGTGACATTTTTGTTGATTCAATCGTAGAAGGACTATTTTTGTTATTTCGTTTGAGAGCCGTGCCATTTTAGAAAAGAAAACACTAGTGGAGAGAGAGGGCCCTTGAATTCCTGCGGGCCCACAAGGCAGGCTACAAGGTGGCACTGTGGCAGAAAGGTTGCTGCCTTGTGACTGTGTGCTAACAGCTGCAGTGCTTAGTTTTATGTGTGTGTGTGTGCAGGAGGGTGGGCGAGGACAATTTTGTTGGCTGTTGGTTGCTGGGGCTGGGTTGGTTCATGGGCGTTCTTGGCTGGCATCGCAGCATTGCAGTTGCAGTTGCAGGGTATGTGATCTGATGTTGAGGAGACCTTGGTCGATCAGTTGCTTGGACTCGTGGCATGGACATGAGGAAGTTATTGCTGGCCAAGAGAAGATCTGCGTGCCGACCATGCTGCGGAGTAACTCGAGTCTTGTCAAGTTAATTAGCTAGTCAGACTGTCGAATGGTGAGGTTTGCAATCGGAAGCGCCTATGCCTGTAATGTAGTTATCCAGACTGATTTTGTCTATCAATCTTCGTTTTTTGCTTTGGGAGCTTCCTCGAAGATGGTTAGGTTAGCGAAAGGCAAAGCCATGCTTGTGTGGCATGGCATGCTGTCGTACTGTAGGAGCATCTACACACTCACAGCCGGGGAGCCATAGCCAAGTGATCACACAAGTTGGTACTTTCAGCTTCCAGAGGGAGGAAGCGTATTTTGTGAAATACGCAAACTCCTGACCAGGCGTGGGTCAAGCTGGTCAATCAAGGAATCCATTGTGTGCTACACTACACCCTCCCAACAACTAGTATAAATAGGAATGCACATTTTATTTTTATTTTTTGGAGAGGAATGCGCATTTTATTTTGCTGCAAGTCTTCTTCCTTTGACCACCCAATTTGAAGTACTACTTTCTGGGGCCGGGCCGCCAGGTTTGTTGGACCAGGCTTAGCTATGTTTCATTTGGGCCCAGACCGGCCTTGGGCGTCAACAGTTCATCTGGATTAAATCAGGCGTTTTTTTTTCTTCTATTTGGACATGAATTGGACATCGACTAGGCCTTGGCCCATTTGCAGCCACACTTTCCATACTCTCACCTTTATATATAACCCACAAAATACATATGTTAATCTTAGTTAGGTCAGATTTCACGACAATTTTGCTAAATAATTGGGACCCGAATATGTAAATTCGGACTCTTTATGTATAATGTACTAGTCCAAGATCACGATAGTGCATATAGTGTCAACATCGATGCAATATCATCTATATGCATCGAATTAAAGATAAACATAGTGAAATTGATAAGCAAATAAGAGTTTTGACCTCACGGTCGAGTTTATGATTATTTAGCACACAGGGCTTAACTCTAAATAAATATAACTAAAGCGGAACGAAAGAAACTCCAATGGAACCCATTGATTTGCCACATGTAATCGACTGGGAACAAGACCTAACAATCGACTTCCTCGTAGTACTCCTCCAAAGGAGGTCTAGACCCCAAATCGTCAACTGATTGATGATTATTGCAAGGTGAGCACCTAGAGTACTCAACAAATTGTGCACACATAGTGTAAGTATACAAGATGATTCATTCCAAAGGATATGACTTTTAGGTTTATTCAACGTAAAGCAACATTTGCAATGAATACCAATAATAAGTTGAAAGCGTAAGTTGAAACAGTAATAGAACTAGTAAGTAATAAAAAGTTAACATAAAGTTTTCCCTAGCCTAACCCGTTTGTTCACATAGCCAACCTTCCCAATTTTGTTTTGTAACACTACCCATTGTGTGAATCTTTGAGCATGTCTATGACCGCGGACACGGTTATTCGAATAGATTTGGTGAAGACTCTGTAGAGGTTCTACAACTTTCCCCCCACAAGATATGACCAACGGCATGGTTCTGACATGTTTCCATGGACATGCGACCTGGAAGATCGTAATAAATCATTTCAGAGACTTCGCCCCAACAGTTGTCCCTCCCGGTAACCTACCTACACCCATATTACATACATAGAGAATATCCAAACACAGTAATTGGCATAGGGGTCCACTGTTGGATTTAGGAATGGAAACCGTCTATGATGTAGTTCATACATAGCATTCCACACTCTCCACCTTACGAATAGCTAACCTAGTTTCTGAGGAAGCCAATGTTGAAACTCTATAACTTACTATGTTGTTCCCATTAGAGCATATGATTGTACGATTATGGCATGGCTCAGTTCAATGGCGCAAAAAGTTAAGTTCTTAATTGTCCAAGGCAAGACTACCCAATACACTAAGCCTACACATAGAACATATAAGCCAACACATAGTCCACCATATATAGTCTAAAAATAAGTCCTATCACTTGCCCCAATCTAAATCATTTATCCACCCAGTTGTCTGCACATAGCACATAGTTACTGTAGGACCGGAAAGGCGACTAGAGGGGGGGGGGTGAATAGGCGCTTTCTCTATTTTTCACCCCGATCGAACTCAACACTATTTTCACTCCAATAGCTATAAAAGCTATGAAGATCTGTATCTGAGCACATGGATGACTGTGTTGAATCCGATCAAACCCCGACACAAAAGACCAAAAACAACTCACAACCACACTCAGCGCTCTCGGCGAAAGTGCAGCTAAAATCAAGTCGCGCATGACTCCCATCGATTCAATCCGGTTGGCACAAGCACGCACACGCTGCAACTAAAAGCAATAAAAAACTCAAACAAGAACTGGTGTCTCACTTCTCTGAGCAATCACTGTTCTAGATCTTTCGATTTTTCATGAGGCTATAGAACAGAGCAAAACTTCAAAACCTTGATTAAGCAGCCATAAATCTAAAAGCAAATCACATGATTCTTAATATTTTATCTACCCGAGTCTACTGAGCTATGCTTCTGCCTACAAATTACGGCTTCTCTGAAGTCTGAGGCCGTCGCCGGTTTTCGGCTTCTCTGAGTTCCCGGCGCCGCCTGAGCGACTGATTTTACAACCAAACTCCAACTAGTCAAAACAACGACCAAGCTGGTCCAAACAGGTTTTTGCAGTGACCAAATCAACATCTAATCAAGCAGACACGCAGGAGCTTTACAAAATCGAAGCAACACACGTACGGCCAAAACTCCAATTCGATTTTTCCAGGACTACAAAGTGGCTACAAGTCGACTCGGGAGAAGCGGCAAAACCAAAACAAAACTCGAGCAAAAGCGATTAGCGTGGCCCTTTGCAGCGTGGATCGAGCAAAAGGCGATCATTCCAATTGCCAGACATTGATTCTGACCAAACGGAAGTATCAGCGAGTGCGGCGATCCCACGCGACAAATGGGAATTATCTTGCCGCAACATTGATTAGTCGAGCAAAGAAAAAACAAGAAGATGAATCAATACAAATCCAACAACTCGGACCTGACCTCGCACACGAGCAAGAAAGATCGGCGAAAAAAGAAAAACTGCCGTATCAAGCCTATTTCTGCGTGGGCAGCAGGCCGACCAAGATCTGGTTTTTGCGAGCAGATTTTTGGCATCAAGTCTCGCAGCTCCGAGCCGACAAGCAAAAAGAAAAACGAAAAACAAAGCTTGCTGGCAATCAAATCAAACAGTAACGCACAAGCTGCATCAAAATAAAATGCCGCACAGGGCTCCTCATTTTTTGGGAAGAGGCCGCCGCTCAGATCCCCTAATTTCTACGGGCAGTACAGCTCAAGGCAATTAAAAACTCAACCTTAGTCACATCAAAGAGCAGACTTTGCAATAAAGAAAATGAAACTTCACAACGCTGGAGATTAAAACCACAGAACCGAGTTTTCTCAGGATTGAATAACGCGCGCCAAGATCTGAGTTTTTTTCAGACTTGCGATGGCTGGCTGCCGCTAAGCTCTCCAAAGCGCTCACACACTCGTTTCCTCACGGGCAAGGGCGCTACCTCAAGTTCCCCAAAAACGCCCCCAGCTTTTCTTTTCTTAGTGGCTGCCCTAAACTCCAGCAGCCCTAGAAGACCCATCACTATTTCTTTTATAGGGCACCCCAAACCCTAAAAATCTTAATGGGCTTCCATTAAGGCCCAACATCAACGGAACACACACGCACGCATCTCAAAGCGCCGTCTTCATCGTCGATTGATCTAAACCTCTTCACCATGCGCCAACCCGCGTCGCGGCTTAGTCAAAAGGTCACCAAGATGGTATTTGGTAAAATTACCAAAATACCCCTTCTCGATCTTTTCCGAAAACCGAGTCCAATCCAGTCGAAGCAATCGCCTGCTTCGCCACGTGTAGGTTGATCAACGGCTCCATGTCGTCAAGTGAAGGATCTAGACCCGCCATTATGTGTTAATAGAGTTTTGGTGATTAATGACAAATCTAATTGTGGAACTAACACTTTCATTGATATACATATTGTGTAGTCTTATTTGGATATAAAGGTGAAAACCATGAAGGCATGCATGTAATTAATGACAAATCCAATTCATTGGATAAACAAAAGGAAAATCCAAACAGGTATGCATTTATAATGATAAATCTATTTGTGAGACTAACTCTTTTATTTGCCTTATCTCATGATTAGTCTCGTTTGGATATAAAGAACAAAAGAGGTATGCATTCGACTTCATAGTTCTTATATATTATTGCATTCCTTGGATCCAAAATATAGGTTGAACCCACCAAAAGATTAACCTAAATATGTGCATATGTTTCCACTACATATTCATGTATGCACACATATAGGGGGAGTTCATTCTATATTTTGAGGTTTCATTAGTATTGATCCATATTTCTATTTCCACACATATTTGGGATCTTTACTTTGAAACATATCCTTTGAATATATTTAACTTGCATGGTTAATATATTCATGTGAGTATATAAGACACATGTAGTCTAAATATACTTATATGTGAGTATAACATAACTTGTGTAGTTCATGTGTACTCATATATTCTTGAATATATATAACTTGTGAAGTTAATATATTCATGTGTGTATATGAGACATGTGTGCTCATATATCCTTTGATTATGTATAACTTGTGTAGTTATATATATTCATATGAGTATATACAACTTGTGTAGTGCTTATATACTCATACCCATCTACATTCAATTATTTGCAATTGTGTTGTGGGACTAACGTGTGTGCTAAGATGTTTAAAGGCTTAGTCCCAGTTTATGGATGGCGACATGGTAATGAAAATGCATGACAATAGAGGGATCATGGCTAGTAGCTTGATAGCATGTTCTTGCCCTTTGGATCAATTTAGGATCATGCATGCATTTGAATTTAAACTTGAATTTAAATTGAAAAGCTTTAAGTGCTTCAGTCCAAAATCGGTAGTACTGCAGATTATAATTGCGGTTGTACCGCTTGATCTTGATATGACCGACTTTACTTAGCGGTAGTACCGTATTTTGAAGGAACGCCAATCGAGCTCTCATGCGAACGGCCAAATGCTTGAGCGGTTGTACCGCATAGCGGTCATTCCGAATTTTAGTTGGCGGTTCAAGAAAAAGCGAAGCGTTAATTGCCTCAGAATCTCTCATGAAAATCGGTCATACCGCTAGTGACAATCGGTCGTACCGATGTGCGGTCGTTCCGAAATTTGTGAGGCGGTTCAATAAAAACAGAACAAGTGCAAATCTGCTCAAAAACCCAATCTGGAAATCGGACGTTCGCGCTTGGGAGCGGTCGTCGCAAACTTCTGGTCATTCCGATTTTTATATGGCGGTACAAAAATTCCAGAACACTTGAAATCTTCAACAAATTGTGAAACCCTGCAATCGGTAGTACCGCTCCTTCGTGCGGTACGACCGAACCAAGCGGTAGTACCGCAACTTGGTTGGCGGTAGTACCAGTCTAGGATTTTCAACGGCTTATTTAGAAGCATTATTGCAGGTATATGTTGGTAATTGATGTTAATCATTATGGGACTAACATTTTTCATGAGTTGGATGAATAGGTTATGTTCCAGGGTAATGAAGACTTCGGATGGCATCATGAGTTGATCGTCATTAAGTCAAGGTTCAAGAAGAGGATGCATCATGTGCTGTTGCATATCAAGATCTCGGAGAAGAGATGATCATGAGTTGATCATCAAGTCAAGAAAAGACTCATCATGTGTTGATTGAGGTCAAGTAAAGGATGCATCATGGGTTGATGCATGTCAAGACAATGACCCGGACTTGAAGTGAAGATGTGCATCATTAACCTTCAAGAAGATGCTCAAGGCAAAGGTATGACTAGCTAGGGCTAAGGATGTGTTCCTAGTCTTTTACCGGTCTTGGTGTTTGGTTGGAAGACCGGATTGCTAGTATAGGTTGCCGTACTATTAAGAGGGATCTTGTCTAGTAGCTTGAGTCTCATCATGTGTTGATAGCTCAATCTCACTTGCTCTAGCTCACCATGGCATGATGCTATTATTTGCAAATGTGTTTTGCAAATAGTCGATGCTCATGCATTTAATCTTTGTAGCATGTGACTATACTTTGCAAATGTGTTTTGCAAATGGTTGAAGTCCATGTACCTACTCCTTGTGGCATGATCTAAGTTTGCAAATGTGTTTTGCAAATTGTTGGGATTCATGTATTTTCCCTTGGCATGGTCTAAGATTGCTTGTTGCTAATTATTTGGACTTAGACCATGGTAGTGGCTCTTGGAGTTGTGCTTTTTGATTTGATAAAATGTGTTTGAGATCAAATCAAATAGGAGGGTTGTGTAGCCCTCTTAATAAGCTTTCCATAGAGTCCAAGATCACTCAATTCTGACATCCGAGTCAAAAGTTATGACCTTTTACCAAGTGTAAATGCATGCTGATTTTGAGCTGCGGTACGACCAGCTGTGTAAAGTCTTGATCGACCGCCCAAAACAGTTGTACCGCCCCTTGTGAGTCTTGATACGACCGCCCGAGGCTATAACGGCTAGTTTTTGGCTGTTTGTCTCCCAGCGGCTAGTTTTTGGTGTAGGGGCTATAAATACCCCTTGGCGGGTTGAGAGGCAACCTTTGGCATCCCATTTCACTCTCTTGAGCTAGTGTGAGCCTCTCCTCTCAATTGTGCATGTGTTGCACCTTGTGAACAAGGAGAGGTCTCTAGTTGCATGTGTTGCATCTAGAGGTGGATTTCGTATCCACTTGAGCTTGTGCATTCGTTGCGTGGTGAGAGTCAAGCAAGGGGCTTGGCTTGTTACTCTTGGTGTTTGCCGACACCTAGGCGGCGTGGAGCGTCGTGGACCGTGATCTTCTCAAGAAGCTTGTGAGAAGGCCCGGCGTGTTGTGAAGGTTGGAGCTCACCTACCCGGAGGCGGAAAGAGCTACCACTAGTGGAATTGAGGTGTTTGGCTTAATTAGTGGAGCCGGTCCAATTAGTTTGGGCTTACCTCAACGTGGATTAGGGGAGACCGGCAAGTCTCCGATCACCACGGTAAAACATCGCCGTGTCAATTGTGGTTTGATCTCTTGTGTCTCACTATTGCATTTATATTCATTGTGTATGAATGCTTGATTTACATTGTGCAATTTATATACCTTGTAGTAAATTGATTATTCATTGTGTATGATTGCATTAGTTCATTGTGCTATTCACCATTGCTAGAATTGAATTGCTCATGTCATATGTTTAATTGCTATATTCATCAATAGACTTGTACTGTTGGCACACTTAGTTGAACCCAGTTGTTTTAGGCTTTAATTGTGCAAAACCGTATTTGTATTAGCTTCCGCATTAGAAATCGGTTTTAGCCAAAAGAATTTTAAAACCTCCTATTCACCCCCCTCTAGTCGGCCTCCTCGATCTTACATCAAGTCTCTCCCGTCCGGATCCCACCGGCACCACTGAGCACTTGCAACGACTCCCGCGCCGCTTGATCCAACCAGTCGCACCGAACCGCCCGTTCGGTCATCCTTGTCCATTCTGCGCCACGCTTGAATCACATGACCTCACCCGGCATCCATGATCGTTCTGGACCTCAGCTCTCCAAGCTTAGTCCCGATCCTCCTCGCCGTTGACCGTCATTGACCTGCAAGCCACCTGCACAGCAATAGACAAGCAAACACGAATCCGAGAACAAGTTCTTCACAACTTGACCCACGTTAGCCAAAACATGCAATATGCAACACATATGCATTAACAAATATGGATATGACCTATCCCAAAATCAAATAACCATTTAAATCAACATTCAGCACAAAAGCCGGTCAGACCGCCGCTGACCTGACAGATCTGAAACTTTATCGAAAATACATGAAACTTCAAACCAAAAGCCACATTGCCAATTGTTTCATCATCCTAAGATCATGGGCATATCCCCATGATATCCACAATCTCCCCCTTGATGAACACATTGGCAATCTCTCAGAAAATGTAAGTTTGTGGTTTGAAAAGAAAAGTACTCGACGTTTTCGCACAAAGGCACAACTTGGTCTATATGCAAGAAAAAGCAATGGAAATGACCAAGCTGGCTTCAGAATAGCATAAACAAGTGAGATACAGCAAAGAAAAGCAAGAAAGCTTCCAATTCCAGAGAATCGACAAAAATCTCACTTAAGGTCCATATGAAAGAACCAATTGTTCTATTTGACCTTCGATCATCGTGAGTTTACAAGAATTGCAATTCAAGACCAAAAGAATGCAATATGAATGCTCCCCCTCACTATGATCATATTTTTCAAAAGAGATAATTTTCAATTTTCAATTTCTTCATTTCTTTCACTTACAAAACTTCTCCTCCATAACCAAAAAGCTCTTTATTAACATTACATTTTCGCTATATCTTCTCCCCCTTTGACAATGGATTCATCAAGGAATCATCACTTCCTCTCATCCAGAGATGACAAATGCACAAGCAAGGAAGAAGCAAAAGAAAGAGCATGCATGAAATGCAATGGGGTGGCTTCATTTTTGTTTTGATTTTTCAATTTTTAGGTAAAAGAAGCTTTGGAGATTACTCAATTGAACAGGCTAGCATTTCTACCATTACTCAAGATACAATAAGCCTGACAAAGCTAGTAAGATCATGTTAAGACATATATAGCAAAGCTAGGCTAATGAGCTCAATATATCACATGTTGTTGGATTAAATTAAGCAATGTATCAAAATTAGCAAGTTCAACAACAGTTATCCTAAAGTGATAATGGCCATATCAGAATGTCAATGTGAGATCTAGAAGCTAGCAAAGACCATCTTAGAGACAAAAATCCTGAAATGAATCATTTAGCTCAATTTTTGTCAAAAACCCAAATTTCAACTATTTTTCATTTGCAATGAATTTCAAGTTGATAAAAGGTCTATCTTAGTAAAGAAGGTCCTGGACTAGGAGCCATCCACAACCTCTTCCTAAACTTCAACCACATTTGACAAATTGCATTTTTAGCCATGTGCTAGATCTCAAGCCTCACTGCGACCATCCCAAGCAACAAAAGCTTAAAAGAGTGGTCTAGGTCATCCAAAACTCCCCCTGAGTTCATACCTAGTACAATGGCAAGCCGTCTCATGAGAAAGAATTGGTGAGATCAGTTTTTTCGCACAAAAGAGATCATTTTCATTTTGCACAAGGGTCATTTTAGATTCTTTAATGAACTGAAAGCTCAAAGATGCTCAATTCTAGATTCCAGAGCTAACAAAGCAATTTTGACAGGGCCAATGTCACAAAAGGATCACTAATTGTGCAACTAGCTAAAAGATCCACAAATTGCAATTTTCAGTTCAAGTTATATTAAAATTCTAGCTCATTTAGCAAAGACATTGCTGCACATGTAAAAGCATGATAATTCTAGCAAGTCAAAGAACTAGACACAATCTTGAGCAAGAATTGAATTACTAAAGCTCGAGTGGGTAATAAGCAAAGCTTCAACAATTTAAAAGAAAGAAGCGGTAAAGCTTATATTACAAGTATCTTTTTTTGTGATTTTTCATTTGTATGTAATATGATACAATGAGATGCACAAAAGATGTAAAAGCCTAAAAAGATCACAAGGATCAAAAAGATCCAAAGAAGATACCACTTGAAAAAGGTATCAGAAAAGATCCACAAAAGTTCAAATGAACAAGGAAAGTTCAGATGAACAAGAAAGGTTCAGAAAAGAACTAAGAAAGTTCCGAAAAGAACCAACTCCCCCTCAAACCAACCCATAGGGATAAATTATCCCTAACTTGCTTCTCAAGGTGGCAAACCTTGTTGGGTCTAAAAAGCTTTGAGGGGATACCTGCCAAAAATGCCAAGAACTCCACAAAAACTAGCACAAAGACTTCAAACGCCACACGATCTCTAAGACAGCAACTCGAAAAGCTAGGGAGCGAAACACCAACACTAAAAAGCTTACAGGCAACTCAAAAACCTGCTAACACTAGTGATTGGGAGACAAGCTCGACCTAGGCTGTGAGAAGAGTGCATCCTAGCAAATCATGGGATAAGAAGAGTGCCTAGAAAGGACACGTGCTAGAAAAGAGCCTCCTATCTACCCTGAACCCAACAAACCCAAATGCTATGCAAGGTAGACTAGGGATACCATACACAAAAGTAAGGTATAGAAGCTCGAACCTGAGTCTCACTGCTTGGCAGTGAGATGTAGTGATGATGAATGGAAATTCATTCCTTGAAGCTCCAGAAAGTAGTTGCGCTCACCCATCATCCTCATCTAAAATTCCTGTCTCCAAGAAGTGATAGCCAACATGAATGCACAAATGAAGAAGAACCAACAGCTGGAGTCTTTGACCACTTGTTGGACCACATGTTCTTCTTCTCAACTGAAAGACTACACCAAAGAGACAGAAAAAGTCTATGCCTTGGTACTGGGTTAGTGAAACATTGTCTAAAGAAACAGTACCAAGACACATGACTAGCAAGGATAGCAGTAGATGATCCAAAGCTCATTTAAGCATATAATCAACAGTTCAGGATATGAGCATGAATATAGACAAATCAATTTCAGTACATGCTATCTAAGATATGATAAAGCTCAAAAAGTCCTTAATCAACAATAAGGCATAGGAGCAAACAAACAAGCACATAGCATATCACCCATCATATACACAATCAAAAGCAAGCTAGTGAAAGCTATGGCAAGACTCATGCATCCACAATTAACAGTAAGGCACAATAACCATGTAAGCATAAAACATGTTATAGAACAAATCATGAATAATGAATGCTAACATGGATATCAAGTGAACATGTGGATACATACAGCAAACATCAACACGAGCAAGATAAATCATGTACAAAATAGCACAAGCTCATGATGACAAGACCAAACTCATATACCCATGCAAATTAAGAACAACTATGAAATTCATGGATATACAAGCAAGGTAAAGGAAAAGGCATGATAAAGGATATCAAAGAAGCAACACATGCCAATATGGTACAAGTGAGCACAAAGACAAGCACAACATGCCAAGTATGAATAATCATGAAAGGAAATGCATGAAGGTAAAAGATAGCTCACCAAACATGTGAAAGCACCAATCATGAAAGCACATGCCTCTTAGAGGCCATCGTTGAGGTGGAGAACCATCAAATGACCCGATCATGACCCATGTTCTTGGTACCTATACATGAGAAAGGCAAGGTGTCCGAGTCTTGGGTCCCGAAGGGTTAGAGAGCAAATGCTTGGGAACCCAAACCTTGGACACACCACCACCAGAAGCAGTCGAAACATTATGTGAGTTAGCATGATGCAAATGATGGTCCATGCAAGAAGATCCAATCTCATCCTTGGAGGCACGCCGCGAGTGGACAACTCGAAGAGGAAAACGAGGTCCAACTCTAGAAAAGCGGCGATGTCCTTGCTTGAAAGCACCATAAAGAGAACCAACAGAAACATCAAAAGAACTCACACAACCTCGCCGTGGGTGTGTACCTCGATGAACAAAACAAGGTCCACCTCTTGGACAACGGCGAAAATTCTGCATCGGGGCAGCTCGTGGACCAAAACCAAAACTATGCAAACCATGTCCACGGTGCTGTCTGACACCACTAGAAAAGGTGTCAAAGAAGCCATCAACAAATCGAGTCTTCGTGCTTGGCTCTTTAGTGTGCATGTCATGAGAAAGACTATGCCCACTAGGAGACTTAGAAGCATGAGCTCGATGCATCTGTTTTGCACGCCGGAAACAAAAATCCACATGATGTCCATTCTTCCCACAAAATGAGCAATGGTGTAAAGGTCTACTAGTAGACACGGTCCGAGAGGACGAAGCACCATTATGGCTCAAAAAAGAAGTCCTGGAAGAATTAGCATCATGACTCGTCCTTGTATCGACACTAGACCCACACATGCCATGAGAAAGGCTATGTGTGTTCCTAGAAATACGACGACGCACTCGACGCTCATGTTTCAAACGGCGAAAGCAAAACCCAAGAGTGTGTCCATTCTTCTTACAAAATGTGCAATGGTACTTCCTTTTTGAAGATTTAGTACCATTTGAGAAAGAAGCACATTTGTCTTTTGAAATCCGTTGGACAACACAAGAAGAGTCCGAAAGAGTCGAACTCACCAAAGAAGAGCTATCCCAAGCGATGCCACAAAAACCAACATCAAGTGACTCATGTTTAGCACAAAAAGACTCCAACTCCGAATGCAAAGATGCAAGAGAAATCTTAAAAACATCAATCTCGGAGTGAAGGCAAATACAAGAGTCACATGACTTGGTGCTCATATCATTGCGCAAAGACTTAACCTCGCTCTTCAATGAAATGCAAGATGTGCAAGAAATTAATGATGCTTTCGAATTAAGCATGCAGTTCAAAGCATCAATTTCAGTTTCTAAACAAGCACAATTCTTGCAAGAGACTAAACCATCCTTAAGCAATTTTTCATGTTCTAAGCACATGCTACAAGGCCTAGCTTCAATTTGAATAGTCTTAGCCCTAGCATTTTCTAATTGCTCAAGATGCATGGAATTAGTCAATTTAAGCTTCTCAAATTCAGCAAGCATGCCTACACAAGAATCACAATTATTTCTAGCCATAGATCTAAAATTGCCTATTTCTAACTTAGCATTGTCAAGTTCATGATGTAAGGCAATACAAGAATCACATGGCATAGAAGCATTTAATCTCAATATTTCATTTTCAGATTTTAGGCATGCAAAAGAATTGTTCAAGTTCTCCATGTCTACAAGCAATGAATCATAAGCATTCATGGAGGTTTTCAATTCGGAGAGCTCATGAGACAAATCACCCTTCTCTTTTTCTAACAATTTTACTTTCTTTCTAAGAGCAAGCAGTTTAAGATCATATGAATATAAGACTTTTACAAGTTTTTCTTTGCTCACCTTGCTTAGCTCAAGTAGGGGATCGTCCTCATAAGAGTCATCACTATCATCAAAAGGCTCATCATCAAAATCATCTCCATCATGTTCATCCCCAAAAGCTGCTGTTGTAACACCCTAGCTATGCGGGAACCAAGATGTTAACTAAGAGTACTGTAACACCCTAGCTATGCGGGAACCAAGATGTTAACTAAGAGTCTAACAAACAACAACAATACTAAATAATTTCCACCATAACATGAAGAATGATAATATCAATCGTCAACATCTATTTAAACCATCTACCAAACATTCGTTCATGAATGATATAAACTAATATTCAACTCTAGCACAAACTATGATTACTCAATAGAAACATATCATCTAACAATTTAACTGCTACTGAACCAACATTTTAGCCAAGTAAGACTAAGACCATTCTCTAAAATTCGGCAGAACCTTCTATGTATAGGTGGCTATACCAGGGGTTCTTAACATTCTAAAATAGCATCAAACAATATTTTTCAATCATCCAATTTCAAACTAGTCATCACAGATCAACCAAAATATGTTAAACAACTAAGCCTAAATCAAAGGGCATCCGTTAGCAAAAAGATACAACTCAAGCAGCAAAGGTCCTCAAAATAACGAGGATGGTTGACTAATCAACTCGAACTTTCTAATCCAACAACTAGAATTAAATGAACTTAAACCACAAAGAATTTAGAACATAACTGGATCACCCATGATCACAATCAAACACCCACCACGAAGGATGGTCACAAATTGAAACTAGAGCAATTAACAAGAATATGAATTGTGGATAATTGGACTAGTTTATTCATTATGGCTTGTGTTTATGTGATGTGCACCAAGTCTACCCCTTCCCATGCATGTCGCTGCCTCGAGAGGTACCTAGCAAGCACAACACAGCAAGTATGAGTCAACGACTCAGCAAAGTGCAATAGCAAACAAACATAACATCATAGTAGTCAAGGGATTAAACAATTCCATCATGAATAACAGCATTATATACCGCAAACTCATCTCTTATGATAGCATCACGATTAGTAAGAGGGAACAAACAAACCCATCATGAACACAGCATTGAATGCTAAACAAACAAATCCATCTTATGCAGAAATGCGATGATCATGTCATGAATGCACATTCTTCACATCTTTGCAATTACCGGTAATGCCGAGTAGTGTATCTGTCGATACCTACTCTAAGCCTGTGCCCTCTAGGCACAGGGATCCAAAGCCCACACTCCGAGTCATGTAACTTTCTCACCGACCTCACCGGACTAGTTACATGACTTTCCACAAGTGTGGGGACCAAAGCCCGTCCAATGCATGATGGGGACCTAATGCCCATCCAATGCCTGACGGGGACCTCAAGGAAACAACCCTTGGCTACCACGTAGACCAAGGTTCAGAAATGAATGTAGTGATGCAAATGCACATGTCCATTGTCATAATCATGATTCATCATTGTCATCATAAACAAGGTAGCCTCATTGCTCACCTTGGCCCATCATTCTTGCCATCAACATGTAACCATTATTGTGTAAGCATCACCATATAAACATTGCCATGTAGCATTCTCATGTAAACACTACCACGTAAGCGTCCTCGCATAAACATTAGAATGCGTCGTCATGTAAACATTTCCATGTAAGCTTCGTCATATAAGCACCATCATAAAAACATTGTCATTAAACTATGGCACTCATGCTCACCAACATTGCCAAGCAGTAAGCATCATCAATCAACTAAGGTATTCATCAAACATGTAATATAACAACTCGTTAATAACAATTGCACTTGCCTCAACCGTGAGACTGAAGACAAAAGGCGGAACGCTCTAGCACCAAGGTTCACCACCATCGCAAATGAAGTGTTCATCCGAATAGAGGAAGTCGTTATCCTTTCCCACGCACTCAAGATGGTAAGCTTTGTGGTAGTTCCTGGAGGATACTACTAGATATAAACGTACATTTGATGAAAATACCGGGAACACTAAAGAAGGACTAGGACAATAAGCCACAGTGATTCATTTATCTATCAGATGAACAAGTACCACGGCATAGGACCCAGAGACGAGTCAACAACTCTATGTTGAGCAAATAAACTTTCATTACGCAACGACCTCCACGAAATCACTATTTACTGGATGCAGCATCAACCAGCATTTTGGAGGTCGTAAGATCTAGTCAAGAAATCACATAAGATGACTGGGTTTGACATTGAAGGAATTACGTTCTGATGAATTGTAGCAAGGACCTCCTTGAACACATCAAGCGTAAGTGGTAGCTTGAGAGAGGCTAGCCATGCTTTGGTGAACTTCAATTTGAGTTTTTATCATTAGCAACTCCAAACCTAACCAATCCGTAGCCCCTAAAACGGCATGTGATTGCATCCATAATGACTATGGCTCGTTTCACAGATCGATATTTGCTAGCAACAAGTCCCATCAACATGTCATCAGTTCACCACCCAGTGCATTTCCATGTGTGTTGTGCATTTGTTCACTTGCAGAAACCACTATCTAAGCACATACACAAGTACACAGTACAACTATAATAGAATTAAACTGGGGCAAAGAAACAGCGTAGGGCGGCATTTGATCGAACAGGTTACCTGCTCTATGTTATGCACGGGCTCGGGTCGATGAGAGCTCAAGCACCCTCGTGAAGCGATCGAGGCGGATCCCACAATGATATCGATGGTCTCCCGAAAAGCTTGTACCTTCCTTTGTCAGACGCGATGACTGCGTGTTGCCGCGAGACGACAATACAACGGGTCCACGGCGCCGGTGGATCGCGTGTCCCATCTTCATGTGCACGATCGAAGGGTCGACGCCGACGAGCGGCTTCCCTAGAGAAGCAACAGAGCTGCCGCCGCGTCGCGACTGGAGCGGCATGCCCATGCCAGCCCTTGGTGTAGCAGACGCAGCGAGGTCGTCGGAAACCCCGCCGCGAAGGCGTGGCGCGGAGGAGCGGGAAGAGGTGGGCGAGGTGCCGTCTTGCTGGCGTCCCACCACTCGGCCAGAGGCCAGGCGCTCCTGCGGTGGAGCTCGCTTAGGCGGTTGAGGTGCAGGAACCGACGAGGACCTTCACGGAGAACCTGGTCGGGCCAGAGCTGCTCGCCTCCGCCGGCAGCGCGATGAGGCAACGGCGCAAGGCGATGGGGCGAGAGGGGGGGGGGCAAAACGTGGGGCGACGGCGCGGAGGTGGACTGTGCAGAGCTCGGCCCCAGGCCGATGGTGGCGCCAAAGAAGGAGGGCGGCGCCATGTTGCTGGAGAGAGCGGCGGCTTGGGCAAGGAGGAAAAAGGGAGTGGGAAGAGGAGAGCCAGGAGAAGCGGTGGCTTGGGCAAGGAGGAAAAAGGGAGTGGGAAGGGGAGAGCCAGGAGAAGCGGCGGCTGAGTGAAGGAAAAAAAAAGGGAGCAGATGGTTTTCAGCTAGGGTTTTGACAATGGACAGCCCTCCCTAGACCTCTTATGGCTGGCCCGTCCTTGGGCTCGAGAGCCGTGGGCCGAAGGCCCATGGTCCAATTCCCTCTCAAATTCTAAATTCCTTATTTTAATCCCTTTAATTCTCTCACTAATTTAAGTGCACACTCAATTATAATCAGGATTTTACATTTTACTTCTTGTTTAACTATTTGCTCCAACAGGGTATTACAGCTGTGCATATGTCACTGGGCTTCTTCTCCTCGGGCTCTAAAAGTGACTCATCCCTGAAACTAGAACAATCAAAACAAAAGGATTCGCCACAAATATCACAGGAGAAATCCTCCTCCATCGCCATTAGACTTATCATACATTCAATATCTTGTTCCGACCAACACCATTGGTAAAAGAACCACGACAAGACGCAAAGAACCGCTCACAAGTCCTCATATCTGTCGCCATGCTCAAAGATCAAGAAAGATCACAAAAGAGCAAACTTGGCTCGATACCAATTGTAGGACCTGAAAGGCGACTAGAGGGGGTGAATAGGCGCTTTCTCTATTTTTCACCCCGATCGAACTCAACACTATTTTCACTCCAATAGCTATAAAAGCTATGAAGATCTCAGATATGTGCACAACGGATGACCAGTATTGAATCCGATCAAACCCGACACAAAAGACCAAAAACAACTCACAACCACACTCGGCTCTCGACGAAAAAGTGCAATAAAATCAAGTCGCGCATGACTCCCATCGATTCAATCCGGTTGGCACAAGCACGCACACGCAGCGCAACTAAAAGCAATAAAAACTCAAACAAGAACGGTGTCTCACTTCTCGAGCAATCATCGTTCTAGATCTTTCGGTTTTCATGAGGCTACTGAGCGAGCAAAACTTCAAAACCTTGATTAAGCGACCATAAATCTAAAAGCAAATCACGGATTCTTGATATTTTATCTACCCGAGTCTCTGAGCTATGCTTCTGCCATGCACCACGGCTTCTCAGAGTCTGAGGAGCCGCCGATTTTTCGGCTTCTCTGAGTTCCCGGCGCCGCACGACAGAGCGACTGATTTACAACCTAAACTCCAACTAGTCAAAACAACAGCCAAGAACTGGTCCAAACAGGTTTTTGCAGGCAGCCAAATCAACATCTAATCAAACAGACACGCAGGAGCTTTACAAAATCGAATCAACACAGCCGCCGGCCAAAACTCCAATTTCGATTTTTCCAGACTACAGCGGCTACAAGTCGACTCAGGAGAAACGGCAAAAACCAAAACAAAACTCGAGCAAAAGCGATTAACCGCCCTTTTGCACTGCGGCGTGGATCGAGCAAAAAGCGATCATTCCAAATTGCCGACATTGATTGCAAAACAAACGGAAGTATCAACGAGTCATAGGCGATCCACACGCACAGCTGGGAATTAATACTGCCGCAACATTGATTAGTCCAGGCAAAGAAAAAACAAGAAGATGAATCAATACAGATCCAACAACTCGGACACAGCCTCACACACACAGGCAAGAAAGATCAGCAGAAAAAGAAAAACTGCCGTATCAAGCCTATTTCTGCGTGGGCAGCAGGCCGAGCAAGATCTGGTTTTTGCGAGCAGATTTTCGGCATCAAGTCTCGCAGCTCCGAGCCGACAAGCAAAAAGAAAAACGAAAAACAAAGCTTGCTGGCAATCAAATCAAACAGTAACGCACAAGCCGCATCAAAATAAAATGCCACACAGGGCTCCTCATTTTTTGGGAAGAGGCCGCCGCTCAGATCCCCTAATTTCTACGGGTAGTACAGCTCAAGGCAATTAAAAACTCAACCTTAGTCACATCAAAGAGCAGACTTTGCAATAAAGAAAATGAAACTTCACAACGCTGGAGATTAAAACCACAGAACCGAGTTTTCTCAGGATTGAATAACGCGCCGCCCAGTACAGGTTTTTTTCAGACTTGCGATGGGCGCTGCTGGCCGCCAAGCTCTCCAAAGGCGCTCACACACACACTCGTTTTCTCACGGGCAAGGGGGCGCCGCCTCACAAGTTCCCCAAAAATGCCCCCGGCTTTTCTTTTCTTAGTGGCTGCCCTAAACTCCAGCAGCCCTAGAAGACCCATCACTATTTGTTTTATAGGGCACCCCAAACCCTAAAAATCTTAATGGGCTTCCGTTAAGGCCCAACATCAACGGAACACACACGCACGCATCTCAAAGCGCCGTCTTCATCGTCAATTGATCTAAACCGCTTCACCATGCGCCGACCCGCACCACGGCTTAGTCAAAAGGTCACCAAGATGGTATTTGGTAAAATTACCAAAATACCCCTTCTCGATCTTTTCCGAAAACCGAGTCCAATCCAGTCGAAGCAATCGCCTGCTTCGCCACGTGTAGGTTGATCAACGGCTCCATGTCATCAAGTCTCTCCCGTCCGGATCCCACTGGCACCACTGAGCACTTTCAACGACTCGCCGCTGATCCAACCAACGCACCAACCGCTGTTGGTCATCCTTGTCCATTCTGCGCCACGCTTGAGTCACATGACCTCACCCGCATCCATGATCGTTCGGACCTCAGCTCTCCAAGCTTAGTCCCGATCCTCCTCGCCGCTTGACCGTCATTGACACGCAAGCCACCGACAAACAATAGACAAGCAAACACGAATCCGGGAACAAGTTCTTCACAACTTGACCCACGTTAGCCAAAACATGCAATATGCAACACATATGCATTAACAAATATGGATATGACCTATCCCAAAATCAAATCACCATTTAAATCAACATTCAGCACAAAAGCCGGTCAGACCGCCGCTGACCTGACAGATCTGAAACTTTGTCGAAAATACATGAAACTTCAAACCAAAAGCCACATTGCCAATTGTTTCATCATCCTAAGATCATAGGCATATCCCCATGATATCCACAGTTATACACAGAGCAATTCCATATTCAATTAATTAGGTGTAATGTTGCCATCTCAAAATGATATCAATAACCCAGCATGGCTAAGCATCATATTACACTAACCAACCTACGTTGGTGCTATGATCGTTACCAACTAGTAATTAACCATCCCAGGGTGACAATTGATCATGACACACAATTGACAAGGTGGAATAAATGACAATTAGGATGAATAGTTAATTCTCAAAAATAATAAACATTTGATAATTTAAATAGCATGTAATAGTTTTAAAACAATGTAATTTTGAAAAACTGGATGTAACATGATCAAAGCATAACTTGCCTTGGAATAGGTCCGAGTCTTATCCTTGAGCTAGCTTTTCTCCTTCGTTGGCCACCGAAGCTTCAATGTCTATGCGACAATAAGCGGCGAAAAGCAAATAAATAACAAACATAGGCAAAAAACAATTGAAAAAATTATTATAAAAATAATGCAAGGTAGGGTTTGATTTTAGATTAATTTAGAAACTTGAACGAGCTCAATTGGAGTTCGTATGAGGGAGAATGGGCTCTTGGAAGTGGCTCGGGTGGATTAATTTGGGAAATAACAGAGGAGAGAGGGTACAAAGACTGACATGCTGACAGGTAGGACCATGGTCTATAGACCGGGTTCATGGGTCTATGGTAAACTAGGTCTACGGAACAGTGTTGACACATGAGACCTACATGTCATAGGCTCAGCTCACCGTGGACCAAGTTCATATGGTTTGCATATAGGGTTTGGGCTTGGCCCTGCCACGCGGCAGCTAACTGGGTGGTGACACTCATGTGGCACTAATATGGTGCTGATGTGGCAACCACGTCGGCAGCAACGTGCAAGAACCAAAGGGCGACGGTGGTGACAGCTGCAGCTTGGGCTAGGTGGGTAGATGCACAACGGAGAGGACGACGAGGCGAACTCGATGACAAGGCCGGCGAGGTCAGCGGCGGCAACAATGAGGGACGGCGCATCAGCGAAAAGAAGGTGCGCACGAGGTAGAACACACGATGACAATCTCGACGATGTGATCAGCGGCGGCGGAGTTCGACGATGAAGGCTATGCGTCTTGGATCCACCTGATCTCTACGCACGAGGTGTAAGGACCCAGGATTAACTCTCCGAAATCTTCTGTGCATTCCACTCTAGTCCCATGATCAGTAGGTAGAGTACACAGTTAAATAAAATGATAACAAGCCATATCACACATTTATTAAATAATAATCAGAGTTCTATTACCAGAAAGGCTTATGAGCCAACAATAATGAACACAGCCGAAGACGAAGAAAAAGTAGTGGAGCCCAGCTAATCTGCCACAGGCAATCGATTGAGGTAACAGCCTAGTCGTCCTCGTTCTCGTTCTCCTCAGAGTAGTCATGTAACACCCCGATTTTCAGAGCCTTTTTGAAAATTTTCAAAATAAAAAGAACCATTTGGTTTTGATGAGAATTCAAAGCTTAACCTGATAATTTCAGAATTTGAAGTGTTTAAAATGACTAAACTAAACTTCAACTAATCCAAAGCTTGGTTCTTTTGGTGTTGCTCTAGATCTCTGGAGCTGTCTTTCGTTTTCACAGTAGGATTTCCTTTTCTCCATCCTATTTGAACATTCTCTTATGTCCAGACCTTTCCTCTTGTTCGACCTCGGATGTTGCTTTCTACTCCTTGTTTAATCGGGTCTTCCTTTTTTCTTTGGAGATCCCTCTCTGTTGGGACCTCCCTTTTGTTAAGATCACCTTCCTGGTCCAGCCCATTCTTTGGGTCAGGACCTTCCTTAATCTCTTTCGTACTTAAACCTCCCCCTGAGGTTTAGACTTTTCTTGTAGCCAGACCTCCCCTGAGGTCTAGATTGTCCTTGCCACTAGACCCCTTCTGAGGGCTAGACCATCTTTGTGGTTTTGACCTTTCTCTTTATTTAGACACCCCCTAGGGCTAGACTTCTCTTGTGTTTAGACTCTCTGTGTGTCTAGACCTTCTCTTTGGTTTGGGTCTCTTTGGACCCCTTTGTTGGCTTGAATCTCTCTTGAGATTTAGACCACCTCTTGGTCCAAGCCTTCCTCTCTGTTTAAATCTCTTTGTGGTTCGGACCTCCTTAGGTCTAGACCCCGCTGGTCCCTTCTTGGTTTAGACCTCCTTAGATCTGGATCTCCCAAGTACTTGGGCCTTCCTAGGTCCAAACCTCCCTCTTTGGGTGTTTTCGCGTCAACGTGGCCGTGCGGCCAGAGGAGAAATCCTCCGGCTGTTAAATTAGTTAATGAGTAATGGGAACTCCGGAAAATGGTGGTGTCTCATTGATAATCAAACTCACTGCGCTCTGTACTACTTGTACATGAGTTTTTTAATATATATATATATATATATATATATATATTTCCATTCCACTCCTTCTCTTTTCTATGACATAACTAGATCAGATGTCTAGTTTGCTATAGAACAACCAATTAGGAAAGAAATATTAGATCGATCTTTGACATGACTAGATCAGATGTCGGTTTCTCGTGCATCACATGCTCCGTCAAGGCGTCAAACATTGTAAAACAATTGTTTCCAGGGTTACGGACTGTCTCAGTCTTACGAATCACGTGATCCTATCTTCTTGAAGAATATACACGGTGTATATATGCTTGTGTCTTCTTGCTACCCTCTATCTAGTTTAAAAGCCACAAGAGCTAGATCAATTCTCCAAAATGATAGCATATCATCATATTTAAACCGTTTGCTTCACAAAACTCCTTTGAATGGCCATGGCTCACGTTGTGTACCAACTCATGCAGGAGATGCAGAAGCCTCCACAAGCATGGCTTCTCTTGCTCTTCCCTCTCTTACCCTTACTACTGCACTACTCGTGGGCTAATTTCGCTACTACTAACAGAAGAAGCAGGCAGCAGCCGGACCACCGTCTCCCGCCTTCGCCTCCGGCGCTGCCCATCATAGGTCATCTCCACCTCGTCGGCTCCCTCCCTCACGTCTCCCTCTGCAGCCTCGCCAGGAAGCACGGGCCCGACCTCATGCTCCTCCGCCTTGGCGCCGTGCCCACGCTCATCGTGTCATCGCCGCGCGCCGCTGAGGCGGTGCTACGCACGCACGACCATGTGTTCGCATCGCGGCCGCGTAATGCGCTCGCCGACATCATCTTGTATGGCTCGTGCGAGGTTGGTTTCGCCCCGTACGGCGAGCAATGGCGGCAGGCCAGGAAGCTCATCACCACGCACCTCCTGAGCGTCAAGAAGGTGCAGTCGTTCCGCCTCGCCCGAGAGGAGGAGGTAATTAACGCCTAGGTTTTTGTAACCTTTTGCACTACGTACAGTTAAAATATATATTTCTTGTGGTATATTCGCAATAAATTGATCTCGACGTTTGACCACGGACCACCGATATATGTTTGGAAGTAATTTGGTCGGTTGGCCACATAAAAATGATGAAAGTAGATTTGTCATATGAAATACTTCCATAAAAATATGTAATTCTCTTAACTGTTACTAATAAAGTGGAACCAGGAAGGATTACTAGTTAAAGTTTCTTCTTGATATTAGAAAAAAAAAAGAGTTACTTCTGTTTCGAACCATCAAATACTTTCTCAAAAGTTAGCTAGTTTGATACTCTGAGATGTGCTAGGTGAGCATGGCGATGGCCAAGATCAGTGAGGCGGCCGCAGCAGGTGCAGCAGTGGACATGAGCAACTTGTTCATCTCGTTCACGAATGACATGGTGTGTCGAGCCGTGTCGGGAAAGTTCTTCCGGAAGGAAGGCCAGAACAAGCTATTCCAGGAGCTCGTTCGTGATACCTCGCAGCTGCTAGGTGGTTTCAACATCCAGGATTATTTCCCAATCTTAGCTCGCGTCAGCGTGCTCAGGAAGTCGGTCAGCGCAAGGGCCGAGAGTGTGAAGACGAGATGGGACGAGCTGCTGAACAAGGTGATCGATGACCATGAGAGCGAGTACAACTCAGCATGTGATCACAAGGACGATGATTTCACAAATGTTTTGCTCTCTGTAAAACAGGAGTACGGCCTCACCAGAGAGCGCATGAAAGCCATGCTGATGGTAAGTATTCCAAGCATATTTTATTTACGAGGAAGTATCAAGTGCAAATTAAAACATCTTAATTTGGCTTACGCTGACACGTATGATCATCACACACACACATATATGAGTTATTCAGTGATGAGATTTTGGTATGGGCCATATTTCCAAATAACGCTCTTACATTCCAGGAAATCGTTTATGAGATCCCATTTCCTGACATTTGTGATATATCGTAAAACTAATCTACCCAGGTCTTCACTAACGGCCCACTTAGAAGTTTGGCCAAATTGGCTTCTGGACACTGCACCGCATAATTGTGAATTGACTTAAGGACACCGCAAATTCATTGTCTTATGGTAGAACACACTGTAGCTATTGAAATAATGTTATTTTAAAATTCAGGATAGAGAATGTGTGTATAAAGTTCAAATTATACTTCTCTCGCCAACTCTGTCCTTTTGCCTGGTGGATCTGGCAGCACGGCGACACCCTAATGTCACCGCCAACGATCATTGGTCAGTCCCCGTCCTCTTGCAGACGTTGGGGGCCCATCTTATTGTGCTAGTTATCTTGAAAGGGGGAAATTTGTGAATTTTGAATTGTTTATCTCTCCAAATCTCAAAAAAATCATATTTGGATGACCGAAGCGTGTTCTAGCAAATGACTGAATTTGTTATGTCTATCAGCCAAGACACAATTATGCCTAAGCAAATGCCCACCAAGTATAGTAATATAGGTGGATTATGCACATGACACTCAAATAGAAATACTAGTCATCAACCCGTGCATTCGCACAGGCTACATATTTTAAACAGTGTTTCTCTATGTCATAGAAGTTTTACTCTCCATTTTTTTATAAGGCGTCCACACATTTTGTGAGTCAAGCTTTATAAAAAAATTTACCAATAATTAGTTTAACAATATAAAGGTTAGTACAGTCATGATTTTGTACTTCGCCGCAGACGGCCACACGAGAGTAGATGTCGTTATCACTTACATCTTGCTGGCTGCCACCTTCCTCCTGGATATGAGATGGCTGCTCAGGGCTTTGGGGTCGACATGGACATATGCGTTCTTGGACGCTAGGCCACAGTGTTGGCTTCACCATGCATTTTTGTGAACTAGAAGATGGCACCGGCTCCGTCATGTCGTCGTGTCGTCGTGTCTCTAGATCCATGCCGGCTGCTTTCCAGGGCGCTAAGTGTAACACCCTAGCTCAACACTGAGCCTAGAATACTACTAAACTACTCTTGACAACTATTTTTCATCAACACACTATAAAATTTCAGCAAATCAAAGCAATAATAAAACCCATCCATGGGTCACAGTAGAACATGAATAAAAATGATCAAGCATGAATAAATAAACGAGGGGAACATAGCAAGATAATAAGTCTAAAACAATACCAAACCAGTAAATCCAAAACACTGGAACAAAATAGACTAGTCCAAACATTCATCTAAGTTTATTCAAATTCTAACATGTTCTAAAAAGTAGTCCAGTGATAATGACTCAAATGATTCTCATGGCAAAATAATCATGTGTCTGAAGAATAAAGCTATTCCATGTGCTCTAGTCCCTCTCAATCGTGGCGCCCTCAATGATCACCTAAAAACAACAAAAGAGCAAGGGTGAGTCCACGACTCAGTAAATACATCAATAAACAACAAACAATGATAAATCAACAGTATTCAATAACTTCATTATCATCACATATCCTTCTACTAATATTCTCATGCCATTCTCTTCTCCTTGTTTTCATACACAATCATCTCATATCTCAATGCAACTCTACTCTACATGTCCACATGCACTTCTTTCACGTATACCGGTATAGTATGAGTGAACGCTCGCGACAACGTTCACTCTCAAGCCCGTTCCTCCTCAAGAATCGGGGACCTCCTCTACTCTCGTGGAGTCGTGATCAATCATGATCACCTTCTCATATGCAAAGATGCTTATGAATGCAAAGATGCATAATTTCATCATATTATCATATCAATTTTCCTCATGTTCATCAACAAGATATAGTCATACCATTCCATTGCTTGCAATTAAATAAAAATAAAAGCACAACAATAATGGTAATGAACAATAAATAAATACAGTGATCAATCATTGATCGCTGTCTACCATGCACTTGCCTTTACTAGTTGCGACGCACGGTCTGGCTAGAAGATGGCAAAAAGCACTACGTCTCTCCTACAATAAACACTCAAATTTCAATACAAGCTACAATATCACAAGAACAACAGTTAATTGACATCGCTCCTACACGTCCCCCAAATCTGCAACGTTTTCCCAAAACCAAACCGTCACCCCTTGCTGTTCCAACAAAATATGCTAGTTCCTCTCTCTCCTTTAATATTCCAGAGACACACATAAATACGAAGCATGCAGCACTAACTAGCTATTGTCTTATCTTTACTATTTAAACATGCATGTATACAAGACTACAGCCAAACTAGTTAACTACTAATTAGCATTCTTTAATTAATCTGTCTCTCCCCTACTAATCCAAGTTATTGAACCGCATGCAAACAAAGCAATCTGCACTAATAATTGATTTCTAGCACTAGCTAACTACTAATTGCCATATACATGCGTACTGGACAAATAATCTCTCTCCCTTAATAATTCAATTAAGTATTCAAAGCAATTAAATATTCATAGCCATAAACTAACCGATGCATGCATCTTTTCTAGCTGTGTCACTAGCAGCCAATGGCATGCAATAACCAATCACACAGCACTTTTAGACTAATCTCTCTCCTACTAATCCCATTAAAGAAATATGTGCAGCATTATTAGTTAGTCTCTCTCCCCTAACCCTCCAATTGAATAATCAAAGGAGTGTACATCTCTAATTAAAATAGTCAAAGCAGTGTGCATCCCAATTAAATACTCAACACCGTGTGCATCTCCAATCAACGCAGTGTGCATCTCCAATTAAATACTCAACACAGTGCATGCATGTCCAATCCACTACTATGCATCACTAATAGTTTATCTAGTCATAACACTACTCAGGAAACAAAAAAAAAACGGAAGCCAAACCGAGTCTCAAGACGCAGGCCGCTGATCGATCGGTAGCGCCCAAGTTCCCACGTGATGGCGTCTAGTGGGAGCAGCGAAATGGCAAGCGGCGCACCTTCATGCGCACAAGATCAGCCGCACGTTGCGATGGTGGCGTGCTGGCGTCACGCGCTCGGTTCGCAACGACGTGCGCCGACGGCTGGTGCTCCGAGTGTGGCAGGAGAGCGAGACGTCTGCTCTGGCGGCGCACCGGGAGAAAAAGAAAAGATTTTAGGGTTTTCTACAATCCACTCTCCCCACGATCCTTTTATACGGCACGAGCCAACTCTTCCTAAAAACTCCAAAATATCCTGTTTTCACGTATCTTTTTTTATCTAATTACGCATAGGCCCTCAAGGGTTATTTCGGGATATTACACCAAGTAGCTACAGAATGTGGCCGGGCACCATTGGGCAGTACAACTTGTTGCATGAGTGCACTCGTGACACATCGACAGGTCTATGCAGCAAACTTGGCAAACTGGCGAAGTGTCTTGGACTGGAGGACTCCTGAAATGAATACCAATACTATTACTCGAGGGACCTTGATATTTCAGCAGATAAGGTGGAGGAGTTGTTGTTTCAAACGATACGGAAATCATTGAAGAAAGCGTACTCCAACCCGGCCACACACACAGCCCATGCAGGGTTTTTCTGAGTCTGTTGGTCTTATGAAAGTCTGAATCGGAGTCTATATAGGCTGCCGGATACACACAAAAAAAAAATCCAAGCCGTCGGTTGCACCATCAAGCTTGAATTGGATGGTTAGATTTCTCTGATTAATGTGGGAATTTTTAGCTTTTTTTCTTTTTCTTCGATTAATGTGGTAATTTCTACCCTTTTTTACCTCGTAGGATTAATATGGGGCTTCTAAGAGAGCCTCCAATTAGAAACGATACGGAAATCATTGAAGAAAGCGACTCGGCCGGCCATTACACACATTTCCATGCGTTTTTTTTTCGAGTCTGTTGGTCTTATGAAAGTTTGAATCGGAGTCTATATAGGCTGCTGGATACAAAAAAAAAAAATCTAAACCGTAGGTTGCACCATCAAGTTTGAATTGGATGGTTAGATTTCTCTGATTAATGTGGGAATTTTAGCTTTTTTTTCTTTTTCTTCGATTAATGTGGTAATTTCTATCCTTTTTTTTACCTCGTAAGATTAATATGGGGGCTTCTAAGAGAGCCTCCAATTAGTATATAGGATTAATAATATGGGGGCTTCTAGGAGAGCTTTTAATTAGTATATGTATAGATAGATAGGTAGGTAGATTTATATAAGACTGATAATTTCCTAATTTTGAATGCCCAGGACGTGTTTTTTGGGGCAACAGACACATCATCTCAGCTCCTCGAATTCACCATTGCCGAGCTAATGCGGTGGCCAGGCTTGATGGAAAAACTACAAACTGAGGTGAGGAGTAGCATACCCGAGGGACAAGAAATTGTTAGTGAAGTCAACATGAACAACATGACCTACTTGAGAGCCGTTATAAAAGAGTCGCTCCGGTTACATCCCGTGGCACCTCTCCTTGCGCCACACTTCTCCATGGCTAACTGCAGCATCGATGGATACATGATTCCTTCTGGGGCACGAGTCTTCATCAACAGTTGGGCCATTTCCAGGGATGCATCCTTTTGGGAGAATGCAGAGGAGTTCATGCCTGAAAGGTTTCTCGATGACGATAGTGCTACGTGTGTCAACTTCAAGGGAAATGATTTTCAGTACTTGCCATTCGGGGCTGGACGAAGGATGTGCCCTGGGGTGAACCTTGCGATGGCTAATGTGGAGATGATGCTAGCAAACCTGATGCACCATTTTGACTGGGAGCTGCCGCCGGGGATGGAGATTGATATGTCGGAGGTGTTCGGGCTAACGGTGCGACGAAAAGAGAAGCTTCTCTTAGTTCCAAAATTACGTGTGTCGTAGCCTCTTGCTTGCACAGGACTAGTAGTTCCCAAATTATATATGTGTGTAGCCTCTTCCAAAATTTCGTGCTTAGCTTATCTTTACTATTACTAGTAGGGTGTCCGTGCGTTATAACGGAACATCAAAAGAGAGTGACACAAAAACAGAAACATGAACTATGTCTATTGCATCACCTGTTACTACTAGTACTACCCAGAAATTAAAATTTTGAGCTCATAGATTGTTTACCTTTGGAAGTTGATGTTGATGCTGACTTTCCTCCCAGACGCGCTGCTCATTTCCAGTCATTGTTGGTCGACAAAGAGCAAGGGTACGCATCGACGGCCACCTTCTTCCACCATGAACCCAAGCCGCGACTCAGTTCTCACGGCTATTGACCTCTGCAGCCATCGCTAGGCACATTGCTGTAAGGAAATGTGAGGCCGGGGGAGGAGACGGTGGTGGTGTCACGGTGGTAAGCGAGGAGGAGGTGGCAATGCTTACTCAGCTGGTATGGAGCAGGAGGCGGCAGTGGTTTAGGGGAGGATTAGGATGAATAGAACATGTTGCGGTGAACACGAGACTGTGACGCAGTGAGGGAAGTACGCGTTCATATTTGCATCTTCCTCGTACATCGTCGCAGCCTCCTGTCACTTCTCCCCCAAGGTGCTACTGCCTCCTCTCCGCCCTTCCCTCCCGGTGCCTTCTCCCGTCCCCGACTCTGCCTTACCGCACTGCCGCCTATAAGGATTGCCAAGTGCATTGTATTTACCAATTGCTCACTTCACAACTGTTGCACCAACATACAGGCATATCGCCGCACTGCCATAGGTATATCATCTCGCCGACTACTCCCTTGCTGCAACCACGCCATGCAGCAGATCTAGTTCCTCCACCGAATGCACACGGAGACATAGGGGGTGCATTTGGTGGTGGTCTGATGCAGACTGGAGAGGGAGCTGATGGAGGCATGTCACCGCCGATCCGACTGCTGGGAGCTTGGTAGAGACAAGTTGCTGCCGATCTGGACGTCAGGAGCTCGGTGGAGGCACGCCGCCGTTGATTCCGGATGCCACCATCGGCTTCCGTCACGAGAGAGAGAGAGAGAGAGAGAGAGAGAGAGCATTCACGAGATAGAGGACCAGCGTGGTGATGGAGAGGGTGGCATGGTGAGTCGGTTAGGATGGGTGAGGGAAGCAGTGGGAGACCGGGGAAGAGGACGGGCAACCGGGTGGGGGTAGAAAGAGGAGATCGTGGGAGCTGGTCTTTTCGGTTTTCACAGAGATCGTGGGAGAGGAGTTGTGAGCCAAGGGAGGCACCGACGGTTTCAGAGAGAAGCCAACACACACGGTCATGGGTCCACCTCCGAGCGGGTGGAAGAGGATAAGGGGCAAGTGTTTTTTCTCATAGCGGGAGAGAGAGTGGGACTATCTGTCCCGCTGCGCGGGGTAAACTTCTTCTTTTGTTGGTTAAGATAAAAGAGGGACTTGGTGGTGGTGGTGAGTCCGCCATCTACCACCTCCCCTCCTCACCTTTAGATATGTATATATGCATAAGTTACTTGAAGGATCTTCTGTAGATAAGTAAATTATCTGTGCTTGTGGCTTGTGATAAGATTATATGTGGCTTGTTGATTAGATGCAAATTATGTATGAAGCTTTCGTTTGTAGTATTATTACATTATGATATTGGTTTTCTAAGTTAATAACTTATTGTTAATAACTTATATTATATTTATTTGAAAACCGTTGCAACACATGAGCACTCGGCTAGTAGTTCCAAAGTTACCTGTCGGTCGACTCCAATTAAAGTTACACTAGTAATGAACTTGTGCATCCGCACAAGTCACATATTTCAAATAATGTTTTTATTTTCAATAATTATAAATCTAATGCTGAATTTAGCTTCATATTTTTTTTAAAAAAAAATTGAAATGATACGTGAACTCTAGAATCCAATTTATGCATAAAAAAAATTCTGAAATGTTATATGTGAACTCTAGAATCCAATTTACGCATGCATGTATGGTGAGAGTCCATATCCATGCAGGTGTTAGAATAAGATACTCCATCTTTTGTACGTGTTAAAGTACAAATCAAACTTATGGAGTTCATGTTTGTTACGAAGGAGAACTGAGTCCAAGTTAACAACAAAAAGAAGCTTTGTTTGTTGTAAAACACCAACAGCGATGTGTGAGTGAATCTATGTCATCATTGTACTTGGATATACCAATTGGACAGATTATATGCTTTCTTTTTCTCCGATTAATTAGAGAATTTATAGCTATTTTTTTCTTTTTAGATTTATATGGGAGTTTCTAGATTTTTACCTTTTAGGATTAACGTAGAGGCTTCTAGGAGAGATTTCAATTAGAATAGATACTAGTCATCAACCCGCGCAACTGCACATGCTTCGTATTTTTAATTATGTTTTTTAGCTAATGACTATGTTTTTTAACGTGACAACCGACCATGTTATTTGGATAGCAGAATTTTAGTTTGGATTTGAAATTAACACTTTAAATGTTTAGATTTTGGAAATTGTGATATTTTTTTCTTATTTTACTTGGATATTACATTTTTAAAAGTTTTAATTGTGACCTTATGCGTATTTGGAAACAAAACTTTCTAGATAATTGGGTGCCATAATTCTCTTAAATATTTTTTTTCAGTGTTGCGTTTACATGTATATGGCGCTGCTACGGTTCTTAGGAGTATTTTTTTTTTTGCGAAGAGTTCTTTGGAGTTTTTAATTCTGCATTTACATATATCTATATGTGTCAGACCTGGATTTCATAAATCTAAATCCTCTGCGAAAACACTGTGTTATTCACTGAATCAGTAGATAGCACTTATAGATACATAACTAAAATATTTCATACACATGGTGAACTAAACCATCTAATATATTACAAACATCAGAGTGATATAGACCGCGTCGGGTCGAGTTTTCCAATAGAGGCTGAACAGGCCAAATTGATTACATTACAAAAGTAGCAAAAAATGACAGCGGAAGCAAAAGGAAGTAGAGCACATCTCTCCACAGGCAAGCGACTCGGGTAGCTCATGTATGACTGATATGAACCAAGGACTTGGGGAATATAGGTTATACACAAGCAACGACCGAGTCAGCTAGACTGAGGCAAGACCTAGACTAAAAGAACTAACTACTCTTCATTATTTCCTTATCCATCGACTTCGGGCTCCTCGTAGTAGGTGTAATCTCCATGATCTGTGGGTTCTGAGGGTTTTTGGGAAAGAACGAGAATGAGCACAACTTCCATGCTCACGAGCCAACACACAAGATGCAATAATATACATGCAAGGCTTAACAAGGGTGGCTCGGGTTCTTTTATTTGCTAAAGCAATGTTTTCAATTATCAATATTAGTAACTCCTATCACTTAGCATTTTAACCAAATTGCATTTTATTAAAGAGAATAATTGGGCAATATTAAATAACAGCAGAGGTTACCTCCACCTTATGCTTATTTTGATAGTGGTTACATCCATCCATTAACAGCACTGGGTACAACCACCCAGGAAAAATCCAAAAATCAGGGTTACATCAGCCCGACAAATTTTTATCCCATCCACAAAGGTTTTTAACATAGAACTCACTCAAGCAAGTTCTCATGTCCGCGCCTTTGACGGTAGGCACATCTATTTAAACAGTTTATACCCTGCAGAGGGTGTACATTGTACCCACAAGAGATAACCAACTCGTTGCTCCACATGATTCTTTAGTCATGTAGTTGAGAGACCATCACAGTGACCTTTTCAAATACCTCACCCCTCCCGTCTTCTCACCCATATGGGCTGCTCCCATAAGTTGTGGGGGATGTTCACCACAACGACTAGCGAAGCTAGTATACACCACAATAACTAGCACAACTGGCAACGTCACCTTACATTGGTGTCCCATTCAAGTCGGAACACGTCCAACGCTTGCACTACCTTGATCCCCTCCAGCGAGATGACTTTCAGGGTTTAATAAATTTACTAAGCCAAGTTGTATTTTACAGACTTATGGTTGTACTTGTTTTACAATGGGAGGTCATCACCAGATTAAGTCCTTAATGTTATCTGTGCGGTTCATACCACATACTCACCATTCTCGTGCTACATCAGCACCCACCATCATACCATCCGCCCAGATGTGGTAATAGCAGTTTATTAGGGTTTTGAGGAGTAAAACCAGATTATCTCAAATACTTCAGTCATGTACCTTCAATGATTGCCCAAAACAATTTCATGTTTTTAAGAGATGATGATTAGGGCATTTAATGCTGATTTTTTTAATAATATTATTTTAAAAGATAATTACAAAAATAAATAGCCGCCCCAAAAAATTACAAAAATAGCCTCCTGTCACCAGTTCAACTGGCGATAGGTAGAACTAGCGACAGGGACCTTGCTGACCACCTGTCGCCAGTCCAGCTTCCTATCGCCAGTTCAACTGGCGACATGAAGTGAACAGTTTTCTTGTCGCCAGTTGAACTAGCGATAGGTACTTGTCGGCAGTTCAACTAGCGATAGGATCCCTTGTATAAAAACCCGAAAAATTACTCTAAATCGCATTTTAATTCTAGAAAAAAACCAGAAGAGAGGAGGAGAGGGAGAGAAAAAAGGTAGTGAAGCTCTGCTAGTTTGTCGCGGAGGAGAGAGATTGATAGAGCATCAGATCCGGTCAGCCATCTTGCAGGTATTTTTTTTGAAACTTTGTACAATGTGTCAAATTATGTAGAATTAAGTACATCATTTGAGCTGTAACAAGTAGAATTAAGCAGAATAGCTTGTAGAAGTATGTAGAATTAAGAACATCATTTGAGCTATAGTGAATAGAATTAAGTAGAATAGCGGGTAGAAGTATGTAGAATTAAGTACACAAAATTCAGTAGAATAGTGACATAGAATTTAGTAGATTAGATAATTGTAGTCAAATTATGTACTACATCATTTGAGCTGTATAGTGTAGTTCGTCGTGCACATGTTATGAATGTCATAGCACTCGAACGATTTAGGATAAATCTGCAGAAATAGGAAGACACCTATTACAAATATGTAAAAAATAATTCTAGCTTTATTTAGCTTCCCATTTGTGCGTGGTAATTATATTGTTAATGTCAAAAATTAATTTTAAACTATGAAACTAGGAAAATAGGAAGAACTTTGTTTATTGTTTATATTTGCACTTGAAAAATATTTAAAAATATCATCTAAATTGGAAGACCATATTACAAATATGTTTAAATTGCTGAGTAACTTAAGTTTGGTTTACATTTTTTTGTGGCAATTATTCTGTTAACGCAAAAAATTATTTTTAGAGTAGGAAATTTGATTTTTGTACATCTTTCATAGTCTTGATAATGTATGCACTTAATTTTTAGGTATGGTGGACACAGGCCACTACGAGTTGCTTGATCCAGTGATTGACGCGCATCACCGTAGCCGCCTCAGTACCATAATCCCTCCGGAGGGCGAGACGCCGATTGAGCTTGGCGCGCTGCGGCTGTGCATGCATATCAGGGCATGGAGGCTGCACCAAGACTGGGTTCCGAGGTACGTGTAGTTCTGACCTTCATGCACTCAATCGCGGTCTTACTACTTTGTGTGTAGCCACGTTTGTTCTTAATCGTTTCGACGCAGGTTGAGAGCGGCAAGCCTCCTTCCACTAGCGAGGATGGTGGAGGTGATGTGGGAGCACGACTAGGACTGCGGTCCTGGTCGTATGTCTAGGCATTTTTCATACGACCGGGCCCTACTGACGATGTTGGTTGACCGCTGGAGGCTAGAGACACACACATTCCACCTTCCATGCGGGGAGATGGCACCGACCCTTCAGGACGTCACCTTCCTTACCAAGTTGCCCTGCACTAGCTTCCCTATGGCGGCATACGACACCCCAGCCATGTGGCGCAAAGACCTCCTAGCCAGGTTCCATGATGTGTTGCCGCCGGGCAACGGGTACACGAAGTTCAGCAACCCACACGGGCTGACGTTGAGGTGGATCTGCCAGTTCTATGTAAGTCTTCGTAACTATTGTCCTCTCACATCAATTCATATGTGAACCTTACTGACGTGTACATGTCTTCTTACAGCCTGAGCATATGGCGGAGAACGCAGGCGACATTCATTGTTAGGAGGCACTTTGAGGCCTACCTGCTGTGGCTGTTCGGGTGGGTCATGTTCCTAGGGTCCCACAGCAACAACATCGACAAGCACTACGTCCGGTATGCACGTGAGCTAGCGGACTAGCCGATGGCCAAGATCCAGCCCTACGCCTGGGGTTCGGCCATGCTGTGCGCGACGTATCGTGCACTGTGCGACGTGTGCCACCGGGCCCAGGCCAACTCCATTCTCTCCGGATGCTCGCTGCTTCTGTAGCAGTGGTCCTTCGAGCACTTCCAAATCGGACGACCACAGCTGGACTTGGGAGCGTACACGGTCAGCTTGTATGCTGAGGATGACGTATTGGACCGGCTGACCATGGGCACGGTGTGGTGCCACTGACGGGTTGGTTTCATGATCATTTATTATTTTCGTAATGTAAACACAATTTCAAGTGATAAGTTTCCATTGTTATATTCCACAGGTCACCTACACGCCGATCACTTTTGCAGGGGTCCTACCCGAAGTACGTTGTGATGTTCGATCAGCTAATGGATGACCGTGTCATCTGGACACCGTACACTTAGGAAAGGGTGCACGCATACGCGCCTGAAGGACCATCGAGCCTGTGCACACGAGACTACGTGTACTGGTACACACGGAGGGCCTTGGTGCATGATGTCTTCGTGGAGGAGTACCAGGTGCAGCGGGTCATGCGCCAGTTCAGTCTACGACAGGAGGTCCCAACCCCGTGGGGTGGACGCAGGTGCTGGTACACGTCCATGCGTAAGTTCATGCTTTACTTTTTTCGTACAATGTGTGTTACGTACTGACCAAATAATTGTCTTGCCATCCATAGGTACACTAAGAAGGGAGTACGTGGCATGGGCTCCTGGTTGGACAAGATGTCCTGTTGGGTTGCGGCTTGGCTTAGGGCCTATGACGACCTTGTCCAGGAGGACGCTCCCTACGATTTCGGGACGTACGAGGAGTACATGGAGTGGTACGCTAGTCGGACGAGGCTTCACTGTGTCCGAGTCATGGTCGATCCACCACCACACGAGGCTACGACGTCCAACACGTACCCCACCCAGCCAGACTCCACATTCCACCGCTTCGTACGTATTGAACGGTCCTTAATTCATATTTAATTTGCAAGATTTAGGTTTCCAACTTGTTGATTACTTGTGCAAATGGATCTACACTGGGAGGTTCTCGAGTTGGCAGCCTCTGTGCAGCAGATGACACTGGGGGACATTAGTGGGGCCTGCAACGGCTCATGGAGAAGGCGAGACGAGGTATCCAGATCGCCACTTGTTGCACGCCGAGGGACTCGGTGGACCGACCAGTGCGAGGACGAGGGGTCAGCCAAGGTGGTTCATGGCCACGGGCTTCTATCCCGGACGTGGCGGGAGTTCGTCGTGGCACCATGGTGGGAGCACCACTGGACATTTTGGAGGTGAGCATGAGACATTCACTTCCACTTCTTTAGTTTGAACTGCACTAGTTACTAACGGGAATCTTCTCTTGCAGGTCCTGTGCTCCACTGGCACGTGGGGTAGGAGTACGCGGAGTCGTCGAGGCACACCTTCGTGCCACCAGGTATGACCACCTTGCTTGCTTGCGTAATGTCCTTTTTCGTGTTTATCGCTATGATTACATGTGTAACGTAATGCTTCTTTATTTTGAACCCCACTAGTTACTAACGGCAATCTTCTCTTGCAGGTCCTGAGCTCCACTAGCACGTGGGGCAGAAGTACGCTGTGAGGACCCCAGTTTATTTAGCTTGTAAAGCTTAGTCGTCCATTGACCCTAGCATCACAAACAAAATAACCCGTGTCTTGAGATATGTATACTTCCTAAATGCAGATACACACCCTTTACAAAATCATGCATCAATTCCATACAAGACATAGAACCAAAGCACGACTGGAATAAAAGACATACATAATATAGAGAGAGTTATTACAAAAGGAGAGGCCAACAGGCCAAACAACAAACAAACACTAAATAAACAATGAAGCAATAATGCCATAAGATGGCCATAACAAAAGCCAATCAAGGTGCCTTAACCCACAAGGCAACCAACCGGATCGCCAAGCTAGTCGTCAACCCAAGCATATCTCACAAAAGGGAGGCCCTTGGGCTCACCTTCTTCCTCTGCAAACACGCTTATTATACAAAACAAATGAGTACAAAATGTACTCGCAAGACCGACGTAGTATAACGTAACTATAGTTTAACTACATGCAAGCTTTATTTAAGTGGATGAGGCTTTGGACTTATTTTAGCATAAAGCAAGTTTTCATTTGCAATATTTAAATAGATTCCAAAGCAGTTTTGCAATTCATTTTTAAATTTGCAAGTAACAACGAGACAAGTAACCATAATAACAATAGATAGATGACAACAACAATCCTGGAAGTGACTAACCCAATAGTCACCACAACAATAGCATGAATCACCAAATTCATACCACCCAACAAGTTTTAATTAAATGGTTGAGTCTAATTCTTGCACGACCTTACCAAGCATGTCCATAACCTAGGACGAGGCTATTCGAATAGTTTTAACCCTGCAGGGGGTGTACCAATGTACCCACACGCCAGACCGCCTTTTCGCCACATGATGAAGCACACTACCTTAGGTATGCCGGCACGGCTAAGTCCTACGAGACATTTCCAATGAATGATGCTAGTTAAGAGCCGCACACACCTGAATAGTAGGAGACACCGGCCAAGTCTAACAAACTGTGGTGCTCTTCCTCTTATAAAAACAGTTTCATCAGCAGCGACCCATAACTAACACCTCCCAAAGTACTGAGTCAAGAGAGGTCCCATATCCCCCTCGTGTGGTTAGCACGCAAAAGCGCTTGGCTTAGTGACACAAGTAACTCGGTCCTTGGGGACTTGGGCACCATTCCATTCACACCCAACAAATCACACCAACATCCATTGTGCCCAAGTCAATAACAATTTTGTTTTTATTTTTGTTTTATTTGTTTACAAAGTAACAAAGCACAAGATGGATATAATGGAATAATAATTTTTGTGTGATCAAGGTCATCGACATAATGTCGACAACCGCCCATTTCTACCGTTATCTAAGCATTTCTAAGCACTACCCAACGTAACTACTAAGTGATAAGAGTCCATCCATCGAACTCTAAATCACAGCAAGATAGTCCTAGGCTTAGTAGTAGAGAATGAACATTTACCTACAGAGTATGCATCTATAGGCTTGACTATTCGAATATTTAACACAAAGTAGCATGCATACATATAAGTGAAACAAAGTATTAACTTTTAAAGTAAAGGGGACAATAATGGGATATGATCAAACTGCTTGCCTTGCTGGAGTTAATCGACCTGCTGCAGAGGAAACACTCTCAAGATCAACACATTTTCCGGCACCTAACGAAAAAGCGAAAAGAACCGATAAGAACGAGGAAAACCAAAAGGACAGCACAGCAAACTAACTCCAAATGCTCTTAAATTTTTATAGAAGAAAGGGGATGATTTTTAGAGAATTTAGTAACAAGAACCAATTGATTTGGATTCTCAATGCAAAAGATATGAGCAAAACAATTCTGCTCAGCCTAACAAATTGGAAACTGCTACTATTCACTAATTTAATTGTTTAGCAAAAATTTCTAGAAAGGTGGTGTAGTTGGAATTTTTACAGTAAAACAAGAACCTCATAAGATGAACAACCCAATTGGATTCATCTCATTTGGAGCTATGATGCATGTTTTATTATTTTTCAAAGATAAGAAAATGAGCACAACTAAAATGTACCCACAATTGTTTTGAAAATAGTGACATGCCTAAATCATATTCTAACATTTAGTGCACTAACATAGAAAGCCAATAAAGTTGGATTCACTCAAAAAGGATCTCTAGAGATTTACTTATGCATTTTACAAGCTAAAAGCCATTTAAAGGATAACAATTAAAACCTATTTCTAAACTATTTTAGCAAACTCTTTTCTGGAGCCGAACTGAGCTCACAACTATTTTTAGATTAGAGCCCAGGTCAAACCAGAGCTGCAGAAATTTGAATCACCTCAAAAGGAGCTAACATGAATTAGTTATGCATTTTCAAAGTTCAAACCTTTTTCAGTTCACAAATAAGTGCTCCCGGGATTTTCTAAAAACCAAAATGACAGGGGGGAGGACATGAGCCGTTGATCCTGGATCTGACGGCCCAAGACCTCCTGGTGATAACGCGCACGTGCGCCTACGCAGGGCTGGAGAACATGGGCCGTTGATCTTGGATCCAACGGTCCATGTCCTTCCGGCAACGCGCGCACTAACGAGGAAGGAGGTCGTGGCCGTTGATGCTGCATCCAACGGACCAAGACAAACAAGGGAGGACCGGGACGGTCCAGATCTGGCGAGGGAGGACCTGAGCGGCTGAGATCTTCCAAAGGAAGATCTAAACGATCAAGATCTCCCCAAGGAAGATCTACATGGTCAAGATCTCTTGAGGAGGTCCTGGACGGTCTAGATTTTCGAAGGGAGGACTTTAATGGTCTAAATTGTCCGAGGGAGGACCTAAACGGCTAAGATCAACTTGGGGAGGACATAAATGGCTGAGATGACCTCGAGGAGGTCCTACACGGTGAGAACTTACGAGGGAGGTCCTACGCGGAGGAGATCTACACAGGGAGTACCTCAACGGCTAAGATCTCGCACGAGGAGGTCCTAGCGGTCAAGATCGCAAGGAGGGAGGTCCTGGGGGTTGTCCTTACAAAAGACCAGGGGTGATCTTTTGCAAAGAGGACCCCGAGGGGAGGTCCAAGATGGCTAAGATGGCCCTGAGGAGGTCCTGGCCATAGATCTTGAGATGGACGGCCCAAGACCTCGCAAGAGCGCTTAAGGACACATAAAAAGCCACAATGATTGGAGATGATAGCCATAAAAGGGGGGGAGGTCTTTGTCTTAACGACAATGGCACAGTGCCATTGTCGTCCGACAAAATCCCGAGAGGTGCCCAAGGCTCGCCGCCAGCGATGAGGACCTCACCGGCGCAAACCAAGGGTACCATTGGGACCGCAATAGCCATGCACACCCAATGGACCTCCTCTCAACGGCGGCGACGACCTAGAACACCAACGAGCCAAAGAGGAGCAAGATGACCAACACGGCCAAAATCATAAAATTTGAAGTAAAGCTCCGCAACAACATACAAGCGGGTGCCCAGCTCTAAATGACTACCGGGAGGTTACCGGGAGGTCGTGGCGGAGCTAAGGAGGTCGGAGGAGAGGAGGACCGGCGCTGGTGAAGACAATGTACTCCACGGCCAAAACTCCAAGCTCCAATTGGCCACCTCTGAAAATGTCCCAACCAAACAAAGTTAGGGCTTTTTGTCACAGAGGGGAGTGGCCCAAAATGAAGAAAGGAATTGGAGAGGAAAAGCCCCAGGGACCCTTGTTCCACCGAGGAGCTCCAAGCTCCAACAATGGCGGCCAAAGAGATCTGGGTGGTTTTGGAGCTCCACAGAACCGAGAGCAAGGTGGAGTGTGTAACAGAAGCCAATGAAGGGCAAGAGGGAGGTCTTATACCCTTGGAAATGGAGGTCATGAGCCAAGGGTTAAGCTCATGGTGAGCTTAGCCCGTGGCACGGTCCATGGCCTGGACAGGACGGAGGGGACAGGGGTAGGTAGGACAGAGCATGGCCTAGGGCGGAAAGGCACTGACACGCATTAAATGCGCGCAGCACAGAGCCGTTGGGACAAGACCTGCCACTGACCTCCTCACTGCCATGGCGCATGTGTGCGCCAGAGCTAGGAGAAGAACAGGAGCTGCTCTCCACCGTGGATGAAAAAGATAGGGAGGTCCTGGCCCTAGATCTGAAACGGTAAGTTTCAAGTGGAAAGGGAGGAGGTCGTGACCACCCGATCTGGACTGGGGAGGTCGTGACCCTTAGATCATCCTCGCGCGGAGGCGCAAAGGAAAGGAGGTCACAACCGCACGATCTTCATCGCACGGTTGCACAAAGAACAGGGAGGTCACGCGCGATAAAGGGATAAGAGGTCCTGGCTGTTGGGTCTAAATGCAAAGGCGTGGACCAGATGGGGAGGACTTAACCGCAGCGCGCGATACAGCCAAGGGATGTGGAGGTCGTGGCCTTTGGATCTATATCCAATGGCACACGATGGAGCGAGGAGGTCGTGGCCTTTGGATTTCAATCCAAGGGCACACAACATATGGGGAGATCAGGACCGTTGGATTTACATCCAAAGGTGCTGATCAAATGAGGGAGGTCCTAGCCATTGCGCATTGCGCGATGGGAGGTCGTTGCGGTTGGATTTTTATCCAACGGCTACGAGATGAGAAGGGAGGTCATGGTCGTGAGATCTCTATCTAACGGCTATGACCTCGCGTGGGTGGGAGGTCTTTTGCACACAATGAAAAGGGGAGGTCGTGGCCGTGGATTTTAATCCAACGGCGCATAACACATTGCGCGGGGAGGACTTGCGCTCTTGATAACGAGGGGAGGTCATGGGCTGTTGGATCTGATCCAACGGCTATGACCTCGATGAGGTGGGAGGTCTAGAGCCCTCGCTAAAGAAAGGAGGTCATGGCCGTGGATTTTGATCCAACGGCGCAAGACCTCACAAGGTGGGAGGACTGGGCCGAGTTGGTTGTGGAGGAGGTCGTGGCCGTGGATTTGAATCCAACGGCTACGACCTCACGCGTGGGAAAAGAGGTCAGGCTGAGCCAGGGATGTGGTTGGGTTTAACCCAATTTGGAAAGTGGCTCGGCCCAAGGAACAGTGCATGCAATTGAGTTTAAATATTAACAGCTGAGACTTTGAGGATTTATTTGAGATAGCAAATCAACTCCAAAATTTATGAAATTTTAACTGGAGCTTGCTGACTTTAGGATTAACCTCTCATAAAATTTCCAGAGGTTTTTGTGCACTAAATTTTTCTCCAGAAATTCATCAAGGTTATTCTAGGGTTTGATTTACCTCCAAAAATTATCAAACAAGTTTTAAAACTTATGATATTTTTTAGAGGGGTCCCACAACATCTCTAGGACCAAAGAAAATTATTTCCAAAGTTTTGGCACAAGATTTGTGATAAGTGAAAAATGAGTTTGACTTTTGTCAACAAGAGCTTTGTGTTTTTGGATTCCACAACTCTTGGACAAGAATTATAGGTGAGTTCAAGAGTTTCAAGATGTGAGAAAAAGTTTTAATTTCTACACATTTAATTACATTTGAAACAAACACCTGTTTACACATTTGGGATGTTACATACGCGGAGTCGTCGAGGCACGCCTTCGTACCACCAGGTATGACCACCTTGCTTGCTTGCGTAACGTCTTTTTTCGTGGTTTTCGTATTGTTTCACATGTCAACCACCATCTTGGGAGGAAGATTACTTGTCGCACGATGAGGCACGCTCCGGGGACTTCTTCTTGGACCAGCGTGACACCCAGTTCTTCATGGGGGCTTCTCAACTGTAGGGTGCACTGGGAGCAACCCAACCGACGCAGGACCCCCCCCCTTGCGACACCACCTCAGGCTACTTGCGTTGGTCGGGTAGTGAGGCAACCTGATCCTTTGACGTACTCGGACCATCGTTAGGCGAGGCCATGGGCGGCACATAGGGTGGCCCCAAGAGGGGCCGCTAGTAGATATTTGTTCCTCCAAATATTAGTCATGCCATGTAAATATTAATTTCTATAAAACTATTATTATGTTAGTATCATCTTTCGATAACTCTTTTTTGCGTGCAAACCATGACCACGTGAGGGATTCTGCATTGGGACACCCCACACCTGATGAGTCGACTTTTGCAAAGGATGGCGTGGCTGATGAGTCGACTTTTATGCAATGACGTGACCCCATGAATCAGCTTTGTGCATTGACGTGACCCGACGAGTCTGCTTTGCACAGCGACATGACCACACGAGTCATCTTTGCACAATGACATGGTCCAATGAGTCAGCTTTGTGCAGCGAAGTAACCACGAGTTAGCTTTGCGCAGCGACGTGACCTGACGAGTCAGGGCCGCTGCATCGCAGACGCTATTTTCCTTGAACCAAATTATAATTCAGTCGCGTACACAACGCTGGCTCGGCATATAAGTACTACCCTTTCTACACCGGGTTCTCCTGCATCCAGACTTCAACACAATCTCGCTCAGATGGAGAAGCACTTGGAGGAGATCTGCGAACTGCAAAGGGTATATGTGGCCTAGGAGGAATAAAGGGAATGTGCCAGGAGGCCACTACCCTGCAATGATGCTACCCCCGGTAGCAGCAACCCCTACTAGAACATTCCAACCGAGTTTTCGCCGCAACACCCGCCTGAGGAGGAGACGCTGCCCCTCTGTTGGTGCAGGGACATATGCAAGTTCTTCAAACCCAAGCACCAGCTCAGCCTGGGCATGCGTTACTGGGCTTACGCGAACTATTCCTGCAACTATCCTGATCATCGTTGGCACACTAGCCGCTATCGATAGCCGGTAAGGACATGTAGCAGTATGTTCCCCTATTATTTCTCTTTCAAAGTCCGCACTAACAACCTCTCCTATGTACCCGTAATCCCTAGATCCGCTATGTGGCTACCGCAAGTGGATCGACCAAGAGATCCACCCACACGACCAGTGGACTCTCGACTGCGAGGAGTAGGATGCCAACAGGGACTACGAGAGGAGGGAGGAGGAGCGCCACACCGAAAAGCACAACCAGTGTATCCAGCGGGAAATGCAGGCCCATCTCGAGGCGTGCAGGTGCAGGGAGAGCAAGAAAAAGAGGAAAATAGTAGTCGAGGCCAAGGCGGCCGGCGAGGACTACAACACCAAGCTCACACGGAAGGGCAAATGGCCCTGGTCCATGCAGTAGTTTGACCCTCTTCGTCCATATGTCCCATGTATTTCTAATTCCCTAAAGGCATACGTGTACCGTCCTTGGTTCGTTAGCATGCGTGCCATGTAACCCCTCTTGTCAAATCAACTATCGTATTGTTATCGTTGCGCTATTTGTTCAAAATTATGCACCGTGTGTGAATTCTTTGATGCAACACAATATAACTTACCTTCCTACTTACGAATCATTAATACCTCAATCGTCCATACAAAATTCTTTATAAATTCACCGCTGTACAAGAACATACAGTGATCACAAAATGTTATTGTAATATTCCGTTTGATTATTTGATTACTTAACAAATTAGAGAAAGGAATAAAGGAATTAATTCAGAAATTAGAGGGGACAATAAAAGAACCTGCGCCGAAGGCCCATCGTGCACTTGGCCCATGTGGGGCTGCGCCCATTAAGAGGGCAAGGGAAGGGACCAGCTGCTCCCAAAACCCTAGCTTTGTTTTCCCTACACCTCAACACCTGCCGCCGCCAGCAGCTCCTTGCCGCACCCTATTGGCCAAGCCGCTGCCTTGTTGCATCGTGCACATGCATGGCTGCTGCTTGTTCGGCTGCCTTGTTGCATCGTGACCACATGCATGGCTGCTGCATGTGGTGTTTGCTACTGCTAGTGTGTTCCCCCACGTGACTACATGCATGTGCGTGTGTGGTGTTTGCTGCTGCTAGATGATGCTACGCCAAGGACAACCAAGGCAGCAGGAAATGCAGCAAGCAAGTAGAAGAAAGAAAAGATGGAGGAAAGAAGAGAGAAGGGAGGAGAAGAGGAATCGCAGGCTGGTGCTTGTGTTCTTCGGCGGTTCATTAAGGGTAATCCCGATCCCCATTCGTTTAGTAGTTTAATTGAGTAATTTAGCAATGTCGGTTTTAGATCTGTTAGGACAGTCAGGCTTGGCCGGCGTTTTTAATGTGGTTAACGGCTGAATCTGTCCTGGACGCCTCCTAGAGAATTGTAGGCGACGTCGATACCTTTCCGTAGAATATTATATCTTGTCGTTTGAGTGAACGGTTTAGGAGTTATGAATTTTGTCATGCCGCTGTTCGGTAGTTCTGTTAGATTTCGGGCAGATATTGTTAATTAGTATCAAGCAGTTAATTAATGGAACATTTAGGAGATCTCACTATAACGAAAGATGTAGGTAATTGGCTTAAATTCCCAGAAAGCTAAATATCATGAAATTTGGATACATATACTGAAAGTTATGATGGTTTTAATATTGCTGTCCAGAAACCCTGCCATGTAATAGCTGCTCTGTTAATCATTTTGGTAAGGGTATTAGATGCTCGAATCTGTGAGGCTCACCAACTAGGATTAGTTGTATAATTTAATAAGATTTCTAGAAAGTCTAAGAACACCCCATTTGGACCTCTATACTAAAAGATATGAATTTTAGAATGTGACTGTCCACAGAGGGGACCGATCGATATTTAGGAGTTGGAGTTGGGATTGCGCTAGAGAATATAGCGAGTTCGTATGTACTTCTAGTTTTGTTATTGGTCTAGTATTATTGTCTTAGCGTGCTTTATAAATGTATTCAGGTGCGGGTTTGGTCCCGGGGGCAGCGCCCTCTTCACGTCCTCCGTTCTCGTATGGTTAAGGCAAGTACTTCGAGGTTCTTATGATTAGTGAATGCTGGATGCTTGATGTTTGTATTGTGCTTTTCTGTGATCCATGCGAATATTCAAAATTTATGTTCCTTTCTTATGTGTTAATTCCATGTGTAGACATGATGCCTTTCATAATTCATATTTCAATAAATGCATCTATTTTCATGTTCCTTCCACGGGAGTGGATTATAAGACCCATCAATTCCAGTATAGGCACGTAAGACCCACCATTCCAATGTGGACAGATTTGGACACCCGTATGAAACGTTCTTCATACGGGATTTGGATCCCCGCATTTTGTTAAATGCGGGCTTAGGTGAACACCGACGGGTGTGTCACTAGCTATACCGGTATAAGCACGTGTGCAGTCCATTCCTTTCGATCAATCCATTCATATATTCATTTGATGTTATGTTCTTATTCTTAAAAGATGTTGCCTTGTTCATAATTGTTGTAAGTTCAATTATTCACTGTACTTGCTGAGTCTCGGACTCATTCTTGCTTTGTTTGTTTATTTTAGGTGATCGTTGATGATGACTCTATTGGGAGGGAATAGACATGCACTATTCGTTCACTTCACCATATTTCAATTCAATAATAGGACTTGGTTCTAGCCTTCATTCGTTAATTGATGAACTGTAATAATTAAACTTTAGATGTGGTTGATAACCCTCTCTATGTTATGATTGATTAAGTATTGCTCGTGATCTTTGATCACCCTTCGTTATACTTGCTTGATTTCAGACCATTGTCATGCCATGGTTCTATTAAATGGTGATCTCTTTATGTTATTAGATGATATTATTCAAATTCTTCCGCATTATGGTTGTATGTTAGATGATTTAGGTGACATTTTGGCTTCCGAATAGCCAGGGTGTTACATTTATCTTGCTATAGTTGATATAGAAATGACTAGCTCAGTTTTGGATGACTCTTGATTATGCTGGAGGTTGGATTATTTAGTTATGTTATAATTAACTGTTGGAACATCTGGTACAGTTAAATATACAAAGGAAGTTCTGCCGAAATTTATTAAGACGTCTTTAGTTTAAATGGATTATAAAGTTAGTTTAGTAGCATTCTAGGCCTTTGTCAGGCTGGGGTGTTACAGTTATTGTGAGTCTAACTATTTGTACCGTTCATAATCTATGAAAATCACAAACGCACCAACCAGTCTAGGGTTTAGGGTCCTGTCGCCAGTTCAACTGGTGACATCTCCCTATCGATAGTGGAAATGGCGACAGGTAACTGTCGCCAGTCCAAATGGCGACAGGTAGCATTTGCCAGTTCAAATGGCGACAGGGAAGTGTGACCTGATAAAAACCCTTCAAACCCTAAAATTCGGTATATGACTCACTTTTATTCAGAAAAAAGAGAAGGAGGGAAGAGAGAGGAGTAGAGGGGAGGAGAGAAGCTAGCGAAGCACTGCCCGTCCAGTTGCCCACCTGTCGGGTAATCTTTTTAATTGAATAGATTACATAGTTTTAGATGTACAGTTATGTAGTGAAGTGTGAGGACCTGGGTTGTTTAGCTCGTAATGCTTAGCCATCCACTTGACCCTAGTATCATGAATCAAATAACTCGTGCCTTGGGATATTGTATACCTCCTAGAATTGCGGTACACACACCCCTTTACAAAATTATGCATCAATTACATACAAGAATACATAATTGAGTCTACAACTTTACAACACAAAAGACATACATAATAGAGCTATTACACAAGGGGCTAGCCGGCCAAATGATAGATAGAGAACTAAATAAATAGCGGAAGCAAAAGCCATAAGATGGCGATAAACAAAAGCCAACCAGTTTGCCATTACCCACAAGGCAACTGACCGGGCCGCCAAGCTAGTCGTCCTGCACGAAGTCTGCCTCACACAAGTCGATCCCTTGGAGATCAACCTCCTCTGCAACAATTAAGCAATGCAAATGAGTACAAAAATGTACTCGCACAACTTACGAGTAACAAGCCTATACATAGCTACATGCAAGCTTAATCAAAGGAGAAGGCTATAGGGTTCATTTTCAGCATAAAGCAAGTTTTCATTTGCAATAATGTAATAGATTGAAAGCCATTTTAACAATATATTCTTGTTTGTTCAAATAACAGCGAGACAGTAAATAATAACATAAAGACAATCTGGAGGTGACTAACCCAATAGCCACCACAACATAGCACGAATTCCCCATTCGTACCACCCGAATTCAAGTTTTAAAGAAAAGTTATAGTCTAATTCTTGCACGACCTTACCAAGCATGTTCATAACCTAGGACGAGGCTATTCGAATAGATTTAAACCTACAGGGGTGTACCAATGTACCCACACATCAGACCGCCTTTTTGCCAAGCTATTTAGCACACTTCCTTTGGTATGCTGGCATGGCTAAGTCCTACGAGACGCTTTCCAATGAAATGTATTAATTAATAGTCGCATGTATGGGGGTTAACCCTTAGTGAACCGCCCTTACGGGCTCCCACTAAGGACCCACACGTTGAGTCGGACACACCGGCCCAGCTGAAGCAACTGCCGATGCTCCTGGGTATGGAGAACCTAGAAAGGAACCCATCCCTCTCATCCCAAGAACGAACATTTTTCTCCTACAACTACCACTAGCGACTCATTAATTAACACCTCCCAAAGTACTTAGTCAAGAGAGGTCCCATATCCCTCTTGTGTGGTTAGCACACAAAGATCGCTTGGATCAGTGACACAAGTAACTCGGTCCTTATTGACCCGGGCACCATTCAATCACACCAAAAAGTACACCATCACACCACTGTGCCCAAGCCTAAAACATTTTATTTTCAGTTTTAGACTTTACAAAGTAACAAAGCACAAGGTGCTGGACATAAATTAATAATAAGATTTGTGTGATCAAAGTCATCAACTAAGTCGACAACCGTCCAATTCTACCGGTAGCTAAGCATTGCTAAGCGACACCAACTCGTAAACTACAAGCTAAGTAACAAGGGCTCATCCAGCGAGCTCTACATCACAGCGATATAATCCTAGGCTCAGTAGTAGAGGATGAACATTTACCTAGAGATTATGCATCTAGAGGATCCACTACTTGATCGATAATTTAACAACAAAATAGAGCATGCATACATACACTTTGCAAACAAGATATTAGACTTTCAAAGTAATGGGATCAAAATGATCAAATGGAAACAACTGCTTGCCTTGCTGGAGATAGCTTTCTTGCTGTAGAGGATCACCCTCGTATTCAACGAACTCATTGGAACCTAACGAAAGAAATGAAAAGAACCGATAAGAACGAAGAACACCGAAAAGACTCAAAAACCAATTTCAACCAAAAGCCATGAAATTTACACAGCAGTAAGAGCATGATTTTTAAAAAATTTAGCAACAAGAACCAATTGATTTGGATGCTCAATGCTAAAGTTATGGCCAAAACAAAATCAGCTAGTTCGAAAAAGGCTGAAAAATTCATTTCGGTTACTATTCATCTTAAATTAAATTTTTGGCACAAATTTCTAGAGAGGTGGTGCACCTGAAATTTTTATGGTAAACATAACACCACATGAGATGAACAACGCAACTTGATTCACCTCATTTGGAGCTAGGATGAATTTTCTATGATTTTTCAAAGACATGAAAGAAGTGCACAAGACAAATGCAACAAAAGAAATTCAGGGGCAGCGGCATGCTCAAAACCAATTCTACAATTAAGCACACTCCCAGAGGGAACCAACAAACTTGATTTCACTCAAAAAGGAGCTACAGAGAAATACTTATGTATTTTTCAAGTTAAATGAATTTTTAGAGCAACAATAAAGCCTAAACAAAAAATAAATCCACTAACAACTTTTTCTGGAACAAAACCAAGCCTCCAACCATTTTTATATTAAAGCTCAGTGAAAACCAGAGCCAACAAAATTTGAAACAACTAAAACGGAGCTAAAACGAATTAGTTAAGCAATTTTGAAGTTTAAAGCAATTAACAGTTCACAAATAAAAGATTTCCGGTTTTTCTTATTTAACCCACAGTGGAAAACACTTGGGCCGTTGAGATTGAATCGAACGGCCCAAGCGCACGGGACGATCAGATGCGCAACAGCCCACTCAATCTTAGCGGTTGGATTAATTCGGACGGTCCAAAATGAAGGGGATGTTCGGACGGTCCGAACGTTCCGCCCAATCTAGAGCATTGATCTAAGATGGATGGCTCAAAGCAACAGATGCGTTTGGAGGTCCAAACGTTCCAAGCGATCTGAACCGCTGATCTCAAATGGACGGCGGTGGTTCGGTGGTCCGAACGTTCCCAACGATCTGGATCGTTGAATCCAGATCGGACGGTCCAAAGTTGAGCTTAGCATTGCGCACGCAAACGCGGGGGTTTAAGTGCGCAGGGCCCACATGTAAGTGACACTTAATCCATCTTAGGACAACCATTAATTGTTAAGCAATGATTAGTCAATTAATGAGCGAATCAGTGTGTTAATAACTTAGCTACGATTCGCCTGCACGACAACGACGAGTCCGAGTTCAAAATCGATCACCGCCATGACTCGAAATCCTGGCGCAAAAACCAAGGGCAGGAACGGGTCCACAATAGCAAAGTGCACCCACAGAGGGTACTCTCAACGGCAGAGCTAGCCTAGAACGACGGCGAGCCGGAGAGAGGCGGTGGTGCAAAGCACGGCTAAAAGGAAAACAGCAAAGGAGCTCCGCAGCGGTCCAAGATAGCGAGTGCCCAAGCATCTAGGGAATACAAAGGAGCTACCTGAGTGCTGGACATGTTAGGAGATGGCCGGAGAAGCTCCAGCGACGAAGACCCGTGCTGGCACTAAGGAAGACAACGCGGGGACGACGGTCTGAGCAAAAAGAATAGGACCGGGTGGTCTGGTTAGCTTCAAAAGGGCTCAGGGATGGTCCATGAGCAAAGAAGTGAAGAGAGGAGGTCCTTACCGGAGTTGAGGACGAAGGGGGTGAACTTCGGCCGAAAATGAACAAAACCCAAATTGGATGATTCCTATGAAGGCAAACCAAAATTGAGTTAGGAGAAAAGATTAAGGTGATGAGGGGCGCAAAGCGATGCGAAAGGATGAGCGAAGGAACCACTGGAGCACCAGCGGCGACGAAGGAGCTTGCCAGCCGTCAATGGCGATTTGGGGGCTCTCTGGTGTTTAAGCTCAAACAAGTAGAGAGGGAGCTAGGGTTAGCAAGGTGGTTCCGGAAAAGAGATGAGGAGGAACTCAAGGGCTTTAAATAGCCGAAGGGCAAGGAATTGAGCAAGGACAGAGCTCCACGATGAGCTCGGTTCATGGCTCTACAATGGACAAGCTGAGAAGATGGGAGTAGGTAAGAACGCGACTTTGGGGGCGAAACACTAGCGGGCATTAAACCAGGGCTAACAGCCGTTGAAGAGGATGCAACGGAGGGGACAAGGCACTGCTCTCTCCCATGCCCTGGCCATGGCGCTCGTGCACACGGGCTTGAGCCAGAGGAAGGGGAAGAACAGACCCAGTGGGGCCCACCAGGTAGTGAGACACACCCAAGGTGGCTCGAGTCGGAAACGAGCGAGAGGGTTGAGCCAAGTCACAAGACCCGGGTCAAAACACTCCGACGGTTTGATTAGAAATGGACGGCTCAGATTGAAAGTAACGTTCGGACGGTCTGAACGTTCAAAGCAATCCTGGTGGTCTGATGGGGAATGAACGGTCCTGATTGAATCGGACTCTCCAGCGGTCTGAACGATCAGTCAAATCAGGACGGTTGAAAAGGAATCCAACGGTTGAAACATTACACGCCTTTTTGAATGGTCCCGAGTGCGTTTAGTTGGTTGGATTCAACTGAGAGGCTCGGGTCCGACTTAAGCCCAATAGTAGCGTTGACTAGGGTTTGAGAATAGGCTAAAACTTGGAAGAATTTTTAGAGGTAGCAAACTAACTCCAAAAATTCTGAAATTTGGACTGGAGGTTCCTAGCTCCAGGATCAACCTTGTATAAAATTTCCAGAGGTTTTTATGCAAAACATTTTTCTCCAGAAATTCCTCAAGGTTCTATTCTAGGGTTTGACCAAGAGTCAAACCAGTTTGACTGGCCTCTTAAAATTATCAAATAATTTCTAAAAATTATGAAATTTTTCAGAGGAGTCACATAGAAGCCCTAGAACCAAGGAGAAATATTTCCAGAGGTTGATCACAAGATTCTCAGTGAAGTTACAATGGGGTCATGACTCTAGTCAATAGGAGTTTGAAGTTTTTGAATTCCACAATTCCTTCACAAGAATTACAGAAAAGTTCAAAAACAACAAGATGCAAGAAAAGTTTTAATTTCTTCTCATTTTCTTACATTTGAAACACAAACATAGATTTGGGATGTTACATGCAGTATGTTTCACATAAACTTTTCAGTGGGTGGTCTAGTTTTAGATATGTGGTTAATCGTGGAAATGTTGTTTGTGGTGCAGTGCGTCAAATATGTCCGACGTCGCCAATTTCAAAATTTATTACGGTTAGGGGACTATTATGGAGAGTCTCGAGGGGATTGATTTGCGTTATTTCCAATCAATAACCATGCCCCTAGCAAGACCAGACCAGCGTACATGAGGCGCTGTGATGTGGTGGTTGTTCCCCACATTCTAAGTGGATCGTGATGTGTCCGATCTGACTTTGAGTTGCCTTGCCCCCCGGGCAGCACAACCCACATATTGGGAGCTAGTGCAGCTGAAGGGAACAAATTCATGGTAGTCATATGTACGCATGGCGTGGGAGGGAGGGTGGAATTTCGTCCTTTTGACCCAGGCATATGCCAAGCCCACTCCTCCATCCACATCTGAACAAGAAGGGGGTGCTAACACCGAAGAAGATGTCAGGGACTCCAGCCACAACGCGGTGCACACAATGGCTGAAGCTCCCAGAGTTGCTGATAGTGTCGATGAAGACCCTGCGGAAGTAGCTCCTTCGGTCAGCCAAACTAGTGGTCTTGCTGACGAGGGTGAGGAGGTGGAAGCCGTAGTGCAAAGGATGCATCTCGAAGACCGGGACTATATGGCATTTTTAGAAGATAAAGGTTCCGACGACGACGATGATGTGGACCAGCAGGCGGTTCCATCCAAGTGGAACACATACTAGTTCGACAACCTCGTCATCAACGAAAGCTCCCGTGTGCCATGGGAGTATGATCAGAGCGAGGTTAGGCAAGGAGCTATGTTCAAATGCAAGGAGGCTGTGCAGGATGCAGTCAAATTCTGGGCCTTATCGGTGCAGTGCACATTCATAATCGTCAAGTCTACCCCAAGATCCTACGACGTAAAGTGCGACATGGAGGGATGCCCTTGGAGAGTGCACATATTTTAGCCTAAGTGGGACACCTACTAGAAGTGCTCTATAGTCATCCCGCACACATGTGTCGTCGCTTAGTCAGTGCAGTCTCACAGGAACCTATCATCAGGCTTCATCGCCAACCTCATGTATGGTGATATCATGGATAATCTGGATTTTGAGCCACGGTCCATCATTCGGACGATTGAGGTAAGATTCCAATACACAATCAGCTATGCCAAGTGTGGAGGGCAAAACAGAAGGCATTGGAATCAAGGTTCAGTACATTCGAGGACTCCTACTACAACCTTACCAGGATACTCTGAGTCATACAACATAGGAATCCCAACACTCATGTCGACATTCAAGATGCCACACATCGGAAGTGGGCCAATAAGAAGGTACTACAGTGAGCATTCTTCGTCTTTGGTCCATGCATCAATGCATTCCAGCAATACCGTCCTATCTTGTGCGTCGATGCCACATTCCTGACTGGAAGGTACAAGGGCTAGATACTGACTGCAATAGCGATGGATATGAACAATCAAGTTCTTCCCGTGGCATTCTCTTTTGTTGAAAGCGAGAACATGGATAGCTAGTTGTGGTTCCTGAAGAATTTGAGGATTTCTACTGTACAGGGCCATCCAAACATATGCCTCATACATGATCAGCATGTGGGCCTACTGAGTGCAATAACTCAGCTACAATAAGGAGAGAACGTACCACTTCCGTGGGCGGATCTACAGAACAGCTAGTGCATAAGGCACTTAGGTGCAAACTTCTACAGATAGTTCCGCAACAATGACTTAATGAGCCTATTCAAGCGGTTGTGCAACCAGAACTAGCAGCGGAAGTTCGAAGCACGCTAGAAGATTCTGGATGAGCGGACTAAGGCGCACAGAAGGGAGGTAGCAAAAAGGGCCGCCCCAAGCGCTGACTAGCCCTCCGAAGCATTGCCACAGCTACCAACAGATGCTCCCAGATTGACGAGGAGGATAGGGGCGCAGGCGAAAAGCTTCTCGGATTGGATTGAGCACGAGCCTAAGGAGAAGTGGTCGCTGCTACATGACAGGGGTGGTGGTCGATATGGTGTCATGACAACCAATCTAGTCGAGTTGTACAATTGGGTCATGCTCGGCGCAAGGTGCCTCCCTTTGGTTGATATTATGGAGGCAATTCTCCATGATACGATGAACTACTTTGTAGACAGAAGCAACAACGTGTCACTCGCCATGGCAAATGACATAGTACTCTACTCTGCCATGGTCACCAAGTACATGGAGGAGAAGAGCAAGAAGGGTGAGATGCACCAAGCATTCAAGATGGGCACAAGGGAGCTTCGCTTCGAGATAATGTGTAGGGATAAAGGACGCTGCGAGATGAACTGCGGGAGGGTCACCCACGAGTGCATGCTACACCATGGTAGTTGCATATGCACTTGTAACAAGCCCCTTCTTCTGCATAGGCCCTGCTCCCATGTCATGGCCGCATGTTCGACCGTGGCGCAGCATCCCGGCCAGTACCTCTCTAAATTTTTCACCAAGGAGGCGGTAATGCAAACCTGGAATGGGGTTATGTATGGTCACTCCATGGTTGGTCATTTCACGGGCCATCCGACCTGGGAGCAGCTAATCTGGATCGCAAACATTCATAAGCTCAAGGGAAAGGTTGGCCAGCGACAGATACGGTGCGTCAGGAATGACATAGACGAAGCAGAAGCCAGATGTTGTATGAAGAAGTACTCCATTTGCAGGGAGTCTAGGCACACCTTCAAAAAATGCCACATGGGAAATCCTTAGGACGAAGAAGACATCAGCACTCCGGACATCACCTCAGGGACCTCATCCGATCGCCCGACTCGAGGCAGTCCACATGGGGGGACGTTGAGGTAGTCCACAGTTGTAATATGTTATTGCCAATATTCTGAATTATCATTTTGATTTGAAAAAAAACTAAGTGTTATGATGTTTTGTTGAATGTTATGTAATATCAATGTGATTTGTTGTAGTTTTGATATAAACTAAGTGTTATGACGTTTTGCTGAATGTTCTGTAATATCAGTGTGATTTGTCGTAGTTTTGATAGTAATGGCAAATTCACATTTGTTTCCTTACATAATATGCAGTGCATGCACATGAGCAAGTAATAGCAAGAGGTCATTTCTCTAGAGTTCTCCACCATGTATGAATTCCTGGGTGCATCGTAATATCACTTACCTTCCTACTTATGAATCATTGATACCTCAATTGTCCTCGCAAAATTCTTCAGAAATTCACCACACTAGAACAACATACAACAATCATAAAATGTTATTGCGAGTCTAACAGATTTCGCACCGTTGAAAATCTACAAAAATCACAAACAGACCAACTAGTTTAGGGTTTTAGCTACCTGTCGCCAGTTTGCTACATATCGCTAGTTCAAATGGCGACAGGTAGCTGTTGCCAGTTGAACTAGCGACAGGAAGCTGCACCGGTGACAGGGGGACAACAGGGTCCCTGTCGCCATTTCAACTAGCGACAACTATCTATCACCAGTTGAACTGGTGACAGGGAGCCATTTTGTAATTTTTTAGGGTGGCTATTTATTTTTTAATTATCTTTTAAAATGATATTATTTAAAAAATCATTTAATGCCTTGGTACTTTAAGCAGGACTAGCATGTCACTTAAGTACAACCTATAACTAGTAATTACCACATAGTTACTAGGGTGACATAGAATAATGGATTCAATTGCCAAAGGATGGTATAATAATTAATTAATTATCAAATGGGTATTTAACTACCTTAAGATTTAACATACATTTGCTTAAAGAATTAAAGCATGCAATTTTGGTAATTTAAAGGAATATAATTTACATAAAATGTAGGCTCAAAATGATCAAAGTATTGACTCACTTGGGTTAAAGGCAAGAGAGTCTTAGAAATCTTGTGCTTGATCACAGTGGAGATCTCCCGCTTCCTCGAACCCTACGCGGATGAAAGAGTAGGGAAAAGAACAACAAGCAAAGAGAACAAATAAATACACAAGAAATAATAAATGTACTCTAAATTAAATGAGACCACTGCCAATAGCAAGATCTTGAATTTAGACAAATTTAAAAATAAATTTCATAATTTTTGGAGGTATAATGAAGGAGAACGAAATTTCTGAAGTCTAGCTTTTCAATTAAAAAGAGAAAAAGACAAAGGGGAGGGAGGGTAGCTCCTGATTGGTGGGCCGAACTTTCAGTGAGATGCGCATGGAAACAAGTGCATTTACTACTGCTATCACATGCCACCAAAAACCAGATTTTAAAACCGGCCATTACTGCTGCTCAGGCCCACACGGCAGTGACACAAAGCGGCATTAAATGCGCCATTTAAGCATCTAAACATTGCTTTAGCGCTAAACGAGGAGGATTTGCCCTAATGACTAGGGAATAGTGTTGTCCGATTTTTAGACAGCAGAGGGAGGCGTGTAGCTTGGGCTCACCACTAGCGGAGGAGGGCACGGCGCAGCCAGGCAAGTGCAGGGATGGGAAGCTCCTGGTGAGGCGAAGTCGACCATAGTGGTGGCAAAGTTAGAAGATCACCAGAGCGGTGGCGCGACGAAGGTGAGTGGCAGCGGAGTTGCGGGTGGCATGGCAAACTGACAGTGAGGTGGTGCGGGGGAGAAAATGGTGGAAGCACAGGGTAGAGCAAGGTGAGGGGACTTTACCAAGGCAGAGAAAGGAGACGAAGGTGGTCGGTGGACGGGGATTGATGGCGGAGAAAAATGTGGCCAGAGGCGAGGAAGGAGACTAAGTCCAGTGGCGATAGAGGACCAAAACCCAATCCACTTGGGGGAAAGAGTTCCTCGGCTTTGGGGGCACTCGGTGACGGAGGTGGCTCTGCGAGGAGTTCGTCAGAGCGGCTGATCGGCAATGGAGCGGCACAGCCGAAAAGAGGAGCGTGGTGGTTCTTTGGAGAATCTTAACGGGGGCGAGAGAGATGAGGAGGGGCAGCAATGGGGAGGTCGGGGCTCTCTTTATAGCCAAGAGGAGCCGTTGGCGTGGCTCGGAGGACGCGCGGTCCCGAGGCGTGGCAGGGAGTAGGTGCGGCACCACAGGCGCACTCTGGTGCGGGTGATGTGGTGTGGACAGAGCGCTCATTGACGAGGGTGGCCGATGGCGTCACGACGATGGGACAAGGCGGGCTGGTGAGCGCCGGAGTCAATGGCAGGTGGGAGTGGTGCTGGTGATGGGACGGGGCGGAACAGCTCTAGTGCGGCCACGGTGCGCGCACAGGGTGGCGAGGACGGAGCTGATGTCCTGGCGACAAAGGAGGCGACTTTGGGGGCCAAGTAGGCACAGGCTGACGTGATGACTCAGGTGAGTAGGTGGGCGGTGCAGGCGTGCGCGTGTGCGGCGCAGCGCGCGGGGCGCAAGGCTTGGACCAGGTGGAGCGTGCTCTAGAGTGGCACGAGGACGCCCTCGGCTGGCACGACCAGGGAAAGGGGTAGGGGGAGGATGGGCTTTGCTAGGTGGGCCAGGGAAAGGGGCTAGGTGGCCCAAGGGGAGAAATGGGACGAGCCCAAGTGGAGTTGAAAGAGATTTTGAAACGAGGTTCAAAATCAAATTCGAATATGAATTTTGAATTAGGGTTGAAGGCTAGAGAATTTTGCAAATACACAACTTATTTGAAATAAGCTTTCTGAACTCAAATGACCAACGGGGACTTACTATTCATAATCCGAAAACAGATTGTTACAATATGTCACAATTTTTTAATATTTTTTAATTCAGAACTTGCATTTTACTTTCTTAGCCCCCTGAACTTGTGAGGTTGTACCAGTTAGCTCTTTGAACTTGCATTTTACTTTCTCAGTTGCCTGAACTTGCGAGGTTGTGCCACTTACTTCCCTAAACTTACGTTGAAGCAAAGTTCATCGGATGCGATGCTTGTGACTTCGTCCCCCACCGAGTGTGGTGGACTCGTTGCTGCCCTGTTCCGACCATCTTCATCATCCCCGTCACCTCACGCCAATAAAAACGGATTCTTCGGGCCCAGGAACACACTAGGCTCGTATCTTCGCCGGGGCTCCATCGTTGCAACTTGTCGCCACCCTCGCCCTTGCCTCCTCTAAGTCAGTTGTGAGAAAGAGAAGTACATTCCCAGTGCTAGAGCAGGGGCACAATATTTCTTTCTCATGGTAATTCACCAGCTCGACCTGTTCGGTTAGCAAACGGCAAAATGGATTTCAAGCGGGGTGTGTAACTTCTGCTCTAGCACTGAGAATGTACTTCTCTCTCTCATGATTGACTCAGAGGAGGCAAGGGCGAGGACAGTGGCAAGCTGCGATGGTAGAGCTCCATCGAACACATGAGCATGGTATGTTCCCAGGGCTGAAGAATCCATCTTTTCGGCGTAAGGTGGTGGGGACGATGAACACGGCCAAACGGGATGATGACGAGTCCACTGGACTCGGAGGGGGACGAAGTCGCCGGCATCGCATCTGATGAACTTCGCTTCAACGCAAGTTCAGGGAGCTAAGTGGCACATACTCACAAGTTCAGGGTTGAGAAAGTAAAATGCAAGTTCATGAAATAAAGTGGTACAATCTCGCAAGTTCAGAGGCTGAGAAAGTTAAATACAAGTTCATGGAGCTAAGTGACATAACCTCGCAAATTCAGAAGACTAAAAAAGTAAAATACAAGTTCAGAAAGCTAAATACTACAACCTCACAAGTTTGGAAACTTACAGCATAATTTTCTCTTCTCGAATCTTGCAATCTTTATAGTGTTACAAGGCCATACCGGCAAATTTGCCCCGTGGAGAAATTAGTAGACCGCTAGACCTACACGTTGTCCATAATGACCAGTCAACAACAACACAGTCCGAAATATAACGCTGCTATGTAACAGCCCCTAATGTAACCAAGCTACAAACTCCCAATGTGCAAAGAGAGAGAGAGAGAGAGAGAGAGAGAGAGAGAGAGAGAGAGAGAGAGAAGAGAAGAGAACATGGTTTTTGGATCGATAATGTTTCAGTGGTCAACATTACAGAATGTTGACCGTATCTACATGAACAAGGTTGTCTTCAACAAGTGTTCCCTTCTTCCCATACAAGTCTATCATTCTGCCTCAAAGTATAAGAACATTTTTTAGATAATGGAAGAGAAGGACTCTTCCGGTCTCTGCATTAAGGATGCACACAGCCCAATTTATTAAAGAGTTTAAAGTACCAAAGTAATCAAAGCTGTTAAAAGTGGCTTGAAGCCTTACAAGCAAATGACGACTGAATTTTAAACTCAATTATTACAAATACTGCGACTAAACCGCCACCCATGAATGCTGAATATTTGCTTCACCACTACTTCCAACTTGTCGCTTTCGGCCACCCAAGCCCGCAGCCAATGCCCACTCAAAAAGATAACCTGCAAAGGGTTAGTGACAATCTTTTTGTCAAAAACAACATCATTCTGACATAGCCATATAGACCAACATAAGACACTACCTCCCACTAGGAGTTGTGACTTTAAAATTTTTGGAATACCGGCTAGCCTATTCCCAAACATGTTTGCTATACTCAGAGGAGGAGATAAATTAAATGGACATTGAATAGCCCACCATGCCAGACGTGCAAAGGGATATTCAATAAAAAGATGTTGAATTGTTTCCTCATTAATACAAAAACAACATTTTTTTGCTTCCCCTCCAATTTCTTTTATGCAGATTATCTTTAGTTAAAATTAATCCTCTTTTGAGATACAAAGGAATATTTTCACTTTTAATGAAATTTTAATTTGCCATAAAAAGTTCCTAATGGGGACTTACGAACTTTCAATTTGTGCCGCATAAAAAGACTGTACTGAAAAAAGTCCAGACTTATTCAAATTCCATCTGAAAACATCGTTTTGATAGATCAAATGTAAATTAGCAATTCTCAACATTAACTCATTCCACGCATGTAACTTATACCCAATAATAGGTCCGCGAAAAGAAATATTTAAAGGATCCATTCTCAGAATTTTCTCCATTGTATCATCATTTCTCCTTACCACACCATAAAGGATTGGATATTGACTTTTCAGTGGAGAGTATCCTAACCAAATATCTTCCCAAAACCTAATTTGTATTCCACTTTTAATTTGGAAAGAACCATAACAAAAAAACTGATCTTTGATTTTCATTAAACCTTACAAAAAATGAGAAATCTCGGGCTTACTAACCATCTGCGAAACACACTTCTCATCCAAATATTTTCTCTTTAACATCGATTGCTATACTCCTTCTTCATTAAGTAACTTAAACAACCATTTTCCTAGCAAACTTTTATTTTTTGTGTCTACATTCTGAATGCTTAGACCACCCTGCTCTTTGGGTGAACACACTAAACTCTATTTAGCAAGTCTATATTTTCGTTTATGACTGTCGCTCTGCCAGTAAAAATAAGAGCGATAAAAATATAATCTTTTGAGCACCTCCCGAGGAACATCAAAAAAGGATAACATATACATTAGCAGACTACTAAGCGCCAAGTTAATAAGTACTAATCGTCCACCAACAGACATATTTTTTCCTTTTCAACTACTAAGCTTCTTTTCAACTTTATCCTCAACCCCTTTCCAATCACAGTTCCTTAGTTTTCTGAAGTGAGTCGGAATACCTAAATAATTGAAAGGAAAGACACCTACACCACAACCAAATAACTAAGTATACTGAGGTTCAATCTCTTTGGCATTACCAAAACAAAAAATCTCGCTCTTGTGAAAATTAATCTTTAAACCTGATAATTGTTCAAAGACACAGAGAATAAGCTTGAGATTTTTTGCTTGATCTAAATCATTATTCAAGAAAAGGATAGCATCATCAACATACTGTAAAATTGACAATCCATCATCAATCATGTGAGGTGTTGGTGTTTTAGAACCGATCTTAGGTAAAGATTGTTTGATTCGGGGGGTCTCCTAGAATGGAATCACGCAAAGAGATTGACACGGGTATTTTTATACAGGTTCAGGCCTTCTCCGGAGAGAATAACAACTCTATTCCTGTGTGTGTATGGTATTGAGTGTGTTTCGTACAATCGGGAGAAAAGACTAAGGCTATTACAGAAGATAGTGTCTAACTGTCTTCCTGATTGCTTGTTGTCTCCTCCGATCCATCCTTTTTCCCTCTCTGACTGCTGCCTTTATATAGTCGTGAAGGAATAGCCATTTTCCCCTAGTGAAGAGGCACCTTATCAAATCCAGTAACGGGTGCATGTTTGTAGTAATCATCGGAGTAACCCCTTTACGCTGCCTGGCAGTTACTTGTCAGAGATAATGGGGTATTACGTGCTATTACTTCGTATAGTAACAGTGTATGCTAACTACTTGGATTCCTTAATCAATTGGACCCACTCGTCTATAGGTTTTATTGATCATAAGGTAGTCGTAGCTGACCTGGTCGTAGAAGAGCTTATGACTATGAGGTAATCGTAGAATAACTTACGACTGGATAGTGATCGTAGAAGAACTTATGACCATAAGGTAGTCGTAGCAAGACTTACGACTATGGGGGTGGTCGTAGAAGAACTTACGACCACCTGGTAGGCTTCTCCCTTGTAAATATAAGGAGTATACCTAGGGACCACATGACATCATATTTACCCATAATAAGAATTATAGATAAAAGATAAAATGATGATTATTAGATCCTCGTCATCTAGCCCCCCAGCTTCAAGTGAAAATAACTTACTTGGTTAAGGAGTCGTAGATGGTCCTATGACCACGAGAAGATTGTGAAAATATGGCCGAAGGAAAAACTCTTCGACATTTGTACATTATTTTGACCAGAAATATACTTGGTCAATAAGATTGCTTACGACTACCAGATAGTCGTAGAAAACTTTTTCGACCATGAAGTAGTCGTAGTATGGTGATCGGAAGTAAAACTTTTCCGATTGATATTTCATTTGGCCAGAAAGACTTGGTCAAGAAAGTAATTTTGCTTGAGGTGTAAAAACGAACCTGATTTTCTTGGGCAGACAAACTTAGAGAATCGCAACCATCTCTTACATGTCTGTTTGTTGGAGCGGTTCCCGAAACGGTGGCAACCCTTGGATTTCCACCCTTTCAGCTTAAGCATACGGTTATAAATACTTACCGGGGGGTGAGACTTGGGTTTCTACTTTTCCCCAAATCGTTTCCGCTGTTCATCGAGTTCTTGCCTTCTCCGCCGTCAACCCAATCGTGCCTTCTCCTAAGACCTTCCTTGATCCAAAACCTCCCCTTTCTGAGAGAGATGGCCAGGACAGCTTCTGAGTGGGCTGAGTCGGAGATGGACGCAGTGAAGATTCAAGCCTTGGTCGACGCCAGGAAGATTCCAGAGAAGGTTCTTGTGAAATGGATTGCGGCGGTCCGACAGTATTGGCCGTCGGGGGAGATTGGGCAAATCCCCAGCTTCTAGGCATATTGTGAGTGTGGCCTTCGATTGCCTGCTCACCCCTTTCTCACACTCGTACTCAAGCACTTTGGGGTGGAATTAGTGAACCTCGGTCCTAATTCCATCACTATGCTAAGTGTATTTGTGTATCTGTGTGAGGCATACTTGGGAATTCCAGCGGACCTCGAGCTCTTTCAATATTTCTATGGAATGGCTCGACAATCTTGGATTGCTGGGAGTTGTGATCTGAAGCTCCATGATGGGAAGTCGAAGGAGTATATTCAGGTGTTTACTCGGTCTTCGTGGCTAGGATGGAGGAAGATGTGGTTTTACTGGAAAATCACCCAAGATGACAGCCTTACTTTCGCAGGGAAGGCTGCCGAAAAGAATTCTTCTTGGGATTCGACTCCCAGGGATATCAGTCGGATTGCTCCCTATATTCAAGCCATCAAGGACTTGAAAGAGGAGGGATTGACCGGATGGCATGTGGTGAAGGATTTCATCACACGTCGAATTAGCCCTTTGAAGAAACGAGTGCCTCCTATGTGGAGGTGCACGAGGCCAAAAGACTCGACTAGGGACTACGAGGCGGGTAAGTGAATCTTCGACTTAGCCCTCGGTTTGGTCTTTCTTTAAAGTGGTCTAATGAATGTCATATCTGTTTGCACAAATCTTTCACAAACAGAGATTGACGTTCAGGTCAAACTTGTTTGTGAGAAATCTCCACCACCTGGAGTGGCGGTTCCTCAAATCCTTACGATTTTATCCACAAAAGAGAAGATGGAGTGCCTAAAGGTAATCAAGGGTTGATTTTACCCTTAGGACTTTTAGAATCGTATAAAGACTTACAACTGGTTGTTTGTCGTAGAAAAACTTACGACTTGGTAGTGATCGTAGAAGACCTTACGATCAAAGAAATATCATAGAAAAACTTACGACTAGGTAATGATCATAGAAAACCTTACGATCAAGGAAATGTCGTAGAAAAACTTACAACTTAACACTAGTCGTAGAAAATCTTATGACTGGTCAGTAATACCTTTCGGTTTCTCTTACAGAAAGTAGGCATGGAAAACCGTCAGGATGACCAAGAGGTCGAACTGATAACCATCGACGCAGGGATGACAGCAAAAAAAAGTCCAGCTCATCTTTCTAAGAAATATCGACTCGTGAATTTCGCCGACAAGGGAGGGGCAGACTCAAGTTCTTTTATTTTGACGGATCTTACGCAAAATTTCTTTGCAGACGCTACCAACTGCGGCGTGGAGGTCGGCTCTGAAGGTCAAGTGATCGGCGCCAAACCTCTTAAGTGTAAAGCCCGCAAGGCCAAGGTACCCTTCTATTATGACAAGGAAACTTTCGTAGTTTCTGCCTCTCCTAGTTTTGTTGAGCAACTAGAAAAGGAGAACTGAAAGGACTTTATGTCTTTTGTGAAGGACAATGCTGATCCAGCAGAGCCCACGGTCGAGGGTAGCGCTGCTCTTGGAGTGGTCGAGACTAATTTCGGCCATCCGGAAAGTCAGAAGACCAGAGAGATGGCTCCTGTTAAAAATCCACGACTAGACGTGGTCGTGGCCAAGCCCATTCTTCAACTCGAACTCCGACCAGACGTGGTCGTAGAAAAGAAGTCGAAGAAATCTTCCGTTGGGAAGATGACTCCTAAGTTCCTGGTTAGATCCAAGGTGCAGAGGTATGTGAAAAAGACTAAAATATAAGAATAGCATTTACCTTTTGCTTTTCACAATTTAACGTGCTTTCCTTTTGTTGCTCTTAGCCCGACTCCTTCAGCCCCCGAGGATGCTTCTATTGAGAAGCCCATTGCCGCTTCTCCAGCGGATGGAGAGACGACAGCGGATGGAGAGACGACAATAGGAGTAGTCGAAGGATCATCTAATACCCGTGAGGCAGAGGAAATCGTGGCTTCTGAAATGGTTGCTACAACCACTGAGGTAGTTGTTACGACCGCTGAGGTGGTTGTGGAGACAGCAGAGGCTGCGGTAGAAGCCTCTGGCCAAGGTGGTGATGTACCTGACCACCGTGCCGGGAAGAAAATCGTTGCAAACGTACCTCCCGGCCTTCAAAGAGAAGCTGCAGTCACAGAATTAGAAGACGAGGAGTGCTTCAACCTCTGTGTTGATTTCTTTGGGCCTGCTTCCATCGTGGGGTCTTCTGCTTTTAGATCTCGCGATCGAGTCCCTCATCCCAAAGATATTCCAAACAGAGGGGAAACTTTTGACAACGAGCGTCTCAAGAAGGTTTGGTGGGATCAAGTCGTGAAGATAGACAAGCTGAAGAGTCCAGCGATGGTTTTCTCGATGTTTGCTCGGACGACCATGAATGTAAGTATTTAAGAATACTTATATGTGTAGCCTTCCCTTGCTTCTTACTGTCTTTCTTTTTGAAGAAAGCTTTGGAATAAATTGCCACGGTTGGTGAATATCACCGACAAATTATAGAGCTACGACAGGAAAAAGCGGAACTCTGCAAACAGGCAGAGAGGTGGTAAGTCACTGTTTTTCGTAGTCGTTTTAGGGTTTGACTACTTATATGAGGTTTGTCATGGAAAAACTCACGACTAGGTTCTAGTCGTAGAAAAACTTACGACTAGTTAGGTAGTGCTCATGTCTACTTTGAACCTTTACAGGTTAAATAGCGACGAAAAGACCTTGGCCGACTCGCTCGATTATGAAAAAGAGGAGTCGAGAAAGCTAAGGGAAGAAAAAGAAGATCTCTTGAAGAAGCCTCAGGAGGGTAACTCTGCAACTTGAAAATTACAGGGAGAGATAAACAGTAAGTGCTGAACATAAGACTGCTTATGTCGTTGATCTTTACCTTTTAAACTCTTACTTTTTTTCAGAAAAAGAGGACGAAATAAGAAGGCTCCAAACCAAAGTTAAAGATAAAACTTTGGTCGTTCACGAGATTTCTCGTATCGCCAAAGATAAAGATCAAGAGGTTGAAAGGTTGAGATCTCGGCAAGCAGGTAAGCAATTCTTTACCTGCAATCCTTCACGAGTTCTTTTCTTATTCTGATTCTCATTTCTTTTTAGAAATTGAACTCAAACTGGGAAGGCTCGAAACTAAGGATCAGGAAAAAAAACCATGATTCTTAACGAGACTATCCGTATTGCCAAGGAAAACGCAAATGACATCAAATTATGGGAGGAGCGACATGCTGAGACCATTGCTTCCCATAATAAGGAAATCGAGAAGTCAGATTCTCAACTAGCAGGTAAGGAAATTTTTACCTGAGAACTAGTTCTTTCCTCTTCTATGAATTATTTTTGCTTGACTAGTCTTACCCCTTTCAGAGCAAGTAGTTGAGAATAAACAACTCTGCGAGGCTTCGACTCGTAACCAACAGGAGATGAAGTCGATGAAGATTAATCTTCAAGGCAACATCACACTCCTGAACAATATACTTGGTGAGCTGCGTGGTGAGGGAAAAACTCCTCCAGAAGACACGATAGCTGCTCATATAAGTACTATTGGGGAACAAGTCAGGGCTTTGCAAGAACTGGTGACCACTCTGAAGGCCAACCAAGCTGACTTGATAAAGGAGGCGGTCGAAGGTGCAGTAAGTTATGTATTGGCAAAATTTAAAGCTCATGACCCCAGCCTTAATATGCAACCAATCGACGCCGACTTCGACTGCCCTAAGGCAGAAGCAAGTCGTTTGATTGAAGAAATGCAACCAGTCGGCAGGAAGGTCTCGGAGGAGATGCAACTGGGATCTCCCTCTTTAGAGTAGTTTGTAATAAAAACCTGTGAAAACAAGCTTTTGCTGATGTAATATATAATCCATCTTGTTTCCTACAAATTATCTTGTCGAGTAGTTAGTAACTCAAAAGATAATTGACGAACAAAAGACTAAGAATTGAAGTCAAATTAATAACTTTATCCTAGCCCCCCGACTATCTACTTAGTTTATTTAAATAAACTAGGTAAATAGTGTTAAAAGTGTTTATGAAAACAGAGAAGTTTGATTAACTTTTAGTTTTTGATCACGATTATCATGCACTGGTCAAAAGAGTAGTAATGAATCGACTCTAGGAAGTTCCTTCTAGTGGGCAAGACCACGTGCAGAGAGGAAAGGCTTTGACTAGGTGATATTACCATCTCCGATCAGATTAATCAAATCGAGAACGACAACTTGAGTTAGGCAAACGTCTAGAGGACTTTAAAAAATTCGTTCGTCCTTCCTTGGTGGACTCGATAAGTCTGTCCTGGTAGCAAAAGTAGGAAACTGAACAATGCTAGGAAGTTCCTTCTAGTGGGCAGGACCACATGCAGAGAGGAAAAACTTCGACTAGATGTGTTTCTTCCTCCGACCAGTTGAGACGAAATGAGTACACCAAAGGCGGTTGAATAAATCTAAGAAAGTGCACTCTGCTTAGAGTATTTTTCAAAATAACTGAAGAAATAAACTATGGTGAAAAGAGCTAGCTTTAAGAATATTTCGACCAAATAGAACCCCAACTCTTTGTATTGGCAGCAAATAGTGAGTAACAAGTTGACACTAGAAAGCTCCTAGTGGGCAGAACCACGTGCAGAGAGGAGAGGCTTCGACTAGGTGATGTTACCTGACTTTCGACCAGTGTAAAGAAAACTGGGTGTTTGGAACGTAGTCGAAAGATTATGAAAGCACTACTCAAAAATAAGACAATAGAGGTATAGAGAACCTGAGGCTTTATTGTCTGAATGGTTTGCTACACATAAAACTTGCGTAGCTGGTCTATGTTCCAAGAATTCGAGTGGCCGTCTTCCATTGCCAATCGTACTGACCCTGGCCGGGTAACTTCGATCACTGTGTAAGGACCTTCCCACTTGGGAGAAAGTTTATTCCGATTAGACTTGGATTGGCGAGCCTCAATACCAAGTCACCTACAAAGAAGGTCGCAAGGTTGGACCTTCGATCGTAGTATCTGCGTGAGGGCTTGTTGGTAGGCTAGCCGAGCGGATTAAGGCCTGGTTTCTCCTTTCTTCGAGTAGGTTAATGTCATCCGCTCGAAGTTGTTCCTGGTTGGAGTCATTGAAAGTTTCAACTCGTGTTGACCGTATCTTTAGTTCGGAGGAAGCATGGCTTCGGCTCCGAAGACCAGAAAAAGGGTGTTTCAACTGTAGCCCGACTAGTAGTCGTATGAACTGCCCATAATATAGAGGGTAATTCTTGTACCCAAGCCCCCGAGCGCTTGACGAGCTGGTCGAAGACTCGGGTTTTAATTCCCCGCATTATTTGGCCGTTCGCACGTTCGACTGCCCCATTGCTTGGGGATGGGCAATAGAAGCATAACATAACTTGGTACCCAACTCGTCGCAAAATTCCTGAAATTTTGCGCTCAAAAATTGTTTACCATTATCTGTAATTATTCAACTTGGCACTCCAAATCGAGTAATTACGCATCTCATCATGAACCGTTTTGTCGCTTAGTTGTTATCGATTCTGAGTTAAAGTTCGCCGATCCATTTTGTGAACGTATCAATAGCCACAAAAAGGAACTCGAAACCTCCTGGAGCTTTGGGGAACGGTCCTAGGATATCGAGACCCTGTGTGCAAAAGGCCAAGACAGTATCGTTTGTAATGCTTGAGCTGGTTGGTGTATTTGCTGCTATGAAACGGCATTGGACACACTTTTAACCAACTCTTTAGCATCGTCTGTCATGGGCTAGTAAAACACAGTCGAAAGGCCTTACCGACCAGCCGCTTAGAGAAAGCATGATTTCCACAAATGCCACTGTGTATGTCATGAAGGAGTGTTAATCCTTCGCTCTATGGAATGCATCGCATGAGCACCCCTTGAGTACCTCGTTTATAGAGGACTCCTTCAACCAAAGTATAAATTTTGGCTTTTCGGGATAAGCGATCTGCCTCGGGATCGTCTTCGGGTACAGAGCCCTTCTGAAGATACTCGTAGATGGGAGCCATCCAGGTATCGTCGTATTCTAGAGAGGCCGTCTCAATAGGAGGTGTCTCTGGTTCTTCAACCAGGGACGGCTTTTGGAGTTGTTCCAAGAAGACTCCTTTTGGTACTACAAATCAGGAAGAAGCGATTCGAGCAAGCTGGTCTGCGAGGAAATTATCCTTTCGAGAGATGAATTGTGCCTCGAAACCGAAAAAATGCTTTTCTATCTTATGCACTTCCGATAAGTACCAAGACATTGTTGGGTTAGAGCACTGGTACTCTTTCCCGACTTGATTCACGACTAGTTGAGAGTCTCTCCTGACGAGTAGTCAACGAATCGAGAGCGCTTTCGTAGCTCGTATGCCAGCTAGCAAACCTTCGTATTCTGCCACGTTGTTAGTGGCCTGAAAGTTTAATTGTATGGCGTACTTTAAGGTCTCTCCGGTAGGAGATACCAGGACTACCCCAGCTCCCGAGCCACTTAAAGTAAGCGACCCGTCAAAGTACATCATCCACTGATCGTGGAAATCGTACTAGGGATCCTGAACAGGTTCAGGATTTGTCCATTCGGCGACAAAGTCTACCAAGATCTGGGATTTAACGGCCGTTCGGGACACGAAATGGAGGTCGAACTCCCCAAGTTCGACTGACCATTTTGCCATGCGTCCCGCTGTTTCCCTATTCTAGAGGATCGCTCTAAGGGAAACTCGAGGCCAGATCAAACTATTTTGTGCTTTGAAAATAATGCCGTAGTTTCCTCGAAGACATGAGGAGGGCATATAGAAGTTTTTGGACCTGAGGGTAATGCTCCTTAGGCCTGTGTAAAACTTCACTAATGTAGTAAACCGTCGTTATGCGTTTTCTACGTTCTCAACGATCTTCTTATTATTGCACTGTGGCGTGGCGGCTAGGTAAATTAAGAGTGTCTCTTCTGGCCTCGGAGAAACCAAAATAGGAGCACTCGTAAGATACCTCTTGACATCCTCAAAGGCAGTGTTTGCCTCGTTTGATCACTCAAAACTTTCGTGTTTTCTTAGAAGTTTAAAAAAAGGTAGTCCTTTTTCTCCTAGTCGTGCGATAAAACGACTTAAAGCCGCCATGCACCCTGTGAGTTTCTGGACTTATTTCTTTGTGATTGGAGGGCGCATTTGGAGAATGGCCTTTATCTTTTCTGGTTTTGCTTCGATTCCTCGTATAGATACTAGAAATCCAAGCAATTTTCCTAAAGAGATTCCGAACACACACTTCTCAGGATTGAGTTTTAAGCAGTGCTTTCTGAGGGTGTCGAATGTTTCTTGTAGGTCAGTGATATGATTAAATCTCTTCATGCTTTTAACGACTAGATCATCAACATAGGCCTCCAGGTTTCGGCCTAGTTGAGATGAAAAAGTTGATTGCATCAAGCGTTGAAAAGAAGCGTCGGCATTTTTTAGACCAAATGGCATTTTGACATAGCAAAAAATACCAAATGGTGTAATGAATGCGGTCTTTTCTTCATCATCTAGACACATATTGATCTGGTGGTATCCAGAATATGCATCTAAAAAAACTTAACATTTCACAACCTGCAGTAGAATCAACCAACTGATCGATACGAGGTAAAGGAAAATCATCTTTTGGACAAGCTTTATTAAGATCAGTGAAGCCTACGCACATACGTCATTTGCCGTTTGACTTCCTAACCATTACAGGGTTAGCCAACCACTTTGGGTGGTCGACTTCTCTTATAAATCCTGCTTTAAGTAGCTTATCCAATTCTGATTTAATAGCATCTCATAGATCAGGGGCAAATCTCCATAATTTTTGTTTTACAGGTACTTTGTCAGGCCATAAAGCTAGTCTGTGCTCGATCACCTCCTTGGGGACTCCAGGCATGTCGGATGCTTGCCACGCGAAGACATCTACGTTAGCTCGGAGGAAGGTGATGAGGGCGTCTTCCTACTTGGGGTCGGAAGTATCCCTGATGCGAACAGTCTTCGAGGGCTCCCCTGCGTCTAGAGGAACCTCTTTGACCTAGTCGTTCAGCTTTGGTGCAGCTTTAGGCTTCGACTTACTAGTCGAAGGCTGACTTTCTTCTCGAGTTGGTATTTGACCAACCATCTCGAGGATCGACGATCCGCAGTATCGCCATCTTCTTGTCACAATGAATTGTGATCACTCCTTTGGGACCTGGCATCTTAATACATTGATACCCATAATGAGTAGCCATTAAGAATTTTGCCAAAGTTGGTCATCCGAGTATGGCGTTATATGCCGTATCGAAATCGACCACATCAAAGGAGATTTTCTCTGTCCTGAAATTACTTGGTGAACCAAATATTAAAGGAAGAGAAACTTGGCCAATAGGTTTGGCTGAAGACCCCGGTACGATCCCATGAAAATAGAATCGTACCGGTCTTACCTTAGTCCTGGGTACTTGCATCTTGTCCAGGGCACTTGTAAACAAGATGTTTAACGAGCTGCCACCATCAACTAAAACTCGATTGACCCGACAATTGTTGATGGTGGGTTCGACTACGATCAGATATCGACCAAGTCGAGTCGAAGGAATCGGGCAGTCACCCTTCTCGAAGGAGATGGTGACTTCCGACCACTTCGGTAATTTATTGACGAGAGGAGGATCTATGGAGTTTACCTCACGTTCGGCAGCTTTAAGTTGTCACTTTGATTCGTATGCCGATGATCCCCCGTATATGTGCTCGACGGTATGTTACGGATCCTGGAACGGCATCTCCTCATCGTCATCTGACGACTTATGACCACTCGTTTGCCCTACCTGCTCGAGAGTGGGAAGTGGTCCTTTGCCGTTGTAGTTGTCCTCGACCTTTCGTTGGAAGACTCGGCAATTGCGAAGGTCATGTCCTTCCTTTTTATGGAAAGGACACCACTTAGGCTTATCGTTCTTCCAATCGGGGCGCTTACCTTTGCCTCGGTTGGAGTGCGGCTTGGCGGTTCATGGCCCTTTATCGTTTATAGCCAAGACCTCCTTGGAATCGCTGGCTTGGAGTTTTTGACCCTTCGCCTTGTTCTTGGACTTCTTTGCTTTCTTATCCTTCTTCTTACCAACTTCGCCTGGCTCTCGAGAGGTATTGTCTTCTCGATTGATTGTGTTATTCCACTCGACCGCCTCAGAAGCAGTCGCATATCTATCGGCCATCTCAAAGAGCTCGGCGACAGTAGTGGGAGGATTCAAAGCGATATCTTCTGTTATCCTTCTACTACGGACTGCTTGCTTGAAAGCCCTGATGACAGGTGAATCAGAAACTTCCGGAACTGAATTATGAACCTGACTAAAGTGCTTGATGAATTGGCGCAAGGTCTCGTGGTCGTTCTGTCTCATCCGGTGCAAGTCGTCCTGCTTCCTAGGGCGATTGTAGGTGCCTTGGAAGTTCGCCAGTAGAAGGTCACAGAGATGTTGCCAAGAATAGATCGACTCGAGTGGTTGGTTTAGTCACCATGATCGAGCAGACCCTTCGAGCACAGTTGGAAGGTAATTCGCCATTACATGCTCTCCTCCTCCTGTTGCTCGGATAGCTGTTGTATAAATTTGAAGGAACTCGATGGGATTTTGGGATCCATCAAACTTCTCTATGTTCACTGGTCGAAAACGAGGTGGCCAGCGAATAGCTCGGAGGTTAGGCGAAAATGCCCGACATCTGGTAATAACTTCTTGACGTCTCCTTTGTAGGAAAGAAGGGTTGATATCACCAGGTGATCGTATTCGACGATACCCAGTAACAGGTTGACCCGACCTGTAGTAGGTCTCGGTCTTACGAGGGAAATACTCCTCGTATTCCATCTGCTGCTGCAGATTTCCATGTCGGAATGGTGAGCGATCACCTCTCCGAGGAGCTTGTTGATCATCAGTCGTTTGAAAGACATTTCTCCGAGTAGGAAAGACATTTCTCCTAGTAGGAGATCGATGTGACTCGCCGTTGCGCCGATTTCTACGTGGTGATATGTTTGATCGACTGGTAGCTGAAGAAGTCGTATTGCTACGACTTCCTGAATGATGTCGGCAAGGTACTTCCAGTCTTGCCATCGTGGTCCGAAGCCTTTGTGCGATCTCTTCGACGAAGAGGTCATAGCCTGACGCTCGAGCGAGCTCTCGAGTAGGGTTCTCGAGCAAGTCGTTGATGTGCTGGAGCTCTTGAGCTTCCTCTGATTGATATTGGATGCGCTCAGGCTGATTTTTTTGGGATGCAATCTTCTTCCGTCGAATAGCCTCAAGATCTTCCATATCAGATCCTTGAGACTGTCTCAATGGAGTGCGAGTATGTCGAGGATTTCCCTCGCGCTCATCAAAGTGTTGGTTTTGTCCGTCACCGGTGGTGCCCTTGCCATTGCTACGAGGGGGCGCAGTGCATGATCTTCGGGGAGTGTCTCTAGTTCGGTCTCTAGAAGATTGACCTTGATCTGAGGGAAGGACGAAGACCTCCCGTTGATGATTCTCACTTGCGCTCGAGGCCTCCCCGCTTGAGGAGTAGTCGAGAGACACCATTTGGCGACTTGGAGTAATCCCCTCCAGGAAGGGGAACTCTGGGTTATAACCGTCTCCATCCGCAGATGTGATCTACGGAGAGATGGTCGAATTTGCAGGAAAAGCATGCTTGATCCCGCTCTCTCTGGAGTTATCCGGAGAGAGAGGACCACCAGATGCTGGTGAAGTCCTGGAATTGTGGCTTCCAGAACTTGTCTCACCAGGTCGGACCGCCTTAGGGGGACTTGAACACTTGGAGGAAAAACTCTTGTCGTGTTGTGAATCCGCTTGGGTGTAGTCCTGATTGTGGTCGGATTGACCCTTGTCCTTTGAAGAAATTGATTCCTCTGTTGGACGTACTGTTGTGGGGGATAAAAATCCCTCCTCAACTCTTTCAGTGGCATGGTCTCCTGGATCTGCGGAAAGATCCTTGGAGGTAGCAACACCATCGGATAAGTTGATACTCGGTTCGTAATTGAAACCAGCATCCATGTCGACGTCTGCGTAATCGGAAGATCCCCACGGTCGGTGCCAACTGTCGGTGTTTTAGAACCGATCTTACGTAAAGATTGTTTGATTCGGGGGGTCTCCTATAATGGAATCAAGCAGAGAGATTGACACGGGTATTTTTATACAGGTTTAGTCCTTCTCCGGAGAGAATAACAACCCTACTCCTGTGTGTGTATGGTATTGAGTGTGTTCCGTACAATCGGTAGAAAAGACTAAGACTATTACAGAAGATAGTATCTAACTGTCTTCCTGATTGCTTGTTGTCTCCTTCGAGAATAACAACTCCATCAAGAATAAACCTCCCCAACATGACCATCGATTGGGATGGTCTAACAATCTTTTGAGCTACACTCATAAGCTTATTAGTAACCACTTTAGTAAAAACTTTAAAACTAACATTTAAAAGACAAATATGCCTATACTGCTGAATTTGCTTAGCATCCGTTTTTTTGGAAGTAAAGTAATGATCCCAAAATTCAAACTGGAAAGAGGCAAAAAACAATTATAAAAATCATGAAACATAGCGATCATGTCATTTTTAATGACTTCCCAAAACACATGATAAAACTCAGCTGGAAAGCCATGTGAGTTCTATTCACCACGGACCTAAAGCCCGCTCTAATACCAACTGTAACACCCCAGCCCAACCTGAGCCTGGAATGTTACTAAAACAACGAGGTAACAATTTAAATTCTAAGATATTACACTAAATTTTGGCAGAACCTCCTTTGTATAGTTAACCATACAAGAGGTTCCAACAATTATCAATAACGTAATCAATTATTTCAAACATCCAACTTAAATCATAACCATAGAAACTTCCATGCAACGCTAGTCAATTCTATTACAAAGCAACAAGTGCATAAAGACATAACCAATAAGAATCATCTTAGCAGTTTGCTCAATTATAAAATCATTATTCCAAAATTTTTCATTCATGAGGTTGCTCGTGGTAGAGTGCATCAATTCTTACTACTAGCCCTTCCCATGCATGACGTCCGTGTTTTAGGTACCTAAAAGATAAACAAATAACAAGTGTGAGTACATGACTCAGCAAAGTACAAATAAGTCTGTATTCTAACATTCATCTTTAACACAATCTCTCAATCACAATACTTCATATCAAAACAGCTCATATGCTTATGCAATGCAAATGCCACAAATGCACATTTTCTTTTCTCTTTGCATTTTACCGGTAATGCGGAGTATGCATCCGTTGATGCATACCCATGTATGTGCCTTCTAGCACAAGAATCATAAGCCCACACTCCATGAGTGTGGTGACCTCAAGCCCATCTAATACATGACGGGGACCTCAAAATCAATACTTGGCCACCACGTGGCCAAGTCTTAAGGATAATAACATGATGCATATGAGTCTATTCATTTATTCAACATTAGAATGTAATGACCAGTAGTAACATTCATGAATAAAAAACATAATCATAATACAAGCATGTTGGGATACGGGTAGGCTACGATAGCAACAATTCAAAAATTCTACCACACAAACCAGGAAGCCAAGCAAGAAGATGATCACAGATCGTTACCACTAGACGCGCAGAGCAGCGGAAGAAGCGTCGAAGCAGCCTGGTCCGACAAAGAGCGCGTCGATGTACTGGTCGTAGTCGATCGTCCAGCGTCCTTGTGAGTTGATCGTCTCCTCCAGCACCTCTGCAGTTTCTTGCGAAGATCGCGGATCGTCCTTAAGCGCAACAACGTAGAAGCGCCTCTATGGTATCCACACGTCCAAGGAAGGAACAACCGTACGCCGGTGTGCTAGCACCAAATCGCACGGGGAGGCACTCAAGAAGATGGCGGCTAGGGTTTCGGTAGGGCAACTTGCGTCAACTCTATCTTCCCAACAGCCTCATGCATCTCCTTATATAGTGCCCCGTGATGGATCCTATCCAAACACGTTTACGAATCGTATTCGTACTGGTTTGTTCCAACCCGTTAAGTGTGTGACCCGTTAGGTTCATGTGTAGTTCGGTTGTGACTCGGAAACCCTTTCCGGCCACGAGTCGTAGCGGTTCCTAGCAGGACATAACGATTCTTGAATACACACAAATTATATCGGACGAACCTTAATGCAATATGATCTACGACCAGTCCTCATCACTTACGACCGTGTCCTATCTCTATACTGACCGGTTCAGATTCGATCACGACCAACTCGTAACTCCTTACGACTTGGTTTCACCACTCTGTGATTACGTTCGACCCGGTCTCGACTTGCTTGTATCTCCATACGACCAATCCGTAGTGGTCGAACTAAGCTTACCTACTCATGTATTCTCCCTTTGCCTCACGATATCTGGTTGAACTCGGGTGAGATGTTGTGTCATCCATGGACTGCTTCAATGCTTTCTCGATCGAGTATCGGATAACCTTATGTGGTCGAACTCTTGACCACCAAAGGGCATGGCCATGCACTTTCTTTATCCGACCACTTGAGGGCCCAGATATATCTCTGTTATGTTAGGAGGGCAAATCCATATCCGACCAATACATCCTCTCTGCATGTTTCATAGCATACCCGAAAGCTACCTTTATAACCACCCGATTCTGACGGCGTTTGGCAACCCCTAAGAGTGCTATTACACATGTAGGAAACCATGCGATCTCGTGTCTAAGGATTATACATCATCATTGCTTGAGACCAACTAACGACACATAGAATCATAACAATCTCAATAGTGTCTCAAGGTGGGTCTTATCCAACACCATGTTCTCTAACACGTGTCCACATTATTAATTTGATATCCCTATATCCATGACCGTGAAACGTGGTCATCAATCAATACATGTCTTTGGTCGAGAGTCACTAGTGTTCACCAAAGGACTTTCGACCGAGGATATTTTTAGAACGACATCATCATAAGTTAAAAAGAGCTTCACCAACAAGTCACATACTCGTTAATCTTCATGACTGATGATTCATTCAAGGAACAAGATAACATATTATCAAATATTGTGAACATAATGAAATATAATCATCTCTATGATTGCCTCTAGGGCATATTTCCAACAAAGCATTCATGAGCATTCACTTCAATTTTTTCTACCCACTAATTGCACTTGCCTCAACCGTGTGAAGCTTGATGATGCGAAGAGGGCGCTGCCCTCGGAATCGAACCACCACCTGAACATTCTTAACAACCACACTAAGAGTACATTTCTGAACATAGAATTGCTAAAAAAAAGTATACGATTAACTACACTCCCTAGCGCAACCTAAACACCAACTCCCATGAACATCGATCTGTCCCAAAACAGAACAGTCCTCTTCTAAAAATCATAACTTTTCATCTATTTACCCAAAAATAGTGTTCTTTGATTCTATAGAAATCTTACTAAATGACCCACATAGAACTAGTTGGTGAGATCCCAGATTATGTCATTCTCTATCTTTACTAAACAGATTACTAAAACTGCAAAACCCTAGCAAAGGTTCTGGATAGCAGAATTAAAACATACATAACTTTTAGTATAATCATCCAAAAATTACGTTCTATAGCTTTCTGGAAACCTTAGTTAACAAGCTACAATTCTCATGTTGGAAAAATCCTCTAAATAATTTGTTAGCTAATTTCTAATAACCAGTTAATACCAACTGCCAGAATTCTAACAGAGCCTCTAAACAGCAACGTTGTAAAAACCATAACTTACGATCCGTTCATCCAAATGACTTGATCCAAGATCCTATGGAAAGCTAAACACGCTACCCACAATTATCTAGGAGATGGCTACACCGAAATTCGCAGCTAACAACCCTAAAACTGTCGAGCATTACAGACTGCCAGAAATCGATCTAATACCCAATATTGCCAAATCGCAAAACTACTATGAAATTTAATTTGATTGCCCTATTATGAAATTTATTTCCTTTCAACCTTTTTTTGTATGTTACCAAAGTAAAATTAGAGTGGTCATCCTCCAAATCACCATCTAAATCACTACAAAAATGATTAAGGGCCGAGATATCACTGTAATTTAGATTCTCATCCTCCAAATCCTCACCATCTACAACTCCTTTATTTTTAGTCTTCCTAACTCACGAGACTTAAGTTTGTTAATTTAACTACCAATGTCTGTACTAGAATCTCCTAAAGAAATACCAATGCTAGCAATTTTTTAACAAATTGCTTACAGAGAAAGACAAAAAAGAAAATTTGTTATCATACATACTTGGATCAAACTCAAGATTACGAACTATAGCATGTCTCGAAGCCTTCTAGACCAAGTCTTCATCACCGTATTTCTACAACTTGAGACGTTCACTCTGCCTAGGTTCCACCGCTTCCACATGAACTCCAAACGATTTTAATCTTCGAAGGCCCACCTTTCTGTTTCCTGAAACTGACTTGTCAAACTCAGCTATAATACCCTGTTCAATCTTTAGAATTATAATTGAATTTCAAACCTTTTATCGGGATTTAAAATGGAATTTCAGAATTTCTCTAGAAGGGGGATTAAATCTTGGGCCAAAGGCCCAAAGCCTTGGCCCATTAGGGGCAACCAAAAACCCTAGTTGTATCAGAGCATGTCAGTGCTACAAGACTACCACCACCACTCTGATGCCCACCTCCTCCATTCTTCTTTGTCCAAGAAGGAGGGAGGGAGAAGAACTCTTCGGGTGCCGCCGGCCAAGGAGAAAATAAGAGGAAGAGGGAGAAGGAAGGGGAGAGGAGAACCTCGCGGAGATTTTAGCGAACTCATACACATCTTCTAGGGTAATAATTCACCACCTCGTTGTTTAAGTTCAATTAGATCTATGGTAGTTGTCGTTTAGCGAATCGTCGCTACTGCTGCGATTGGAATTAGTATCTATACCCTGTTGGTTCATCAATTTTTGGCTAGTTTAAGGCAGAATTAGAGGTTAGTGTCTCCTAGATAATTGTGGGGATTATCCTCATGTTTATATAGGTTCTGAGATCACCTAATTCGGAGCTGTAGTTTCGGAAATATGTTAGTTTCTTTACTGCTGTCTAGAAATCCTGATGAAATACAACAGTCATTTTGTTTAATAAATAAGGTTTTGTTAGTGTCCTATTCAGGGAGGTCTCCCAACACAACTTTTGTAGAAAATTCTCTTAGCTTTCTAGATTGTTAAAGATCATGAATTTTGGTTTAGCCATTTTAAAGATATAGATTTTCTTGTACTGCTGTTCATTCTATCTATCAGATTCTGACTTTAGGTTTTCAACTGTATGTTAGATTCAGATAATGACAGAATTAGAGGATCTCACCAACTAAGTTATTATAGATAATTTTTTTATCTTTCCAGAGAATCTGATAATGCATTTTTATGATTTACAGAGTGAAAGTGATGTAATTTATAAGGCCGTTGTCCAGTTGTAGTTTCCTGCTAATTTATCGTCTGATTTGAGTAGATCAAATATTTAAACCTTGGGTTTTAGGAGGGCATTTTGAAGCATTGCGAATAGCGTCAGCTTACCATGTCGATCTTATTTTGAGTAACCTAATTGTTGTAGGAGGAGTGGCTTCAGGGTTAGTGGCACCTTCCTTGCCTCCTAACGCGTCGCAACACGAAAGGCAAGTACAATTTGAATTATCTTGATTGTTTATTTGTTGAAAGTGATTGATGCTTATGCTATGGCTAAACTCTAGAATTGTGAGTAATTCCAGTATTACTTGTTTCCTTTCATGGTTGATATCCCATGCTTCTTTGAGAGTATGTTTTTCATTATAATGTCCTCATTCATTCATTCATGATTCACCCACGGGAGTGGGTAATAAAGTCCCATCATTCCAATATGGGCAAATAAAACCCATCATTCCAATATGGGCAAATTGGATCCCCGTTTGAAAGATTCTTCGTACGGGCCTTGATCCCCGTATTTTGGATAATGCGGGCTTGAGTGAACACCGACGGGTGTTCACTGGCTATACTGGTATAAGTAGAAGAGAAGTGCATGCATTTTCATATTTGCATAAGATTCCTATCGTTGTACTTATGTATTCGAATATTGTGAATGGCTTGTGTTTGATTCAATACTCTCCGTGCTATTCAGATGTATTAATTTGCTGAGTCGTGGACTCACTCTTGCTAGTTTTGTTTGTTTTAGGTAAACACTGAGGATGACATGCTTTGGGAGGGAGTATTCACATGGAGAAACTGTAATACCCCAAAAATTAAATCAGGAGAGAATAAATAAATCGGGAGAGAATAATTAAATCGGGAGAATATTTCTTTTAGCAAAGCGATTGAACAGGAGAAAGAGGGGGTTTTAATGTAATACTCCGATTTATTCTACGAAAGAAAGCGTTCAAAAGAGAAATTAGACACAAAAAAGGGGGTTTCTGCAGTTCTTCGGCAACTTGGGCCTCGGGCCTTGGCCCAGGAGGCCCACGAGGGGCCGGCCACTAATAAAAGGAAGGGGGAAGTCCTAGCCACACTGTAGCTACAGTGCCGCCGCCGCCACTGTAGTATGCTACTGTAGCATGCCCCTCTCCTCCATGGTGGTGCCTCCCTTCCTCGCCGTTGGTGCTCCCTGCTGCCGATCAAGTGAAGAAAGGGGAGGAAGGAGGAAGGAAGGGAGGGAAGAGGAGAGGGAAGAGGAAGGATTCACGGGCTGCTCGTGATCTCCAGCAACTCATCCCGGGTAACCTTCGTTTTCCTTTGATTAGATGTTTGATTAGTCGTACTAGCGATATCGGTATTTAGGGCTGCTCAGGACAGATTAGAGACAATCGAGGTTTTGATGTGTTTAACGGTAGAATTAGTCCTGGACGTTTCCTAGGATATTGTAGAGGACGTCGCCATCTTTCCGTGAAGTGCTAGAACATGTAATTTGGACCCCTGTAGCAAAAGTTATGATTTTATTAGTGGGACTGTTCTGCAGAATCGTTGGTGTTCTGACAGGTTTTAGTAATCTGGGTGAAACGATTAGTTAAATGGGAAATCAGAGAAGCTCAGTATAATAAAAATTGTAGATAATTGTCTCAGATTTTCAGAAAGCTCAAGAACTCGAGATTTGGACACATGTACTGAAAGTTATGATATTTTTAGTGCTCTGTCCAGAGAGCCTGACGGAAAATCGATGTTTTATTAACTGGCTTGGTAGGGGTATTATTTGGCTGATTCAAAGAGGTGCACCAACTAGACTTAGTTGGAGAATTTAATTACCTTTCCAGAAAGTCTAAGAAAACCTTAATTGGACTCCTATAACAACAGATATGAATTTTAGAAGTTGACCGTCCACCGAGGGCACAGATCGACGTGTAGGAATTGGGGTTGGGATCGAGTTAGACGCTATTGCGAGTTAGTGATTGTTGTTGTATACTTTGTTTTAGTCCACTACTGCCATCTTAGCGTGCGTTATAATAATTACTCAGGTGGTGGACTGGTCCCAGGGGCAGCACCTTCGGCGCGTCCCTCACTGTCTCGCGGTTAAGGCAAGTATAATGATGGTTATAATATATATGGTTGAATGGCAATGTTTGATATATATTATGAGAATTTGTGTGTTCATGAATTGTGACGATGGCATAGTTGGTAATATTCATGGTTGCTAGAGATTTGTGTTATGTGTTAATCATGGATGTTTGATAGTTGTGAAGTCGATGTTTATGAGCTTTGTAGTATGAATAGAATATTCATATGCAATGTTGTTGCGGATGCATGTTTGTATTAATTTGAGAATTTATATATATGCATCATGTTGGCTTATTGAAGTCTTGGTCATGTGATGATCAAGCAACTCTTGAGGTCCCCGTCATGTTGATGACGGGCTAAAGGTCCCTATGCTTGTAAAGCATGGGCTTTGGTCCCCATACTTGCGGAGTATGGGCAATGGTCCTCGTGCCGGATGGCACGAGCATGGGTGTGCATCGACGGATGCACACTTTGCATTACCAAGAAAATGCAAAAGGAAAGAGAAGGAAAAGGATCATTTTGAGCATATTGCATAGCATGTGTGTGTAAGGTGATTGATATGTGGTTTTGTAAAGTATAGTTGATGATTTACATGCTTGGATGTTGTTGATGCCATTTATTATATTTGCTGAGTCTTGGACTCACCCTTGTTGTTTGTTGTGTTTTAGGTACCTTTACGAGATCGGTATGCATGGGGGAAAGGAAGAATTAGACTTCTTGCACTTTTGCACTAACTAGCCACCATAGAATGAAAGAAAAAATTAACTAGGAGATGAATGAACTGCTTAAAGTACTCTTCTTGATTATTGCTTGCTTGGAGTAATCTGTAATAAATGAATAGTCGTTTTGGATGCTTATGGTCTATTCATTAGATGTTTAGTTGTTATGGATGTCATAGTAACGAATAGCCAGTTTTGATTATATCTTGTTTATTATGCAATCTGGATTATCTTTATTTGTTATAATCGCTGTTGGAACCTCCTAGATAGGTAACTATACAAAGGAGGTTCTGCCGAAATTTTGTAGGGTGTTTTAGTTTAATTACGTTTAATTATTTAATTTAGTAGCATTTCAGGCCTTAGTTGGGTTGGGGTGTTACAGAAACTCGCTCATTTCATATTTTAGTTACTAAAACTGTTATTACCTTTCAGTTGAGAGTCAAGGAATTGTAATAATTGGTGTCATGATGATTGCCACTATCTGTCATTGAGTTTTGTTTGCAATAGTTAATGGTTTATTCTTAACAGATATATTCTTTATATTAGACCTCTTGAATGGATTATTGTGTTTGGACATTTAGCATTTTAGACTTGCTAAAATTTAGACCAGTTATTATAATAGTACTCTTATGTGTTGAAGATTTGCTGTCAATAGTTATTAAAGTGTTGGAAATAAATTGTATTGTTGTCTTGTGTTAAAGTTTTAGGTAACATCTTGGCTTTCGCATAGCCATGGTGTTACAGTTGGTATCAGAGCGGGCTTTAGGTCCGTGGTGAATAGGTTAACAACTTAGGTAACTTAATTTGCTAAAATTTGTTAATAGTTAATTAACCTAAAAACTTGACACACTGGTGCACAGTAGGAGGAGATGGGTCAAGCAATGCATTTCCGTTTCCGTTATGTTGCAATGTTAATCTATGATATGATATGATCTTCTATACCTATGAATTTATTCAATGATTGTTATGAGATGGTCTTGTATACTCATAATTGATTATACTGGTTATGTGTGATGATAGTTTATGTTGAGAGGTTGAGGTCATGGTTGTGGTTGTGGTTGTGGCCCTGAGCTTTGCGAGGTTACACCACCATTCGTGGTATGGGAATAGGGAAGTAACTACCCCGAGTACGATAGTTATGTGTTGAGGGTGAGTTTCTTTAGAAAGGTTGTTCTCTTCCTTTAGTTTGAATTTGGCCAATTCTTGTCCAGTTGTGGTTGTTGAATTTCTCGTGGGTTAGTGGTTCATTGCAGTTGATGGGTTTCAATGGTTCTCTAATTGATTCTCTGAAACAATTATTGTTTTTCCGACTGTTGAGTTGCTTTTGCTACTCGTGAACGTTGTTAATTGGCGAGCTTGTTATTTCCATGGTTGTTCCATCTTTCCTATTGGAGAACATGAGTCAATTACTCGTTTGATATTTTGGATAATGAAAGTTTCTATTGCAAATTCATTAGCATGTGAAAGTTTTGGGTTCTATGTATTTCTTTTGGATTATTTCGAGTGTTGAAGTTTCAAACATCTTTTTTTTTTGAAAGAGAGTATTAAAACTCTTTTGTCGTGTCTTGACGTGTTTAAGTAGGAGGTGGTAATCATATATATTGATAAGGTCTGAAATATCAAGATGGGACTTTTGTGTGGTGCATAATTAATTTCAAGTAACATCTTTGGAAGTGTACTTGATTAATTTGGTGTTGTTTTCTAGTAGTTCTTGATGAAGTGTGATTATGAGTATGGCCATACCTAGTTGGAATCAATAGAGTTCTTAAGAAGTATGGAACATTGATGAACTGGTCTAGTCATTAAAATTGTTTAGTTGCTAAATTTGTTGGATTATTTGGTCCCAATGGATTAATCTAAATGCATGGAAAGGGAAACTGGAGAAGTGCTAGGTTATTACCTTAATAGATATTATTCGTGGGGTTATCTTTTCTGTAGATACTTGATGGTTATATATGGTTGCTAGATTTACATATTTCTTAGTATGATTAATTATTGGAATTGTGTACAAAAGGTTGAAGGGATTGAATATCAGTGGATCTAGAATTTATGGGAGGGGTTTTGGATAGTTCTTCTGTATAGAATAACACGATGAATTTGGTTATAGTATTGTTGAGACTTTTGATCGATGGAAGATTTCGATTCTTGAAGTTTTAGTGTGATTTTGCCGAAATCTAAACATAAGGAGGAACAGTTGAATATGTTTTTGTAAATATTCATGTGATTCGCGAAGGAAAGTAGGTAGCAACTAGACTTCATAATGAAGCCAATTAATAACAACGATGGTTGGAGTGCAATTGTTGTTTGTTAAGATTTGGTGTTGAGCATCACTAAAAGTTGAACTGATGTGATTTAATAGGTGGCTTATGCCTACATGATGGAGGAATCGTCGGATGATAGGATGTCTTTGATGAAAGGGTCTTGCTAAAACCTTTTAATCTGTGTAGTAGATCACCTCTAGGATAAAGTGGTTGTTATAGTAAGGTTGTTAGTAGTGGATTGTGAGTGTTGTTGATTCTTATAGAAAGAAAGTAATTTGATCATCTCCCGTGATATCGTTTAAATGTGTAACATCCCAAAGTTCTGTTACCAAAATAAAAATAAATAAAGTTATTATTTTATTGGATTTTCTAGTTGTCAAAGATTTTCTTTGATTTTCTCGTAATTTAAAAAGAGTTTTCTTTGTTAAAAGAAAATAAAATAAAAATTAATTATTTGATTTCTTGGTTTTAAAGTCAAAAATCTAAGATTTTATTGGACTTAAAGTGAAAAGTAAAAATTTAATTAATTTCTAGAATTTTAAAAGCTTTTCCTAATTATTTTAAAGCCGTAACAAATTATGTACAAAAACTATTACCAATTATAAGTTGGAAATATTTTATTTAAGTCCAAAATAACTCTAGAAATTTATGTGTGTTTTTAGAATTTTTGGATTTTATTTGCTATTTTCTAAAGCCTAAATGATTTAATTGAATTATTTTAATTAGCAAATTAATTCAATATCTCTAAACTGTTTTGGGCCAAATCCTCCTGGGCCCATCCCTATTCACCGTGCGTCTGGCCCATTTTGGCCCGCATGCGCTTGTTCCCAGCCGTCGGATCAAGATCTGACAACTAGCTGCACCCCTTCTTTCTCTCCCTCGCTTTACCCGCTCGAACAATTATCAGCCGTTGGATCCAGGAAGGACGACCCGATTTTGATGAACTATCAGAGTGGTCCGAACGATCCAACCAGTAAGGACCGTTCGATTTAAATCAAACGGCCCGCATGCACCAGTTACTTTCCTAGTCATTCTTTCTCTGCCATGTGGGGCCACCGAGCCACGTCATCCCGTCACCCTCCTTTCCTTTCTTCCTAGCGTAGACTCTGCTCGCCTCTGCCATTGATGTGGCTCAGAAAGCTTCCACGCCCGGCAAAACCTCCATCAAATCGCTGATTCTTCACGCGCATTAAAATCCCACGACGATTTCGCCCCCGACCGCACCTCTCACTTTCCTTTCTCTCCCCGATTTCGTGATCCTCGCTGGAGATGTCACGCGAGCTTCGTGCTCTCCACGCCGCCTCGGCCACACCTGTGCCCTATAAATAGGAGCATCAGGAGCGCCTCCATCGCCTCATCCCAACGCCCCAAATCCCCAAGCCTCTCCTCTCCTCAATCGCCGTGAATTTGAAGTTTTTCGCCGGCCACCGAAGAATGGATCTTCCTCAATTCTGGTGCCGCCCAAGGTTCCCCAGCCACCCCGACCTCATCGTTGGCTTTGCCACATCCTCGCCTACACCGTGCGCGCAACCATTTGCCCCGAAGACCCCCAGAGCACCCTCTTCGTCGGAGACCTAAACCCGCAGACGGCGAATCCTTCGCACTCTTGCGCCACCACGGTGAGCATCGTGACCCCTACGCCCTCCTCTCTCATTTGGTACCACTCACACCCCTCATCGGAGCCCCTATTGTTGGCGAGGTGTTCGCCGAGCCGCCACCGACTTCGAGCCGACGTGGTGCCTCCACGTCACGGCCACATCGCCATTTTCGCTGACATGGCACCACCGTGTCAAGGCCACCTCAGCGCCACCTCACCCTCTAGCTGACGTGGCTCGCACGCATGTCACAGCCACGTTGCACTGCCATTGTGCCTCGGGCCCCACGTGTCAGCGGCTCCACCTTTTTCTTTTCCAAATTAAAATAATTCCGAAATTCGGGAAAATCCTATATTCATCATTTCATGTGATTTTGAAACTTCCCGGGGTTCGTTCTCCTTCATACGAATTCCGATTCCGTCGATTCAAATTTCTAAATTCTTATAAATTCAAGATCTAGCTAAATAAACCAAAATTATTTAATTTAGAGTTTATTTGAATCTTTATTTGAATTTTGTTTGAATTTAGCTTATTTTCGCGTATAGAATTCGATGACTTCGAAGCGTCAGATTTCGACGCCGTTTGAGAGCAACTAATCAAGCAAGACAAGTTATACCTTTGATCATATTTGATCCCATTATTTAAAATTATTTAATTTCTATTTTAAATTATTGCATGCTTATTTCTATACAGTAATTTAAATTCCTGTTTTAAATTATAGTTATGCCGAAATCCTTTGTACTGCCAATCTTGACATTGAAATAAACCTATCTTGAAACCTTAGATGAAAATCTAGTTTATACAATAGTATGAACCAGAACATTTTGAGAAAAATTATGCTTAGCCATGCTTAGACCAAAAATATTTGATTTGGGAATTTCAGCCAAAAATCAAATGTTGTTTAAAAGTCTATGGCATTGGTTTGTCATGGAAGATTTTGTAAATGATTTTGAAAAGCAAAAAGGAAAAGTTGGTTTGTACTTGGGCGAAATGGTTGATTGGTGGGTGCAGGTATGCACGGACTCAATTCGGGTATGGGTTGAGGCCCACGGGTTGTTTGGAAAGTCACCCAAGTCAGTTAAGGACCGGCCTTCGAGTGTATTTTGCTAAGCCATATTGTACTACCACATGTCCTATATGGGCAGGACCTGACTGACTAATTTGCAATGTTCCACCGTGGTAGTTCCCTTCAAATGCGGTGGGTAGTCATGTTATGACCTACGTTAGTCCCACTTGCCGCAAGACAGGGCTAGGAACTCTGCGGATTTCTATCCAAAGGGGGTGAAACCTTAACGAGGTGGGACTGCGGTGGAATGGAGCATTGTAAAGGCCTTGTGATAATTACGTAGTCGCACACCTTCGGAAGTGTGTCAGACGGACATTACAAATTGATTATCTCTTGTGGGTAAAGTTGTACAACCTCTGCAGAGTGTCAATCTATTCGAATAGCTGTGTCCGTAGTCATGGACATGCATAGCAAAGCTGCTCCAAGTTAGATCTTTGGTTTTGATTTCAAAAGACTTTATCAACTGGTTTATTCAAATGGGAATTGGGTAGGAAGCCATGTGATAAAAGGGTATCATTCACCATTCTTGTGTGAATGTTATCCGACTATAAAACTTGAGAATTTATAAAATGAATTTTAGTTATGAAATAACCGCTTTGAAACTTAGCACAAGTATTTAAAAAAAATCATTGCTTTATGCAAATTCAACCAATAAGCCTTCCTTTGAGATACCCTTGTATGCATGCATTCAATCTGTTACTTGATAGGTGTAACATGTGAGCACGGTAGTTGTGCTCATACTTGCTTTATGCAAACAAATTTCAGAGGAGAAGGACTTCGCTACCGGTGTGGATCTTGACGACTAGGTTGCTACCCCAGTCGATTGCCTGTGGCAGATCAGCTGGACTCCACTACTTCTTCGTCTTCTGCTATGTTCTTTATTGTTGGCTTGTAAGCCTCTTTTGTAATAAACTCTGTTGATTATTAATAAAGTTATACGATTTATGGATGTTACCATATCTGTTTACTGTGTGAACTAGCTACTGATCATGGGACTAGTTCAGAAATACACAGAGGATTTGGGGTGTTAATCCCGGGTCCGACAAAATGAAATGTTTTGAGTTTCGAATTCATGATCTTTTGGAGTTCAGAATTTGTGTGGTAGCTGAAAATGGATTCGAGCATAGTGATGTGTTGGAAAGTTCTAATGGTTCTTAAGTGATTCATGTGATTTTGACTTAAAAGCTCTTCTAGTGTGAGTTGGTAGAATGTTATTGTAATAAAAGAAAACTGCTTTCTTTCTTAAAGGATAGAGTGTAGTGGAAGTATTTAAGGTTGGAGTCAAGTTTTGTAACTTGCAACTTATTAAAGTGCGTTTAACTTTTCTGTCCTTGCCGCTGAAAAGTTGCTTGAGTTTCAAAAACTATTTTATTGTTATTCGTTGAGGGTTGAAATTTTCTTCTTGTGGGACATGTGCCCTCAACTGTAGTCTCGTCTTTTGTTTTCTGAGATCATCACTATTGGACTATTCCTCTTGGTCTCATGCTCACTACGAGGAGTAACGCTTTCCTGTGTGCTGAACTTGTCTTTGTTTGCCTCTTCCTTTTGAGAAGGGATCAACAGACTTATGTTACAAAGTATTGTAAAGTGTAAAATGGCAACTGGTTGGTGGTGGTCTAGTGAATGATAGTGGTGAGATTTTGGGTACCAAGCTATTTGAAGGGCAATTGAAGGTGAATTGGTTTTGACATATAACCCTTGGATAGAATTTGATTTAAACGGAATGATTGTTGTTGAAATAAAACTGATTAGTGTTACAACTAGTAGAACTTATAGTGAATTAGAATCCAAGAACCTTAGTTCATGATGGAATGTTGGGATTATCAAAAGTATGGGAATCTTGATCAGGTTATTAGAGTATCACGATTGGGTACCTTACAATGTTGTGTAGGAGAATTATGACGGTGTAGTTTAATGAGAGTAGAATTGTGAAGAAATCTAATCGTTATGATAATTATTGGGATAATAGAAAATGTTGAGTTATTGTTAGGAACGATTTGGCTTTAGTGAGTAACCCTCTGAGAATTAGAATCTTTCTAAAGATAATTTGGTCGAGAAAATGTTTCTATGTTGATGTTAATGAGTGAGTATGTTTGGATTGTGGGAATTTTAGGAAATTAATCTGAGGATTTCCCTATCTTTTATGTGAGAAGTTCGTTGTAGGAATCTTGGAGGTTAAATTTGGGCTTTGTATTGTTACGCTAGAACTTTAGTCGCTCAATCATTATGTGTAGAGGAAGTAGAATAAGGGTGGATTCCGAATAGTGGAATGATCATTGATAGAACCCTTTTGATGTAGTATATGAGAGTGTGTGATGTGAATTCCGAGTTGTTTATTCTTAAAGGATTGAGGTGATGTGATTGCGTGTGAGATCTATTTTGAGATGCATTGGGAGTCATATGTCAAAGTAATTCTGTCCGTAGAGGAGTTGGCTAGAGTATGTTTCTGTGGAGTTAATAGAGCCTCTCTACAAAGGTGTGGTTGATGTATTCGGTTTGAGCATGGCATTGAGGTTGCCAATTTAAGAGAAATAAGTTAGTGTGTCATGCGATGAATTAGAATTCCATAATTTGAGAAAAGTTTTATTCCTAAAAGAGAAATGGAGAAAAGAATGTTGCCTCGCTAATGAAACGATCTCTTGATTCTTGCTTGGGCTATATATTTATGACTGATGTCTTTTGCAAATTGAGTTGGCGCTATGTTGGCATGGGTAGTTCTTTCCAGTTTAGAAAGAATAAAAAAATATTTGATTTGGGCATTCGAGTGATTTCTTCTTTGGTTTTCATGGTGTTCATTTGCAAACTGCCTGATTAGAAAGTGGAATGGCTTTCGTGATGAATCTTCGATTTTGGATTTGACCCTTTTGGTGGGGAGTTGGTATTGCGTGGTTGCAATGAGAATCTTTTACTTTTAATTGACTCTGTTTATAATAGAGTTTGTTCAAAGCAAGTTCCGTCGTGTGTCCATCGTTAAAGGAGGTGATCCTTGTTACGGTAAAGAGTTCGATTGAGAGGTGGAACAAGAGTTCTGTGTGCTATGCGCATGTTGTGTGGTTTGGTACCGAAAGGAGAGGTTAGCCCAAAGTACATTAGGTTGTTTTTGCTAGTTGTGGGGATTCGAAAGTTGGCATACTGCTAGGACCGTCTTGGATCCATATGTAGGGTACACAACGTCTGGTATGTCCAGTGTTGAGTGAGTACTTGAAAGGTCCAAGCTTGAGTTTTTGATAGAGCCGTTGGCCAACGACTAAGATCTTACATTTGTGTCCTGTGTGTTGAGAGAACCTATAAAGGGTAAGATGAGTGTTAAGGTGTAAGACGTTGGTATACATTATGGCCTAAGTGAGATGACACTTGGGACTTGGAAACTCGCATGCGCGAGCTTTAAGCAGAGTTGTTAACGCCGGGCATGCGTTAATGGTTATTAAGTTCAGTTGGTGTTCTTTCGAGTAGAATTCGGGGTTGAATTCTGTTTAAGCGGAGTAGAATATAATACTCTGTTCAATCTTTAGAATTATAATTGAATTTCAAACCTTTTATTGGGATTTAAAATGGAATTTCATAATTTCTCTAGAAGGGGGATTAAATCTTGGGCCAAAGGCCCAAAGCCTTGGCCCATTAGGGGTAGTCAAAAACCCTAGTTGTACTATAGCACACCGTGCTACAGTACTACTACCGCTTGTAATAATACCGCGTTGCTACAGTGCCCACCTCCTCCATTGCTGCTGTCCAAGAAGGAGGGAGGGAGAAGAACCCTTCGGGTGCCACTGGCAAGGAGAAAAGAAGAGGAAGAGGGAGAAGGAAGGGGAGAGGAGAACCTCGTGGAGATTTCAGCGAACTCATAAGCGTCTTCTAGGCTAATAATTCATCTCATAGTTATTTAAGTTCAATTAGATCTATGGTAGTTGTCATTTAACGAATTGTCGCTACTACTACAATTGGAATTAGTATCTGTACCCTGTTAGTTCGTCAATTTTTTGGCTAGTTTAAGGTAGAATTGGAGGTTAGGGTCTCCTAGATAATTGTGGAGATTATCTTCAGGTTTCTATAGGTTCTGAGATCACCTAATTCGGAGTTGTAGTTTGGGAAATACGTTAGTTTCTTTACTGCTGCCTAGAAATCCTGACGAAATACATCAGTCGTTTTGTTTAATAAATAAGGTTTTGTTAATAGCCGATTCAGGGAGGTCTCCCAACATAACTTTCGTAGACAATTCTCTTAGCTTTCCAAATTGTTAAAGATCATGAATTTTGATTCAGCCATTTGAAAGATATAGATTTTCTTGTACCGCTGTTCATTCTGTCTGTCAGATTCTGACTTTAGGTTTTCAACTGTATGTTAGATTCAGATAATGGCAGAATTAGAGGATCTCGCTAACTAAGTTATTGTAGATATTTTTTTATCTTTCCAGAGAATCTAAGAATACATTTCTATGATTTATAGAGCGAAAGTTATGTAATTTATAAGGCCGCTGTCCGGTTGTAGTTTCTTGCTAATTTATCGTCTGATTTCAGTAGATGAAATATTTAAACCTTTGGTTTTGGAAGGGTGTTTGAAAGCGTTACGAATAGTGTCGTGTTACCATGTCGATCTTATTTTGAGTAACTTGATTGTTGTAGGAGGAGTGGCTTCAGGGTTAGTGGCACCTTCCTTGACTCCTAACGCGTCGCAACGCGAAAGGCAAGTACAATTTGAATTGTCTTGACTGTTTATTGTTCAAAGTGATTGATGCTTATGCAATGGCTAAACTCTACGAATTGTGAGTAATTCCAGTATTACTTGTTTCCTTTCATAGTTGATATCCCATGCTTCTTTGAGAGTATGTTTTTCATTATAATATCTTCATTCATTCATTCATTCATGATTCACCCACGGGAGTGGGTAATGAAGTCCCATCATTTCAATATGGGAAAATAAGACCCATCATTCCAATATGGGCAAATTGGATCCCCGTTTGAAAAATTCATCATACGGGCCTTGGATCCCCATATTTTGGATAATATGGAGCTATACCGGTATAAGCAGAATAGAAGTGCATGCATTTTCATATTTGCATAAGATTCCTATCGTTGTACTTACGTATTCGAATATTGTGAATGGCATGTGTTTGATCCAATACTTTTCGTGTTATTCAGATGTATTTGCTGAGTCGTGGACTCACTGTTGCTAGTTTTGTTTGTTTTAGGTAAACTCTGAGGATGACATGCTTTGGGAGGGAGTAGTCACATGGAGAAACTCACTCATTTCACATTTTAGTTACTAAAACTGTTATTACCTTTCAGTTGAGAGTTAAGGAATTGTAATAATTGGTGTCATGATGATTGCCACTGTCCGTCGTTGAGTTTTATTTACACTAGTTAATGGTTTATTCTTAACAGATATATTCTTGATATTAGACCTCTTGAATTGATTATTGTGTTTGGACATTTAGCGTTTTAGACTTGCTGAAATTTAGACCAGTTATTATAATAGTACTCTTATGTGTTGAAGATTTGCTGTCAGTAGTTGTTAAAGTGTTGGAAATAAATTTTATTGTTGTCTTGTGTTAGAGTTTTAGGTAACATCTTGGCTTTCGCATAGCCTGGGTGTTACATCAGCATCATCCAAAACAACCCCTTTATTAGCCACTGAATCAGTCAACTGAAGAGGCAATATGACAGCCTGCGCTACATTGTAACTCTCAGTTACCCCCTAAACATTAACCTCTTTGGTAACAAAAACATCATCTGTCTTGGTGACATTTCCCATCACTAACTTGGTACCACTTCCCAACCCTGCCATCACCGGCAAGATGCCATCCTCTTCGGTCATGGGAGCATGTCCCAACATAACATTCGATATTGCAATGCCCTGACCTGAGGAGATTTCCTTAGCAACCGGAAAATCACCCAACATTGCCTTAGCCACTTGTGCCAAAACCTCTTGATCTGAATGTAAACCAGCCACAGCGGCCAAAGAATGATGTTCCTCCTCCTGATCTAAGCACAAACCTATCACCTTGGTCATTGAACGTTGTTCGTGTACCTTCAAACTGACAATCTCTCCTTGTGCAACAAACCCAGCCTCCTTTTGGAATGCCCTAGGTGTAACCCACACAGTATCCAAAGCCGAAAGCCCCAAGATAGTCCCCTTAGAAATTGAGATGGACTATCCTACACAGTTCTCAAAAGCATTTGATTTTACATCTGAATTATTCTTCAATCTCTTAGGAACTCTATCTGCCATCTCAACATCATTGCTTCTACCTGAATTGTCCTCCCCCTTAGGATCCCCTCTCTGATGAAAGCCATCATCAACACTCTCCACCACTGCTTCCTCGATTTTAAAAAAGATGTCATAAACAAATTCACCAACCATAATCTCGACACTGGAAGGTATTGCATCTATGTCCAAAACTCCCACCAGCATACGAACCAAGTCATTCTTATGAACCTTTTCCATGTCCACTCTCATTGCTAAGCCAATGATCGATCCTATAGCACATAAACTCAGAAAGTCACAGACTTCAAAAGGTACTCCTAAAACCTGAACCCATACCTTCTGAAGTTGGTTCTTAGGTGTGGGTCTCAATTTCCATTCCTCAAATTATAGCACCACCTTATGTTCCTTCACATGGACATCCCCAATAGCCACCATACGAAGCATATCAAGCCTAGTTGAAAAATGAACCAAAAACTCATTTGCCTCCTGAATCTCCACCTGTGGCTGCCAATTCATTGGAATTAGTCTTCTCAGCTCATAAATAAGAAGGTCTTCAAATAAAGGATCCCCAATTATCCGAACAAACCCCGTCTTGTTGTTTTCTTTCTTCAACTTCTTCATCCCAGATGTTGGGATGTGATAAACCCCAAGCCATCAGCACCGAAACCACACAAATTGCAATAGGCCTCGGTATCAACGTTAATGGGCACTTATTTGCCAAATGGTCATTGCCCTCATAGATATCACACATTACAATAGTTTTGCAATTAACAATTCTATGCCCCTTCCCTTTGCACCGAAAGCAAACTATGTTAGAGATAGCACCTGTGGAACCAGTGTTGACTGATGGAAACTGGCCTATGCCCCGGCCTCTGATACCATCTTCGAACTTCCCATGACCGCTGATAGGTGCTTGAACCTAACGTTGATTAGGGAGAGAGGTGATACCGCCAAAACCAACGACCAAGAAATCCCCCTGCCCACCAAAAGCACCGCCAGGCCTAGCAGCCTGACTACTAGAACCACCATTAACAGTGAATTGACCAGAGCCACCGATGCCCTAGATGTGCCCACCACCGAAACCAACAGCGCCATCGCCCTGGATTTGCCTGCCGCCAAAACCAACAGTGCCACTGCTTGGGAATTACCCGCCACGGCAACCAAACGTGCCAAGACCCGAAGCCAGACCACTAGCATCCTGACCACCCACACCTCTGCTGACTGGGAACTGAACAGTAACTCTGTTACCCAAGGATTGCCCACCTCCGAAGCCTACAGCACTGCCAGCCCCGGTGCCAACGCCACCAAAGATCAGAAACCGACCTTAGTCGGCAGGTGCGTTTCTCTAACCTCTTGCATGTCCCCAACCAGACATGTCGCTTGGATGACCGAGCACCTCCACAAAGGATTGCCGATCACCGGAAGACGTCCCCGACCAGCCGCCATAGGATGCTGCAGAGTTTTGATGAGATCTTTCCCAATTACGGTGAAACAGCTTGCGGAGCCAAGGTAAGCCTCTCTTGTGGGCTTGTACTGAGCTTGATATTTTCAAGCACGCCACTAGAGGGCCCAGCCCAAAAGCCTCAGTTCCAACCGTGATAGGAAATGATGAAACTTCCGGCAAAGCAGTCGAGACATACTCTAGAGAAACTTCCGCTCCTTTAATGCTACGCCCTGGCCAAGACAGAGGAGATCGGTGATCTAACTTCAAGCATGCCACTGATGGGCCCAGCCCAAGAGCCTCAGATCTAGCTGGATTATGAAAAGACGATAATTTCGGTAAAACAACCAGGTCAGACAAAAAATGAATGGCCTCTTGCGAAACTTCTGCACTTTTCTTGCTACGCCCTGGCCAGGACAAAGGAGATCAGCGAGCTCTTTCCAACGCGTCACCTATCGTCACCGGCGATGATCTTCGAGGAGGTGGTATAGGCCCCTTCTAGGGCCGACCACCACACACACCTTACTTACTCCAGCCCGGCTGGACGGGGTGGCGGAGGATAGGGGGAGGACGGGGCGGTAGAGGAGCGGCGCGGTGGTCCGGTGGACGCCTGGACGGGGCGGGCCGCGGGAGCCAGGAGAGGAAGGGCCGAAGGGGAAATGGGGGATTTGGGGAATTCACGTCGCGTGGCCGCGTGGGGTTAGGGTTAGGAACTCGCGTGGGCTGGGGACGTGGCCCGTGGGCATGGCCGAGTCTGTGGATTTTGCCTGGCTTGTTTGGCTCGCGAGCCAGCTCGAGCCGGGCTCGAAATTTCACCGAGCCAAAAGGTGGGCTTGGCTCGGCTTGAAAATTCACGAGCCGAGTCGTGACGAGCCACGAGCCTCGAGCTATTTTTCCAGCCCTATATATGATGAGGCGTCTTCTATAACTTGTTTTGTAGTAGTGTTGTTGGGCTCCAATATCCTACAGATGTATTCAGTTTCTTTTGCTTCTCACCGGATTTGATCATGTTAAACAACATGTAGACTGGAGACAAGATTTGGTACTATCCTGTACACATAGAGATAACCTTCTGCTTTTGATTTGTTTGGTATCAGAGCACGTCCCAAGACACGATATATACACGAACTCGTTTCGTTTTCTTTGTATGCTTCCGCCTATAAATACAGCACAATCCATTCGAGAGTTCTTGTGGTGAATATGTGATTCTTTACATAGTATCAGAGCCTTGTTGCGAAAAACAATGTCCACCACAAACTCTCAAATCTCTGCCACCGCCGGTGCTCGGCAACCTAGCAGCGCCGACATCCTTTCCACACCTTCTCTCAATCACTTTGTCACCATGAAGCTAACTAGGGAGAATTTTCTTCTCTGGAAAGCCCAGCTGATCCCCTACCTCTGAGGACAGCAGCTACTTGGCTTCATACATGGATCGTGCAAGTAGCCCGAGGCGTTGATCACTCAGACGACGTCCGAAGGTGCCCAACAAATTACAAATCATGAGTACCTTCCATGGGTGCCACAAGATCAATTTGTTCTCAGTGCATTGCTCTGCTCATTGAGTAAGGAAGTCTTGGCACATGTGTTGTTCATGTCTACATTCGCTGAGGTGTGGACTGCTCTAGAAAACATGTCTACGTCTCGTTCCAAAGCACGCATCATGCAAATTCGCATGCAGTTGGCTAACCTGCGCAAGAACGTGATAAGCATGGTAGACTACTTCTAGAAGGCGAAGGTCCTCACCGATACTCTTGCATCCATTGCGAAGCCTATCCCAGATGAGGAGATCATCTGCTACATTGTCCCCGGCCTTCGGTCGGACTACAACTCATTGGTTGCCTCAGTGACCACCCATGCCGACGCAATGAATGTGAGCAACCTCTACACTCGTCTACTGAGTTTGAGCTTACAGTTGAACACAGCAACTCCCTACTTAAGACTGGTCCTTCTGCCAACAATGCAGTACGGTCCAACAACAACAAGTATCACAGCCACAACAATCACGATGGTCGATTCGGGCATGGACGCAGCCACAGCTCTGGATGCGGATCAGGAGGATCTGGCAACAAACCCACCTGCCAAGTCTGCCGTAAGGTGGGGCATAATGCTCTTCGGGCAGTGGCGAATCCAGAATGAAAAAGGAGGGTGAGCTCAAAACCTCGAATGACTAAACTAATTTGTAACAAACATATTTTTGTATTTTTGTGCAATCAAAATCATACATGAATAAAAGCAAAACAAAAAAAAAGAGAGAAATACAACGAACGTACCTCGTTAATGGAAAGTGCATCCCCAAAACATGTAAATATGGTTACAGTAGGTAACAACCTGTACATCAAAATTATTGATTAAATTCTAGTCAAGGCTTCTTTGGTTGAGTTGTGCTCTCATCGGTTGGGGGAGTGCTACTTGAATTGCTTGTGAAATAATTACGCAAAGTTCATTTATCTATTATTGCAAACCTACAAATTAATTACTAATTGAGTATATATATACCACACTATATCAAATTTACTTACTAACAAATTGGTAATTGAGTAACGAGTATATACCAACACAGGTAGTTAGGCACTGAGGCACAGGCGCACAACAGTCAACACTCAATAGTCAATAGATCGATAGTTCAGCTTCGACACTTCAGCAGCGAGCACCGAGCAACCCATGCAGCCACACCCAAATCTCCAGTAGCGGAGCAGACCATGCCCCACGCCCAAGAGCAGAGCCAGAGCCCAGAGAATCCCTCCTCGCGACCTCGCCTCCTCGGTGGCTCCCAAAGATCCTTCCTCGGCCACCTTCTTGGCGTCACCAAGACTCACCTCCTCCGACCTCGGGTTCCCCCTCGGCGGCTCGACCCCTCCCTCGACACACAAGACGGCGCCCACACCCAAAGGCCAAATCACCTCTTGGCTCGATGGCTCCTACTGCCCTCCTCCTCCTCCTACCGGCGACGACGCAGCGTCGTAGGCCGCGGTGGCTCCCTACCCCAACTCCCTCAGGTCAGGTTCTAGGTGGAATGGGGAATTGATTGGCTGATTGGGGTTGAGGAAATGGACAATTTTGGAAGGGGAACAAGCGACAGAGGAAGTGGGGAATGTGAGGTCATGGCCTCGTGGTCGTGGGACTGTCATGTGGGACCAGTGACGGTGTGGGACGTGGGTAGGTGTGAGTTGGGCCTGGCCGCCTGGGATTTGCTGCTTCGGGCCTTCGGCAAGGGCCTCTTCTTCTTCCCGTCCCTCTCAGTTGCTCTGCACTCTTCTTGTTTTTGCAGCCATGGCAGCTAGAGGTTGGACTTGGGGTTACACGAGCGGGGGGTGTTCCGAGCGCCGGCGAAGGGTAGGCTTCAGCCTGATGAAGCCCCCTCAGTGGATTCGCCACTGCTCCGAGGCTATCACCGCTTCGACCATAGTTATCAGGCAGAAGAATCATGGGTGGTAGCAGCAACAGCATCAACTCCATCCTACCAGATAGATGGTAATTGGTACATGGACACCGGTGCAACCGATCATCTCACAAATGATCTGGACAGGTTAACAATCCATGACATGTACAACAGAGGTGATCAGATCCATGCTCATAATGGTAGTTCAAAAATTGCTGGTTATTCTCGATCTCTTGTTCTTAACAACATTCTACATGTCCCAGACACTAGCAAACATCTTCTTTCAGTTCATAAGATTGCATCTGATAATAATGCGTTTATAGAATTTCATCATAACCACTTCCTTGTTAAGGATTGAATCACAAGGAGAGTTTTGCTCCACGGCACATGTAGAGGACGCCTCTATCCAGTTCTTGCTTCCAGATCCAATCGCAAGTCCCTTGCAGTGGCTCATATCCCTACAGATCCATGGCACAGAAGGCTCAGCCACCTGGTCCCTGCTGCTACTCAAGTTGTTCTCCAGTCCAATAAAATTTCCTTTGTCCCAAATAAGATTAGTCATGTGTAGGACCGGAAAGGCGCCTAGAGGGGGGATGAATAGAAACACGACTAACTTTTCACCTTAATCAGATTCAACACGATTTTCACTGCAATAGCTATTAAAGCTATAAAGATCAATGTCCAAGCTCAGCGAAAGCCTTGTATTTGAATCCAATCAACACCCCAAAGCAAAATAATCAAAAGCTCAACACACAAACAGCCGAGCGGTTAGACCGAAAACACAAGGGCGGTCTCGACCGAGGGTCGAGCGGATCGACTACTACCTCTAAGCGATCCTCGACCTACCGAGTCCGAATAGAGAAAACAAATGACACTCAAAACACAATTTCGTCTAACTTTTGATCTACGATTCCAAACTTGAACAAACTTGAGACACACCTCCCTAAGGATATTAGGAACCTATTCCAAGCAACGATCGTCAAGATCTTTGCCAAAGTTCTGACCTTTTTCCATTTGAGTGGAGGTGACTTCAAAACCGGGCAAAAACAAAAACTTGATCCAAACTCTTGCTTGTGGGTGATTGATGATCAAGATGATCCTAGATATATTTCCACATGTCACAGCAAGGTAGATGGGGGCAAGAAACCAACAGAAAATCAAAGGATCAAAGAAAGCCTCAAAATCACAAAAGAGATAACAAGAACACAAGGAGACTTGTCTTTGTGAAATCTTATATAGATTGATATGAGATTGTTGAGGGTTTACAGCCACTCCATCCAGGAGGACAAGAGCTTAATCCATGAGTACACAATCAATCCAAAACTCTCTAGAGCCCTAAACCTCCACTTTTCTCTCTAAGCCCCTAAAACCAAAACTAGGGTTTAGAACGACCAAAGGGTTGAGGGGGTGCAGCCACCTCCCTCCTCTATTTATAGTGGAGGCTAACCTTCTAGAAGAGTAATCCTATTGGGCACCCGTTAAGACCACACACAAACGGGTTTTACACACGCACGTATTTCAAAGCGCCGTCTTCAACTTCACTTGACCTAAACCGCTTCTCCTAGCGTCGACTTGCGCCGCGGTTTAGCCAAAAGTCACCAAGGTAGTATTTTAGTGAAATTACCAAAATACCCCTTCTCGATCCTTCTCTGAAAACCGAGTCCAATCTTGGTGAAGCAATCGCCTGCTTCGCCACGTGTAGGTTGATCCAACGGCTCTCTTCATGTCAGCAAGTCTCTCCCGTCTGGCTCCCACCGAAACCTCCTTGGCACTTGCACCAACCCTCGCGCCGCTTGACCCAACCCGTCGTATCGAACGGCCCGTTCGGTCATCCTTGTCCATTCTTCGCAATGCTTGAGTCCACTGACCTCACCCTGCATCCTCAATCATTCTGAACCTCAGCTCTCCAAGATTAGTCCCGATCCCTCGTCGTTGACCGTTGATGATCTCCAAGTAACCTGCACAGCAATAGACCAAGAAACCGTTTCCGGGAACAAGTTCTTCATAACTTGACCCACGTTAGTGAAAACATGCATCATGCAACACATATGCAGTGAACACCAAGAACTTGGCCTAACAAACAAACATCGCCGCCACGAAGGACGATGAACCAGAACACAACCGGTCAGACCGCCACTCCAAAACCGGTCTGACCGCCCATGGCCGGTCTGACCGCCACCTGAAGGCCAGTCTGACCACCACTTGGGACTTAGCCAAAATTTCACCTCTGGAAAACCGAACCTCTCTGGAATTTTCAATCGAATAGAACTTTTGCCTGGAGGCTCCAAAAATTATGGGACCAAGTGCAGTAGAACCTCCTCTCTGGCCTACACCCTCTATTTTTGTCCCAGCTCCAAACTCCAAGATCATTTCATGGCCGGTCTGACCGATTTCCAAACGCCGATCTGACCGCCCCCTTTGCCGTTCAGACTGCCACCTAGATCGGTCAGACCGCCACTTGCCTGACAGCCTTTTGAAATTTGTCGAAAATGCGTAATTCGACAAACCTTCAACGCCATTGCCAATTTTATCATCATCCTAAGATCATGAGTATATCCCCATGATATCCACAATCTCCCCCTTGATGAATACATTGGCAATTTTCCAGAAAATGCAAATTGGAGGTTTGAAATTGTAATTACTCCCGTTTTCGTACAAAGGCACTCTTGGTCTATATGCAAGAGAAAACAATGGAAATGACCAAGCTGGCATCAGAATAGCATAGACAAGTGAGATAAGGCAAAAGAAAGCAAGAAAGTTTCCAATTCCAGAAAGAAGTCAAAATTCTCACTTAAGGTCCAAATGAAAGAACAATTGTTCGATTTGACCTTTGATCATTATGAGGTTCCAAGAATTGCAATTCAAGTTCAGAATTGGCAATAAGATCACAAAAATGCATATGAGATGCTCCCCCTCACTATGTGTAATACCCCAAAAGTATTCGAAAGAATATTCGGGAGAGAATAATTAAATTAGGAGAAGGACTAAATAGAAAATAGTTATTTAAGCAGTTAAAGAGGGGGTTTACAGCGAAATTTGGATAACCTGGGCCGGGGCCTCAGGCCCATTGGTATTTGGCCCAAAGGTGGGAGGTGGTGGCCGGCCATCAGGAGGAATTTAGCCAAAGTGGGGCATGGCCCATCAGGAAAGCAGCCACCAACAAAAGGAGGAGAGGGAAAACCCTAGGTTTTGCTACAGTGATACGTGCTACAGTGCTGTCGTACTGTAGCACGCCCTCCCCATTGATGCCGCCTCCCCCTCCATGCCGTCCTCCTTGGCCAAGCCACGTCGCCCCTTGCTACCGGCCAAGGAAGAAGGGAAGAGAAAGGAAGAGGAAAAAGGAGAGAAGGGAGAAGAGAGGGAAGGGGAAGGTTCGCGGGCTGCATCATGATCTACAGTGTTCATCAAGGGTAACCACTGTTCCCTCTTGTTTAGATGCTTAATTAGTTGTTTTAGCAATATCGGTATTATGGTCTGCTCAGGACAGATTTTGTTAGACAGACGTTTTGATGTAGTTAAGTGTGGATTCAGTTCTGGACATCTCCTAGAGTAATGTAGAGGACGTCTTCATCTTTCCGTGAAGTGCTAGATCGCATTATTTGGACATCGGTAGCAGAAGTTATGAATTTAGTAGTGGGACTGTTCTGTAGATCTGTTGGTATTCTGACAGGTTTTAGTAATCTGAATTAAGAGATTAGTTAAATGGAAAATTAGAGGATCTCAATATAATGAAAGTTTTAGACTATTGTCTCAGCTTTCCAGAAAGTTCAAGAACGCGAGATTTGGACATTCATACTAAAAGTTATGGTCGTTTTAGTTTTCTGTCCAGAGAACCCGACGTGAATTTGATGTTTTATTATTCGGCCTGGTAGGGATATTAGATGGCCAATTCAGGACAGCTCACCAACTAGATTTAGTTGGAGAATTTAATTACCTTTCCAGTAAGTCTAAGAACACCTTATTTGGACCTCTGTAGTGAAAGTTACGAATTTTAGAAGTTGACTGTCCACCAAGGGGACAGATCGATGTTTAGGAATTGGAGTTGGGATCGAGTTAGACGCGTTTGCGAGTTCGTGGTTGCTGTTTATAGTTTATTTTGGTCCGCTACTGTCGTCTTAGCGTGCGTTATAATTATTATTCAGGTGGTGGACTGGTCCCGAGGGCAGCACCTTCTGCACGTCCCTCGTTTTCTCGCGGTTAAGGCAAGTATAATGATGGTTATAATAGATATTGTTGAATGGCAATGTTTGATATATATTATGAGTATTTGTGTGTTCATGACTATGAAGATGGCATAATTGGTAATGTTCATGGTTGCTAGAGATATGAGTTATGTGTTAATCATGGATGTTTGAAAGTTGTGAAATCTATGTTATGAGCTTTTTGTAGTATGAATAGGATATTCATATGCAATGGTGTTGCAGATGCATGTTTGTATTAATTTGAGAATTCATACATATGCATCATGTTGGCTTATTGAAGTCTTGGTCATGTGATGACCAAGCAACTCTTGAGGTCCCCGTCATGTTGATGACGGGCTAAAGGTCCCCATGCTTGTAAAGCATGGGCTTTGGTCCCCATACTTGCGGAGTATGGGCAATGGTCCCTGTGCCAGATGGCACATGCATGGGTGTGCATCGATGGATGCGCACTTTGCATTACCGGTAAAATGCAAAAGGGAAAGAGAAGGAAAAAGATCATTTTTGAGCATATTGCATAGCATGTGTGTGTAAGGTGATTGATATGTGGTTTTGTGAAGTATAGTTGATGAGTTACATGCTTGTATGCTATTGATGCCATTCATTATATTTGCTGAGTCTTTGGACTCACATCTTGTTGTTTGTTGTGTTTTAGGTACCTTTACAAGATCAGCATGCATGGGGGAAAGGAAGAATTAGACTTCTTGCACTTTTGCACGAATTACCCACCATGGAATGAAAGAAAAATTAACTAGGAGATGAATGAACTATTTAAAGTGCTCATATTGATTATTGCTTGCTTGAATAATCTGTAATAAATGAATAGATGTTTTGGATGCTCATGATCTATTTCTAGATGTTTAGTTGCTATGGATGTCATAATAACGAATAGTCAGTTTTGATTACGTCTTGATCATATTGCAATTTGGATTATCTTTATATGTTATATCTGTTTGTTGGAACCTCCGGTATAGGTAACTATACAAAGGAGGTTCTGCCGAAATTTTGTAAGATATTTTAGTTTAATTATGGTAATTTATTTAACTTAGTAGCATTCTAGGCCTTTGTTTGGCTGGGGTGTTACACTATGATCATCATTTTTCGTGAAAATTTCACTTTCTCCCTATTTGTCCAAAAAGCTCTAAAACACAAATATTTTTACCAATCTTTCTCCCCCTTTGACAATGGATTCATCAAGGTGCATGGAAGAAGATAGAGCATGAATAAAATGGAATGACTGCAATTTATTTATTTTTAGCATAGGGAGCATTTTCTCCCTATTTGTCCAAAAAGCTCTAAAACACAAACATTTTTACCAATCTTTCTCCCCCTTTGACAATGGATTCATCAAGGTGCATGGAAGAAGATAGAGTATGAATGAAATGGAATGGATGCAATTTATTTATTTTTAGCACAGGGAGCCATGAAAATTATCCAAGAGGACTCGGCAAGTATTACACCAAGCCATATTGTGCGAAGAAGCTATTCTAAATCATGGCAAATCATATATAGAAAAGCTAAAGCCAAAAGAGCAATAATCTGTGATTAAATGAAAGTTTAGCATGTCAAGGTGCTCAAGATCATAGTTTAGCCAAAGATATCCAAAAATGAGTCAAGCCATGTCAATAAACTAAATGGAACCAAGAAGCTAAAAGTGAGCCAATTTAGAGCGCTATGAGTTCAAAGATGAATTATTTTGTTCAAGCACTTGGAATTAAGCATACTTAGCACATTTAGCACTTGCTAAAATGAATTTTTTGTTTTATCTTAGCAAAGCAAGTCCTGGACTAAGAACCATCCACAGCTGCCTCCTAAGCTTCAACCTATTTTCACAATTTGTTTTCTTAGCCTTGTGCTAGATCTTAAGCCATGCTACGACCATCCCAAGCAATAAGCTTAAGAGAGTGGTCTACGTCATCCAAAACTCCCCCTGAGTTTAAGCCTAGTGCAATGGCAAGCCGTCTCATGAGAAAGAATTGGTGAGATCAGTTTTTTCGCACAAAAGAAATCATTTTTCATTTGCTTGACTTAGGAACTAGCATTGCTCAATCTAAAACTTAAATTAGATCCAAGACTCAACTTAGCCTATTTGACATGGCATGAATCATGAGAGGATCACGATGGCAAAACTAGTCACCAGATCCAACAAGTAATGTTTTAATTCATTTTTCTTACATTTAAAATAGCTAGCATAGCAAAAGCTAAGCTACACATGGGAAGCTATGATAAATCTAGCAAACTAGCATAAGACATGGCAAGATATAAAGCATGAAAGCATGTCACACAAGGATAATAATCAAGGCTCCGTGAAATTATATTACAATGCAATGCAATATGGTACAATGAATGCAAAAGAGCCAACACCCCCTCAAAACAGGCCAAGAGGACTAATAACTCCCAACTCTCCCCACAAAGAAGCAAAACGAGAAGAATTAAGAGCCTTAGTGAAAATATCTACAACCTGATGCTTGGACTCTACAAAGTGAAGCACAACATCACCCTTCTCTACATGGTCTCTAAAGAAATGATACCGAATGTCAATGTGCTTGGTCCTAGAGTGTTGCACTGGGTTTTTGGCAATGTTTACGGCACTAGTGTTGTCAAAGAAAAGAGGAACACTATCCAAAAATAACCCATAATCCCGCAGAGTAGACAAGATCCAAAGAACCTGAGAGCAACTACTGGCTGCATCTACATACTCTGCCTCAGCAGTGGATTATGCAACAGAGGACTGCTTCCTAGAAGACCAAGAGATAAGAGAGGTTCCTAAGAAATGACAAGTGCCAGAAGTACTCTTCCTATCCACTCTACACCCCGCAACATCAGCATCAGAAAAATCCCAAATGGAGAGAGTAGAATCAGAAGAAAACTAGAGTCCAAAGTCAAGAGTGTGCTAGAGGTACCTAAAGATGCGACGCACTGCTTGACGATGTGACGCGCGAGGGGAAGACTGAAATCGAGCGCACAGACACACAGCAAACTGTATGTCCGGCCTCGATGCCGTGAGGTAGAGGAGGGAGCCGATCATGCTGCGGTACTCCTTCTGGTCCATAGGGTCTCCATCCTTATCAGGATCCAGCACGGTAGAAGTGGCAATGGGAGTAGACATTGGCTTGCTGCTTCCCATGTCGAAGCGTCGAAGAAGGTCCTTTGTGTACTTGCTTTGATGAATGAAGGTACCTTCTTTCAGTTGCTTGACTTGAAGACCAAGGAAGAAAGTCAGCTCGCCCATCATACTCATTTCGAATTCCCTACTCATAGAGTCTGAAAATCTAGATACCAAAGCATGAGAAGAACCATCGAATATGATGTCATCCACATAAATCTGAACCAGTAAAAAATCACTGCCATGCCTGAGAGTGAACAAGGTTTTATTTACCATTCCCATTTTGAAATCATTTTTAAGCAAAAAACTCTTAAGCCTATCATACTAAGCTCTAGAGGCTTGCTTCAATCCATACAAGGCTTTCGAGAGCTTAAACACATGGTTTGGGAATTTGGAATTTTCAAAACCAGGGGGTTGCTTGACATAGACCTCTTCTTCTATGAAACCATTAAGAAAAGCACTCTTGACATCCATTTGAAAAAGCTTAAAACCCTTAGATGTCGTGAAAGCTAGCAATATACGAATGGCTTCTAATCTAGCTATAGAAGCAAAGGTCTCTTCAAAGTCTAAGCCTTCTACCTGGGAATATCATTGAGCTACAAGCCTAGCCTTATTGCGAACTACCAACCCATCCTCATTTTACTTATTTTTGAAAATCCATTTTGTTCCAATTACATTGTGATTAGGTGGAGGTTCAACTAAGGTCCAAACTTGATTTCTTTCAAAATTTTCAAGCTCTTCATGCATGGCATTGACCCAAGAGGAATCATATAAAGTATGGGTGACATCTCGGGGTTCAAAAGACGCAACAAAAGCAGAATACGCATGAGAATCTGGAGAGATAAACCTAGAGCGAGTAACTAGCTCATGGAGATTCCCAATCATCTGCTCAGTTGGGTGTTGTCGCTGAATATGAAGAGGAGGTCCTGGTGCAGATGTGACCTCTACCTCATGGGCTGTGGAGGTAGGAGCAGAGCCACTCAAATCGCCGGTGAAAATAGGAGAAGGCTGCTCAGCTGAAGCTTGAGAAGTAGAAGCAGGCTCTCCAACTATCTCAGAGATGACTAGAGGATGGATTGAACCTTCATCCCCTATGTCAGAGTCATCGTCGACGAAGATGCTTTCTCGAATATCAGGAACCTATGTACCTGCAGCATTGGGTACTAGGACTAGCCTCATCAAAAGTGACTTCACAAGTCTCAACAATTTTGTTAGTATCCAAATTAAATACACAATAGCCACGAGAATGAGCAGGATATCCAAGAAAAATGCCATCATAACATCTTGATTCAAATTTGTCCAAGTTGCCATGTTTAAGATGAAGCACTTGCAACCAAAAATCTTGAAATGAGAGACTTTAGGCCTATGACCAAATCTAAGCTCAAAAGAAGTCTTTCCTATGACAGATCTCAAGAACACCTGTTGGACACATAACAAGCAGAAGAAATCGCCTCATTAAAAACCTCCTAGGAGTGCTATGCTCATCTAGCATGGTCCCAGCCATCTCTACAAGGGTCCTGTTCTTCCTCTCTACAACCCCATTCTGCTGAGGAACTCTAGGTGAAGAGAACTGGTGCTCAAGTCCTTTCCCAGTGCAAAAAGTGGCAAAGGAAGAGTTCTTGAATTCTGTACCATTGTCACTTCTAATGGTCCTCAAAGCTCTAGGAAGGTCAACAGCTAGCCTAAGGGCCAACTCTCTAAAATAGCCAAAAGCCTCATCCTTAGAAACTAGAAAATATACCCATGAATACCTGGAGAAGTCATCCACAATCACAAGTACATACCACTTCTCTCCTGCAGACTGAACTCTAGAGGGGCCAACCGTGTCTAAGTGCAAGAGCTGACCAGGTCCATCAGTCATCACTAAAGTAAGAGGTGGATGAGAAGAAGAAACCATCTTACCATGTCTATAAGGAGTGCACACAAGGTCTCTAACATTCTTAAGCTTAGGAAAACCTCTAATCAAATCTTTGCTACTGATTCTGGTCAAATGGTCGAAGCCTATATATCCAAGCCTATGGTGCCACAATACTAGATCATGAGAGTCTGAAGCCACAAGACACCTAGGACTAGAGGTAGAAGAGATACTAAAATCGGCACTAAAAATCCTCTCAAACCTAGAGATCCCAAAGAAATGCTCACCCGAGGAGTCTAGAACTTTACACTCACCACTCTTGAACCTAACTTCTAGACTCTCATCAAGAAGCTGAGAGACAGATAGCAGATTATACCTCAGCTTACTTACCAAAGTGACGCCCTTAACCATGAAGTTGTTGTTGACGCGCATTGTGCCCTTGGCTGTCACGGTCCCAGTAGAAGCATCCCCAAACATGATCAACTCGTTGCCGGATGCACGTGTAAGGGAGGAGAACCATCTAGAATCTCCAGTCATGTGTCAAGAACACCTAGAGTCAACAAGCCATATGTCCTCCTTTCTCGCACGACGGACCTCGTCGGGATCACTGAAGAGCTCATCGTCGTTGGAGGAGTCGATGTTGTGGTTGTCCTTGGCCATGAAGCACATGCCGGTGAAGTCCTAGGCCTTCTTCTTGCCATGTGAATCATCCTCGTCATCCTCCGTCCCCGAGTCCATATCGCTCATATCAACATTCTCAAGAGCGGCAAGGACCCGGTTGACGAACTTTTGGTAGTTTGGCTTCTTGGCTTTTGCATCTTGAGCTTGAGGACGCCTCCGGAAGTACTTCTCCTCCTTGCCCTTTAGCTTGGGGCACTTAGCCCGAATGTGGTTTTGCTCACCACCCTCAAAGCAGGTAACAGGGCCACTTCTCTTCTTGAACCTCACTTTGTTGTAGGCTCTTGTGAATTTTATGGATAGGAGGGCTAAGTCATCCTTAGGTAGCTTCTCTAGCTGCTCATCACTTAAAGAGTGCAAGGCAGACAATGAAAAAATAGATGAGCCAAAATCCAAAGAATCAGAAGAGTTACCCTTAGAAGGGTCAACCACTAGAGCCATCGACTCTGTCTTGGGAAGACGTGAGATGAAGTCAATCTCATGCATCTTCAACGTCGAGTAGAGCTTATCCCTGATAAGCTCACTCATGATAGTGTTGTCATTGATGGAAGTGATCTTCATCCCCTAAACTCTCACGTCAAGTGCACCTAAGAACTGGCGTGTATTCTCAGACTCAGTAAACACAAGATCCACAGCACACAAGTCATGAATGATCTTGGAAAACTCTCCCAACAACTCATCCAAAGATTCACCAGGCATTTGTTCGATCTTTGAATATTCTTTCTTAAGTTGGTTCTGTCTCACTTCCTTGATCGCGGTAGAGCCCTCATGGTAGTCAGCGAGGGTCTTCCAGATCTCGTGAGCAGACCTCAAGTGAGCGACATGCTCAAGCTCAGATCGACTAAGCCCATGAATCAAGAAGTTTCGAGCCTTACAATTTGCCTCCACATCATGTGTGATCACATCGTCATTGGCTGGCACTATATAAGGATTTTTGATTTTAAGCCAAACTGAGTGCCCTTGAGCCTCGATGTAGGCATGCATGCAAGCCTTCCAGTATGAAAAATCGACTCCATCAAACGCAGGTGGTTTGGTGGAATACTTGTCAAATGCCATGGCTCCTAAGACCGGTTAAGATCTATGAGAAGAGCTAACCGGGCTCTGATACCACTTGTAGGATCAGAAAGGCGCCTAGAGGAGGGGTGAATAGGAACACGCCTAATTTTTCACCTTAATCAGATTCAACACGATTTTCACTACAATAGCTATTAAAGCTATGAAAATCAATGTGCAAGCTCAGCGAAAGACTTGTATTAAATCCGATCAACACCCCAAAGCAAAATAATCAAAAGCTCAACACACAAACAGCCAAGCGGTCAGACCAAAAACACAAGGGCGGTCTGACCGGAGGGCTGAGTGGTCTGACCGCTACCTCGGACGGTCTGACCGGCTGGAGTCCAGAACAAAGAAAACAGCCCGACACTCAAAACACAATTTGGTCTAACTTTTGATCTACGATTCCAAACTTGACCAAACTTGAGACACACCTCCCTAAGGATATCAGGAACCTATTCCAAGCAACGATCATCAAGATCTTTACCAAAATTCTGACCTTTTTCCATTTGAGTGGAGGTGACTCCAAAACCGAGAAAAAACGAAAACTTGATCCAAACTTTTGCTCGTGGGTGATTGATGATCAAGATGATCCTAGATGTATTCCCACATATCACAACAAGGTAGATGGGGGCAAGAAACCAACAGAAAATCAAAGGATCAAAAAAGCCTAAAAATCACAAAAGAGATAACAAGAACACAAGGAGACTCGTCTCTGTGAAATCTTGCATAGATTGATATGAGATTGTTGAGGGTTTACAGCCACTCCATCCAGGAGGACAAGAGCTCAATCCATGAGCACACAATCAATCCAAAACTCTCTAGAACCCTAAACCTCCACTTTCCTCTCTAAGCTCCTAAAACTAAAACTAGGGTTTAGAATGACCAAAGGGTTAAGGGGGTGCAGCCACCTCCCTCCTCTATTTATAGTGGAGGCTAACCTTCCAGAAGAGTAATCCTATTGGGCACCCATTAAGCCCACACACAAACGGGTTTCACATATGCATACATTTCAAAGCTTCGGCTTCAACTTCACTTGACCTAAACCGCTTCTCCTTGCGTCGTCTTGCACCGCGGTTTAGCCAAAAGTCACCAAGGCGGTATTTAGGTGAAATTACCAAAATACCCCTTCTCGATCCTTCTCCGAAGATCGAGTCCAATTTTGGTGAAGCAATCGCCTACTTTGCCACGTGTAGGTTGATCCAGCGGCTCTCTTCATGTCGGCAAGTCTCTCCCGTCCGGCTCCCACTGAAACCTCCTTGGCACTTGCACCGACCCCCGTACCGCTTGACCCAACCCGTTGCACCGAACTGCCTGTTTGGTCATTTCTTATCCATTCTGCGCCATGCTTGAGTCCACTGACCTCACCTGGCATCCTTGATCGTTCTGAACCTCAGCTCTCCAAGCTTAGTCCCGATCATCCTCGCCGTTGACCGTCGTTGACCTCCAAGTAACCTGCACAGCAATAGACCAAGAAACCGTTTCTGGGAACAAGTTCTTCACAACTTGACCCACGTTAGTGAAAACATGCATCATGCAACACATATGCAGTGAACACCAAGAACTTGGCCTAACAAACAAACATCGCCGCCACGAAGGACGACGAACCAGAACACAACCGGTCAGACCGCCATTCCAAAACCGGTCTGACCACCCATGGCCGGTCTGACCGCCGCCTAAAGGCCAGTTTGACCGCCACTTGGGACTTAGCCAAAATTCCACCCCTGGAAAACCGAACCTCTCTGGAATTTTCAATCGAATAGAACTTTTGCCTGGAGGCTCCAAAAATTATGAGACTAAGTGCAGTAGAACCTCCTCTCTTGCCTACACCCTCTATTTTTTGCCCAGCTCCAAACTCCAAGATCATTTCATGGCCAGTCTGACCGATTTCCAAACACCGGTCTGACCGCCCCCTTTGCCGGTCAGAACGCCACTTGGATTGGTCAGACCACCACTTGCCTGATAGCCTTTTGAACTTTGCCGAAAATGTGTGATTCGACAAACCTTCAACGCCATTGCCAATTGTACCATCATCCTAAGATCATGAGTATATCCCCATGATATCCACAACATGTTTGTGATGCTTATCAGCAAGCTAAGATACGTTAGCTACCACACAATGTGTCATCCCGTGTTTGTACTTTTCCTCTTGAACTCATACATTCTAATGTATGGGGTCATCCAGTATTATGTAAGTTTGTTTAGATGATTTCAGCTAATTCACATGGGTTTACCTCTTAAAAAATAAGTTTGAAGTTGAGAATGTCTTTCTGCAATTTCAAAACCATGTTGAACATTTGCTTGATCGGAAAATCATCTCAATCCAAACAGATTGGGGTGGGGAATATCGAAAATTGAACAAGTTCTTTGGCATGATTAGCATCTTCCATCGGTTGTCATGTCCTCACACACATCAACAAAACGGCTCGGCTGAAAGAAAGCATCGTCATATTGTTGAAACGAGGCTGGCCTTGCCTGCTCAAGCCTCTCTTCCCATACGGTTTTGGGATGAAGCATTTCTTGCTGCTGCATATTTCATCAATCGATTGCCTTAGTCGTGTCAATGGAAATTCGACTCCTATCACTCATTTACTCAATGTCACACCCGTTAACTCAATGTCACACCTGACCAGGGGCGAATCCATCGGGTGGGCTTCATCAGACTGAAGCCCACCTTCCACCGGCGGCCCGACCCCCCCGGCCCCCGGTTCAACCTCCGGCTCCGGCTGCCATCCATGGCTGTGCGCCTATGCCAAAACAAGAAGAGGATGGCGGGAAGAAGATGCTTGCTGGAGGGAGGGCCGAAGCAGCGAACGAAGCCCAGTGGCTAGGCCCAACCCATGTCCCCCACCGCCACCGGTCCCACACGGCAGTCCCACGTTCCCCTGTTCAAAATTCCCCAAACCCCAATCAATTCCCCAACCCAAAATCGAATCGAGAAATCAAGCCAATCGAGCACCTAAGGGGGCAGTGGCAGCCAGAGGGAGCACCGCTGGTCCAACCGGAGCCCGGAGCCGGAGGAGGAGGGGCCAACCGGAGGCGGAGGAGGCGAGGGGCGGGCCGACGCCGTCGCGCCGAGGAGCGGAGATGCGAGGAGCGGAGCCGGAGGAGGAGGAGGGCCGGCGAGGAGGCGAGGCGAGGGCGGCGCGGCCGACGCTGCTGGCCGTCGTGCCGAGGAGCGAGGTCACAGGCGCAGCAGCCAAGGCCATCATGAGTCTGCGGTCTCACGGAGGAGGCCGAGGCCGAGCCGAGGAGGTGGAGGACCGGCCGGAGGAGGCGAGGGGCTGGTGTGGGCCGGAGCCGGAGGAGGAGGAGCAACCTGCCACCACCGAGGAGCCTCCTCGGCTGGATCTGGGCAGCCGGTAGCTAGGCTGCGCCTCTGCTGACTGCTTTGCTGAGCTGCTCGCCTGCTCCACTCTTCATTTCTTCAAGACTTCAAGTCTTCAGGCTTCAGCTCTATATTAATTGTTGACTGCTGTGCTGCCAACTCCCAAGTCCCAACTGGTATATACTAGTAACTAGTTAGTCATTAGTTATTAACTCATTAGTCAATTACTCATTTGTTATTTGTTAGTAAGTTTGATATAGTGTGGTAATATGGTATATATATATACTCAACTAGCCATTAATTCATTATTCATAGGTTTGCAATAATGGAGAAACGAACTTTATGTAAGCTAGCGTCTTAGTGGTATGGTTCTTTTATAGTTTTATTTTGAATGTTCATAATCATTTAAGTACAATTTGCTATTGTATCACTAATTTTTCTAATTTTGATGTACACGTTGTTACCTACTAGAAACATATTTACATGTTTTGGGAGATGTATTTTCCATTAGTGAGGTACCTTTATGATTTTTTTTTTATTAATTAACCTTTTTTTGAATTTTATTTTAAAGTTAACCCCCGGCGCATTTTATTTCCAATTCTGACCCCTTTGGTCACGCCACCACCCGTGGCGTGACAAAATAACACTGTCACGCTAGCCCATTTCTGATCAAAATCTTGTCACGCCACTGGAAGTGGCTTAACAGTGTTATTTGGTCACGCCACAACTAGTGGCGTGATAAAGTGCTATTTTAGGGATTTATCCTGGCACGTGACAGTGTTGTTTTGTCACGCCACCATCCGTGGCGTCATCAAAGGGGTCAGAATTGGAAATAAAATACGTCGGGGGTTAACTTTAAAATAAAATAAAAAAAGGTTAATTAATAAAAAAAGTTTGTACCTTTATTGTATTTCTCTTTTTTTTTGTTTTGCTTTTATTCATGTATGAAACTATGAATTTGATTGCACAAGAATACAAGACTATATTTGTTACAAATTAGTTTAATCATTCGAGACTTTGAGCGGTTGAGCCCACCTTCATTTTTCATCCTGGATTCGCCACTGCGCCTGACTACTCCTTGCTCAAAGTTTTTGGGTGCATGCTGGCCTAACCTGTGGCCATACAATGCAAGGAAACTTGTGTTTCTCACTAAGTAGTGTATCTTCTTGGGGGTAAAGTAACGCACACAAAGGGTACACATGCTTTGATCGTGCCACTGGTCGTGTCTATATATCTTGAGATGTTATATTTGATGAATCAGTTTTCCCCTCTGCTAATGCCCAAACACAATCACATCATAGTCCTTCTGCTCTCTTTGACTCTATGTCCCTTCCTGCTCTTGCTACCATCTTTGTCTCCTTTGTTGTCACCGATTTCTGAACCAGCAATTCAAAACATACCAGTAAGTGATAGTTATCAATCTACTGCTAATGCAGCTGGTGCAAGTAGTGTCTGATACTACTGCAGGTTTCTCTGATTCTCTCGTGATAATCCAAGGCAGGGGGGAACATCACTAGGTTCTGTCTCCACCGGCAACACTAGAGGCAGCAACACCGATTGCCAGTGCCCAGGGACAGCATCAGATGACAACTTGGCTCAAAAACAATGTATTTGTTGCAAAGGAGTACAAGGATGGTACTGTTTGGTATCCTATAAACTAGTGTGCCTTCTTTTCTGTTGATCCGACATCACATCATCAAGCCTTGGAGCAGTCAGAGTGGAAAGCAGCAATGGACATTGAGTATAAAGCACTTCTAAAGAATAAGACGTGGCATCTAGTTCCACGAAGTCATGGCCGTAATCTAATTGACTGCAAATGGGTGTTTAAGCTCAAGCAAAAAACTGACAACACTATAGACAGGTACAAGTCCAGATTGGTTGCAAAGGGGCTTAAGCAACACCATGGCATCACCTACGCTGATACTTTCAGTCCGGTGGTGAAATCGGCAACTAGACTGGTCATGTCAATTGCCATCTCACGTGGTTGGAACATGCGACAAATAGATGTGCAGAATGCCTTCTTGCACGGCGTTCTTGAGGAAGAAATTTTTATGTGTCAACCTCCTGGATATGAGGATCCAAAGTAGACACAGTATGTCTGTAAACTTGATAAGGCTCTCTATGGACTAAAACAAGTGCCTAGAGCCTGGTACTCACGGCTAAGTACAAAACTACACGAACTTGGTTTTGTGTCCTCCAAGACTAATACTTCCTTGTTCATATTCAGCAGGTCGGAAATTGTGATGTACGCGCTTGTGTAGGTAGACGATATCATCATAGTTTCAGAGAAGGCCACTGAAATTCTTATTCGGAAGCTTGAGAGTGAGTTTGCAAACAAGGATTTGGGCAATCGCAGCTATTTCTTAGGCATTGAAACCAATGTCAGCAAGAATGAAGTTACGCTCACTCAACACGAGTATATAATGGATCTTCTTCAGAAGACTAATAGGCAATGATGTAAGCCAATCACAACTCCCATTGTCTCATCAGAAAAACTATCAAGAAAACAAGGAGTACAGCGTAAGGAGTCTGAAACTTTCCTATACAGAAGCACAGTCGGTGCATTACAATATCTCACTCTAACCCAGCCAGATATAGCCTTTGCAGTAAACAAGGTGTGTCAGTTTTTACAGGCACCCACTGATGTGCACTGGGCTGCAGTACAGCGCATTCTAAGATATGTCTACACCAGATGTTGGACTAAAAATTTAGAAGTCACGCTCAAATTTGCTGAGTGTATTCGCAGATGTAGAAGGGGCCGCAGATCAACTAGTGGTTTCGCGGTATATCTTGGATCCAATCTCATTTCTTGGAGTTCTAGAAAGCAACCGACTGTCTCCCGATCAACCATAGAGGCTGAGCATAAAGCAATTGCCAATGCTACAGCCGAGCTCATTTGGGTTCAGTCATTGATGAAAGAATTGCACATTTTCCAGCCAAAAACACATGTACTCTAGTGTGACAATTTAGGGGAAGTCTACTTATCTGCAAATCCTATGTTTCATGCACGAACTAAGCATATAGAAGTTGACTTCTATTTTGTCAGAGAAAGAGTTGCAATCAAGCTCTAGATCTTCAGTTTATCTCTTCTGAAGATCAGATTGCAGATATATTCACCAAAGCTTTGGCCAAGCAAGAATTTCTCAAGCATCGACACAACCTCAACCTGGTGTCTACCAGCTGTGATTGAGGGGGCTGTTAAACAACCTATAGATTGGAGATAAGATTCGGTACTATGCTGTACACATAGAGATAACATTTCTATTGTGATTTGCTGATACTGTAGCGCGTTCGACGCGCATATCACACCCGAACTCTATTCGGTTTCTCTGTATGCTTCCTCCCATAAGTACAACACAATCCCTTCGAGGGTTCTTGTGGCGAATACGTGATTCTTTACAGATCACTTCACTGTCATCCAGCTTTTTTCCCTTGGAGAAGCTGAACCCCGCCCACCCATTGCCTGTACACAACACACGCACGAGAGGCCAGCTGTTGGGCGGCTTTGAGAAGCCAAAGGCAAGAACGAACTACGGGGGTGATTGGAACAGCTATAACTTTTCTGAAAAGTGGTTTTCGGCTATGCTGCAGGACTGAACGGCTGCGGGCTAAACGGCTGAGCTAAAGAGGTTTAGTGTTTGACTGTCTGGCTTTTAGGTAGACTGGCTTTAGCTTCAGAGATGGAAAATATTTGAAATGCCCCTGAGGACAGCAATGACTTGTTTGATGTCGTTTAACGCATTTAACAACATTTAACGATAACTAATGACAATTGATGATTATTAACAACGACTAATAAACATTTATTACAACAAATAATTATTAAAAACAATTATTATAATGAATTTGACGACAACTAATGGTAGTTAACGACAAGTGATGGTAACTAACGACAAGGGACGATAACTTTCATTGAGCAAAATCAATGCCCAATTGTTCCAGTAATATCAGTGCCAAACCGAGCCTGTCATTATCCGAATTCAGAACCCAAAGTAACAAAATCCGGGAGGCAAAATTCACATGGCATCCATTTTTATTAGTCTGGAAGAAGCTTTTGGGAGTTACATCTCTAATCTTGCCAATTTAGGATTCTCAATCAACACTAGATATATTAAGAAATTCTTTTGTTAGCCAATGAGTCTTGAATTACTTTTTTTTCCTTTAGCATACCATTTATCAGGATGATCTACAGAAGAATAGTACTTGGATGATCAATTCCCCATATACAAAAAAAAAACTCATGGACATGTACAAGGATGAATATCTCTACAGATTATACTAGAATTTGCATTACGTCGATTCTTCTTGATAATTATCCATAAGAAGATGAATTAATCCAACAACTAGTAGTACCCTAGCACTGTAATACTATCTTCTTCTTGGTGGCATATATGACATGGACATGAGAAAGAACAAATGTTGTTCAAATCTGAACGAGTGTGAGGGGATGAGATGGAGAAGTACCTCGGCGGAGGGAGGCGGCGCAGAGCAACCAGAGGGAGGCAGGTGGAGGTGGCGGGGACAACGTCGGTTGAGGCGTCGGATGGACGATGGCGCCAACAAGAGACGGGTGGAGGGCAGCTCCGGCAGGAGTTGGAAGGGAGGTGGCGCTGGGGGCCAGACAGCGTCGTGCGGATGGGAGGAGGCGGAAGGCGGCACCAGGGAGGAGGCCGTGCTGGCAGCTTGAACCCTAATCGCCTCCAAGTCGCTAGATCTGGGGAGGAGGAGGGAGCCGAGGAGGAGGGAGGCGGAGGAGGAGGGCGGCACTCGGGAGGAGGGAAGAAGGGAGGCGGAGCTTGGGAGAAGGGAAGAAGGGAGGCGGGGGGTGCGTGCGGGGGGGGGGGGGAGGCCAGTGGTTTTGTTGAATGGCAAAAGCGGGTAAATACCACGCAAGTGGAGGGCAAAGTTGGAAGAAGGGTGGTGGGAAGCCACGGGAAGCTGCCGAAGGGTAGCTTCTGACTTTTGGCTTTCTCCCATTAGACGCAGCTTTTGGCTTCAGGACAAGCCGCGCAAAAAAGCCACCCGTTTGGAACGGCTTTTAGCTTTTCTGGACGAAAGCTGGAAGCGAAGCTGAAGTTGGAACAAACGGGCCCTTAATATTACCTTTGAAAGGATGAATAAAAGCCTGAAGAAACAGCACGGATTAATAAAAAAAATAAAAGGCACGCATGCCTCAACCACCTCTCCGCGTCAACCGCCAAGAGCCCACCTCTCCGCGCCCTAGTTTCGGCCGCCGCCGCCGCCCACTACCTCGCCATCCCCCAAATCACGCCCCTCTGGCGTTCTCGGCCTCTCCACTGGATCGTGTCGGCCACCTAGCGCCCACCTCTCTACATGCACGCCCCTCTCTAGCCTTCTCGGCCTCTCCACTTGCCAACGCCGTGCTGCTCGGCGTGCGACCCCAGCGTCGACTCGCCGCTCACGCACCCCCCTCGGCCCTCTCTACTAGATCGTGCCAGCCACTAGGAGCTGCGCCCCTCTCAGCCGAGTAGCCAACGACCGACGCCACCTTGCTGGTGTGCCGCCTAGGGTTGGAATTTGGGGGAGACGGGAGTACGGAAGTGGGGTCTTGACCTGTGGGCATGTGGTTGTGGCAATGTGGCATGGTGTGGGGCTGTGGGCTGGCAGTGAGATATGGCCTATGTGCCTGTCAGCCTGTGGCATGGTGTGGGGTAGCGCCTGCCATTCGACACAACAGAAGAGACGAAGAGCACAGCGCCAGTGGCGTCCCTAGCGAATGGGGTATCGGAGCCCGGGAGAGAGGAGGGTACCAACGGCGTGGGCTACCTCGGGCGGTCGTCCAACCTTGCTCGATTGCTGGGTCCGCCCCTGAAGAGAATGGAGCACATCACAACGTAGAACGTGAGAAGAGGAAGCCAAAAAACAGGGGGGAGTTGGGAGGGTTTTGATTATTTTGAGGGTGAGTGAGCCAGGTTTTACAGCCGGGGGCAGCCAGAAATGGGCTATGACGGCGAGGACTCGAATAAAAAATACATGCAGCGTGGCAGTGACACAGCAACTTTTGCAGGCGTGAGAGGACTGGTCCAAGCTAGGTGACAGCGCGGGAAGCTTCATGTCTCGGGACGAGAGATCAAGAGAATGGAGTATGTAATTTCCCAATACAAGTATAATACATAAACTGATTTATTTAGAAAATTAATCTTTACAAGTGACTAGCAAATTCACCAATTCGATCATACACACCATATTGTCAAAATGTAAATCAAGTAAAGAAACCATCCAGTTTGTATGTGCATCCATGCGAGTTTGGAAGAGGCTACACACATAATTCGGGAACAACTAGCACAAGCATGCAACAGACTACAGATGTAATTTTGGAACTAAGAGAAGCTTCTCTTTTCGTCGCACCGATAGCCCGAACACCAACGACATATCAATCTCCATCCCCTGCGGCAGCTCCCAGTCGAAACGGTGCACGAGGTTTGATAGCATCATCTCGACAGTAGTGATCCCAAAGTTCATCCCAGGGCACATCCTTCGTCCAGCCCCGAATGGCAAGTACTGAAAATCGTTCCCCTTGAAGTTAACACACATAGCACTACCGTCAGCAACAAACCTTTCAGGCACGAACGCCTCTGCGTCCTCCCAGAAGCATTTGTCCCTGCCAATGGCCCAAGCATTGACGAGGACTCGTGTCCCAGCAGGAATCACGTACCCATCGATGTTGCAGTTAACCATGGAGAAGTGCGGCGCAAGGAGAGGTGCCACGGGATGTAGCCTGAGTGCCTCTTTTATTACTGCTTTTAGGTAAGTCATGTTGTTCATGTTGACTTCACTCACAATTTCTTGTCCCTCGGGTATGCTACTCCTCACCTCAGTTTGTAGTTTTTCCATCAAGCGTGGCCACCGCATGAGCTCGGCAATGGTGAATTCGAGGGCCTGAGCTGATGTGCCTGTTCCTGCAACAAACACGTCCTGCGAATTTCATAAGGAAAAGATCAGATCTAAGATGAATCTCCCTATATTTCTATATAAGTGTCATGTATATTTTAGACATGATTCCTCAGAGTGTATATTCACATATCCACCATTTTTTGGCAATATATAAACATTTATGTGCAGTTAGTTGAGATTTGGATACACCGATTTACACCGTAACACAAATTTCAGAACATGGGATCTCACACAAATGATTTCTTGGAATGTAAGAGCGTTATTTAGAAATGTTTGCATGCATGCATGGATGCCTGTGGCCCTCACATCCCTCTAAATATGACCCATCCAAATCCCAACCAAAGATATTTCCTCGTGAACAAAAAATACTTTTTTTTGCGCGTGGTGCACAAAAAATGCTTGGAATACTTACTATCAGAATAGCTTTCATGAGCTCTCTGGTGAGGCCGTACTCTTGTTTTACAGAGAGCAAAACATTTATGAAGTCATCGTCCTTTCGATTACACGCTGAGTTGTACCCGCTCTCATGGTCATCGATCACCTTGTCCAGCAGTTCGTCCCATCTCTTCTTCAGTCTCTCGGCCTTTGCGCAGACCACCTTCCTGAGCACGCCGGTACGGGCTAAGATCGGGAAGTAATCCTCGATGTTGAAACCACCGAGCAGCTCCGAGGTATCGTGAACAAGCTCCCGGAATAGCTTGTTCCGGCCTTCGCTTCGGAAGAACTTCCCCGACACAGCGCGGCACACTATGTCATTCGTGAACGAGATGAGCAACTCGCTCACGTCCACAGCTGCACCTGCGGTCGCCGCCTCACTGATCTTGGCCGTCACCATGCTCACCTAGCACATCACATAGTATCAAACTGCAACATTTGAGCAAGTATTTGCTGGTTCAAAATAGAAGTATTTTTTTTTTGTTCTTTGTAATACCAAGAAGATGCTTTGACTAGTACTTTTTGTCACAAAATATTAGTTACAGTTCCTGAATTACACTACTATGGAAGTATTTTATACAACAGATCTACTTACATCTTTTTATGTGGACAATCAAATTACTTCTGTAACATTCCAAAATCTCAAAACCAGTATGACTAATATTCAAATCATCGTTTATGCATTTTTGAGCATTTTCAAAATTTTCTGCACTTATTTTAAAAAAAATTCCTATAATCTAGCCGCTGTAAATGAATTTTTGAAACTAAATAAAACTTAACCAGAACCCTGTAATCATTTATTTGGGTTCTAAATAATCTAAAGATTCTCCCCCAAAAAAATTCAGAATTCTCGGAGTTGGTTTGTTAATTGTCTGATCTCCAATACAATTTTTGGGTTTAAATCAATTCAAAAAATAAATTAAAAATCCAATCTGATTTCGGGCCAAAACAGTAACCCTGGCCCAGCCGTTTACTATTTTGGCACTTCTAGCCCACGCTCCGAAGCCCAGCCGAGCCGCCTTCTTCTATCCGTTTTTCTTTTGTCAGTCGTGTATTCTCGGAGATACGCCTTCTCTCCATCTTCTCTTTCCACAGCCGCTAACCGGTGGGCCTGGGACCCACCCGACAGAGGTTCATCCACCTTCGTCTTCTGCTACAGTGCCACGCTCGACCGCGCCATGGGAGTCATGACAAAGCTTCATGGACAAAGCCGTGACCCCCGCCGATGCCTCTGCTCGCCTCGCTTCACTACTGTCGACCTCGCGCACGCTTGCCAAAGCTGTCAAGTCCCCATGAGAGATGACGTGACGCCACAGACACCATGTTTCCATTTTGCCCCCTGGCATGTGCTTTTCCACCACTAGTTTGCTTGGAATGCCGCCTTCGTCTTCGACGCGCACCCCCAACACGCTCTGCCACGACCATCTTCACGTCCGGTGAGATATTGCCTCGACGTCTATGTCACATTACGTCATTTGATGTCCTCTTCAAAAACCCTAAACCAATTTCTTGGTTCTTGCAGTGAACCGCCGAGACCGAGTCGTCTTCTTCATCGCAGGCCGCCACCGTCGCCGTGGAAATTTCTCCTCTCTGGTGAGCTTCTTTGTTTATCAACCTCACCCTTAGCATCGCCTGCACCTCCTCATCCTCCTCCCACCCTTCTTTGCTGCTCATTTCCATCGCAGAGGCCTGTCGCTGTTTACCCCATCTTCACCACCCCTAGTCACCGTCGTCTAGCCATCGCATACCTTCTTCGCTGACTTCAACCTCACTGGCGTGTTCGTGGTGAGCAAAAAACCTTGCACTTTGCTGGCTATTGCATTATGTGGTTGTTTGCCTAGTCGCCGCCATAGCCCTGTTTAGCACTGCTGCCCAAGCTCACCGCCACCACTGTTCTGGTGACCATTGCTCCTAGTGCCACCACCAGCAGCTTGCCTCACATCCCTCCACTAGCTCTATATGTCTATTAGGTCACAGCACGGTCGTGGCCGCGCCAGCGAGCTCACTCGAGCCACTACATCGCGCGCGAGACTGTGCGTTGCATAGTAGAACTGTAGATAGGTAGTTAAAATTAGCGCTAATGATGCCATTAGTAATTAGCCTAAGCTAATTGACTCTAGTGTTAATGAGTCACTTCCACGTGGTTCGAATAGATTAATTAATTAGAATTCTAACTACACCGGCTTTTAAGTTTTCTTTCACTGACATGCGGGTCCCATTGTTCACTCATGAACTCAGTTGCGTAGACCCAACTCCTCCGATCAACAAGATGATGCAGGAAACTCTGATTTTCTTTTAGAAAGAAAAATAGAAAATAAATCAAAAATCCAAAACCCTAGCCGGCACAATGTTTTCTTTCTCTTTTTCTGGGATTCTCTCTCGTGGGAAAACTTCCGAAGGCTTGTTCCAACTCATACGAACTTTGATTGACGCGATTCTTGTTTATGGATTTGTCTAAAATCATGAACTTTCATTATACAGAAAAATAATGAATTTTGGTCTCTGTTTTAATTTATTTGGTATTTATTTGTGTTATTGGATTTTTCCCGAGTAGATACCGACGTTCCAGAGACTTTCGCGGTTGAGCCTGAGGCCCAAATTATTATGCATGCTTAAGTATTCTTGTTGTTGTCAACGTAGGAATATTATCATCTGCTGTTATAAATATTCGTGAGATTTTCGAGTAGTGTATGTATCAGAATTTTTTTTTCAAATAATCCATTTATTACTATTAATTACAACATTATACTGCGATAATATTTTTACGAAATATACTCGCCGTCAACCGCGGCCGTTGGTATTGGTCTCAAGATCAACCGCTGAGCGATCGACACTTGTCGCTCAACGGTTGGTCCTAATATGCACTTCACTTATCTAGCCGAGCATGCATTGTGCTGTTAGGGTCTCGATACCCAACCGTTGAGTTATTGGGACCAATCGCCAATGATCGGGTCCAATACCAACTACCGAGCTGACGAGAGTATTTTTTCAGAAAATATTATCGCAGTATAATATTGTAATTAATAATAAAAATGAATTATTTGAAAAAAAATTTCTATGTATCATATGCTCACCATTCTTAGGTCAATAATAGAATAAATGGTGAAAGTTGGTTCAATAATATTTTTGCGCACCTTGGAAAGTATTTTAGCATATTCTTGTATAGAAAGTTACCTCTGAATATTTTACTACAAAAGTAAAACTGAAAGCAATATTTTAGACTTGGACGAGTGGATGTAGAGACCGGTGCGGTTTGCACAAGATTGTGGATTATGGTAGTCTCGCCACGTCACCAAGGACCAAACTTTAGTGCTATTGACTCAAGCATTTTAGTACAACCACATATTCCATAGTGGGATGAACTTGGCAAAATAATTCGTCGTGTTCTAGCATTAAACTGCAGGTGGTGGATGATTTATTCATCTGTGATCGTAAGGGCATGGTGAAAGAACTCCTTGTCCGTATAGGCTCTTGTGCAGTTGCACAAGGCTTACCAACACAACTGAGCCCTATATTGACGATGGTAGAGGACATCCATATCTTGAGGAGTAAGCTCATTGGGTGGTTTTTTGTTAGGGTAGGATATATGTAAAGGCCTTGTGATAACCTCTCGGTCGCACTCAATGTGTTGAGTGTAATTTTGCACTGACATTGTAAGTCTGTTATACCATGTCAGTAAAGTTGTATAACCTCTGCATAGTAGTATCTTAATCTATTCGAATAGTAATGTTCTCGATTATGGATATCACTTGGTGATACCACACTTGGTTAGATTTTATGGTTTTCAAATGATTTTGGGAATAGTATGGATGGTAGGAGTCCATGCTAAAGATGTTCTGATAAAGGTTTGTCACTAAACAAATGTCATGGCTATAGATAGCCGTTAATTAGAAGTTATATATGCTCTTATGTTATATGTTATCAATGTCAAATAATCTTGCAAAGTTGCTCTCTAAATGTTACTATCCCTATTGCAAATAAAACTTGCTTTAGGCAAATGAAACTTAATAGGGCAGTCATCCTTTGCCATAACTTGCATCTAATATGACATTTGCTCAAAGTCTCGCCGAGTACAATTTTGTACTCACAATTGTTTGTGGAACACTATCAGTGGAGCGTGAAGATGATCCCTCGGTTGGTTACTTTTACACCGCGAGTTTTGGTGATGATGACGCCGATTTCTAAGGTGTTAACGCAGTCTGTTGCCTATGGGTGGCTAATCAAATGGGCCCATTATCTTTACTTATCGTTTAATTCTGTTGCAATAACTTTTAGGCAAAATTGGCTACAGGGCACTGAACTTTTGCATCCTTAGCTATTGGGCATCCAGAAATCGTGTCTTCACTAAAAGACACTCAAAATTTGTGGCTCTTTGACAAAAGACACTAAGACCAATATAATAATATATCCGGACTAAAGAGGAGAGAGAAGGCCAGTGAAAATACCATTTTGTCCTTCTGGTCACCTTCGTTCTTTCTTCTTCCTTTTCTTCCTTTGTGCTGGGGTCCACAGGTCAAAGAAAGAGAAGGAGGGAGAGAGAGGGACAGTAGGGGAATGACATGGCAGCTCTGGCAGTGTTGGCTCTGGCAAACGGCAGTGCAGAGGGCAAGGAAAATGGCCAAAATGGGTTGTAAAAGCCTCAACAAGGTGATGAGGAGCAACGACCATGGCCCGGACGGATGGCTGTGATAGCATTCTAGTGGCCATTTTGAAGGACCTATGGCTGTCCTCCACCGCCAACATGCCCCCGCGCGCCACCTCCTCCCATGCACTCGTCGCTGCCCTACGAGGTCGTCTTTCCTAGAGCCAGCCATCACCCCGCTTCAGTGTCTCACCGTATCTTTGGTTATTTGTGAAATCCATTCACATCATTCTGTGTTCCCGAACATCTTGAGTATTTTCCTCAATCAATTTCAAATTTGTCGCAGATCGTCACTGGAATTTCTCATCTTTCTCCTCGATGAGCATATTCACAGTTCCTTGCAACCGTAGCATCACCACCATCTCCTATACTTGATCCCCACCTCCATTCCTCCGATTTCACCGCTGTGAAGCGCCACCACCACCGCCCCCCCCCTCTTCTCTAGTGCTGACTGTCATAGCCTCGTTGCCTCCAACCACCTCTGTCCATGATGTATGACCCGTTGACCTCCCCTTGCCTTCACCATACCCATGCACATGTGATTCCCAAGGAACCGCGCCGGAGCACCCTTGCCACCATCGCCTGTAAATGTACTGCTGCCCAGCTCACCGTTAGCGCTGTCGTCATGCGCCCTCGCCCACGATGCCGCCTCCCATCACCTCCCCAGGACCCCTCCAACCCATTTTGTCCATCGCCCGCGCCCTCGCCGCCGGCGCTGTTGTCCAGAACCAACCGCTACCTCCTCTATTTTCTGTCTGTTGTTCAGCTCTATTTTCTTCATTAGTGTCTGTGGGCCCCACTTGTCATAAAGGATAGAGAGAAGGGTATAAATGTTATTTTGTAGTGTTTCTCTCTCCGAAACAACGGATAATAATATAATACTCACCTCAATGTCCTACAGCCAATATCCACAAATTTTTAGTGTCTTTTGGCAAAGACGCGATTTCTGGACATCCAATAGCTAATGGCGCAAAAGTTCAGTGCCCTGTAGCCATTTTTGCCCAACTTTTATGTGTGAACATTTGGCCGCTCAGCCATCTTTGTGTAAAATCGGTCTTAATGGCCTTGTACCACTGATTATTAATATATGTTATTCTATTTTATTTACTCGTGCATGGATGTGATGCAATGTTGTAATATGTGTGTGCTAGTCACTGATCATGAGACTAATATTGTAAACACAAAGAATTCGGAATTAATTTTCTGGTTCCACAATTTCCAACACATATGGGTGATCAAAAGTTGAGAACAATTTATGCTGCAAACATACCCCACACACACACACATATATATATATATATATATATATATATATATATATATATATATATATATATATATATATATATATATATATATATATATATATATATATATATATATGGATTAATTACCTCTTCCTCTCTAGGAGGCGAACGATCGCACCTTGTTGGTGCTCAGCAGTGCGTGGTGATGAGCTTCTGGCTCGCCGCCATTATTTCGCCAGACGGGCGAAACCGACATCACGCGAGCCGTACAGGATGATGTCACCAACCACGGAACGCGGCCGCGATGCGAACACATGGTCGTGCGTGCGTAGCACCGCCTTGGCGGCACACGGGGACGACACGACGAGCGTAGGCATGGCGCCGAGGTGGAGGAGCATGAGGTTGGGGCCATGCTTACCGGCGAGGCCACAGAAGGAGACGTGAGGGAGGGAGCCGACAAGGTGGAGGTGCCCAATGATGGGCAGCGCCGGGGGCGAAGGCGGGAGACGGTGGTGTAGCTGCCAGCTGTTGCTTGCTCTCCTGTTAGCCAACGAGTAGTGTACAAGTAAGAGGAAGAGAGGGAAGAGCAGCAGAAACCATGCTTGTGGAGGCGTCTCACGCATGAGCTGGTGTACTAAGCCTGCTGCCATAGCAATTATATGGAGCTCTGCAACAGATACAATGCTTGCGATTGTTAATTTATCCTCCGTCTCCTGTTGCTTTCATACAGGCTGGCCGGTACCAAAAGGGCACAATCTCACGCACAAACGTCACTGATATCAGGAGGACCAATTTGCAATACATTTCTTAGTTTAGTGTCGAAATGAGCACATCTCCCTTGACCAGGCAGTCAGGCACATCCACAAGGATTGATAACGCTCGGTGAGAGGTACACAAACATGGCCAGGCCCTTGATATGGTTAGTGAGTACGAGTGTACATATGCGAAAGGCCTCCGTAAACGTTCGTTGTGAGAAGTGAAGTACTGTTAAGAAAAGGAACTGATTCGCCACCCTCAGGTGAAGATGACGACTACCAGCCTACCCCTGAGGGGAAAACTTTGGTCGAAGAGCACGGTGGCTCGTCCGTTTCTCTTCGACAAGTTATGGTCGACTCAAGCGAGCTGTCAGCGTACTCCTATTTTAAAACTAACATTTAAAAGGTAAATATGTTATACTGCTGGATTTGCCTAGCATCAGCTTTTTTTTGGAAGCAGTGTAATAATCATAAAATTCAAGCTAAAGAGAGGTAAAGAGCAGTTATGAAAATCGTGGAACATAGACACCAAGTCATCTTTAATGACCATCCAAAACACCTGATAAAACTCGGCTGGGAAGCCATCTGGCCCAGGTGCTATGTTATGGTCCATTTAAAAAATTACTTCCTTTACCTCTTTTTCAGTGAAATTATTTTCCGCATCCGAAACTTATGGTATATCATTCGTAACAGTATCAACCATAGATAAATGATTGACTTCGGATGGTCCAAATAAACCTTTATAATAATTGATGATATTTTTTTTTATTGTACATCACCCCAAATTATTCCTTCCTCTTATTCAAGCTGAAAAATTCTTTGACGTCTATACTTCTCATTCACAATCAAATGATAATAACGTGTATTTCTATCACCCTCCAAAAGAAATTTCGCTTCAGACCTCTGGTACCACTTAATTTCTTATTCTCTCAAAAGATAAGCCAATCTCTCATCAGCGCCTTTTTTAAAATTAAGATCGTGATCAGACAACTGCATAATCTCAGATTTTTTATCTAACTCATCAAGTAAAAAAGTTAAGCTCTATCTTTTCCTTTTTATACATCCCACTAATATTTTTAGCCCACCCACGAAGAAAACGTCTGAGAGCTCGAACCTTACTTTGTCAAATTTGTAAGGCAGAATGACCACTTATTTCTTTTTTCCACACATCCGCCACCAACTCTCTAAACCCGTCCCTATACAACCAACCTAATTCAAATTTAAATAAAGGCTGGCGTCCTCTCATTACTACAAAACAAGTTATAGAAGACGTCTCATCACAGAAAGTTCCTTTGGAACCGTCTGTGATGAAATTATCACAGATGGTTCTTTTGGAACCGTCTGTGATCTGTAACTATCACAGACGGTTTTTAAATAGAACCATCTGTGATACATCATAGATGGTTCTTAAATAGAACCGTCTGTGATAATCTCAGTCATCACAGACGGTTTTTAAATAGAACCGTTTGTGATACATCACAGGCGGTTCTTAACAAGAAGCGTCTGTGATAATCTCAGTTATCACAGATAGTTTTTAAATAGAACCGTCTGTGATAATCTCAGTCATCACAGATGGTTTTTGTATGAAACCGTCTGTGATTCGTAGCGTGGGAGATCGAAAAATTGTGAACCCGGTGTGGGAGACAAAATATTTTGGTGCTATTCTTATATATTGTAGCCGAGTCGAGGCGGGACGCGCTAAGGCGAGGCTCCCACGTGCTGCTGCGGTTGCTCGGCAGAGGATGTGGCTGGAGAAGGAGAATGGCGCCAAGTGCTACGTGCTGTCGGCGAGGAAGCTGAGACTGCCATGGGAGGACGGCGAGTTCAGCTAGAGATGGGCTCCTCACCCTCTCCAGGTTCTTTCCCTTCTTCCCTTGCTTTTCTCTGATTTCCTGCACACATATCACGCACCAGGCCAGCTCTCCATGTACTCCTTGGAGAAGATTAGGCTCATGGGGTCCGACAACAACTCGGCTAGGTCGGCAAAGAAGTCGTCACGGTGATTGGCCTCCAGGATCATCAGCCTGTAGCTCTGGCTGAACATCTGCTGCATGAGATCATTGTGATCATCTACTGTAAATGAGGTATCATTTACGCCTTTTTCCATTTCTGACCCTACCACTGTCTCCTCTTTCACAGCCATCGAAGGAGTGTTACTAGTGCTTGTGGTGGTCGTGCTTGTGGTTGTGGTGGTGGTGGCCGTGGCAGCAGCGGCTTGATCCTTTAGTTCTGCTTTAACAATTGGTTTCTGCTGGTTGTGTGAAGAGTTGTTCTTGGAAGCTACTGCACCTGAGTTGTTGTTGCTGTTCTTGACATGGTGAGACCGCATTGAGTCGACGAGCGCGCTACGAATTATTATTATTTTTGCAATAGAAAAACTAACACAGACGGTTCTGAACAAGAACTGTCTGTGATAGTTCCTATCACAGACGGTTCTTATTTAGAACCGTGTGTGAAAATAGCTATCACAGACGGTTCGGAATGAGAACCGTCTGTGATAGTAATTATCATAGACGGTTCTTGTTAAGAACCGTGTGTGATAGTATTTTCACAGACGGTTTTCAAACCGTCTGTGATGATCGCCTGTTATCACAGACACATAAATACAAACGGTTCAAAAAACTGTCTGTGATGACGGTTTAGAACCGTCTGTGATGGCGTTTTGTGTAGTAGTGTCTAAAAGAAGCCGCTCTCGTATTTAAAAGTAACGACGTATGATCAGACAAATACCTTTCAAGAGCATTAACTGCTACCAAAAGAAATTTATGCTCCCAATCTGTATTCATTCTCTATCTAGCTTTTCAAATGATGGATTATCTAACGAATTGACCCAAGTATATTGTCTACCAGATAAAACTATTTCTCTTAAATCCAAGTTATTAATCACAGCATTAAACAAAAAAGGCCACCTATACTCAAAATTGTTATTATTTTTTTCACCTGAATGCCTGATGATATTAAAATCACCCCCAATTAAAATAGAAAGTGATTCTTTTCTACAGACATGAACAAGTTCATTAAGAAACTTCTCCTTGAATTGAGTTTGAGTTACACCGTAAACAGCCACAAGAACCCATTAAAAATCATCTTCTCTATTTTTTAAATGAAACTTTACATAAAAATCACCCACATCAATAGACCCAAAATCGAAAACCCTAGGATCCACCCTAATAGGATACCCCCCCCCCAACCTACCTTTTGGTGGAGAAAAATGCCACAAAAAATCCCGTCCACCACAAAGATGGTTAAGACTAGCCAGTGAAAAATCTTTTTTACCAGTTTCAAGAATGGCCATAAAATCTAGATGTTGTTACTTAACCAAATCACAAATATAACAATGTTTAGCCAAGTCTCCTAGACCTCTGCTATTCCAAAAAAGATCTTTCTTTTTAACTTTAATTTGAGTGGCCTATTCTGAATTTTTTTCTTTTTCGGCCTCTTTTTATTCATCACCAAAGTAAAATTAGATTGGTCATCCTTCAAATCACCATCTAAATCACTACAAAAATGGTTAAGAGCTAAGATATCTCTTTAATCTAGATTCTCATCCTCGATCTTCTCAACATCTACAATTCCTTTATTTTTTAATCTTCCTACTTCGCGAGTCTTAAGACTATTAATGGAACTACCAATCTCTATACTATCACCTCGTAAAGAAATGCCAGTGTTAGCAATCTTTTCAACTAATTGCTTATCAGAAAAAGGCATAAATGAAAAAAAAAATTATCAAACTTACTTGGATCAAGTTCGAGATTACGAACTTGCGCATGCCGCATAGCCTTTTGTACCAAGTCTTCATCATCGGACTTCTGCATCTTAAGTCGCTCACTCTGTCTAATCTCCACCGAAGCGACTTCGCGAATCAACACCGACCGGATAACCCTCTCTAGTGAATCAGAAGCATTCACGCCACCCGCAGAGCCATCCACCATCACTCGGTTAGCTTTGTACTTAAGCAGTCCGAAGACTTTGCCCCCTTTGAAAGCAATATCATCTGTCCTAGTAACCATGACATGTGAGGCAACAATCAATCCTAATGACTTGTCTTCAGGTGCACCCTACTTTGCCCCCTTTGAAAGCAATATCATCTATCTTAGTAACCATAAAAGGTGAGGCAACAACCCATCCTAATGAGTTGTCTCGTGGTGCACCCTTCTCATGCGAAAGACCTCCGTAAACGTTCGTTGTGAGAAGTGAAGTACTGTTAAGAAAAGGAACTGATTATTTTCGAAATACATGCAGTGCTTACATAGTGCTATCATTGACAGTACTACTGACTTTTGCCGCTTGATGTGAGACATCGATAGCTAGCTAAAGGCAGCCACTTGAGTGTGAAAGACCCGTGACTATGTACAGATCGAGGATAAGCATGACAGCTTGCCACCTATCATTCCATCATTTTAGGCACAATCTCACGCACAGACGTCACTGATATCATGAGGACCAATTTGCAATACATTTCTTAGTTTAGTGTCGAAATGAGCACATCTCCATTGACCAGGCAGTCAGGCACATCCACAAGCATTGATATCGCTCAGGGAGAGAGGTACACAAACATGGCCAGGCCCTTGATAACTGAGTGAGTACGAGTGTACGTTTTTTTTTTATAATGGAAGAGAAAAACTATCTTTCGGTCTCTGCATTAATGATATATATAGTTCATTTTAGTAAAGAATCACAGGTACCAAAATAACCAACACTGTTAAAAGTGGCTTAAAGCCTTACAACCAACTGTCGAAAGCAAATCACACTCAATCATTGCAAATCTTGTGACTAAGCCGCCACTCATGAGAATTGAGAAGTTGTTTCGCCACAACCTCCAACCTTAGGATTCTAGCCAGCATGTACTCCTTCTAGGTCAATTTCTATAAATTTGTTCAACCACTCAGCCAGAACCCACATAATATGATAACCTGCAAGGGATTACTGACAATCTTTTTGTTACAAACAATATTATTCCAACATACTACAAGAAAAACATACATACAACAACGCATAACTCACAACGGAAAGCACATATGTTGTTGCAGGACCAACTTAGCCCCCCACCTCTCACATCCAAATAAAAGCGCCGACATTGCCTCAGATACTCAGATTATCCTAACTCCCCTCCTGGCTCCTCCCCATCCCTTCCGCTTCTTCCTCCCAAAAAAGCCACCGCCCCATCCCTCCCCCCAATTCCGCGCCGCTCCCCACTCTTCGTCACCACGCCCTCGCCCTTGCCGACTTGCCCTCGTCCTCGCCTCGCATCCTCTGCCTCCATCACCCACTCACTGCCTCACGCCCCTCGCCTTTGCCGCTTGCCCCTTGCCCGCCGCCACACCCTTGCCCTCCCCTCTCCACTCGTCCCTCGCCATCGCCCATCCCTCCTCCCATCTGCTGCCAAGGCCGTCCTCCTCCATGCCGTCTGCCGCCTCCTCCATCCCGGCTTTGCAAGGCGTCCTCAAGCATCGCTACTCCAACTTCATTATCCACGGTCGCCATGACGGCTCCTCGTCCGCCTCACCTCCTTTGATCTCCCGACGAGGTACGCGCATTTCCTGACCTCACCATGGCGACATTTGGTTCACGATTCACACGTCCGATCCCAATTTCACTGCCAATTATGGATTGCAGTGCGTGGATGTGAAGGAGGAGGAGACAGCGGCGCCGTCGGTGGCCACGCCCTGCAAATCCAGCGTCGTCTCCTCCTCTGGTCACCTCCTCACGCAGATCTGGCCGAATCTGGCCCCTCCCGATCCATTCTTGATAGGCCCATGCACCACCACAATGCCATGCCGTCCACCATGTCGACGCCCCTCTGTAGTCGCAGGTGCCTCTCTCTCTCTCTCTCTCTCTCTGCTGGGCATAGCCATGAGAGCAGGCAGTTTGATGAAGGTGTTTGTGTGGAGTGCAAGCTATTCAATGAATTGCCCCCAAAAGATTTGGAGTTCATACGAGCATATGTTCTAATGGGAGTAGTTTTTATAATTTAATCAAAAGAAATTACACCTCATATTATACATGCACTCTACTGAAAGAATGGAGATTCCTATATGAAATAGCAAAGTTGCAGACATTGCCACAGGAGCAGCAAAGGGAGCTGCACCTTTATCATTGGCTAGGATTGTACTTGTCTTGGTAGGAGCTGCACAATGATAGGTATGGTTTCTTGTGTTAATATAACATGCAGGTATTCAACAATCCATTTATATTTTGAAGTTACTTGAAGCCTAATTAGGTACGTAGAAGTTGAATCATGAAATTTGTTGTTTTATGTTCGCCGCAACAAGATTTCAGTATGTCTTTTCATGCATGCAAAGAACAAGAAGATTTTAGTGTATGTGTTGTCATACATGCAGAATAATATTTACCTCGATTGCTCTTAGAACATGGTAGCCAAGATCGTTTGTGTGCATTCTGCTTTCATAGTGTTCAACATGTGATTGATTTAGTCAGAAGACGTGCAAAGACGATTACTGTGGAAAGGTTTCCCTCCTCTTTCAAACTATGCGAGACATGGATTCTGATTTACTAAGAATTGACATGCTATCTGGTTTGTTAATGGAGAATTTTTACATGGATAAATTATCTTGCTCGCAACTGTTATTTTATCCGATCAAGACATATTGGAGATGAGTTTATTCCCGCTTGTTAATGAGGCATGCGGGTTATGGATGAAAATGTTGTGATCTGGGCTTCTGATCTTGATATTGCATCTGTTCTTGGGATGGGCTTTCCCAAGTACAGGTAGACAACCATTGCTTATCTCTAATCGTATCCTATGTAACTAGACAGTGCCAATTTGCATTCACTAAAAATATGATTTAGATACACAGACTGAGTTTGCACAGCTGGTTCTATGCACTTAATCCTTGTGTAGGCTAGCATTGTATGGCATATCAAAACGGATTCTAACATTTTGATTAATTTTGGTTTAGTGCTTAAGGCGTAGTGAATTATGGGTCCATGCGGGATTATTGGAATTTTTCATATACTAAACTTCTACATGGTTTTTCTGAGAGCTTAGCAATTTTTAGCTTAGAATTTATGGAAATACCTACAACCCTATAGTCAATCCAAGATACAGCCTCTGTTAGGTGTAGTCCTCTATACAGTATGTATTCCATCATTTGTGTGTGTGTGTGTGTGTGTGTGTGTGTGTGTGTCTGTGTAAGGAGGTGCAGTGGCTACTCTAAGGATTTGTTTTAATCTTCAATCTTTTTTAATGAAGGGGTGGCCTTATCTTCTGGGCTGACACTATTGGAGCATCTTATATGCATTCAAAGCTTAGCAAATGGGCTGAAATTTATAGTGCCTTCTTCAAACCATGGTCATATTTGGAATAAAGAGCTAAAAGCGGCCTACCACTGGTACTCCTTCCCTCTCTCTCTCTATCTTGACTATATAATTTTCAATTATATTTTACTTATGAATTATGATAAACACAAATATTCTAGATTGTCTCATGTATAATCAGTGCATACTAGTGTAAAGTAGTCTGTTCTGCCATTGCTAGAATTAGCTCATGATTGTCAGAATATTTTTCTTTCCAACTGTCAATGGTTTGAATGATAGGTAAATAAAGTCTACGTTCTTGTGAAGGTGGAAATGCTATTTTCCATAGCTGCACTGGTTTCTTTTGTAGCAAAATTTGCATGTATAGGTTACCGAGAATGGTGCTATTCTCACTGAGACCTTTGAAATGAAAACAGAGTCTATTCATGTCATCTATTTTGTGTTCAAGTCTTCAAGGTCTTAAAAGCTAATGAATTCAAGTAATCGAGTTGTAATATTGATTGCTAACAATGTAATATGAATTACGTGGAGAGCGAGCAACAACAAAGATTAATGTGGTCATTGACAAGATGCCACAGCTTTCATCAAGGCAAAGATATCAACCCTGAAGGTGCTCCAGAGCACATGGGCACCATACACATTGGGTCTTAAAGGTAGTTAACTAATGTTAGCGAACATTTCCTACTTCAAGAACAAACAATCCCACCTGCTGATGTGCATCACTCTCTTTTGAGGTTCTATTGCAACACACGGACACCTTTTAGTTTTGTTACTTTAATATTGTGATTTTGTTTCTTCCTAATGATGCATTAATGGATTCCAATTTTTCATTGTAGGTTGATAAGATAAATGGACAACGCCATGGATGATATGTTGAATATGCAAGGTGGAGAATGGTGATACAGGCAGATGATTTTCATTACGTTTTGATTCCATTCTGTTAGGAAATGATGCTCAAGTAAAATATTTATATAATGTATTATGTGAATGGTTCTCTATGTAATGTAACAATTTGAATGGTTCTCTATGTAATGTTGAGACGCTGAAACTCCTCCAGAAGGGTGGGCTGATGCTCCTTGAGCAACAATGCATTGCAATGCGCTTTACGACTAAGCGCATCGGCAACGACATTAGCCTTGCCCGGATGGTAGTGAATACCCATGTCATAGTCTTTGATCAACTCCAACCATCTCCTTTGCCTGAGGTTCAGATCTGGCTGGGTGAACAAATACTTCAAGCTTTTGTAATCCGAATACACTTCACAACGATTACCGATAATGTAATGTCGCCAAATCTTAAGTGCATGAATCACAGCAGCTAGCTCCAAGTCATGGGTAGGATAGTTGAGTTCATGAGGTCTGAATTGCCTTGATGCATAGGCCACTACCTTGCCTTCTTGCATAAGGACACAACCGAGGCCTCAACGAGAAGCATCGCAAAAGATATCGAAGCTCTGATGAACATCGGGAAGAATGAGAACGGGAGCGGTGGTCAAACGCTTCTTGAGTACTTGAAAACTTTCCTCACAATCAGCGGACCACACGAACTTCTTGTCCTTCTTGAGCAACTCCGTCATCAGCTTCGCGATCTTGGAGAAGTTCTCGATAAAGCAACGATAATATCCCGCTAAACCAAGAAAACTCCGCACTTCGGTTACCGAGCTGGGCTGACTCCAGGAAAGCACCTCGTTGACCTTGCTAGGATCAACGGCTACACCTCCTGCAGAAAGAACATGGCCCAAGAAAGCCACTTCCTTTAACCAGAACGCACACTTGCTGAACTTCGCATACAGCTGGTGCTCACGCAGCTTGCCTAAAACAAGCTTCGGATGCTCGGCGTGTTCCTCATCGTTCTTGGAGTAGATAAGAATATCATCGTTGAAGACCACGACAAACTTATCCAAATACTCCATGAACACCGAATTCATGAGATTCATGAACAAGACAGGAGCATTGGTCAAGCCGAAAGACATGACGGTATACTCGTACAAACCATAACGAGTAGAGAAAGCTGTCTTGGGAATATCCTCAGGTCAGATCCGAACTTGATGATATCCCACTCTCAAATCAATCTTGGAGAAGACTTGAGCTCCGGATAATTGATCAAAGAGGTCATCGATGCGGGGCAGAGGATACTTGTTCTTTACCGACACTTCATTAAGCGGACGGTAATCGACGCACAAGCGCAAAGTATTGTCCTTCTTCTTTACAAAGATTGCTGGACAACCCCATAGAGATGAGCTAGGACGGATGAAACCCTTCTCTTGAAGCTCGCCAAGTTGCTTCTTCAACTCCACCAACTCATTCGGTGGCATCCGGTAAGGCCTCTTGGAAATCAGGGCAGTATCGGGAGCCAACTCGATGACGAACTCGAAGTCACGAACTGGTGGCATCCCTGGAAGATCTTCGAGAAAGACATCAATGAAGTCACACACCGTTGGGACTTCACTAATATCTAGAGCTGGCTGCGCTTCGAGCGCGAAGAGATGCGGACCTTGCAGCTTCGGCGAAAAGCGAACCTGCTCGCCGGAGGGACTTGTGAGGTAGATGAGCTTCCGGGCGCAATCGATTTTCCTCATATGCTGAGACAACCAATCCATGCCAAGAATCACATCTAAGCTCGCTTCATTGAGGAGAATAAGATTTGCTAAAAATCCCACTCCCTCAATCTCAACTGGAACCTCCCTACACTCGGATTCAGCTCTCAACTCCGAACCGGGAGAGCAAATGAGCAACAGGACCAACAAAGGAGCAAAAAGAAGATCACCAATAGCAGCAAAAGACTAAGATACAAAAGAATGAGATGCTCCATAATCGAACAAAACAGTAGCAGGATGAGAATTAACAAGAAGCGTACCCAACACGACGTCAGGTGCCTCCTGCACTTCCTCCGCGGTGATAAGGTTGACGCGGCCGCTGCCCATGCCTTGGGCTGCGGGGACAATCTTCTGATCCTGGGAAGGACCACCTCCTTGCTCGCGTCCTCCATTAGGACGAGGGGCCGCTCTAGTCTTCTTAGGGCAATGGTTTGCATAATGGCCCTTCTGGTTGCAGAAGAAGCAAGTGACCTCGGCAACATTGCGGGGGCCTGTAATATCCCATTTTAACATAAAATAAATAAGTGATTAGTACTGAAATTAAATAGAATTAGAGAAAGAATTGGAGGTTTTAGAGGGGCGTTTTTGCTCTTATTGGAGAACCTGGGCCTTTGGCCCATGGTGTTTTGGCCCTTTTGAGTTGGTCGGCCTTAAAAGGAAGGGGGAGGCCACCCAAACCCTAGATGGTACTGTAGCTCACGGTACTGTAGCGCCGCCGGTACTGTAGCACTGCCCCCTCCGTTGCTGCCGAGTAGGGAAGAAGAAGAAGGTCGCATTGGTGGTGGCCGGCCAAAGAAGGGAGAAGAAGGAGAGAGCGGAGAAGAGAGGGAAGTGGAGGTTCGCGGGTTTCATCGCGATCTACAGCGGTTCTTCAAGGGTAACGTCATGTGTTCTTCGCTGGTTAATGTGTAGTAGATGCGTTTGATGTCGTTTGATAGATTGAATTGCGTCGGTTTAATAGATAGCGTTTTGTCCAGTAAATTGGACGACGGTTTTCATGTCTGTAGAGGCAGAATCTAGGGATCCAACCTCTTAGAAATAGTTGGGCTATGTTGTTAGCTTTCCGTGGCCGCCAAGAACGCCCAGATCCGATTAACGGTTAGAAAGTTATGAATTGTATAGTGCCGCTGTCCTGTTAACCTGTCAACATCCTGACAGTCTGTATAAATCTGAGTTAATCTATTAGTTAAAGAAGAAATCAGAGGATCTCGTTATAATAAAAAAGATGGGTAATTTTCTCACCTTTCCAGAAAGCTAAAGAACGTAAGAATTGGACTTTCATAGCAAAAGTTATGATAATTTTAGTGTACTGTCCAGAGAACCCGACGTGATAATTGATGTTCTGTAGATTGGCTTGGTAGGGGCAGTAGATGGCAGAATCAGAAGGGCTCCCCAACTAAGTTTATTTATGTAATTTAATTATCTTTCCATAAAGTATTATAACATCTTATTTGGTCTCCTGAGCAGAAAGTTATGTATTTTATAAATTGACTGTCCGCAGTGAACACCAAATCGATCGGTAGAAATTGGAAGATTGGAAACGCTTGGGAGTTTAGCGAGTTCAATTGTGTTCTTATTTATGATTTTGGTCTAGTATGCTTGTCTTAGTTTGGGTTATCATTATGTTCAGGTGGGAGCGTGATCCCGGGGCAGCGCCCTCTTCGCCCACCGTTCTCGCATTTGGTTGAGGCAAGTATTCTGTTGTAGAATAATTATGATTGTTTGTCGAGATTGATTGTGTCTTGTTCGTAATAGCCATGCATGGATGTTAATGTGATGAATTACAATATATCTTGGTAAATGCAAGTTATGGTTAAAGCTTCATGTGTATGTTGTTAATGCTTACATGTTATTATGTACACGTTGAATTCATATGTTTGGAAGATGATGTCATTGTACATATGCATGTAGTAAGCATGATTGAGTCTTGGTCACGTGGTGACCAAGTATGAATAGTTGAGGTCCCCGTCATGTAAATGATGGGCTTGAGGTCCCCACATTCGTAGAATGTGGGCAATGAGTAAAGAGGTCCCCATCATGATGATGATGGGCAAAGGTCCCTATACTTGTGGAGTATAGGCTCTTGGTCCCTGTGCCAGAGTGCATAGGCAAGGGTATACATCGACGGTTGTATACCTCGCATTACCGGTAAAATGCGAAAAGAGATAAAGTTTAAAAGGTGCATTGCATGGTCGCATTACATAAGCATGAAGGCTATGTTTAGTGTAATGTTTAATTTGGAATATTGATGCTATGACTGTGATTTTAACTTTAGCCTTGTTGATACTTGCTGAGTCTTTGGGCTCACTCTTGCTTTAATATGTTTTAGGTAGAACTGGCAAGAACGGCATGCATGGGAGGGAGTAGATGTTTGGATGCACTCACTACCACTCATCCTTAAGGCAACTGCCATTTAGATTTTATTCCAATAATAAGTAAACCGCTTGTGAATCACTTATGGATGGTTTTAAGTTTGATTAATTGTAATAAGGAGAATAGCAAGTTTTGTTTATGTTTATTAGATTATCTTGCATGCCCGAATGAACTTGAATATTGAGTTTAGTGTTAATTGCTATGATTAATTGTTGGAACCTCGGATAGTTAATTGTACAAAGGAGGTTCTGCTTAAAATTGGTAATTGGTCTTAGTTTAGTTTTGTTTAATTTAATTTTAGTAGCATTCGGGCTCAATGTTGAGCCGGTGTGTTACTGATTGGTATCGAGCGGTCAGAGGTCCATGGTATTGAAAATATTAAACTTGACACACTAAGCACGATGAGTTGGGAATGGGTTTTTGCATTGCATTTACGCCTGCTGAGTTGTATTGATGATTCTGTTATGAGATGATCGGATATATCTATATTATTATACTATAGTTATTATGTGTGGGGATAACCCATGTTGAGAGGTTGATGTCGTGGTTGTGGCCCTGGGCTTTACCAGGTTACACCACCGTTCGTGGTATAGCAATAGTGAAGTGCCCACATTGGATATCTTAGTACAAAGCGAGATGAAGTGAGTATCTTTAGAGAAGTTGTTCTCTTTCCTTGACTTTGAATTTGGTCTTTTCGACGCTACGTGCTTCTTTTGGAGTAGTTGGAATGTTGAAGTTTAGTGCTTCTTTGAAAAAGAAAGTATCAGAACTCTTTTGTAATGTTTTGTTGTGACTAAGTGAGGGGTTTCAAGCATAGAAGATAAATTGATAACTTATGAGTTATCAAGTTGGGTCTGTAGTGTGGTACGTAATCGATCTTAACCAAGATCCTTGGAAGTGAAGTTGATATATTTGGTGTTGTCATGGAATAGTTACATGATGAACTTGTTTAATGGTATGACCATTTATACTGGGAATCCAAGATTTATTAAGAGGTGTGGTATATTGATGATTTGGTCTGATCATTAAGATTGTGGAATTCGGTAGATTTATTGGATAAATTCGGAGTAATGTGTCTCAATGGATTAGTCTACCCATTAGGGATGGTTATGTTAGGGATGTGTTTGAACGATGCTTTAGAGAATATCAATCTGGGAAATTTTCATAAACTGGTTACTTGATGAGCATATATAATTGCTAGATTGAAACATGTATGTCGGGTTAGATGAATGTTGAGGTAGCATCTTGTGAAATCCTATTTTACAGGAGATGATATTATTGAATGTTTAATTATACTTTGCCCTAAACTCTGAGTGTAGAGTGGAATATTGACTTTGTGTTTATAGATGGTTATGTGACTGCAAATAGAAGTAGGACCCTATTTGCATACGTGATAAATACAATTGTCAATTGTTAATGATAGTTGGAGTGGGTGTTGAGCAACACTAATGGTCGAGTGGATGAGTGAATAAGTAGTCTCTGATAGCATGATCTTGTTAAAAAGAGGTTTGTTTCAACCTTGTGGTTTGCATTTATTTTGGAGAGGTTTACGATGAGATTTTAATAGGTGACCCGTGTTTGTATGATGGTGAAGTTGTCGCATTATACTATGCCTTTGATGAAAGGATCTTGTTATAACTTTTAAAGTTGGGTAGTAGGTTCCCTCTAAAAAATAAAGTGATTGTTGTAGTGAGGTTGGTATACTCTCAATTGAGGATGAGATGATAAAGTGGTATGTAACAGTCTAGTGAGCCTTTGTGGGCTTTATAATGGAAGAGTAGATGATGGCGATTCGTGTTAAGAGTGTATTATTCTTGATGTTAGTAAGATTGTCTGCAAAGGATTGTGACTTGTGGGAGTGGTGATGATTCTTTTAGAAAAAAGGTAATTTAACCGCCTCTCGTAATATCGGTTAAATGAAAAGTTTAGAGTTTTGCATCTGTGATCTTTTGGTAGTTCATGCTTAATGTGGTAGCTGAAATTGTTGAGAAAGGTGATGCGTGAGAATGTTCTAATGGGTTCTTAAGTGATTAATGTGATTTGTATTAAAAGTACTTCTACTTTGGGTTGGCAAGTGATGATGTAATCAAAGGAAATTGTTTTTCTCTGTTAAAGGAAAAAAGTGTACCATAAGTATTTGAGGTTGGAGTTATGATTGTAACCGCAACTCTTCTATCGTTGTCGCTTAAGTGTTTCTTGAGTTTCAAAAGCAATATTTTATTGTGATTTATTGATGTTTGAAACTCCCTTCTTGTGGAACATGTGCCCTCAATTGTGGTCTCGTCTTTTGTTTTTCGAGATCAATGCTTTGACTAGTACTTTTGGTCACAAAATATTAGTTACAGTTACAGAATTGCACTACTATGGAAGTATTTTATACAACAGATCTACTTACATCTTTTTATGTGGACAATCAAATAACTTCTGTAACATCCCAAAATCTCAAAACCAGTATAACTAATATTCAAATCATCTTTTATGCATTTTTTAGCATTTTCAAAATTTTCTGCACTTATTTAAAAAGTTTTCCTATTATCTAGTCGCTATAAATGAATTTTTGAAACTAAATAAAACTTAACCAGAACCTAGTAATAATTTATTTGGGTTCTAAATAATCTAAATATTATCCCACAAAAAATTTCAGAATTTTTGGAGTTGTTTTGTTAATTCTCTGATCTCCAATACAATTTTTGGGTTTAAATCAATTCAAAAAATAAATTTAAAATCCTATCTGATTCCAGGCCAAAATAGTAACCTTGGCGCAATCCATTTACTATTTCGGCACATTCTGGCCCTCACGCCGAAGCCCAGCCGAGCCGCCTTCTTTTATCCTTTTTCTTTTGTTGGTCAGGTATAATTCTCGGAGATACGCCTTCAATCCGTCTTCACATTCCACAGCCGCTAACCGGTGGGCCTGGGACCCTCCCGACAAAGTCGTCATCCACCTTCGTCTTCTGCTACAGTGCCGCACTCGACCGCGCCATGGGAGTCATGACAAAGCTTCATTGACAAAGCCGTGACCGCCACCGATGCCTCTGCTCACCTCGTTTAACTATCATCGACCTCGCGCATGCCTGCCCAAGCCGTCAAGTCCCCACGAGAGACGACGCGATGCCACGGATGGCATGACTCGCAAGAAACCCACAAGAAGCAAGTTCTCATCTCGCTACAAAACTCCCTCTAACCGTGTCACGAGACTCCTTTGTTCACCCTGTTTCCATTTTTCCCCTGGCCTATGCTTTTCCTCCACTAGTTTGCTCGGAACGCTGCCTTCATCTTCGCCTCGATGCCCTCGACACACTCTGCCATGGCCATCTTCGCGTCCGGTGAGATATTGCCTCAATGTACGTGTCACATTACATCATTTGATGTCCTCTTCAAAAAACCTAAACCAATTTCTTGGTTCTTGCAGTGAACCGCCGAGACCGAGTCGTCTTCTTCTTCTCAGGCCACCACCGTTGCCATGGAAATTTGTCCTCTCTGGTGAGCTTATTTGTTCATCAACCTCACCCTTAGCATCGCCTGCACCTCATCATCCTCCTCCCACCCTTCGTTGCAGCTCATTTCCACCGCAGAGGCCTGTCGTCGTATATCCCTTCTTCACCGCCCCTAGTCACCATCGTTCGGCCATCGCAGACCTTCTCCGCTAACTTCAACCTCACCAGCGTGTTTGTGGTGAGCACGGAACCTTGCGCTTTGATAGCTATTGCATTATGTGGCGGTTTTCCTAGTCATCGTTGTAGCCCTGTTTAGCGCCACCACCCATGCTCACCGCCACCATTGTTCTTGTGACCATTGGTCCCAGTGAAACCACCAGAAGCTCGCCTTGCATCCCTCCACTAGTTCCACACGTCTGTTAGGTCCTAGCACGGTCGTGGCTGCGCTAGTGAGCTCGCCTGAGCTGCTACATCGCACGTGATGCTATGCATGGGTAGATAGGTAGTTAAGATTAGCACTAATGACACCATTAGTAATTAGCCTAATTGACTCCATTTAGTGTTAATGAGTCACTTACATATTGTAACGTCCCAAAATTTGGCTTTTCAAAAATCTTTTAAGTAGTTTAGGTTCCTAGAAAATCTCACCAATTTTATTTGAATTAATAAAGCTTAATTGGGAATTTTCTAAATTCAAAATATTTAATTTGACTAATCTAAACATCAATTGGGAATTTCTGGTATTTTCTGAGATTTTTTCGAGTTTGTTTGCTATTTATTTGGTCTCCCTGATTTTCGACCTTTTCTTTAATTCCAAATTTCTCTCTCTGCCACGTGGCTGCACTGTTCATCGTCATCTACCTCCAACCAAACAGGAAGTCCAGAGCTTGTACATGAAGCAACCGAATCTGTCCAATTTTCTATCTCCTTCCACGGTGCATATAAAAGCCGAGCAACCGCGTCATATCGTTCCTCTTGATCTCCTCTTCCAAATCCCCCAAATTCGTTTCCACCGAATCGATCTCGTTTCGTTGCAATCTGCAAAAGAACAGAGCTCCACCGAAGGTCTTCTTTGTCGAGTTCTGTCGCCATCCAACGTCCCTCGGTCGAACCATTTGCGCCATTGAGTTCGCTTCATCGCATTCTACGTCATGCTTCCATCCCCATCACTAGAAGACCACCAAATCATCGCCGGCCATGTCAAGCCATAACGCAGAAATGTGTTCGTCGAGTTCCTCGCTTCCTCGATGAGTTTTTCCAAAATCCGATCGCGTCATCTCATGTCCCTTGTCTAGATCTATTTTTCCCATCTTTTAGTTTCGAGGTTCATCCACCATGCACTGAGAATCAAGCTTTCTCTCTCTTTTAGGCCTACCTCCCTTCTTCGGCCAAATACTCTTGAGCCCCTGCCTTCATCTCCACCACCGTTGGGTTCATGTCACCGCATTCTACGCCGAGCTCCCATCCCTTTTCCCAGAGAGTTGTTGGAAGTGCTACGCACCTGTGAGGCCACCGCCGACCGCCGTTCTTTGCCCCGCTGCCTGCGACTGCTGCCTCGTCTCAACCTCTGGACCATGTCATCACCTCCGCCTCATCGTCGCCGTTCCATTTTTCCCCTTTGTTGGAGCTGCTTCACCTGCGTCCGCCGCCGACGCCATGCAATAGAACCGGCCGACAGTAGCTCCTCCGTCTCCTCTATTGTTTCCTTCTGTGTTGTTATCTTTTAGTTCTGGTTGTTTCTCTGTGGACTCTCTCCTATCCTCTGTCTTCCATGTGGGTCCAAGAGTAAATATCAATTTCTCTATTCTTCTTTGGGTCAACACAAACAACAATCTTCCAACGGCAGCAGGTCTCTGTTCTATTTGTTTGTTCTCTGATTCATTTCCTCACTTTCTCCCTCTATTGGATGGTCTCATATGTCATCCAATCCAAGCCAATCCAATCTTATCTCTCACTTACATGTGGACCCCACATATCATCCACCCAACTCAGAACCCTAATTATTTTTCCTCTCTCTTACATGTGGGAACCACATGTTAGTCAACCTTGGTCAACCCTAGTTCATGAGCTTGATCCACCGTGGACTAGCATATCTCGGTGGACCTGGTCCATAGACCAGTGGCCCACATGTCGACCCATAATCCTATTTTCTGGAATTCTTTTAATTCTAGAAGCTCATAAATATCAGTAGGTCCCATATGTCATATACTCAACCATTTTCTAATATTTTTGAAATAGAATATTCTTAGAATATTCTGTAGACCCTACTTGTTAGTTTCTCTCCCCATTTCCTTTTTCACCATTTTCCTTTCCGATCGAACTTCCGAGAGCTCGTTCTTTCTCACACGAAATCCGATTGAACCCATTCAAGTTTCTAAATTTATCTCAATTCAATATCTACCTTCCAGTACTATTCAATTTTAATTTGGAGTTTATTTGATTTGTATTTTTGAGTTTTGTTGGTTTTGAGCTTTCTTTCTCGTTAGACGTTGAAGTTCCGGAATCGTCCGAAGGAGCTGAAGGTCAAGGAAGTAGAAGATTGAAGATAAAATAAGAACATCATTGCTAAAGCAAGGCAAGTTGTACCTTTGACCATGTTGAACCCAGTTTTCCAAAATTACTTTGATTCAAATTACTGCATTCTACTTTAAGTATTTATTTAAATATTTTGGGATTAGCTATATACCATTTGATTATACCCACCTTGCCTATTGTATTATCGTTATCTTTGTCACCCTAGCTTGGTTATTTACTAGTTGGTAATATCATAGCACCAACGTGGGTTGGTTAGATACGAATAGTCTCCTTAGCCATGCAACGAGCCATTGATATCACCTGAGTTGCAAATATAAACTTGACTAAGTGATTATGGAATATATGAAAAATTGTGTGCAGTATGTTGTTACTTGTTGATGGCATGTGTTGCACTTAACCAACAGGGTCGGAAAAGATTTAGACTGAGACGAGTGGGTGAACTGTGTGATATGGTGGATATGTGACTGAAAAAATGAGTGGTAAAATGATGGACTTGTGATTGGAATATATGAATCTCCGTGACTTAGTTAGAATTGGGTAGTGGCAGTCTCGTCTTGGTCAATTAAGGACTTAATCTTGTGTGCCATTGAACTGAGCCTTATCTTACAACCACATGTCTGGTGTGGAACGGGCCTAACTTAGTAAGTTGTGGAGTTTCGACATTGACTACTTAGGCAAATAGGTTAAGCTTTGTGCTATGGTGGAGGTGTGGACTACTATGAAAGTCACATCATTGGCCGGTTCGTCATTTCTAGGTCCAACAGTGTGCGTCGGACCAGCGAGTGAGATTGGGGTTGACTGTATTGCACGCTGGCAGAGTCAATTGTTGAGATGAAACTTTCGGAAGGTTTTGTTATGATTGCTCAATCACATACTTCCGTATGGCCAGTCATGGTAGACATGATGAGTTAATTGTGTCTTGTGGGTAAAGTGTACAATCTCTGCAGAGTGTTAAACAATCTGTTCGAATAGCCGCGTTCATGGTCATGGACATGCTTGGGGATTTCACACGAGGGGTAGATTTCCATAAAACAATTGGTAAGGGACAACTGTGTGAATTAATTCATATGGTTGTGTGAAAGAAATTGATTTGGCTTAATGTCTTTGTGAAAACAATTGTTAAAATTATTATTGTTTATTTGTTTTGAATTACGCTTTCAATCTATTATTTGTATTCAATTGCAAATGCTGCTTTATGGCAAAATAGCCACAGAAGCCATGTCCTTTGGAATAAGCCATCATCTATAATTGTATTCTATGGTGCAACTTGTTGAGTACTTTATGTGCTTATTCTTGCTATACACAATGTTGTTCAGTTGAGAAGGCTACATCAGATCACCGTCGGACAACAAGGTCTACTTCACAGATCATGGAAAACTAGGTCACGCTACCCCAATCCATTGCCTGTGGGCATATGGATGGGCTTCACTGAAGTTATTCTATTATGTTCCGCTGCAGCTTAATTGAGCTATTCGCCTTCTGAGGCATTAATTGTAAGCTTTGACCTTAAGGTCGTTACTCTGATAATTATTGTTATTTGCCTATTCATTAGTCATTTTTGCGTATGGAATGGCATTTCATCAATGTTACTACTGTGTGCACTAGCGTGATCCTAGACTAGTGCAGTATACACAGAGGGTCCAGATCGCATATTTGGGTCTCGACAGAGGTGGTATTAGAGCCGTATTGAATGTAGGTCGCGACCTTGGTTAGAATGGCCATTGTTAAGGAAAACTTCAAAACTTATTTTACAAATAGAAAATCTTAATGATGTGCTATTCTCATCTTGTCTAGTTTCTATACTCTTCCATTCTATTCCTTTCTCATCTACTTTCTTCCTCACCATCTTGAGTATTAAACTCTCATAACTTCTATAGTTTGTCGTTATCTATGCCAAATGTCTCGATGGATGCCCAAGAGCTGTTTTCAACAATTCTTCGAAGACCATGCAACCAGCAATGGTGCATTGCCATCTCCCCATGTGTTCAAGACAACTTCGTTGCAAGAATTGAAGACAAAGAAAAAGTTGTACGTCACGCCTATCCCTGTCAAAGATTCGCCTGCAAGGAATCGCAAGCAAACAACGTTTGACGAAGAGCGTGACATTTTGAGTTTTACTTCAGACCAGCCATATAAGATAAATAAGTGTTGGTTCCGCTCATGTGTTGAGCCAAGTTACCCAATTAAGTTAGAGTAGACGATTAGTTTTTCGTTCCTTCTTCTGTGTGTAGTCTGGCTATGAGTTTTATGCCTCTTATTAGCTTTCCGGCTATTTTGTGTGTTCCTTAGTGTTCCTTGGGTTAAACCTACTCCCCTAAGTAGATTTTATTCCCTTACCTTATGTTTTTCCCTCTCATCTATTAGCCTTTGTCAACCAGCAGATGGAGAGCCCCGGTGAAGCCAACCTTATCAGTAATCCTAAGACAATCTGTGCTACCTCAGATCTTGTCAATCCCAGTGGATAGTTGTCAGTACTAGGAGTAGCCGATCTACACATGATACAATTTTTGGTCGCTCAAACTCAACTCATGAACGCGATGATGTGAAACATGAACAACATGATGGCACAACAGAATCAGACCATCGTTACTTTAGTCAATTTGTTGAATTAGCGTAATCTAGCAAGCAGGCGTTCTATCACCAGTGTTCGTACCAAAGCAAACGTTAACCAACAACTATCTCCAATGCCAGTAGTGACACATCAGAGCCTGAATCAGTTTCCTGCTACCTAGAATCAGCTCATACAAGCGACGATGCAACCGTTAGACAATACTAATGTTTACAATGATGCACCATGCGTTGCCACCCCAACGGCACGCCCTCAGTTTAAGTTTGCGAAGTTCATGATGACCAAACCACCTGTCTTTAAAGGATCAGTCAAGCTCAAGGATGCAGAATCCTGGATTCGCACCATAAAAGAGAAGCTAACTATTGCGCAATGCAACGATAATGAGAAAGTTCTCTATGTTGCTCATCAATTGAAAGGAGTTGCCTTAGATTGGTGGGAAAAGTTTCACACTACCCATCAGGACGAGTAGACCATCACTTGGGCAAAGTTCACCACCGCTTTTTGCCAACATCATGTGATATCAAGCAAGAGTGATCAAGACAAACCTGCTATTCCATTGTCCTACACCAAATCTAGCCATTGTCATTTGAAGTGCTGCCAACCAGATAAGTTAGAAGATTGTGCATGTACCCATTGTGGCGAAATAGGCAATAGTGCTGATGAACACAATGTCAATTGTTTCAATTGCGAAGGAAACCATTCCGTTGGAGAATGTTCAATGAGCAAGATCATATGTTTCTTATGTGAAGGCAAGGATCATTTTTTGAGCTAGTGCCCTATGTATTAAGTGTAGACTTCTGCAACACAACATCAACGAGAAAATTTTTGAGCTATTGTCAAGGCATTAGCAAAAGAAGGCCAACCATTGTCAGCACAAGATTTGTCAGCTGAGTCACCAAAGCAAAATGTCAACCTTGGCAACCAGCCTCAAAAGAGAAGCAAGCTGGTATCGTCAGTAGAGTGTTTTGAGTGTGGTAAGCAAGACCACGATGCCAAGAGATGCCCTGCAAAGCGTCAAGCTTCAACTTTCAGAGAAGTTAGTCGTTCCGGAATAATCTCATCAGAAAAGTCGCGATATTCGCCACGTATATGTTACAGTTGTCGCAAAGAAGGTCACTACGTCAGCTAGTGTCCTCAGAAGAACTAGTCACTCACTTCAGATACAAGAATGCCAGAAGTCATTTCAGTCAAGATTGTAACACCCAAAACAGGTGGTAAAGCAATAGGATCTGTTTGTCCAAAGAAGCAGTCAAAGAAGAGACATTTGTACAATGATGTTACCTAGAAAGCCTAGATTGGTGATAGCAGATCATGTAGTGCCATGCCTCTGTTCTTAGTAGTAAAGTCAGATAATCGTTGTAACCTTTCCTTTGTTTGAGAGCCAAAAGGTGGACATATTTGTATGCAAGTTATGAAGAAAAAGAATTGTTGGATATTAAATCAATGGATGCCGCTCTAAGCATATGCCCTTGCAAGTCGAGTAATCAAGCTTTGAGTCATGCTGATTGAAGGCCGTAGAGCCATAACTAAGGAATGTGATGTTGAATTTTGAATCATCATTTTGCATAGCTGTAAGGCAACAATGAATGGTTGAAGACCAAAACCATGGGATAATGTTCATATCCGTAGGAGAGTATGCAATTGTCATTGCAAGTGGTCTATACAGCATGCAACCGTGTTAGAAGTCAAGTTTGTCTTTGACTTGGTACCAAGGATTAGCCAATTTCAGAAGAAATTACATCAGAGTGGATTATGACGAAAGTTGTTAAATGAGTTTGCTAAAATAATAGAGCAGATGATTTTCTCAGATAAAGGCAGTGTCAAATCAAGTTCATCAGTTTGGTAAGCACCAAGGTTGATTGTAAAGTAAAGTGGTAGCACAAGGATGTGCGAGAATTTCAGTTTATTCAGGAGCTAACCTTTAGAACCTCATAATCAGCCTGTTCGAGTGTTGAGAAAGAGTTGCAGTTTCTTCAAGATCATCCGTGAACAGGATAGTGTCAGTTGAATACCAGCGAAACAAACATTTTGAGAAGTGTCAGTTGAAGATCAGTGAGATCATTGTTTCAGGACAGCCAAGTCATCTCCTCGTGGTAAAAGGAGAAGTACACCTAGATTGTTAGAAGTGAACTAATTTTGTGAGAATTACAGAAGAGAATGACCACTACTCTAGTGTTCATACTACCAAATACCAGGAAGAACCTTGATAACTTTTATCACAGAACATCCAAGAATGAGTATGTTAAGAAGTTTCGTCTCACTTCCTAACAACTAAAGTTTCAAGCAGTGAATTGTCCTTGTCATAATTCAAAGTTGTTATCATGGAGCAGCAAAGATGGTTTAAATGGATTGAGAACCATGAGGTTGTAACACGTTACCGCTAGGTCAGATTAGTATAGTAGTAGATGCTTTAAATCAAGAGAGCTACCGCAAGAACTTGTTGATGAGTCAGCTAAAGTTACTTGTGAAATTCAAAAGACAATTCTTAAGTCAGTGCAAGAGTATATCTGTTGAACCCCAGAGTTCAAGCCAATGCTAGAAAATCAGACTTGACTAGACAATTATGTGAAGGAAATCAGTTTTCCCTGAAGCAAGATAGAGCTTGAGAATCCACCGAAAGCGAACGAGAATGTTCCACGAATCATTGAGTATATCCGCGTATCTGATCAGAAGCAACTCAAGTAGTTGATGCTCCAACCAACATTTAAGTGCGAGCATTTCGTTTTCTCTTAAAGCACCAAGGTGTACAAGAATGTGTTACCATGTGTTTGGTATGTTAGAAAGTCAGCTAACATGTCAAAAGCTAGTCAAAGTTCTCTTATCTCCGGGAATTCAAGCATGGGATTTACCCGAGACCCAATCGGGATATAGTTTCTTGAAAGATGATTATTAATTATTTGACAGAAATTTGCCGCTTCATGCCTACCAGTATCACCTAGTTTTGAGACTGTTTAGTAGAGTGGTATATGATAGAGGTAGTATACGACAGAGATGATATTCGCTAGAATTGGTATAGTGTCAGATCGACAAACATGGTCATTTGCACTATGTGCTAGAGGAGTTAGCGTCAGACCGAGGATCCTAGTTTACCCTGTGTTAGCGACAGAGTGTGTATGAAGCCTTGGATACTTGTTTAAATATCAGTATTGTGTATCGCCCTGAACTGGTAGGCAAACTGAAAAAGATTAATGGGTTGTGCCTTAACTCATAGTACCAAGTCGAGCAACTAAGTGTTGTGTGCATAGTTCCCCCACAACACCAGATGTCAGCCGGTTCATAGTTGTCAATATTTGAAGTCCTTTATGATCGACCGTGTGAGACATCGCTCATCTAGAAGTAGATCAAATCACAAAGTATGTGGATTTTGCATTAATCATGAAGCAGAAGGCCAAGTGTCTTTAATCCTAAAGGGATTGTAAGTAGCTTAGTTCAAGCAGAAAAACTACGCAGATTATCACCCTCGCAATTATGTCTATCTTCAGGATACTTGTTGAAGTTATGTGTTAAGAAGTTTGCGACAGAGGTGTGTCGGTCAGTTTGAGATTCCGAAGCTCAGAAGAAGACGTAGTTGTCAACCTGAGTTACCAATTAGCAGCAGGAGTTCCTCAACTCCAGAAGTGTTTTCAAGATCGATCAAGCAGCCCTGTTAGAAGCAATCGAGTTTCAAGATGTCTTTCCGCAAAGAGCCAATTTGTCAAGTTTTCATTGAAGCAAGAAGTTTAGCAAGAAGCAACACATTGTTCCGTAAGTGTTCAGGAGAGCAGTTTTGTCAGAGTCAAAGCAGTTTGAAAGCAAGAAGATAACCCGAAGGCTAAGTTCCCTAACCTATTCCATAGCCAGCCTAAATCTCGAGGTCGAGATTCCTTTAAGGGGGGAGGTTTGTAACGTCCCAAAATTTTATTTTTCAAAAATCTTTTGAGTAGTTTAGGTCCCTAGAAAATTTCACCAATTTTATTTGAATTAATAAAGCTTAATTGGGAATTTCCTAAATTCAAAATATTTAATTTAACTAATTTAAACATCAATTAAATCAAAACTAGTTTTATTTGGCTTCCTTGTGTTCCAAGGAATTTTCTGGTATTTTCTAAGATTTTTCTGAGTTTGTTTGCTATTTATTTTGTCTCCTTGATTTTCGGTCTTTTCTTTCATTCTGAATTTCTCTCTCCGCCACGTGGCTGCACTGTTCATTGTCATCCACCTCCAACCGAACTGGAAGTCTAGAGCATGTACGTGAGGCAACCGAATCTTTCCAATTTCCTATCTCCCTCCATAGTGCATATAAAAGCCGAGCAACCGCGTCATATCGATTCTCTTGATCTCCTCTTCCAATTCCCCAAATTGGTTTCCTCCAAATTGATCTCATTTCGTTGCTATCTACAAAAGAACAGAGCCCCACCGAAGGTCTTCTCTGTTGAGTTCCACGGCCATCCGACGTCCTCTGGCCGAACTATCTGCGCCATTGAGTTCGCCTCGCCGCGTTCTACGGCATGCTTCCATCCCCATCCCCATCGCCTGAAGACCATCAAATCATCGCCGACCATGTCAAGCCATAACGCTGAAACATGTTCGTCGTGTTCCTCGCTTCCTCGGTGAGTTTTTCCTAAATCCGATTGCGTCATCTCATGTCCCTTGTCTAGATCTATTTTTCCCATCTTTTAGTTTCGAGTTTCATCCACCGTGCATAGAGAATCAAGCTTTCTCTCTCCTTTAGGCCTACATCCCTTCTTCAGCCAAATACTTCACAACCGTTGAGCCCCTGCCTTCATCTCCACCATCGTTGGGTTCGCGTCACCACGTTCAATGCCGTGCTCCCATCCCTTTTCCCGGAGAGTCATCGGAAGCGCTGCTCACTCGTGAGGCCGCCGCCGGCCGCCGTTCTTTGCCCCACCGCCAGTGACTGCTACCTCGTCTTGACCTCTAGACCGCGTCATCACCTCTGCCTCGTCGTCGCTGTTCCGTTTTGCCCCTTGGCTGGAGCTTCTTCACCTTCGTCCGCTGCCGACTCCATGCGCTAGAACCGGCCAGCAGCAGCTTCTCTGTCTCCTATGTTGTTTCCTTCTATGTTGTTGTCTTTCAGTTCTGGTTGTTTCTCTGTGGACTCTCTCCTATCCTCTCTCTTCCATGTGGGTCCAAGAGTAAATATCAATTTCTCTATTCTTCTTTGGATCAACACAGACAGTTATCTTCCAACGGCAGCAGCTCTTTGTTCTATCTATTTGTTCTCTAATTCGTTTCCTCTCTTTCTCTCTCTGTTGGATGGTCCCATATGTCATCTAATCCAAGCCAATCCATACATCCAATTTTCTCTCACTTACATGTGGACCTCACATGTCATCCACCCAACTCAAAACCCTAACTATTTTTCCTCTCTCTTACATGTGGGAACCGCATGTCAGTCAACCTTGGTCAACCATAGTTCATGAGCTTGGTCCAACGTGGACTAGCATATCTCTATGGACCTGGTCCATAGACCAGTGGCCCACATGTCAACCCCTAATCCTATTTTCCGTAATTCTTTTAATTCTAGAAACTCATAAATATCAGTAAGTCTCATATGTCATATACACAGCCATTTTCTAATATTTTTGGAATAGAATATTCTAAGAATATTCCGTAGACCCCACTTGTTAGTTTCTCTCCCCCTTTTCCTTTTTCAGCATTTTCCTTTCCGATCGAACTTCCGAGAGCTCGTTCTTTCTCATACGAACTCCGATTGAACCCATTCAAGTTTCTAAATTCATCTAAATTCAATATCTACCTTCCAGTACCATTCAATTTTAATTTGGAGTTTATTTGATTTTTATTTTTAAGTTTTGTTGGTTTTGCGCTTTCTTTCTCGTTAGACGTTGAAGTTCTGGAATCGTCCGAAGGAGCTGAAGATCAAGGAAGTAGAAGATTGAAGATAAAATAAGAACATCATTGCTAAAGCAAGGCAAATTGTACATTTGACCATGTTGAACCCATTTTTGCAAAATCACTTTGATTCAAATTACTGCAATCTACTTTAAGTATTTATTTAAATGTTTTGGGATTAGCTATATACCATTTTATTATACCCACCTTGTCTATTGTATTATCATGATCTTTTGTCACCCTAGCTTCGTAATTTACTAGTTGGTAATATCATCGCACCAACGTGGGTTGGTTAGATATGAATAGTCTCCTTAGCCATGCAACGAGTCACTGATATCACCTGAGTTGCAAATATAAACTTGACTAAGTAATTATGGAATATATGAAAAATTGTCTGCAGTATGCTGCTACTTGTTGATGGCATGTGTTGCACTTAACCAAAAGGGTGGGAAAATATTTAGACTGGGGCGAGTGGGTGAACTACGTGATATGATGGATATGTGACTGAAAAAATGAGTGGTAAAATGATGGATTGGTGATTGGAATATATGAATCTCTGTGACTTAGTTAGAATGGGGCAGTGGCAATCTCGCCTTGGTTAATTAAGGACTTAATCTTGTGCATCATTGAACTGAGTTAATTGTATCTTGTGGGTAAAGTGTACAACCTCTGTAGAGTGTTAAACATTCTATTCGAATAGCCGCATCTGCGATCATGGACATGCTCGAGAATTTTACATGAGGGGTAGATTTCCATAAAACAATTGGGAAGGGACAGTTGTGTGAATTAATTCATATGGTTGTGTGAAAGAAATTGATTCGGCTTAATGTCTTTGTGAAAACAATTGTTAAAATTATTATTGTTTATTTCTTTTGAATTACGCTTTCAATCTATTATTTGTATTCAATTGCAAATGTTGCTTTATTGCAAAATAGCCACAGAAGCCATATCCTTTGGAATAAGCCATCATCTATAATTGCAGTCTGTAGTTTAACTTGTTGAGTACTTTATATACTCATTCTTGCTATACGCAATGTTGTTCTGTTGAGAAGGCTACATCAAATCACCGTCGTTCAACAAGGTCTACTTCAAGGATCATGGAGAACTAGGTCACGCTATCCCAGTCGATTGCTTATAAGCATATGGATGGGTTTCACTAAAGTTTTTCTGTTATGTTCCGCTGCAACTTAATTGAGCTATTTGTCTTCTGAGGCATTAATTGTAAGCTTTGACCTTAAGGTCGTTACTCTAATAATTATTGTTATTTGCCTATTTATTAGTCATTTTTTGCATATGGAATGGTATTTCATCGATGTTGCCACTTTGTGCACAAACGTGATCCTGGACTAGTGTAGTATACAAAGAGGGTCCAGATTTGCATATTTGGTTCCCGACACCTGTGGGTCTGAATAGATTAATTAATTAGAATTCCAATTACACCAACTTTTAAGTTTTGTTTCACTGACATGCGGGTCCCATTGTTCTATAGACGCTTTCATGAACTCGGTTCACATAGACCCAACCCCACCGATCAGCAAGATGATATAGTAAACTCTGATTTAATTTAGAAAGAAAAATAGAAAATAAATCAAAAATCCAAAACACTTGCCAACACAATATTTTCCTTCTCCTTTTATGGGATTTTCTCTAGTGGGAAAACTTCTGAAGGCTCGTTCCCACTTGTACAAACTCTGATTGATGAGATTCTTGTTTATGGATTTGTCTAAAATCATGAAATTTCATTATAGAGAAAAAATAATGAATTTTGGTCTCTGTTTGAATTTATTTGGTATTTATTTGTGTTCTTGGATTTTCCCGAGTAGATACCGACGTTCCGGAGACTTTTGCGGTTGATCCAGCAGAGCAAGACCAAGTGTCTAGCGAGCAAGTCAGGCCCCCCCCCCTATCATGTTGATCCTATATTTCAAGGTTATGTATATTGTTTTGCTCAAACTATTATGCATGCTTAAGTATCCTTGTTGTTGTCAACATAGGAATATTATCCTCTGCTATTATAAATATTTGTGAGATTTTCTAGTAGTTTATGTATCATATGCTTAGCCATGCTTAGGTCAATAATGGAATAAATGGTGAAAGTTGGTACAATAAATTTTTGCACACCTTGGAAAGTATTTTAGCATATTCTTGTCTAGAAAGTTACCTCTCAATATTTTACTAGCAAAATACAACTAAAAGCAATGTTTTAGACATGGACGAGTGGATGTAGAGACCGGTGCGGTTTGCACGAGATTGTGGTTTTTGGTAGTCTCTCGCCAGGGTCGCCAAGGACCAAACTTTAGTGCCATTGACCTAAGCATTTTAGTACAACCACATGTTCAATAGTGGGATGAACTTGGCTAAATAATTTGTCATGTTCTAGCATTAAACCGTAGGTGGTTGATGATTTATCCATTTGTGGTAGTGAGGGCATGGTAAAAGAACTCCTTGTCCGTATAGGCTCTTATGCAGTTGCACAAGGCTTACCAGCACAACTATGAGCCCTATTGATGATGGTAGAGGACATCCATATCTTGAGGAGTAATCTCATTGGGTGGTTTTTTGTTATGGCAGGATATATGTAAAGGCCTTGTGATAACCTCTCAGTCGTACTCAATGTGTTGAGTGTAATTTTGCGCTGACATTGTGAGTCTATTATATCATGCCGGTAAAGTTGTATAACCTCTATAGAGTGGTATCTTAATCTATTCGAATAGTAGTGTTCTCAGTCTTGGATATCGTTTGGTGATACCACACTTGGTTAGATTTTTTGGTTTTCAAATGATTTTGGGAATAGTATGGATGGTAGGAGTCCATGCTAAAGATGTTCTGATAAAGGTTTGTCACTAAACAAATGTCATGGCTATAGATAGCCATTAATTACAAGTTATATATGCTCTTATGTTATCTCTTATCAATGTCAAATGATCTTCCAAAGTTTCTCTCTAAATGTTACTATCCCTATTGCAAATAAAACTTGCTTTAGGCAAAAGAAACTTGATAGTACAGTCATCCTTTGACATAACTTGCATCTAATATTACATTTGCTCAAAGTCAAGCAGAGTACAATTTTGTACTCACAATTATTTGTTGAACACTATCGGTGGAGCATGAAGATGGTCCCTAGGTTGGTTACTTTTACACCGCGGCACTACTGCAAAAAGGCTAATATTGGACGTCTCATCACAGACGGTTGACCAAAACCGCTCAGATAAATACAATCATAGACGGTTTTGGTTTAGCGACCGCGTATTCTTATCGCTGCGCTAAAAACCGCTCGTGAAGAAGTAATATCACGAGCGGTTCGTGTTGAAAACCGTCGTGAAGTATCACGCAGCGGTTCAATAAGAACCGCTCGTGATACTATTAAATATCACTGAGCGGTTCTTGTTCGTAACCATCTGTGATACTTCACGACGGTTTTCAACACGAACCGCCTGTGACTTTCCGTCCTCATCACGCATTTATTACGTGTTGAAAACCGCTCAGGAAGTACCACGAGCGGTTACGAACAAGAACCGTCTGTGACATTTAGTAGTATCGCAGACGGTTCTTGTTCAAAACCGTCTATGATACTTTATAGACGGTTTTCAACACAAGCCGTCTGTGACTTCCCATCCTCATCATAGACGGTTCGTATTAAAAACCGTCTGTGATAAGTATTTTTGATTTCACCATGGCTTGAAATCACTAACGCTCCGATTTTACCATGGCTTGGAATCACTAACGCTCCGATTTTACCAAGGCTTGGAATCACTAACACTCTGATTTTACCATGGCTTTGAATTTTCCTTACTCTGCAATTTTACCATGGGTTGAAATCACTAACACTCTAATTTCAAGCCATGGTGAGATTTCAAGCCATGGTGAAATCGGTGTGTTAGTGATTTCAAGCCATGGTAAAATTGCAGAGTAAGGAAAATTCAAAGCCATGGTAAAATTAGAGAGTTAGTGGTTTCAAGCTATGGTAAAATCAGAGTGTTAGTGATTTTAAGTCATGGTAAAATTGTAGACGGTTTTTAATACGAACCGTCTGTGATATGTCGTCACAGACGGTTTTTGTATGAAACCGTTTGTGATTCGTAGCGCGGGAGTTCGAAAAATTTTGAACGCGTGCGCAGGAGGCAAAATGTTTTGGCGCTGTCCTTATATATTATAGCCACCCCAGCCTTGTTTTCCATCAGTCTCTCCCTCTCTCCTCCCCACACCAAGCTCCAGCGACCACCCTCGATTCCCCGTCGCGGTTCAGCGAGGAGACACAGTCGACGACGACGATGAGGAGGGATGCGGAGGAGCTCCTTATCTGCCGGAAGGTACATGTACATCCCCATAATATACATAATTTGTTGGCTATTTGTTGTAAAGAAAATTATCTTAATTTTGTGTTACCTAAGGTCGAAGCGCCGCTGGAGGTTTTTAGTCGTCTCTCCTTGCCGACGAGCTTGAGTCGAACTCAACGACATGCAAGAACATCTTGTGATATGCTGGTGAGGTACAGAGAGGAGCTCACAAGATCAATCCAAGAAGCCGATGAGTTCTTCAGGAGCTTGGAGGCATAGATGGTTTCTAGCTAGTTTAACTCTGTAACTTTATTCTTTTTTCCCATTCGGGGGGGACGTTGTGAAACCTTTTCGTTTCCCTTTCCTACGATGTGTTTGCCATCAGAATTTTAATTGGATTTTAGTTGTCTTACTAGAGGTTGCATATGGAAACTACTGTCTAGCACTTGATTTGTTTAGCTCAAAATCTGATTTTTTTTTTTTGCAATAGAAAAAACTATCACAGACGGTTCTGAACAAGAACCGTCTGTGATAAGTAATTATCACAGACAATTCTTGTTCAAAACCGTCTGTGATAGCTTTTTCACAAATGGTTCAAAAACCGTCTGTGATGACTTATGTCATCATTGACCCATAAACTCAGACGGCTCACAAAACCGTCTATGATGACGTTTTTGAACCGTCTGTGAAGACCTTTTCTGTAGTAGTGCGGGTTTTGGTGATGATGACGTCGAGTTCTAAGGTGTTAACGTTGTGGATATCATGGGGATATTCTCATGATCTTAGGATGATGAGACAATTGGCAATAGCTTTGAAATTTTATCGAAAGTTGTGTTTTCAGCAAAGTGTTAGGATAATCGGTAGTACCGGCGTTTAAAGCGCGGTACGACCGCAAGTTCAATGGTGGTAGTACCAGAGTGCGGTTGTACCGATTGATATATGGCGGTAGGTTAATTCCAGAGAAGATGTTTTGTGGAGTTCTGGTCTTCATTGGAAATCGGAACAACCGTTGTTATTTGAGCGGTACGACCAAAGATCGGTAGTACCGCTGGTAACACGGCGGTTGTACCGATTGTGTTATGAATGTCGACCTTTTTGGAGAATTGGTTTTGGGTTAGGTCAAGTTCATGGGCTTCAGTGCATATGTGTTGCATGATACATGTTTTCACTAATGTGGGTCAAGTTGTGAAGAACTTGTTCCCGAATTCGATTTGTTTATCTATTTGTGTGCAGGACGCTTCGAGGTCAACAATGGTCAACGGCGAGGATGATCGGGACTAAGCTTGGAGAGCTGAGGTCCAGAACGATCGAGGATGCCGGGTGAGGTCAATGGACTCAAGCATGGCGCAGAATGGACAAAGGTGACCGAACGGGCAGTTCGGTGCGACTGGTTGGATCAAGCGGTGCGGGGGTCGGTGCAAGTGCTATGGTGCTATGGTGTTTTTAGGGTTTTGGAGAGAAAGATGAGAGTTTAGGGTTCTAGGGAGTGGATTGATTGTGTGCTCCTTGGTTGAGCTTTGTCCTCCAGGATGGAGTGGCTGTAAACATCCATCAAACACGAATCAATCCAAACATGTTTCTCAAAGATGAGTTTATCCTTTGTTCTTACTTTCTTTCTTTGATGATTTTGTGTTTTTGATGTCTTGTTGGTTTTCCCTCGAGTACTTGTTGTGATCTAGCTTGCTGTGACATGTGGGAGTGCATCTAAGATCATCTTGATCATTCTTTACCCACGAGCAAGGTTTAGATCATGTTTAGATTTGAAACTCGGTTTTGAAACCTTCTTCGTTCTATTCAAGAAAGGTAGAAACTTTGACGTGGATCTAGTCAATCTTTTCTTGGAATAGGTTCCTAACCTCCATAGGAAGGTGTGTTTCAAATCTCGTAGAGTTTGGCCAAGTGGTTCAAAAGTTATGCCAATTTTAGTTTTCGTCATCGGGCTGTTCCAAGACAATCGGTAAAACCGCCGTTATAACTACGGTTGTACCGATCATTGGTAGAACCGCCCTTATAACTGCGGTTGTACCGATCATTGGCAGTACCGCCCGTTTGCCTGCGATTGTACCGATTTCTGGTTCTTCAGCACATCTTTGAGTTTGTTGATTGCTATGCTTGGGGATTTGGAGTGGATTCAACATAAGTCTTCCATTGTGCTTATCTATTGATCTTCATAGCTCTCATAGCTATTGGAGTGAAATTTGTGTTGAATCCAATCTTTAAAAGAAAAATTGATTGAGCTCCTATTCACCCCCCTCTAGTCGCCTTTCCAGTCCTACAAGTGGTATCAGAGCCCGGTTAGCTCTTTTCATAGATCTTAACCAGTCTTTGGAGCCATGGCGACTGACAAGTATTCCACCAAACCACCTGTGTTTGATGGAGTCGATTTTGCTTACTAGAAGGCTCGCATGCATGCCTACATCGAGGCTTAAGGGCACGCAATTTGGCTTAAGGTCAAAAATCCCTATGTTGTGCCAGCCAATGACGATGTGATCACTCCAGATGTTGAGGCTAATAGCAAGGCTCGAAACTTCTTGATTCAAGGACTTAGTCGATCTGAGTTTGAGCGTGTCGCTCATTTGAGGTCTGCTCACGAGATCTAGAAGACCCTCTGTGATTACCACGAGGGATCTACTGCAATCAAGGAGGTGAGACAGAACTAGCTTAAGAAAGAATACTCAAAGATCGAACAAAGGCCTGGTGAATCTTTGGATGAGTTGTGGGGAAGGTTTTCCAAAATCCTTCATGATCTTCATGCTGTGGATCTTGTGTTCACTGAGTCTGAGAATGCACGTCATCTTTTGGGTGCTCTTGATGTGAAGGTCTGGGGGATGAAGATCACTTCCATCAATGACAACACTGTCATGAGTGAGCTTACCATAGATAAGCTCTACTCGAGGTTGAAAACTCATGAGATTGACTTCATCTCGCGTCTCCATAAGACAAAGTCGATGGCATTAGTGGTCGACCCATCTAAGGGTAGTTCTTCTTATTATTTGGATTTTGGCTCATCTGGGTTTTCATTGTCCGCTTTACACTCTTTGAGCGATGAGCAGCTAGAGAAGCTACATAAGGATGATTTAGCCCTCTTATCCATAAAATTCTCGAGAGTCTACAACAAGGTGAGGAACAGAAGGAGAGATGGCCCTATCACTTGCTTTGAGTGTGGTGAGCCAAACCACATTCGCTCCAAGTGCCCCAAGCTGAAGGGCAAGGTGGAGAAGGACTCTCGGAGGCGTCCTCAAGCTAAGGATGTGAAAGCTAAAAAGCCCAACTATCGCAAGTTCGTCAGCCGGGTCCTTGCCGCTCTTGAGAGTGTTGATATGAGCAATGTGGACTCGGAGACGGAGGACGACGACGATAATTCTCATGGCAAGAAGGCCCAGGATTTTACTGGCATGTGTTTCATGGCCAAGGACTTGCATGACGTCGACTCCTCCAACGACGACGACCCTTTCAGCGATCCCGATGAGGTACTCAATGATATGAAACGTGCTTTGGTCGTTGCTGAACAAAAATTGAAGAAGCAAGCTAAAATGATTAAGCGACAGGACACCATGATTGATAACTTGAACCTAGAAGTTGTTAGTCTCAAATCCATTAATCCTGATGATATTTGTGATTCTTGCTCTAGCTTGCATAATGAATTGACCAATCTGAAATCTGCTCATTCCTCTGTTGCGAATCAACTTAAAGATGCTATTGATGAACTAGAATCTCTCAAGTCTAGTCCTGTGTGAATGGATGTTGTTGCTCTAGATGTGACTACTGTAGATGCTATTCCTTTACCTTGCTCGAATTGTGCTTTGCTTGAATTAAAATTGGATAGCGCTACAAAAGAATTGCTGAAATTTGATGCTAGTCACACTTGCTCTCATTGTGAGGATAATAAAATTAAAATGAAAGAAATGACTGAAATAGTTCTTCATTCTAAATCTACATCATGTGAAAATTGCTATAAACTCACAATGGAGAATGAAGCTCTAAGCAAGACTCTAGAGGATAAAGCTAAAATTGAACAATCCATATCCATAACTGCATCCAAGAAAGTTGTTGATTCTGCTTCTTGTGCTTTTTGTACTGAAGTTGGGATAAATTTAGATGAGATACAATAGGCGTTTAAAGTCAAATTCAAAGAGCAAGGGAGTAGGATTGAGAATGCTTCTTGTGTGTCTTGTGAAGCTTTAAGGGTTGAGGTAGCTCTTGTTAAAGAAAAGCTTGCTAGGACAATCAAGTCAAATAGGTGTGTCACCTGTAAGGACCTAGCTAAAGAAAATGATTACCTCAAAAAGACCCTTGAGAGATTTTCTAGTGGGAAGAAGAACATCAACATGATCCTCGACCAATCTAAGGTGAGTGTGAAGAAAAGTGGCCTAGGATTTAATTCCCTAGAGTATTCCAAAAACCATCCACCTAAGATTGTGAGAGATGTTGAGAGTGGTATGTTTGAGGTAGAACCTCCTGAGCCATCTAAGGTAGTTTTTAGATCTGCAGGTTTTGCCCAAACCCCTTCAAGCAAGACAGGTGCTTCTACTTCATCAGGTCAGACCCCTCAAAAGGTCAAGTACCATTGCACCTTCTGCAAGAAGGATAGCCACATCGTTGAGTTCTGCTTCCATAGAGCCAAGATTGAGAGGAAGAAGAGGATGAGTGCTCTGAGGTCCATTAGAGGAGTTTCTTCACCTGCTATAGTTTCTAGAGCTAGGCAGCCTGTCGTTCATGCTAGACATAAGCCTAGCTTTGTAGATGACTTCTTTGACTCCTTTGGTGGCTCTAGGCAGCATTTTGGGTTAGGATATCGTGAGGAGAGACCACGAATAGCATCTAGATAGAAGGAGTACCGACCTTTTGGTAGGTCGATTCGGAGAGGTCTAGGTGTTGCTCATGTGCGTTCTTATGATTATCCCTCTAACCATTTTATTGCTGCTTCTACTGCTTTACCTAAACATCGTATGACTCAGTACTGGATTCCCAAGTCTTTATCACTAACCCCAAAGATCGAGGCACGATGTTTCTGCTCGTGCTCAGAGGTCCTGCTGCGTGCGAGGAAGGAGGACATATGGCTTGTTGACTCGGGTGTTCTCGACACATGACTGGAGATTCTAGATGGTTCTCCTCCCTCACACGTGCATCCGGCAATGAATTGATCACATTTGGGGATGCTTCTACCGAGACCGTGACAGCTAAGGGCACAGTGCACGTCAACAACAAGTTCATGCTTAAGGACGTCGCTTTGGTAAGTAAGCTGAGGTATAATCTGCTGTCTGTTCCTCAGCTTCTTGATGAGGGTCTGGAAGTGAGGTTCAAGAGTGGTGAGTGTAGAGTTCTAGACTCCTCGGGTGAGCATGTCTTTGGAATCTCTAGGTTTGAGAGGATCTTTTGTGCTGATTTTAGTGTCTCTTCTGCTTCCAGTCCTAGATGTCTTGTGGCTTCTGATTCTCATGATCTAGTTTTGTGGCATCATAGGCTTGGACATATAGGCTTTGATTATTTGACCAGGATCAGTAGCAAGGACTTGATTAGAGGTTTGCCTAGACTTAAGCCTATTAGAGACCTTGTGTGTACTCCCTGTAGACATGGTAAGATGGTTTCTGCTTCTCATCCACCTCTTACTTTAGTGATGACTGATGGACCAGGTCAGCTCTTGCACTTAGACATTGTTGGCCCTTCTAGAGTTCAGTCTGTAGGTGGGAAATGGTATGTGCTTGTAATTGTGGATGATTTCTCCAGGTATTCATAGGTTTACTTTCTGGTTTCTAAGGACGAGGCTTTTGGCTATTTTAGAGAATTGGTCCTTAGATTAGCTGTTGATCTTCCTAGAGCTTTGAGAGCCATTAGAAGTGACAATGGGACAGAATTCAAGAACTCTTCATTTGCCACTTTCTGCACTGATAGGGGAATTGAGCACCAGTTCTCTTCACCTAGAGTTCCCCAGCAGAATGGTGTTGTAGAGAGGAAGAACAGGACCCTTGTAGAGATGGCCAAGACCATGCTAGATGAGCATAGTACACCAAGGAGGTTTTGGGCTGAGGCGATCTCTACTGCTTGTTATGTGCCAAATAGGGTTTTCTTTAGATCTGTGATTGGCAAGACTTCTTTTGAGCTTAGATTTGGTCATAGGCCTAAAGTCTCTCATTTTAAGATTTTTGGTTGCAAATGCTTCATTCTTAAACATGGCAACCTGGATAAATTTGAATCAAGATGTTCTGATGGCATATTTCTTAGATATCCTGCTCATTCTCGTGGCTATCGTGTATTTAATTTAGACACTAACAAAATTGTTGAGACTTGCGAAGTCACTTTTGATGAGGCTAGTCCTGGTACTAGACCCGATGATGCAGGTACACATGTTTCTGAGAGCATCTTCGTCGATGATGACTCTGAGGATGAGGACCCAATCCATCCTCCAGTCACTTCTGAGATGGTTGGAGAGCCTGCTTCTACTTCTCCAGTTTTAGCTGAGCAGCCTCCTCCTACCTTCACCGACGATGTGAGTGGCTCTGCTCCTACCTCCATAGCTCATGAGGTAGAGGCCACTTCTGCACCAGGACCTCCTCTTCACATTCAGCGACAACATCCATCTGAGCAGATGATTGGGGATCTTCATGAGCGAGTCACTTGCTCTAGGTTTATCTCTCCAGATTCTCATGCACATTCTGCTTTTGTCGCGTCTTTTGAACCCCGAGATGTCACCCATGTTTTATCTTATTTCCCTTGGGTCAATGCCATGCATGAAGAGCTTGAAAATTTTGAAAGAAACAAAGTCTGGACCTTAGTTGAACCTCCACCTTATCATAATGTAATTGGAACAAAATAGATTTTCAAAAAATAAGCAAAGTGAGGATGGGTTGGTAGTTCGCAATAAGGCTAGGCTTGTAGCTCAAGGTTATTCCCAAGTAGAAGGCTTAGACTTTGAAGAGACCTTTGCTCCTGTAGCTAGATTAGAAGCCATTCGCATTCTGTTAGCATTTGTAGCATCTAAAGGCTTTAAGCGTTATCAAATGGATGTCAAGAGTGCATTCCTTAATGGCTTCATAGAAGAAGAGGTCTTTGTCAAGCAACCTCCTGGTTTTGAAAATCCCAAATTCCCAAATCATGTGTTTAAGCTCTCCAAAGTCTTGTATGGATTGAAGAAAGCCCCTAGAGCTTGGTATGATAGGCTTAAGAGTTTCCTGCTTTAAAATGATTTCAAAATGGGAATGGTTGATAAAACCTTGTTCACTCTCAGGCATGGCAGTGACTTTTTATTGGTTCAGATTTATGTGGATGATATCATATTCAGTGGTTCTTCTCATGCTTTGGTGTCCAGATTTTCAAATTCTATGAGCAAGGAATTCGAGATGAGCATGATGGGCGAACTGACTTTCTTCCTTGGTCTTCAAGTCAAGCAACTGAAAGAAGGTACCTTCATTCATCAAAGCAAGTACACAAAGGACGTTCTTCGGCGCTTCGACATGGGAAGTAGTAGGCCAATTTCTACTCCCATTGCCACATGCACCGTGCTGGACCCTGATGAGGATGGAGAGCCCGTGGACCAGAAGGAGTACCGCAGCATGATTGGCTCTCTTCTCTACCTCACGGCATCGAGGCCGGACATACAATTTGCTGTGTGTCTGTGCGCTCGATTTCAGGCTTCCCCTCGTGCCTCTCATCGTCAAGCAGTGCGTCGCATTTTCAGGTACCTCCAGGACACTCTTGACTTTAAACTCTGGTATTCTTCTAATTCTGCTCTCTCCATTCAGGCTTTTTTTATGCTAATTTTGCTGAGTGTAGAGTGGATAAGAAGAGTACTTCTGACACTTGTCATTTCTTAGGCACATCTCTTATCTCTTGGTCATCTAGAAAACAATCCTCTGTTGCACAGTCCACTGCCGAGGCCGAGTATGTAGCTGTAGCCAGTAGTTTCTCTCAGGTTCTCTGGATCTTGTCTACTCTACGGGACTATGGGTTATCTCTAGGTAATGTTCCTCTTTTCTGTGACAACATTTCTGCCATCAACATTCCCAAAAACCTAGTGCAACACTCCAGGACCAAGCACATTGACATTCGATATCATTTCCTTAGCGACCATGTAGAGAAGGGTGATGTTGTGCTTTACTTTGTAGAGTCTGAGCAGTAGGTTGCGGATATTTTTACTAAGGCTCTTGATTCTTCTCATTTTGCTTCTTTGCGGGGAGATTTGGGGGTTATTAGTCGTCTTGGCCTGTTTTGAGGGGGATTTTGCTCTTTTTGCATTCATTGTACCATGATGCACTTTAAATTCAGCAACTTGCATTGTAATATAATCTTGTGGAGCTTTGATTATTATCCTTGTATGACATGGTTTCATATTTTATACCCTGCCATGTCTTGTGCTAGTTTGCTAGATTTCTTTTATGGCTTTTCATGTATAGCTTAGCTTTTGCCATGCTAGCTTTTTATCTGTGAGAAAATTGAATCAAAATATGACTTGTTGGATCTTGTGAATAGTTTTGCCATAGTGATCCTCTCATGATTCATGCCATGTCATATAAGTAAAATTGAGTCTTGAACTTACTGTGAGCTTTAATGATAGTTCTTAAGTCAAGCAAACGAAAAATGAGTTTTTCGGTGCAAAAAATTTGATCTCACCAATTCTTTCTCATGAGACAGCTTGCCATTGCACTAGACATGAACTCAAGGGGAGTTTTGGATGACCTAGACCACTCTCTTAAGCTTATTGCTTGGGATGGTCACGGCAAGGCTTGAGATCTAGCACAATGCTAAGAAAACAAATTGTCAATTGGTTGAAGCTTAGGAGGTAGTTGTGGATAGCTCCTAGTCCAGGACTTGCTTTACTAAGATAAAACCAAAAAATTTCAGCAAAATGCTCAATGTGCTAAATTCCAAATACTTGAACAAATTGATTCTTAATTGAACTCATAGCACTCAAATTAACTCATTTTCTAGTTTCTGGGCTCCATTGTGCGTATAGACATGGCTTGACTCATTTTTGGATACCTATAGCTAAACTATGATCTTGAGCAACCTGCCATGCTTACAATTTATTTAATTTCAGATTATTGCTATTTTGGCCTTAGCTTTGCTTTACATGTTTGCCATGATAGATAGTAGCTTCTTCATATAATATGGCTTGGTGTAATACTTGTACAGTCCTCATAGATAATTTTCATGGCTCCCTGTGTTAAAAATTGAATAAATTGCAGCCATTCCATGTCATTCATGCTCTATCTTCCTCTATGCACCTTGATGAATCCATTGTCAAAGGGGAAGAAATGGTAAAAATGAAATTTGCATGAGGTTATGAGGATCATAGTGAGGGGGAGCATCTCATATGCATTTTTGCGATCTTATTGCCATTTCTGAATTTGATTTGCAATTCGTGCTTCCTAACAATGATCAAAGGTCAAATTGAATAATTGTTCTTTCATATGGACCTTAAGTGAGACTTTTGACTCTTCTCTGGATATTGAAGCTTTCTAGTCTTCTTCTACCTTTTCTCACTTGCCGTTACTATTCTGAAGCCAACTTGGTCATTTCCATTGCTTTCTCTTGCATTTGGACCAAGTTGTGCCTTTGCGCGTAAACGTTGAGTTTTTCTTTCTCAAACCTCAAAACTTACATTTTTAGAAAATTGCCAATGTGTTCATCAAGTGGGAGATTGTGGATATCATGGGGATATTCTCATGATCTTAGGATGATGAGACAATTGGCAATAGCTTTGAAGTTTTGTCGAAAGTTGTGTTTTCAGCAAAGTATCAGGATAATCGGTAGTACCGGCGTTTAAAAGCGCTGATTTATCACCAGTAACGATCTGACCGCAAGTTCAATGGCGGTAATACCGAGTGCGATTGTACCGATTGATATATGGCGGTACGTTAATTCCAGAGAAGATGTTTTGTGGAGTTCTGGTCTTCGTTGAAAATTGGAACGATCGCTGTTATTTGAGCGGTACAACCAAAGATCGGTAGTACCGCTAGTAACACGGCGGTTGTACCGATTGTGTTGTGAATGCGACCTTTTTGGAGAATTGGTTTTGGGTTAGGTCAAGTTCATGGGCTTCAGTGCATATGTGTTGCATGATGCATGTTTTCACTAACGTGGGTCAAGTTGTGAAGAACTTGTTCCCGGATTCGATTTCTTTGTCTATTTGTGTGCAGGATGCTTGTAGGTCAACGACGATCAACGGCGAGGATGATCAGGACTAAGCTTGGAGAGCTGAGGTCCAGAATGATCGAGGATGCCGGGTGAGGTCAATGGACTCAAGCATAACGCGGAATGGACAAAGGTGACCGAACGGGTAGTTCGGTGCGACTGGTTGGATCAAGCGGCGCGGGGGTCGGTGCAAGTGCCATGGTGGTTTCAGCGGGAGTCGGACGGGATAGACTTGCCGACATGATGAGAGTCGTTGATCAACCTACACGTGGCGAAGCAGGCGAGTGCTTCACCAAGATTGGACTTTGTCTTCGGAGAAAGATCAAGAAGGTGTATTTTGGTAATTTCATCAAATACCGCGTTTGTGACCTTGGACTAAACCGCGGCGCAAGACGGTGCGTGAAGAAGCGGTTTAGGTCAAGAGAAGATGAAGACAGCGCTTTAAGATGCGTGCGTGTGTCCCGTTTGTGTTGGGCCTTAACGGGAGCCCATTAGGGTTAACCCTTCTAGAAGCTAAGCCTCACTATAAATAGGAAGGGGTGCTGTCCAGCAGCCCTTAACCCTTGCATTGTGAATCCTAGTTAGTGTTTTTAGGGTTTTGGAGAGAAAGATTAGAGTTTAGGGTTCTAGGGAGTGGATTAATTGTGTGCTCCTTGGTTGAGCTTTGTCCTCCAGGATGGAGTGGCTGTAAACATCCATCAAACACGAATCAATCCAAACAAGTTTCTCAAAGATGAGTTTATCCATTGTTCTTACTTTCTTTCTTTGATGATTTTGTGTTTTTGATGTCTTGTTGGTTTTCCCTCGAGTACTTGTTGTGATCTAGATTGATGTGACATGTGGGTGTGCATCTAAGATCATCTTGATCATTCTTTACTCACGAGCAAGGTTTAGATCATGTTTAGGTTTGAAACTCGGTTTTGAAACCTTCTTCGTTCAATTCAAGAAAGGTAGGAACTTTGACGTGGATCTAGTCAATCTTTGCTTGGAATAGGTTCCTAACCTCCATAGGAAGGTGTGTTTCAAATCTCGTAGAGTTTGGCCAAGTGGTTCAAAAGTTATGCCAATTTTAGTTTTCGTCGTCGGGCTGTTCCAAGACAATCGATAGAACCGCCCTTATAACTGCGGTTGTACCGATTATTGGTAGAACCGCCCTTATAACTGCGATTGTACCGATCATTGGTAGTACCGCCCGTTTGCCTACAGTTGTACCGATTTCTGGTTCTTCAGCACATCTTTGAGTTTGTTGATTGCTATGCTTGGGGATTTGGAGTGGATTCAACATAAGTCTTCCATTGTGCTTATCTATTGATCTTCATAGCTCTCATAGCTATTGGAGTAAAATTTGTGTCGAATCCAATCTTTAAAAGAAAAATTGATTGAGCTCCTATTCACCTCCCTCTAGTCGCCTTTCCGGTCCTACAAACGTAGTCTGTTGCCTATAGGTGGCCAATCAAATGGGCCCATTATCTTTACTTATCATTTAATTCCGCTGCAATAACTTTTAGGCAAAATTAGCTACAGGGCACTGAATTTTTGCATCCTTAGCTATTGGACATCTAGAAATGGCATCTTTGCCAAAAGACTTTAAAAATTTGTGGCTCTTTGACAAAAGACACTGTGACCAATATAATAATATATCTGGGCTAAAGAGGAGAGAGAAAGCCAGTGAAAATACAATTTTGCCCTTTTAGTCCTTCTTTCTTCTTCCTTTTCCTCCTCTGGCTGGGGTCTATGGGTTAGAGGGAGAGAGGGATAGTAGGGGAGTGACGTGGCAGCTTTGGCGGCGTTGGCTCTGGCGAACGGCGGTGTGGAGGGCAAGGAAGATGGCCAAAACGGGTTCTAAAAGCCTCGGGAAGGCGATGAGGAGCGTTGTTGCAGCCATGTGAGCACGGTGGCCGCACTGGAGATGTCGGGATGGCGGCCATGGCCCGGAAAGATGGTGGCGACAACGTTCTGATGGCCATCTTCAAGGACCCACGACTATCCTCCACCACCGGCACGCCCCCGCGAGCCACCAACTCCCGTGCACTCATCGCCGCCACGTGAGGTCATATTTCCTAGAGCCGACTGCTGCCCCGCTCAGTGTCTCGCCGTATCTTTGGTTATTTCTGAAATCCATTCGCGTCAATCTGTGTTCACAAACATCTTGAGTATTTCCCTCAATCAATTTCAAATTTGTCGCGGATCATTGCTGGAATTTCTCGTCGTTCTCGTCGCAGTTCAACCCACCGTCGTCATCGATTTCATCATCCTCGATGAGCATCTTCACAGTTCCTTTCAACTGTAGCATCACCACCATCTCCTATACTTGTTCCTCACCTCCATTCCTCCAATTGCACCGCCGTGGAGCGCCGCCACCATCTCCTCATCTTCTCCAGTGCCGACCGACATAGCCCCACCGCCTTCAACTACCTCCGGCCATGATGTATGAGCCGGTGGCCTCCCCTCGCCTTCGTCGTACCCGTGCAGGCGCTGATTCCCAAGGAACCAAGCCAGAGAGCCCTTGCCACTATCGCCTGTGCATCTACCACCGTCCAGCTCGCCGCTAGCGCCGCCGTCGTGCGCCCTTGCCCACGACGCAGCCTCCCATCGCCTCCCCAGGACCCCTCCAACCCATTTTGTCCATCGCTCGCGACTCCCGCGCCACCGCTCGCCACCAGCGCTGTCGTCCAAAATCGACCGCTGCCACCTCTGCTTTCTGTCTGTTGTCCGGCTCTATTTCCTTCAATAGTGTCTGTGGGCCCCACTTGTCATAGAGGATAGAGGAAAGGGTATAAAGGTCATTTTGTAGTGTTTATCTCTCCGAAATAACAGATAATAATATAATACTCACCTCAATGTCCTACAGCCAATATCCACAAATTTGTAGTGTCTTTTGGTGAAGACGCGATTTTTGGATGTCCAATAGCTAACAGCGCAAAAAAATCAGTACCTTGTAGCCAATTTTGCCTAACTTTTGTGTGTGAATATTTGGCCGCTCAGCCATCTTTAAGTAAAATTGGTCTTAATGGCCTATGTACCACTTATTATTAATATGTGTTATTCTATTGTACTTCCCTATCACTTTCAGCATACTTAAATATCAATTATAAGATACTCTAATGTAATTTGATTGAAAATTTTCTGTTGGACCCCTTTAGTTTAGTTATATACCCTTTTTCATATATAAAGGAAGTATATATACAAATTTTGCTATAAAAAATGTACTTTAATTAAAAAAATCATGGAACTCACTTTGGAGTATCTATAATCATTATTGGGTATGCTCAAACAGATAAAGATGTATCATCATACGATTTAAATGATATATGAGAAGTGGGACTACATACTCCTATATGTGTGTGCGTGTGTGTATGAAAAATACCTTCTAATCCCAGGTGTAGTATAAATGCTAGGATTAACTAGACATTAATTAATTACCTCCTCCTCTCGGGCGAGGCGGAACGACTGCACCTTGTTGGCGCTCAGCAAGTGCGTGGTGACGAGCTTCCTAGCCTGCCGCCAGTGCTCGCCGTACGAGGCGAAACCAATATCGCACGAGTCGTACAGGATGATGTCAGCAACCACGGAATGCGGCCGCGATGCGAACACGTGGTCGTGCGTGCGCAGCACCGCCTCGGCAGCACGACGAGCGTAGGCACAGCGCCGAGGCGAAGGAGCATGAAGTTGGGGCGTGCTTATCGGCGAGGCCGCGGAGGGAGACGTGAGGGAGGGAGCCGATGAGGTGGAGGTGCCCAACGATAGGCAGCGCCGGAGGCGAAGGCGGGAGATGGTGGTGTAGCTGCCGGCTGTTGCTTGCTCTCCTGTTAGCTAACGAGTAGTGTACAAGCAAGAGGAAGAGAGGGAAGAGCAGCAGAAACCATGCTTGTGGAGGCGTCTCACGCATGAGCTGGTGTACTAAGCCTGCTGCCATTGCAATTAGTCGCTAGCAACGCAAGAGGTTTTTGGAGGTCTGCAAGAGATACAATGCTTGCGATTGTTAATTTATCCTCCGTCTCCTGTTGCTTTCATACAAGCTGGCCGGTAGCAAAAGGGCACAATCTCACGCACAAACATCAATGATATCATGAGGACAAATTTGCAATACATTTATTAGTTTTGTCTCGAAATGAGCGCATCTCCCTTGACAAGGCAGGCAGGCACATTCACAAGCATTGATATTGTGGCACAATCTCACGCACAAACATGAATGATAACATGAGGACAAATTTGCAATACATTTATTAGTTTAGTCTCGAAATGAGCGCATCTCCCTTGACAAGGCAGTCAGGCACATTCACAAGTATTGATATTTTCAGACTGCTCTCCATTTTGATTGGTATCTTAAGTCTATTATATAGGTAAAATGATAATATAGTACTATAGTTAATGAAGAGAGAGAGTACTCTAGTATCTAATCTGGATACCGGTTCGGTCTCGAAATCCGACGCATAAAATTTATTGTGATCGATTCCGTGTATTTACGTTTGTGTGTGTCAACAAACATATATTGCTTTAGTGTATACCAAATAGTGCTCAAATACTAGTAAAGATAATGTATATAATTAAATAAAACAGCCTAAAATACTATACTATAAGAAATAATATATTAGAAAGATAGTATCTTAAAATACTACCTATTTTCGGAGCAGCCTCATGTCCAATCATTTTTCGTATGGCGGCGCCACGAGTGGGGCAGTTCGCCCGGGGAGTGCTATTGACTTTTGCCACTGATGTCAGACGTCGATAGCTAGCTACAGGCAGCCACTTGAGTCTGAAAAACCCGTGACTATGTACAGATCGAGGATAAGCATGACAGCTTGCAGATAGGACCCGACTCTTTTTGCCAGCAGTTATCTTGTGAAAACCTCCATGTAATCGGACATTTTAGGCGTATATATCTATCAGCCAAACTACCTATCATTCCTTCATTCGGTTATGGTAACGATGGTATAAAGTGTGCTGATGGAGCACGTTTCTTTTGTAACACAACAGTAGGGAGTAAAACATTTGAGGGGAAACAGTAGGGCAAATTAAGCCCCCTACTGTATATGTAATATTAATGTATCAATATGGACAAGAGAAATTAGTAAGTTGAATTCAGAGAAAAAGTTGTCAGCATATATTTTACAGCGCGCAAGCTCATATATGACAGGCATAAGGAATGGGCTATGTCTGAAAAGTAGGAGCGAAGCTTCATAACCAAGGAATAAATTATACCATCAACCTCTTATAACCCTTATCATAAAAATAAATTCCTAATACAAATGGAGCCACCGCAATTCGGTTCCTAGGGTATCTGAAGCAGAAGTTGTACGGGGTGACAATGAAGGACGTTTTGATCTTGCATAGAATGTGATTGTCTTTAAATAGGTAATCACTTCTCTAGGGCATCTAGAGGTGAAGAATGAAAATGAAGACAAGGCGATAATTTTGTTGTGCTCATTACCACATTCCATAGGATTTGTTACGTAAATAGGTATATGTTCCTTCTATGACCAACCGTTGTGGGTAGAATTCTAGATACACAGGACCACGTTACAATTGTTTCTTTCTCCTCATCCGTATTTTTCAGATGTAAGTCCTGACTAGGGGTATGACTAGCAGAGTGACCAATATGACTAATACTCATACCTAAACCGTTTGCCGTTTGTACCTTTTTTGGATAATGGAAGAGCAAAAAAATTCTCCCGGCCTCTACATCCAAGATGCACACAGCCTATTTTATTTAAGGATTAAAGTGCCAAAAGTACCAAAGATAGTTAACAATGGCTTGAAGCCTTACAACCAAAGGACGACTAAAAATTAAGCTCAATCATTACTAATCATGTGACTAAACTGCCACCCATGGAAATTTAAAATTTGCTTCGCTGCAAACTCTAACCTGGCGCTCCCAGCCAGCATAGCTTCCTTCTAGGCTAATTTCTACAAATTTGCCCATGTACATAGGCAATGTTGTAACATCCCAATTTTCTGAGCTTGAAAAATCTTTTAAAGAGTTAGTAGGATAAAATTCACCATTTGGGTTTTATTTGATTTTAATTTAAAAACTTAAACATGGACTTTGTACACCAAAATAATTTAATATGATTAAAGTCAACATCAACAATGGTCAAAACTATTTTATTTGGGTTCTTTGGGCTTGGATATATTTTCTAAATTTTTCTAGAATTTTTCCAAGTCCATTTGCTATTTTCTATTACTTATTTGGATTTCTGGCATTTTCTTTAAAAGAAAAACTATTAAAATCTCAGAAAACTCCGGGCAATTCTCTCGGCCCGATCTGTCTTGATTTAACCCACTTCGCTTTGCTTCCGCCACATACCGCTGCTCCGTCCCTCTCTCTCTCAAGCAGCGTGACCCCACTGCTTGCCTCGGGTGCGACTCGCCTGCTTCCCAGCCGCTATCGCTACCGAGTGGGACCGCCTGCCACGTCGTCGTCGTCAACCTCTGTGACTCCTGAGTCCGTGTCGGTTGCCGCCGCCATTTGTGTTCGTCGCGGACTCGCCCTTCCGTGGCTATTTAAAGCCCGTGGCCAGATCGCCGACCGCCTCTCTCTCCAAAACCCTAGAGCTGCCTCCCAGATTGCGCCGCCGTTTCGTCGAATCCGGCCCTCGAAGCTTTGTGCCGCCTTCATCTTCGGCGAGCTCGTTCTTCGTCGTCGGAACCCTTCCAGCCTCGCCGCCGCCTTCTTCGAGTTCGCAAGGACGAGGGCCACCTCCCAGTGACCTCGGTTTCGCCACAAGCCCACCGGAGCACCGTCGCCGTTAAGCCCAAAGCTCAAGCTCCGCCGCATCGTCGCCGCCGGCCGCCACATTCGTCCACGAGCACCCGTGAGCCCATCTTTGAGATCCTCATCTCGCCCTCTACCTCCTTGTGTCACCCGCCGTTGAGCCGCCGCTCATGGTTTCCAGTTCGAACTGGCCGCTCCTCCGCCGACGTCACGCCGGTAGCGTCACCGCCAGTCGTCGCCGCGTCGATCGGCCGAGCCTCGTATCGCTCGCGTGGCGTCCCGTCAGCACCCGCGTGCCACCTCACCCAATTTCCAGATCCAATCGGTTCGGTGGACCGAGTTCACCATGGACCGTCTCACTGACGTGTGGGCCCCACATGTCAGATTTTATTTTTATTCTTTTATTCCAAGCGATGACGTCATCGTTGCGCAATAATCTGATTTTTCTTTTAAGAAATAATTCGGAAATTCGGAATAATCAGTTTTAGGGTTTTTCTTTTAGATTCAATCTTCCAAAGCCCATATCTTTTGCATCCGAACTCCGATTGAGCCCATTCAAATTTCTAAATTTATCTAAATTCAAGATCTACCTATCTGAGATTTTTTATTTAATTTTTGGAGTTTGTTTTGCCTTGTTATTTATTTGTTTTGTTTGTTTGTTTGTTTCGTTTGCGAGTAGATGTCGATACTTCGGGAAGATTTGAAGAAGAAGGAGCACCTCAAGGCCAAGATCAATACCAAGGCCTTTTCCAAGGCAAGTTATACCTTTGATCATATTGAACCCAGTTTTCAAAAGTTATATTGATTCAAAGTATTGCATCTACTTCAATTATTTATTTCAATGCTTTTGGGATTAGCTAATGTCCAATCTGTTATGACCTCCTTGTCTAATTGTATGTCATAATCTTTTGTCACCCTAGTTTGGTTAATTTAGTTGGTGCTATTGTATTACCAACATGGGTTGGTTAGATGCGATTAGTTTGCTTAGCCATGCCACGAGTCATCATCTCATGTAGTTGCAAATATAAATTTAACTAAGTGACTATGGAACTATGTGATAGAAACTGTGTGCGTTATGTGCTATTACTCATTGATGTCATATGTTGCACTTAACCAATAGGGTGGGAAAGGATTTAGACGAAGGCAAATGGACTGTGTGATATTTTGGTGGAGCTATGTGTGTGGGCTTAATAACCTATGTGCATAGGGATTTGTAGTTTAATTGGAAGTCTTGCCTTGGTCAATTAAGGACTTAACTTTGTGCGCCATTGAACTGAGCCTTTCGTACAACCACATGCCTGGTATGGGACGGGCCTAACTTAGTAAGTTATGGAGTCTTGACATTGATTACTCAGGTAGTAGGCTAGGTTGTGTGCATGGGTGGAGGTGTGCTACCAGGTAGTCACATCATGGGGCGGTTCGCCGTATCCCTGTCCAACGGTGTATGTTGGACTGACTTCCTATGTGGGGTTGTTTGACGGTTTGTAAGCACACTGGGGATGTCAATGTTAAGATGAAGTTTCTGAAACATTTTGTTACGGCTAGTGCTAGCTACACTAGTTGTATCGTGTGGGTAAAGTGTACAAACTCTGCAGAGTGTTAAACAATCTATTTGAATAGCCGCGTCCGCGGTCATGGACATGCTCGGTGATTTCACACGAGGGGTAGATTTTCATGAAAACCTTGGGAAGGGAGCTGTGTGACTTAAGTCATATGGCTATGTGAATAACTTGTTTAGGCTATGTGTCTTTGTGAACTAAAACTGTCAAATTATTACTGTCTATTTGTTTTACTTATGCTTTCAATCTATTACTTGTATTTAAATTGCAAATGCTGCATTTCTGCAAATGAACCACAGAAACCATTCCTTTGGAATAAGCCTGCATCTATAATTGCATTTCTGTGGTATGACTTGCGAGTACGGTGTGTACTCATGCTTGTTGTAAAACATGCAATAGAAGAGGAGGAGTCTTCGCCTGCTTTCGAGGAGGAGTTCATCGAAGGTGCTTGATCATAGGGTCTTGATCCCAGTCAGTTGCCTGTAGTGAATTGATGGGATTCCGCTAAAGTTTCTTCGTTCCGCTGCTATTTTATTTCTTTGCCAGCCCTGCGTAGCTTAATAATTGTAAACTCGACCATAAGGTCAAAACCCTTATTTGTTATCAAATTACTCGTTTATGTTACTAATCGTTTGTGTGGATCGATATTCACCTGTGTTGACACTGTGTGCACTAGCGTGATCCTGGACTAGTGCATTATACACAGAAGGTCCAGAATTGCATATTTTGGGTCCCGACAAATGTCCACTCAAGAAGAGAACCTGCAAGGGATTAGTGATAATCTTGTTGTCAAAAATAACCCCATTCCGACATAGCCAAATAGACCAGCATAAGGCACTAGCTTCCACTGTAGTTGTGCCTTTAATTTTTTTAGAAAACCGAATAACTAATTCACAAATATATTTGCTATACTCACAGGAGGAGATAAATTAAAAGCGCATTGAACAGCCCACCACGCAAGGCGAGTAAATGGACATTCAATAAATAGATGTTGAATTGTTTCCTTTTTAATACAAAAACAACATTTTTTGCTTCCCCTCCAATTTCTCTTGAAGAGGTTATCTTTAATTAATAAAACCCCTCTCTTGAGATACCAAAGAAAAATTTTCACTTTTAATGGAATTTTAATACACCAAAAGAAATCCCTAATGATAACTCGAGTATTTCCAATTAGTGCCATATAGAAAGATTGTACCGAGAAAAGTCCAGACTGGGTCAATTGCAAATTCGATATTCGCAAAATTAACTCATTCCAAGTATGTAACCTAGGTCTAATAATAGGTCTTCGAAAAGAAATATGTAGAGAATTCGATCCCAAAATCGTTGCCACTATATCATTCTTTCTCCTCACTACATTAAAAAGAGTAGGATATCGGCTTTTCAGTGGAGACTCGCCTAACCAAATATCTTCCCAAAACCTGGGTTGCATTCTATTTTTAACCTAGAATGAACCAAAGTGAAGAAATTGATCTTTAATTTTCATTAGACTCGACCAGAACTAGGAAGTCCCAGGTTTGTTAACCACCTACGAAAGACTCTTCTCACCCATATATTTCCTTGTTAGCAAAGATTGCTATACCCCTTCTTCATTAAACAGCTTAAACAACCATTTTCCTAGTGAACTTTTTGTTTTTAACGTCTAAGTTTTGAATGCCTAAACCGCCCAACTCTTTAGGTGTGCACACTACACTCCATTTAGCAAGCCTATATTTTCGTTTATGACTGTCACTCTGCTAGTAAAATCTAGATCGGTAAAAATCTAGTCTTTTGAGAACCTCTCTAGGAATCTCAAAAAAAGATAACATAAACATTGGCAGACTGCTAAGCACCAAGTTAATAAGAACTACTCGTCCACCAACAAATAATTTTTTTCCTTTCCAACTGCTAAGTTTCTTTTCGACTTTATCCTCAACCCCTTTCCATTCACAATTCTGTAATTTTTTGTAGTGAATTGGAATACCTAAGTACCTGAAAGGAAAGGCACCCACTTCACAGCCAAATAACTTAATATATTGTTGTTCAACTTCTTTGGCCCTACCGAAACAAAAAAATCTCGCTCTTATGGAAATTAATCTTTAAACCTAATAATTGTTAAAAGACGCAAAGAACAAGTTTGAGATTTTTTGCTTGTTCTAAATCATTATTCAAGAAGAGTATAGTGTCATCAACATAATGTAATATTGACAACCCATCATCAATTAAGTGTGGAATTATTCCCGATAACAGACCTTCTTCTTTAGCTCTTGAAATAAAAATGGCAAGCATGTTCATAACAAGATTAAAAAGAATTGGGGACATAGGATCTCCTTGCCAAAGACCCTTTTGAGTTTGAAAAAAAGGTCCAAGATCCTCGTTGACTTTTATTCCAACACTCCCTCCCTTAATGAACCGTTCCACCTAGGCACACCACTTAGGTGAAAAACCTTTCAACTTCAAGGTTTGAAGTAAGAACGGTCATTTTATTTTATCGTAAGCTTTCTCAAAATCTATCTTGAAAATTATTCCATCCAATTTTTGTTTATGTAGCTCATGGATGGTTTCATGAAGGATAACTACTCCATAAAGAATAAACCTCCCCTACATGAACGTCGATTGGGATGATCTAACAACTTTATTAGCTACACCAATAATTCTATTAGTAGCCACTTTAGTAAACACTTTAAAACTAACATTTAGAAGACAAATAGGTCTATATTGTTGTATTTGTTTAGCCTCCGTTTTTTTGGGAAGCAATATAATGATCCCAAAATTCAAACTAAAAAGAGGTAGAGAGCAACTATAAAACTCATGAAACATGGCCATCATGTCATTTTTAATTACTTCCCAGAACACCTAATAGAACTCAGCTGGGAAGCCATCCGGCCCAGGCACTTTGTTATGTTCCATTTGAAAGATCGTCTCTTTCACCTCCTTCTCAATGAACGGTTTTGTAAGAGCATTGTTTTCAGTATCCGAAACTTGAGGTATATCATTCCTAAAGGCATCAATCATGGATAAATGATTGACTTCGAATGGACCAAACAACCCTTTATAATAATTGGTGATATACTTCTTTAACTGTACATCCCCACGAATAATCCCTTCCTCTTGTTTGAGCTGAAAAATTCTTTGTCTTCTATGTTTACTATTCGCCATCAAGTGATCAAATCGAGTATTTTTATCACCCTCTAAAAGAAATTTTTCTTTGGACCTTTGGTACAACTTAGTTTCTTCTTCTCTTAACAAATGCGCCAATCTCTAGCAAATTTTTTACAATTACGCTCTTCATCTATCAAACGCACAAACTCTACTTTTTTTATCTAGCTCATCAATAAGCAAGTTAAGATCTTTCTTTTCTTTTTTATAAGTCCCACTGCTACTTTTAGCCCAACCGCGAAGATATTGTCTTAGAGTTCTAACATTATTTTGCCAAATTTGTAAGGCAAATTGACCTCTATTTTCCTTTTTCTATACATTAGTCACCATTTCCTTAAAACCTTTCCTAGACAACCAGCCTAATTCAAATTTAAATAAAGGTTGATTCCCTCGATAAGAAGCCACTCTTGTATTTAAAAGCAAAGGTGTATGATCGGACAAAGATCTTTCAAGAGCATTGACTGTGACTAACGGAAATTTATGTTCTCAGTCTGTACTCATTAAAACTATATCTAGCTTTTCAAAAGTTGGATTAGCTAACGAATTGGCTCAAGTATATTGTCTACCAGATAAATCAATTTCTCTTAAGTCCAAATTATTAGTCCCAGCATTAAACAAAAAAGGCCATCTATATTCAAAGTTATCATTATTTTTTTCGCCCAAGTGCCTGATAATATTAAAATCACCTCCAATTAAAATGGGAAGTGATTCCTTTCTACAGGCATTAACAAGCTCATTAAGGAACTTCTCTTTGAATTGGTTTTGAGTTGCACCGTAAACAGCCACAAGTATCCATTGGAAATCATCATCACGATTTTTTAGATGAAACTTGACATAGAAATCACCAGCATCAATAGAGCCAATATCATATACCCGAGTGTCCACCCCTAAAAGGATACCCCCCCCCCATCGTCCTTGTGGCGGGGAAAATGCCACAAAAACTCGCGTCCACCATAAAGATGATTAAGACTAGACACTGAAAAGTCTTTTTTTTACCAGTTTCAAGAATGGCAACAAAATCTAAATGATGCTCCTTAACCACTTCACAAATATAACGATGTTTAGCCAAGTCTCCCAGACCTCTGCTATTCCAAAAAAGACCTTTCATTTCATCGTTAATTTGATTGGCCTAATATTAGCATTATTTCCTTTCTTCTTCCCAATGCTAGATGACATCTTTTTGTTTGTTACTAAAGTAAAATTGTCTTCCAACAAAGCATCATCTAAATCACTACAAAAAAGATTAAGATCTGAGAAATCACTCTACTCTTGATTCTCCTCCTCCAGCACCTCAATATCTACAACTCCTTTATTTTTTAATCTTCCTAACTCAAGATTCTTAATACTTTTAATAGTACCAACGGTCTCTGCACTATCATTGCCTAAGAAAATTCCAATGCTAGCAACTTTTTTAATAATTTGCTCATTGAAAAGCGACAAAAAGGATAATTTATTTCTAGACTTACTTGGATCTAATTCAAGGTTTCAAACTTTCGCAAGCCGCATAGCCTTTTTGACGAGGTCCTCATCACCATTCTGCTGCTTCTTGATGTGTTCACTCTGCCGAGGCTCCATCGAATCAGTCCCCACTAGACTCGAACTTCGAATTACCACCTTACTAGTAACTGGAGCGTCCTTAACAGACAAAGAGTCAACCTTAACCACTCCTCAGTTAGCTCCTAAATCATCCAACCGAGGGAGCGTCACAACAGTCGCCTCTACATAGGAACCCGCAGCAACCACTCCGCCCAAATCCACCTTAGGAATAGAGACCTCAGGTGCCTCGGTCGCACTTCCTATCACTGCCACTAACAAGTCAACACCATTGCTCAACATCACGACAGGAGAAGCAATAAACTGTTCCGTGATGCTATCTGCAGTGGCTTCGATCTTTTCCTTTCCCATGAAACTGACTTCCACTCCCAGGCCTACAACCGACTCCTTCTACACTGCGTACCCTCCAGCCACGTTAACAGCCGAAGACTTCCCCTAGAAGTTCAGCTCGCACGTAACCACCCCGCATGCAACGGTCTCAATCTCCTTATTGGCCACCGCCGGTGTAACCCAGACTGTATCCAATGCCAGAAGCCCCCAAAGTATTCCCCTTAATATTTAAGGTAGATTGTCCCTCACAGTTCTCAGGAGCATTAGATTTAACAGCCGAATTATTCTTGAATATCTTAGTATCTCTATCTTCCATCTCAGCATTTTTTCCTCTGCCCGAGTTATCATCCCCCTCATGATCTTCTTGTTGATGCACGTTTTCATCCACAACATCTACCTCCTCTGCTTCAACTTTGAAGAAAATGTCGTAGACATATTCACCAACTACAATCTCAACACTTGTAGGTATGGCATCAATGTCCAGGACTCCCACCAGCATACGCACCAAGTCGTTCTTTCGGACCTTTTCCATATCCACTCGCATTGCTATGCCAATGATCGACCCTATAGCTCAAAGGCTCAAAAAAGTCCTGAACTTCAAAAGGCACTCCTAGATCCTGAACCCAAACCTTTTGAAGCTGGTACTTAGGTGAGGGCTTCAGATTCCATTCCAGGAATTGTAACACCACCTTATATTCCTTCACATGCATGTCCCCAATAGCCACCATACGAAGCATATCAAGTCTGGTTGGAAAATAAACCAAGAACGCCTTATCACTCTGATTCTCTACCTATGGTTGCCAATTCAATGGAATTAGTCTTTTCAGCTCGGCAATCAGAAGGTCCTCAGACAGGTGATCTCCAATGATCCTAACAAGCCCCATCTTATTATTCTCTTTCTTCAACTTCTTCGACCCGGATGTTGGAATGTGATAAAACCCCAACCCATCCGCACCGAACCCACACAAATTAGCGATAGGTCTCAGCATCAGCGATAACGAACATTTATTTGTCAAATGATCATTGCCCTCACAAATGTCTCACATTAAAATGGCTTTGCAATTGGCAATTCCATGCCCTTTCCCTTTACACTGAAAACAAATAACATTGGAGAAAACAACACCTGCAGAATCGGCGTTAACATGAGGGTTGCCTCCTCCGAACCTGCCGCGAACCCTGCCTCTGATGCCCCCTCTGAGCCTCCCCTAGCCAAAGCCAGGCTCCCGAGTCTGTTGCTGCTTCGGGTTATTACCGCCACCTCCCATGACTAGGAAGCTAACCTGCCCGCTAAAAGCGCCACCTAGCCCTACAGCCTGCCCGCCAACCCCACCACTAACGAAAAATTGACTAGCACCTCCAAAGCCTTGGATCTGCCTGCTGCCGAGGCCAACCAACCTACCAGCAACGTCGCTGACGGGAAAGAGTCTAGCACCTCCGATGCCGGTGATCTCGCGCACCATCGGTTGAAGCAGCGCCGCCAGCCTAGTAGCTCGCCGCCAAAGATCGTGGAAAGGCTAGCGCCTCCAAAGGTGCGGACCAATGCCTCGATGCGGACCAAAGACCTCTGAAGCCAACAGGGCCTCCACGTCCAGCAGACGGACCATCCACACCGTCGGTGTTGGGAAAAAGCTGACCACCTGCGCGACCCTGACCAAACTTTGGACGTGATTTGATTGTCTACAAGGAAAGTGTGCTGCAGTTGGGCCCGACCGAACAACAGAGCCATGTAGAATAGGAGAGGGCAATAAAGATGGCGTAACAGCCGGAGTATACGAAGTTTGAAAGTGCTCCATATTCGGCAAAATTGATGTGCAATTTTCGCTACATGCCAATCCGGCCATCTAACATCGGCGAGCTCGATCAATGGCCACTCCCATCATCATTGGTGGTGACGCACGCGGAGGAGGTACCGGCCCCTGCCATGGCCCACTAGCTCCCATACACTGCTTGGTTCGCCCCGGCAAAAGCCCCACCATGTGGAGCTTCACTGGAGAATACCCCGTCGCAATTTCATCGCCATAGACCTGCAAAGATCTGCGAGCGGAGGATGAGATAGACAAATGAACTACATTACCTTCAGAAGATTTTGAAACTTTGGAACAATCGGTCGGCCGATTCTTCACCTTCGAATCAACTGCCGCTTCCGCCAAGATAATATCATCATCAGAAGAAGATCTGCCCTCTTGCAACTGCCAAAATCTAGTTCCAATCGCCGCGCTAACTACGTGATGAACCAGCGAAAAAGGCACTAAAACCTCACCAGCGTCGGTACCACCTCCGACACCGACTTCAACCATTCTTCAAACGCCGGTCACTCTCGCACATTAACATCGGCCGTCGGCGACGTTTGATGCGATATACTGCCATACTATCAAGGTCATTGGTGATGTGATTCGTAGCACTCGAGTCAGTGTACCAATTGGTGTCAACACTGTAGGAGGTCATTGCTGGTTCCACACTTCTGTTGCCATCTGCTTGATAGGAGTTATCGAAGTAGTGATAACACTTCAAAGCGACATACCCAACCTTCTAGCAGACTTGGCAAGTTGGACGATTTCCACCTCCCGTGGAGTTGTTCTGCTGTTTATTGCCATCTCCTTGGCAATCACGACGATGACCACATACACATCCTCATCCCTTGTTTCCTGTAACGCCATGTTCACAGAGGAGCTGGAGAATTGCGCATTGGAGTTTTCAAACTCCAGCCGCATCTCAAAGGCTAAGAGATGAGCGTAGAGGTCGTTGGGGCTAACTAGATCAATCCTCGTAGTCATAGACATGACCAAGGGACTATAGTTAAAGTCGAGCCAAGCGAGGATGTAGGAGACAATCTCCTCTTCATGTAGTGGATGTCCAGCCGACGCCATAGTGTCGTCCAAGGCCTTCATCTTGGTAAAGTACTCAGCTACAGGAAGATCCTTCTTATGAGTATTTTCCTGTTGCATCCGAATCTGCATAACTCTTGCTCTGGATTGCGATGAAAACATACGTTCCAATGCCTTCTAAACTTCGACAACAGATGTCAAGAGCAGGACTTGTGTCAGCACCTCCGAAAAAAGAGAGGACAGGACTACAAGAGGGTGCTGAGAATAGTCTGATCTTGTTGAAGCCAGGTCACGTACGCAGGATTGTCGACTTACAATACTCTTGTTGTGGTCTACGTGATTGTTTTCACTAGAGCAACAATCGAGCCATCAACATATCCTAGGAGCTGCTGCCCTCAAAGATAGGGCATGATCTACGCCTTCCAAAGGAGATAATTTTCTCGAGTCAACAGTGGCGAATCCAGAACGAAAATAGAGGGGTGCTCTAAAATTAAAGTTAACGCAAGACAAACTTACTGAACATACATCAAACGGTTTTTTGCAATCCAAATTTATACATAAATAGAAAAAATGACAAACACAGTAAAAACAGTACATCGCTATTAGATAGTGTTGCCCAAATGATCATAATGATGCACGAGTAGTAGTGGGGTTATGATGGATGCGATGGGAGGAGACGGTGCTCTAGCACCCCCAAGCGGGGGTGAAAGCTTCGCCCCTACGAGTCAACTTGATGTTGATCAGATGACTGAAGGACCGCGTCGGGAGGATCCCTGAGGTGGCGGTGTTCACCACGGGTGAGGAAGCAGTAGAGGAGGAACCGATCATGATGTGGAAAAAGAGGATTGCTCTGATACCACGTAAATAAAACAAGAACAGAGAAGAGATTTGGAGAACCGGGGCGAGGCCTGCGTACATTAGCACATGTGCCAGACGTGAATAGTTACAGATTACAATACATGAACTTGTCGTACAAGTTAAGGAGTTAAGAACCGATCAGGACTAGTAATCCTAACCGAGTACAATCTATCTCCAACTATACAACCAAACTAGAGATAAGAACGTATTAGCAGATATGGTTTTTCAACAGTCTTTTGGTTGTAGCAAAGACATGAATGTACACTAAAATTGCATTTGCCAAATACTGTTACAAAACTTATCAATCTTTTAGCGATGAAAACACATGGGCCACAAAAGCATTGGTGCACTGTAGAGTATCCTTGCATTCTGATGTCGCAGATTTGCAGTGAAAAGCCATGAGACCTCCACATTTGCATGTGCTCAGTTATTGAGAAAAACCACTTTGAACATAGGTATCATGTTAAGAAGTAAAATGACCATTTTTCAACCAAAAAAAAAGTGAAATGACACGTTCATGGTAGGTAGGCGATATATATGACCATCATATATCACAAGTTGATGACTTAGTATTCCCTTCTAGATGTGATGGGTCGAGGAAGTGATGGCCTTGCTCCTAATCCATCCAATACTTTTTTTTCAAGAACGCGCAAAAGCCTTGCACGTTATTCCATTAAGAAGAAAAAAAAACGGATATACAGGAAAAGCCCCGGTGGGCCTGGTAGAAGGACTAGGAATACAAAACGAAAGGAAGAAAAATGAAACAACAACGAAAACAGGAAAACAAAGGACAAGAACAAGAAAACAAGAAAACACAAAACACAAAAACGACCTAAAGGAGACTATTCCCGGAGGAAGGCGTCTCCCGACCGCTAGCATCTGCCATGCGCCAAAGGCGATGCTCATCGTGAATCCGCTGCAGCAGAAGGTGGAGGGGGCTCGTCTCATTGTTGAAGACCCTGCTGTTCCATTCCTTCCAAAGCATCCAAGAAATGAGGATGACGTAGAAGTCCAAGTTGTTTCTTACCTGTGGAGGTAGGGCGCCCCGAGTGGAAAGCCAATGCTGTTGGAAAGACAGCTGACCAACCGGGACTGCGCCGGCAAGCCCATGCACGTGAGGAGGTGCGCCCAGACCTAAGAGGTGACAATGCACCCGATGAGGAGGTGGTCGATGGTCTCTAGGGAGTGCCCGCAGAAAACACAGGCACCTTGGTTTGGCAGACCACGATATTGAAGGCGATCCGCCGTCCAACAACGGCGCTGGACTGCAAGCCACACAAAAATTTTGCATTTCAGAGGGGCTCGTGTGCGCCAGATAGCCTCCGTGCTCGGAAACTCGCTCGAGCCCAAAAAGAATGCCTTGTAGGCCGACTGGGAGGAATAGTGACCTGAGGCTTCCCAACGCCAGATGGCCCTATCATGTTGCTGCACATGGAGGTTAATGGTTTGCAACGTTCCCCAAACACAAAGGATTTCGCCAATACAGTGGGGATCTGGCTTCCTGATGTCCGAGATCCAGCAGTTGTCATGTAGGGCCTGAGCGACCGATCTAGATTTCCGCAGTCTAGTGGGAATCCCCCTAGCCAAGCACAGGAAGAGGGAAGGGATGCTACGACCACTGAGCCAGTGGTCCGACCAGAACAAGGAGTTGGCACCATTGCCAAGTTCCACGGTGAGCGATGCACTGAACATATCTTCCTCAACACGTCCAACTTGAGCCAATAAGCCCTTCCAAGGTCTTATCGGCCATGACCTTTGCAGCCAAAGCCAACGTAGGCGGGCCTTGCCTAGAACATGCAGGTTGTGTATGCCCAATCCTCCGTACCGGAGGGGCCAGCAGACGGTCGACCAAGCGACAAGACAATGACCTCCCAACACGTTATTAGTGCCTTTCCAAAGAAAGGCTCTTCTCCTTTTGTCGATTTCTTTGATAACTGCAAGGGGTGGCACGAGGGCCATAAAACTGTACACTAGGATGGATGTCAGCACCGCCCTGACTAGCACCAGCCGCCCTCCTTGGTACATCATGCCTGCTTGCTAGGCTTGCAGGCGGTTTGCGACCTTATCAATTAGTGGTGGGAAATCTGCTCTTGAAGGTCTTCTCAAAGATAGTGGTAGCCCAAGATATTTGCATGGGAAATCTGAAACTGCACATGTCAATTCATTGGTAATGAGCTACTTTTGTTCAGAGTTGCACCGAATTGGCAAGGTTTGTATACAAGCCCGACGCCTCACCGAATAGTTGTAAGATTTGTTTGATGACGTGTAGATCAGAAGCGACGGGGGAGAGGAAAACTACCATGTCATCGGCGTAAAGGGATAGCTGGTGCGGGATGCCTCGCCTACCGCCGACCGGCTAGAGCAAGGAGGCAGATTCGGCCGCCACGAGGAGGTTGTTCAGCACATCCATGGCTATGATGAACAACAAAGGCGACAATGGGTCTCCCTGGCGTAGTCCCCCGACCATGCGAGATGGGTCGACCTGGGTTGCCGTTAATGAGAACCCTGGTGGACGCTGATCTGAACATGATGCTTGGCCATTCCCTTCACTTGGGCCCAAACCCCTTGCGCGTGAGGACCTCCAACAAGAAAGGCCAAGACAGTGAGTCGAAAGCCTATGCAATGTCCAGTTTTAATAGGAAAGCTACTCTCTTCTGCTGATGGAGGAGGCGAGCGGACTGTCTCACCAGAAGAAAGTTGTCTTGAATCGATCTCGACTTGATAAACGCGGACTGGTTAGGCGACACGACCTTGGCAAGATGTGGGGCTAGTCTCCTGGCAAGGACTTTAGAGAACAGCTTAGTAAAACTGTGCGCCAAACTTATAGGACAAAAATCGTGGGCTTCTTTGGAGTCCGGCTTCTTAGGCAGCAAAGTGAGTAAGGCTTGGTTGAGCAGCCCAAAACTACCCCCAGCCAAGCGACCAAGGCTATGGAAAGTAGCCATCACATCTGGTTTTATGAAATCCCAATAATGCTTGTAGAAATTGTTGGTGTATCCGTCTGGACCCAGCGCCCTTCCTGATGGTAGAGATTTAATGGCTTCCCAAACCTCTTGTTCGGAGAAATTAGCGTCTAGTACTAAAAGGTCGACGAAAGGAACGTTGAGGAACTCCGAGTCCAAGGTGTCTGCACGGGAGACCGGTTTCCCAATGAGGTTGACGAAATGCATGTTGAAAGCCTCTTGTATTTGGGATTGCCCCTTAATCCAGTCCCCGTCAACTTTGAGCTTGTAGATGTAGTTGCGACGCTTAGAGTGGTTGGCATAAAGGTGGAAGAAACGCGTGTTAGCGTCTCCTTCCCGCAGCCAACGAATGCGCGACCGTTGCCGAGCTATAGTGCGCTCGAGAGAACAAAGGCCAAGAAGCTTTTTCTTGAGAGCCGACCGAAACCAACGTTCCTAGGAAGAAAGCAATCGTTTTTCTTCTGCCAGATCAAACTGCCAGGTGAGTTCATTTGCCATCCGGATTTGCTGGCACACATTGCCACATTGACGTTGACTCCAGCTTTGCAAGGCCTTGGATGTGTCTTTGAAGAGTGCGTCCAAACGGCGAAACGGATCACGGATGGCAACATCAATGCCATGCCGCTTTTGTTGCGTCATGAAACCCAACTAGCTTGAGCCAGAAAGTCTCGAAGTGGAATCTCTTGAAGGGAGCGAAGGTGAACGATGTGGACAGAAGCAATGGACAATGATCTGAAGCTGTTGACGGCAGGGCGCGGAGGAAGCAGTCTGGGTACAAGGCTTCCTATGATGCCGACACAAAGACCCTGTCGATGCACTCCAAGGTGGGTCTTTCCCTGGCATTTGTCCAGGTGAATGCTCGGGCATTTAAGTGAATCTCTTTAAGTTCGAGATCATCTAGAACCCACCTGAAGCTACCCATTTGCCTCCTGTTAAGGCGGGTATTGCTTTTGTCAACCTCTTGTAGAATTAGCTTAGGAGACCGTTGAAGTATAAGTGAATTATCCGTCTTTTCTTATCAGCTTAATCTTTTAGGTAAATTGATTAGTGCATGCAACTCAATATGGTATCAGAGCCAATAGGTCTTAAATTCAAGATCCGGTTGGTGTAATTAAAGAAAAGTAATTTTAGCTCACTTCTATTCAACATCTTAGATCTGAGAGAGTCTACACGTGAGATAGAGTGTTAAGGTATAAGTGAGTTGTCTATCTTTCCTAACGGTTGTTTCTTTGACTGGAAGAATCTGTATAGCTTAACGAGGACACTCGAGCTCTTGGGAGTAATTATTGGTTCCTGGTTTCTTGTTCGTCCACGCTATGCATCCTCTCAGGCTTGCGTCCAAAATAGCTTTGAGGTTGGGTAACCTTGTTGTTTTCTTAGTCCATAGCAAATTAGCAACACAAAAGCTTGTCGAATGAATGAAAGAATGACCTTGCTGCTCATTGAAAGTCTACGTTTTCTGCTGCCGTAGGCCTAGCGGATGGTCCTGCTGCCTTCTGAGGTGCCTCCGCATCCCTGCTGCTACTCATCTATCTAAATGGCTAACAGGAAATCTGCTATCACTGGAGTAAGAGCAATGGCTTCAACAATGGCTGGCCTAGTTCACTTTGCTACTGGTTTTGATATTAGATAGAGCTGTTAGTGAACTTTGATAATTGTGCGAAATAAGACCAGTAACATTGATGCACTTTCCCACAGTACAAGTAAAGCCATAAATTCATGTATAATTGCTACTTCCTCTGTTCAAAAATATATAACGTTTTGTACATCGATACGATTTCCAATACCTCACCTTGACCATTACTTTTTCATATGATTATGTTGGTAAAAAAATTACAAAATTATTATATTATGAAAATATTTATCATAACAAATCTAATGATACTATTCACTCATGATCAATCTAAATAATTTTTCATATATTATTAGTCAAAGTTAGATAAATTTAATTGCACGTTTTCTAAAACGTCATACATTTCTGAATGGCCTAACATCCAATCATTCCTCATTTACGCGCAACATCATGCCTTTGGAAGAATTTACTCGCAGATAATCACCAATGGAGAGGTTCAATAACAGATGCAGGGGCAAAATTTGCAATGTGAAATGCAAATGAACTAAGCCTGCACCGCCAAGGTGAAATTGCTCTCTTATGCAACAAATAACATGGTTTAAATATGTAGGATTTTACAATGATTATGACGGCAGCCTATTATTTCCGCACCTTAATATGCGCACTTTCAGAAGCGGGGTCGCCTTTATGGAATTGCTGAAGGAAAAAAAAAAAGCAAAATGAAGAAAGAAAAGATACGACATTGTGCAGCCCCAGTCAGTCAGTTTGGCAAAAGCTTTGTCCATTGCAAGGCACCTGTATAACTACAACAAAGGGATCAAGGCACATCACTCGAATGGAATCGAATGTCCACAGGTGAGTTTGTTCCATATATAAGTTTAAATAAGGTTGTCCCGTTTTCGTGGGCAAATGAGCATCCCGAACAAGCAAGAACTTTTTCCTGCCTGAATGCGATACATGTTGAAGCAAGCTCCGGTATGTAAAGCTCAAAGGTGAGGCAAAAGGGCAAGACCTGTACAGCTTCAGCTCCTCAAATTTTGTTGCAGATAATTACTCAAGTCAAGAATGGGAAGCAGCATGAACATAACACCGAGGATGGCTTAGGATGCCTCTCTCTCGGTGCTTCTTTCACCTGAGGTTATTTGCTGGGAATCTGAATGGGTAATCCTCCGAGACCTTCCAGAGCCATTGTCAGGCGATACTTCTGAATGTGCTGGTACAGGTGCCAGCATACGTCGAGCAGTTGGGACCTCACCAATTGGTGATGTCGCAAGGCCATACATGACGGTTCCCATTGGATGATCGAATTTGCAATTTGGACCAAACTTGCAGATGCCATAGCGAGAATAAAAAGTGCATATAGGCTCTCCCTGTAAGCAACAAAAACAGACTTTAAAGCAAAATTTTCCATCTTGTAAAGTGTATTTACATTTCATCACCAGTGTTGAACATTGCATGATATCAACCTAGACATTGCTTAAATGTGCATTGTTTGGTAGGCTCCTTAGCTATTAAGAAGAAATTAACAATACAGAAAATGACCGCAAATCCAATTACAACATATATTAAAACCATTGGCAGAGTGTACAGTAGATAACCCTAATATACTGTTACTTTCCTAATGAATTAACTTTCTGTACTGAATGTAACAGAAATTAATGGAGATTAAACAAGTAGCATGGCTTCAAATGATGAAATAAATTAATGACAAACCAAGGTATATTGTAATTACTTTACTAAGAAACCATCATATACAGAATAAATAACTATTTTACACAAAATAGAATTAGTCCCATATTGGTCTTAAAATTTAACGTCCAACTCATTTGACAGTATTCTATTTAATCATAGACCAATTAACATGCAAATTCGGAATCAAGATTTACTCTTGGAACAGCTATTAGCCCCATGGAAGAACTCTGGTTAGCCATCACGAGTCCCTTTTTTTAAATAAAAAAAAAGATACAGCAAAGACCCAGGAGGATAACAGTTGGAAAATAACACTCCAGGTTTCCATTTTGCTGCAGGCCCTCTTAACTAATTTTACAACACATGATAGCAAAAAGATCTTCAGGACAAACAATGTTATTTCGACATCACTACCATTATGAGTTTTCCTATACCCCTCTCCAAGCAACAGCCACTCACGATAGACAAATGGGTTTTTAGAGTAGGCCTTAGACAAAATGAGGCCAAGGAAGACAGGCGGCATATACCAGAAAATTTGCATAAACATCTTACTGAGCAAACATATACTTAGGATGTATAATGTTATAAAAGAAACTTACCGGGCGCAGTGGTAGACCTAATGGACTAACCGCACAGTTTGGAGTAGGAATTATTCGCTCCTTGGGATGATGAAACTTGCATAAAGCACCAAACTTACAGTCTCCGGTTTTCATATAGAACTGACATTCAGGTTGGTCGGGTCTCTCTGGAAATATGTTCTCCCTCTGTACTGCATAAAGTCCAACAGGAACAGAACCAGCTTGGTATGATGAAAATATGCCCTGATCACCCATGCCATGTGTTTCACTTTGACGCGAGCCAGTATAGTATTGGGCAGCTCCAGATGTCCGTTGTTGGTCATCTGAGGACGAAGAACCAAGTTGTGCCTAAGGAAACATAAAAAATAACTTATCTGCAAATTCGACATCAAATCTACAGGAATTAATTCTAGATCAACCAATTAATCCCGGATCTCAAAAGAAATTGATTTTTCCGAGTAGAAAATCTGAGCTTATACCAGCATGTAGATCAGCAAGAACACGGGGTAAATTTCACCCCAAAAAAAGCCATAAGAACCCTTATCAAGATAATTAATTTTATTAACCCCTAATGGATGACAGCCATGAACGATGCAGTATAGATTTATGGGTTTCTAGCAGAGACATTCAGAAGCTCTTTTGGCTAGGTTTTCATCAGGAATTTAAGAAACCCTCTGGAGTAAGATTTGAATTGTGGTCTGGTGGACAGCAATGACACCTACTATGAGTATGCTCTCAACTAGTCAGCCCCAACCTCAACAGCACCGAATAAAGAGAACTGCATGACTGATTATCGCTATAGAAAAGCTGCAACATGCTTGGTCTTGATGCCCATCATAGGCTGGGTATGATTTCTATTGTTGAAGCAATTTATGTATGGATCACTACGAACGTATCAGTTGGCCCTTTAATTATGGTTAGGGTAAAAGCAAAGCCAAGCTTGAATAAAATGCGGCAACATCAACCCAGTTGATTTTGAATAGACCATCAGGGTAAAGTCGTCTTGTAATATATCATAATGTATCAGTATGGATGGACCAGATTTATTATTTGGCTCAATTTTAAATCCCAGGTGATCTTTTCTCACCAAAAAGACTGCTTTTTCTTTTTTAAAAATGAAACAGATGTGTACCAATTAGCCCTTAAAACTTTAGATAGTTAATTGCAATGCAGGAACTTTCACATAGATCAAAAACCTTCAGATAGTTCATTGCAGTGCTGGAACTTTCACATATATCAAACTAATGTTCCAACACTTTAATTTAAGCCAAACAGATGAAACAAATTTCCCTTCAAACTTCCACAACTAAAGGATAATAAAAAAAACTAAGAAAAATAAAGAAAATGGAAGCTAAGTATTGATCAGATCATACTAATAAATAGTAGGGAGTGTGGCTCATGGGCCTATGGCAGTGGCAGAAGTAAGCTCAGATTTTTTTTTCTCTTTGTTTTCCTTCTAAAAATACTATATTTAAATTATATGTATCCAATGCGATGAAAATGATCATAATCAGGGATTACGAGAGCATCTCAACTAGAATAATATTAGACACAATATGTACAATTTTTTTTTATATAATCAGCTTATTTGAGCCAAGCTCGCTACCTCAACTCAGGATCATATTGCTTGCCACATGATCCCAAAACTACATCTCCACCTAGGATTACTTTAAGCTTAATCCTAGCTTGTATGGCATACTGGTGTGGAGGCTACAAATGTTTCTTGTAGCACTAAATGTAATGCTCCTACTGATGCAAGCTTCCGAAGCAGCTTTAAACGGGTTGAGAAAACCGGTTTGAACATGCCTTTACCACATGATCATTAGGTAAGACAGGGAAAATGTATACTCAACACAACAGTACATGTTGGAGGATCTATTAGCAGACTCGAAAGAGAGAACCGAAACAAAATAAAGAATATATACTCCTTAGGGGGAAAAGGCATATATCCTCACACCCGCTAGGCAGTAATGAATAAACAAAAGAATATATTCAATTATTTTTCAAGCAGAAAGGTGACAATTAGGAAACAAGGTATAAAATATGTGAAAGATAAAGCAGGAGTCATGGAACATACAGCATAAGGATTCCACCCTGGAACTTGAACAAGCCCCGGAGGAACAATCACTTGTGCATAGCTTGAATGGCCTGGCCACCTAGGACTTGCAATAAACGAAGCAGATCTTGACAAGGGCCAGTTTGTTATAGCCCCTGGATAAGTATGCTGACCAGGAGAAGTTGCAGACTGCCCAGGTGAATAAACAGAGCCACGTACTGCAACCATCGTATTAGATGGTTGTGGATGATGAAACTTACATGTGCTTCCAAATTTGCACTGCCCTGTTCTTAAATAATAAGCGCATTCCTTCTCATTCTGCAGTAATAAAATTCAAGTAAATAAAATGAATCTTGCAAAGAAGTTGACAGATAAAAGGGCCAACATATGAACTACTAGCCATATCGTGAAAAATCGTAAATGATAATAGAAATTCAGAACAAACCGGACGTAACGGGTAGCCTAAAACGTTCAACTGTACTCGGGTTGCCATTGCAGCCTTTTCTCGGGGGTGGTGAAACTTGCATGTTGCTCCAAATTTGCACGTCCCAGTCTTTAGATAGTACTGGAAAAGAATGTGGAATGTGATGAGTGCAACAACAAAATATAATATTAAGTCATGGAAGAATTAAGATGTACTAACACACACAAAAGAAAGCTGTAAGCAGCTAGATTATGAATGGATTAGGTCGTCCAGACTATTAGAATAGGAGTCCTTTTGTATTCCTCGTCTATATATGGTATCCTTATCTGTATATGGTATACCCCCTTGTACTCCCTATATATATTGCCCATTGAGTCCTTTTGAATATACACACAATATTCATAACATGGTATCAGAGCTAGGGTTCTAACCTAGCTCCTTCCGCTGCCTTGCTGTGATCAAAGGCCGACGACGCTACTGCTCCCGCCGCCTGAGACCTTCGTTACCCTCTGCCACCCGTCATCGAAGCACTACCCGTTGCCGAGGACGCCGCCCGAGGACGACGTGGGTCGAGCCGACGCCGGGCCTCCGCCCGAGCCATTGCCTCACACCGGTCTCCGCCCGACGCCGATTTGATGCCCAGTCGTTGAAGCCGCCGCCCACGCTTGCCGGAGCTGCTGCCGGATCCACCGCCGCCGCCGCCACAGGGAGAACCCTAGTACCCTCGCGTGTTTCCTTCGTGAGCAGGCCGGCTTTTAGTTGCAAGCCGTTTTAGCCGGCCCAAACCCAAAAAAAAAGAAAAAAAATGAAGAACATCGATCTAACCACCGCGCCGTCCAGCGCCGCCTGTTAGACTTCGTTGCCTTGGCCGCCGCGCCGCCTACCGATGGCTTCCGTTCCATCAGCTGCGATCTCATTCTCAGGAACAAAGCTTCATGGGACAAACTACAGGTTGTGGTCTTCACTCATGGAGATCACGCTCGATGGTCTTCGCCTCTTGGGACATATCACTGGTGCTCGACTTTGTCCACCATCACCGGTTCAACCTTCTCTCAGACAGCCTACTTCTGCACTTCCTGCAGAAGATGAAACCGCCAAGGAGGTAGAGGCCGCTACTGCTGCTAGTGAGACCTTTCAGTACGCCATAGACGCTTTTTAGCGATGGTGTGCTAATGAGGCCCGTGTTCGCGCCATCCTAGTGGTCAGTGTCGACGACTCCATCCAGCCAGACATTGTTGGTCTGTGTTCTACTCGCCAGGTCTGGGAGTACTTGCAAGAGCGATACCAGCAGAGAAGCGATGCTCAGTTCTTTTCGCTTCAGTGTGAGTTGGAGACGCTTCGCCAGAAAGACTCCTCCGTCGATGACTTCTTCCAAGCCCTGGCCAGTTTCTGGCGCCATCTGGACGAGCTGGCTTCTCCGCTCTGCCAGGAGTGTCATAAGGTGCAAAAGGCGGATCGTGATCGCCTTCGCCTTTATGATTTCATATGCCGTCTTCGCCCAGAGTTTGAGCCTGTCAAGGCTCAACTGCTGAGCCGCTCACCACGACCGACAGTCGCTGAGGCTCTTTCGACGCTTATCTGTATATGGTATACCCTCTTGTACTCACTATATATATTTCCCATTGGGCCCTCTTGAATATACACACAATATTCATAACACAGACAAGCAAAACAGTACATATCACAGTTTCATAAAGCTAAATCAAATCAAATCAAATCACAATTGGATTAGGAGCTGGGTTAAATTAAAAAAAAAAACTCATTCTAATCCAGTTTATTTGAAAACATAAAAGCAGTGTTTCTCTAGGAAAAAAAAATGTAATCAGCCAAGGATATGACTTGCAGTAGTAAAGGTGTCCACATTTCAATCAAGAGCATGCTCTGTGAGCTCATTTAAGATGCTACAACTACAAGCACCGAAATACATTTGGTAAAAGCATTGAAAAGTACAATAATAAGAAGAGCTATGTAACTCCACTAAAGAGCATGAAAACGCTAACACGCATCAAGCTCAATCCATCTTGATGCATCTTATACAAAACAATAACCATTGTCGTTCCAATAATAGAATGATGCCATGCCTCATGTTTGCATCGAAGGAAAACTAGGACCCAACATTCATATTTATTGTTTTTAATGTCATATATTTGTTGGACTGAAGGAAGAACTTGAGCAAATACCTGCTAGCTTGCCACACACAAAATGCTTCAAGCACAAGAATAAAACAATTTGAGGCACCGTTGTTTAAAACAGCTAAAAATAGAGGTCTAATATGAACCTAGATCAAACATCTCGATTAATAATTCATGTCAGGAGGATAAACTTCTAATTTCTAAATATCAGACCATGGCCAGATATGAACCACCACCACTTATGTGTTACATGGTCAAAAATATCAAACTGGGGGGGGGGGGGTGCTATTAGCATGGAAAATCTCACTTGACATTCAGGTTGACCAATTCTTTGAGGGTATTCTCCCTTCATTCTTGCAGCAGCAACAGCCTGATAATCAAAAGAACTAAATGTCTACATCAAGAATATTCACATCAAGCGCAGGGAGGAAATTATGGAAAGAAATAGCACAAAGAAGCATGTTCCAAAACTAATATATAAAGCTATAAAATTTCTGTCTTACAAGTCTAAAAGATAGACAGTAGGACATTTACAATTACTAAACAGGAAATGTAACAGTTATATGCCTGCAATGGAGGAACCAAATTACTATCTGTTTTTTTCAATTGTTTTGTTCAATGTATAGCTCTCACCAAGAACCCAAAAAAGAATACTCCAGACCAATTCTTAATCTCGGGAAAAGAATCACTACATAAATGACAAACTAGTACTCCCTGTAAAAACTTCTTGATGTTTCCCCAAGACACAACTTTCAACATTAGTTTTTATCACAATATATTTGTGAAAAAATTAAGAATGTAAGATTTTGAAAGTATTCTTCATGATGAATCTACCCGTACAACAATTCAAATATTCAAAATATATTATTCGTCAAGGATTAAAAAAAAGTTTTAAACACACTTCCAAGGCACAAGAATTTCTGACTGGAGGTACATTTTCGAAAAGGGAAAGGCCTGAACTAGCATAAACAAATGGATTCCATCAGCACAACTACATGATGTTGAAAACAAGATTTGTATTTTAGCAACATGCCCAGCTGAAGATTACTGAATCTCAATGGCGGTTACATGACTATGTTGGTCCAGTAAAAGGTACTACCCCTAACTGAGTCTCAATGGTTGCTACATGACTAGTATTAGGTCCACTCACACCCAACTCAGTCTGCAAAATAACTGTCACCCAAGACTCTTGTTTGAAAGTTAAAATATGCCATCTTACTTAAAAACTACCAGTTATTAGGAATCATCAAGCATCTACAACTGTAGTCAGGGAAAGTTATGAGAAATTTAATGGAAGTGTGGGAACCATATAAGTGCTCATAGCCCAGGTAAATGACAAAAAAGTGAACTTCTCAATTGAAGAATTTGTAATGCACATAGAAATTGCCTAGTCTAGCATGTGCTACTGCTAGAAGTTACTGTTCATACTTCTAGACCCAGTAGCCAGCAAGCTTTCTCACAATCTAATCCAGGAAGAAATTCAATAAACTATTCATCTCTTCCAAATATAATAATATCTAGAGCTTCTCAAATAGGATATGATATCACCAAATAAACCATTTCAAATTAACTCCAACCACCAATTTATTTAGTTTACTTTTCCAATTAGGTGGACAAAAGCAACTTCGAAGTAAGCACCCCTCCAAGGGTGTACCTTATGTACAACTAGGACTGGGAAGCCCTTTTAAATGCTTCAGAAATTGATAAACCCATACGAAACTAGGTCAAACAAGGGCAGACAAGAGAAAAACATTTAAGACTTTATAAACTATACATTATGAAAAAATACCGTCTCATTTCACAAAAAATAAAGGGTAGAGGAATAGCTTGAAGTTACCAGCTTTCGATCTGCTGGGTGATTAAATTTACAGGTCATCCCAAACCTGCACAGGCCAGTCCTCATGTAGTAACTACAATCTGGCTCTCCAACACGCTCTGGATATGGCCCAGCTTCCATGGCTTCTCCTAAATTCATCTGCCACATCGCCTCTGAAATTCAATTATAACAATATCAATCACACATAAAAATACACCCAGGCTTCTATTTCCAAAATAAAAGGCACAACTCAATTTAACTCATCACACAATCACTTGGAACACATCAAACAAATTAAAATCGTACTAAGAACAAATTGAATCATCAAGGCAGTACAACAGAATGGATACCCCAATTCTCATAAGAAAAAATGCCTTGCCACATTCATATACGACTTCTGATTTATTGATTTATGTGCCAGCTCTTCAAAGTGAAAGTGAAGCAAAGTTACGTCAAGAAGAGAGGAAAATAGGCACCAAGAGTTGCTCGCAGCAGCAGTGAACAGAAAACTAATCAATAATCAATCCACTAAAGATCTTAAAGACACCTGTTGGAGCAAGCACCACATGAGGACTGACATAGAGAGCATTGGACAGACTAACTTAAGTGACAAAGTAAACTATATGTTGTCACTCAGCATTATACCATAAAAAACAAAATGTAGAAGTTTGTTCTAGACAAATAAAGTACAATTGAACTTCATTCTTTAATTGTAATCATGATCCTCCGTATCCTCAAATCACAAGTAAAAGACAGGAGAAAAGTTGCATCAAGAGTAGCAAACAGTTATCCCACCGAGGTTCTCAACTTTGTTCCAAAACTGAAGTATCCATCACCACTTCTTGCATTGTTCATGTCAAAATCCTTTTTTCGAAAAGTCAATCAGATTCTTGCATCATCCATTGAGTCAAAATTGAATTGTAACCAGTTCATCACCTCTCTGTATCATTGATTATATAACCAATCACTAAATAAACTATGTTATCCTCCATAAACCTTCATCTTCTGCTATTCAGAGACCAACATGAAATCATCAAGAAATACAATTTCATCCAAGAAGATACCTAACAGCACAAAACAAATTTTCAATGCCAAATCATATGCACCACAAACAGGTATCAGCAAGAGTGACCAAAAACCAATCCCAAAAGGCCTAAAACCAACCTGAGTCCTCCGTTTTGTTATGACTCCATTAGCCCCACTGCAAAATCTGACCACTCATCTCTTCGCTTGAATCAAAATCACTCCAATTCCACGCATAAATTAGAGACTCGTCCAGACTGAACCACACCCAACTCAAACACTTTGCCCCAAATCAGATTTATATGAAGCCCCGCTACCACTACCCCATAAAAATCCCTTTCAATCAGTTCGCTACCACTCCACACTATTCCTTCCAAAACCAAATAATCCCACAAAAAAGTGCCTACCTTCCAAACATATTCATCTTTCCTATTCAGATATTCACCATTAAACAACCCCTAGCACAAACTACGCCTCTATGCCTCATTTTTTCTGCACCCAAATCGAAAAATTTCCAACACCAAGGCCACATCTGACTCAAACACCGCTTTCAACAAAATTAACCAAAACCCCACCGCACAACCGATACTATAATTCTAGCAAGATGGCTTCATACAAAGCGTACTCACGAACATAAACGAGATCCAAACGCTAATAACACTGAAGTTTCAAGGATTCCACTCCCCAGAATTGAAAACTTCCCCTAAATGAAATCAGAATACCAGTTCACTGGCCACCATCCAGACCTACCAAATCATAAAACAAACCCAGATATCTAAGAGGGGCAGCACACCTTCATCAGCCCCATGGGACCCGATCACAGCAGCTGCAACAGCAATTGCAACCGCAGCGGCTGAGGAGGATCCCTCCCTGGCAGCACCAGAGCCACCCCTGGCAATCAATGGTGTCGCCTTCACGGCTGCCCGAGGCATCACAGCAGCAACGCAATCTCAGGCGATAGAATGCTTGGGTCAAATTGTTCAAAAAGAACTATGTACCCATAGATATTATCACAAAACAACAGAAATGGCAATAAAAAATAATAAAGTTTTTCCTTTCTGGAAAAAAGTCCCTTCATCACGTCCGTTACAGCGTTACCAAAATAAAAGGAGAAACTGAATTTCTACAGAATACCTCACAAGACATCAAGTACTAAAATTGAATCAAAAAGTAGTGAGGTAATCATAACAGTGCAAAACAATGGAAAGTATAACTCATATAAGAAAGGATAGTCTGTCAAATTGATAAACTTCTAATGTATTCTTCCGTGTGCCAGCTAGCTCTGGAAAGTAAAATTCAAGCAAAGCTACTTCAAAGAAGAAAGGAGCCATGCATCAGAAGTAACAACAGACAAATAATCAATCCCACTCAGGATCTTTCTTGAGGGAAAACTCGAGATCTTCAGGGCTTTTGTTGCACCAAACACCGTGTGAGGATAGACAAAGGAAGTGGAACTGACTGTTAAGAGTTGTACAATCTCTCTCTCTCTCTCTCTTTGCCCATGTGGCCCGTGAGGCCCATGTAACTCTATGTCTATATATCAATGTTTACCTAGGCGCTAGGCGGAAGGCGGGCGGAGGGTGGCCGCCTAGCGCCTAGCCCACCTAGACGGCCGAACAAAATCAAAGAGGGAGCAAGGAAGTGGACAAGAAAAGAAGAAAATGATAAAAATAAAAAAAATAAAAGAAAGCCATAATTGATTCATGATCAGGCCGGCCCATACTGTTGATTCACCACCGGGTCGGCCCATAACCTCTCTACTATCTACTGCACGATGCGTTCGGCCGAGCTGGCCGACGCTTTGCCCTTGTCGTCTTAGGCTCTTCGCTCTTCCCCTACCCTCCTCACTCTGCGCGACGCGCCGATGCCGACGCTCCCCTGCCCTCCACGCTCCCGCCACATCCCCTCTTCCCGCAGAGCATGGACATCGTCCTCTTCCCCTTCCCGTCCTCTCCCAAATCCAGTCTCCCTCTCCCGTCCTCTTCCCCTTCCTCCCCTTCCTCATGGCGGTAGGGTGGCGGAGTCCGACGAAGGGGAAGGCGGATCCGGCGGCGAGGATGGCAAATCCGGCGGCGGCGGAGGCCGATTTGACCAGTGGCAAGTCGGAATCGGCGGGGGTGAGGTAAGTTCTCTCCTCCTCTCCTCTCTTCTCTGCCCTCTCCCCTCTCGTCCTCTCCGCCACCTTGGACGGCCGCGCCTTGCCCGCCTAGCTCCACCTGGGTCCACCTTGGACCGCCTTGGACCGTCTAGGCGCTCGGCCCGCCTAGGGCATCGATTGGCACCAAGTCGCGGCGGCGGGGCTTCGCCCAGCGCCTAGGCAGCCTAGTCGCCCGCCTAGGGGAAGCTTGCTATATATACCCTTTCAATAATGAATAAGCTGTACAGTTTTGAATAGCAAAATCCTAATCTCCACTTTTTCTAACATGGTATCAGAGCCATCTCCGCCCAAACCCTAACCCTAAACCCCTTAGCCGTTGTCCCCATCATCACTATCTTCTCTCTGCCACGGGCCGACAGGCCCGACGGGCCTCCTCCTCCGGCCTTAGCTCCGCGCCACTCCCCTCCTCCGCACCGCCTTGGTGCTCTTTCGAATCCCCAGCGCCTTTGCTTTTGCTCACTTATCCGCCGCCCGCCTCCCGGTGAGGCTCCCCACTCGCTCTGCTTCCACATCGACCTCCAAACCGAGGTCCACCGTTAAGCTCTGCTGCTCCACTTGGTGCTTCAACGTCAAGATCAGTGGCCCTCCATGTTAAGGGTATTTGTGGTATTTCCCTATTGTTCCAGGGTTTAGTCTTGTGTCCTTTGTACTCTAGATATTGCCCATTAGGCTATTGCAATACAACTAACCTTTCACATTTGCATCTCCCTCTCCATCTAACATGGTATCAGAGCTCTAGGTTCTCTCCTAAGCCGCCCACACATCTTCCATTGCCGCTGCCCCCGGGAGGAGCAATCTCCACTCCTGTACGGCCTCCTCCTAGTTACCGAAGAAGTAGCAATAGCCTTCACGGGTTGCAGTGCCATTGCCTCCTTGGTCATGCCGCCGCCGCCGCCATCTGGACGGATCCATCGATGTCGAACGCGGATCTGGGCTTCCTCTTCCTCATCGTCGATGGTCTTGGAGTCCAGGATCTCGTCGTAGGAGGAGAAGGCGGCCTTGAGGGAGCGGTCGCCGCCGCCGCCGCCACCATCAACTTTCCCAGCAAGATCCATCGATGCCGAACGTGGATCCGGGCTTCCTCTTCCTCGTCGTCGTCACCAACCATCGGCTTAGCCTCATCCTCGCCAGATCCGGCGCAGATCATCACCGCTTGCTCATCTTCACCAAACTGGCGCCACCAAGCTCGGTCTTCACCGCATCGCCGTCCTCTTCCCGACTAGATCCACTCGGATTTGGCCGGATCTGGCCCAAGCCACGCCGTCGTGCCTGGCCGCTGGTCGTCACCAACCTCTGGAGCTCGCCTTTGCCGTTGCCGGTCCTTCTTCACACCGTCGGCCCTCGATTCCTCGTCACCGAGGCCAGATCCGTTTGGCTCCCCCCTAGGTGGCAGCCCCTGCTGCTCCTCTGTCACTAGGGTGGCAAGGGAGGGTTCCGGCTCCCTCCTCGCGCACGCACACCATAGAGCAGAAGAGTGACCGGTTCTGGCCATCACCATAGAGGCTCTTCTAGTCTCTATGTCTTGGATACCTTACATCTTCCTTCCATCAATACGTCAAAGGCCTTAGTGTCTTCTGCGATGTCATCATCTCAGTCTCCTGTCGATTCTTCCTTCAGCAAGTGGCATCATAGACTTGGTAATCTGTGTGAAGCTCGCCTCACTACTCTAGTTCACTAGGGTTCTTTAGGTGATGTCACTATTGTCTAGTTTTTATTGTACTAGTTGTAAGCTGGAGAAACAGCTACAACTTCCATATTCTAGTAGTACATCTCAGTCTTCTTGTCCTTTTGATTTGGTGCATTCAAATGTATGAGATCCATCTCCTTTTGTTTCGAAGGGTGGTCATAGTTAATATGTAATATTTGGCGATGATCACTCTCAATATGCTTGAATCTATTTTATGAAACATCATTCGCAGTTGATTTCAATCTATCTATCACTGACTACTACATCTCTCTTGGTACTTCACTCATTGCCTGGAAGTCCAAGAGGCATACTACGGTGTCACGCTCTAGTGCAGAGGCTGAGCTTCGAGCCCTTGCCGCTACCACCTCAGAGATCATTTGGTTTTGATGGCTCTTGGCTGATCTTGGTGTTCATTGTGATAATCCTACACCTCTGTTTTATGACAATATAAGTGTCATTCAGATTGCTAGTGATCCAGTCAAGCGTGAGTTGACAAAGCACACTGGTATGATGCATGCTTCACACGGTCTCATTATCAGCAGTCGACCAACGATCTCCAGTATGTACCATCAGAGCTTCAAGTTACAGATTTCTTCACTAAAGCTCAGACTCGATAACAACATCGGCTTCATCTACTCAAACTAGTGCATCAAACCTTCCTGATCCACCTTGAGTTTGAAGGGAGTGTTAGGAGTTGTACATTCTCTCTCTTGGCCCATGTGGTCTATGTATATGTAGCCCGTGAGGCCAATGTAACCCTCTCAATAATGAATAAGTTGCACAGTTGTGAATAGCAAAATCCTAATCTCCACTTTTTCTTTGAGTGACAAAACAAGCCAAAATGCTATGAATCTCAGCATTATCCTAGAAATACGGCATTTCGAACTTTATTCTCAGAAAAAAAATAAAAGAAATTCAACTTTGTTCATCAACTGATCAAGTCCTGATCCTCAGAGCACAACTATGATCGCCATCTTCAGAGACAGCAGAAATGTAAGTTGCAGCAAAAAAGTACTAGCAAACAAGCTATCCCACCAATATTCTCACCTATCTTCCAAAACTGGAATACATATATCTTTCCCTGAATTGTCCCATAAGTCAAACTGCAGGCAGTTCATCACCTCAACCGTCATCCTTTTTTTACAGGATTACCAGTCATTCTTTTCAAACCAAAGAATCTCACTAAACAGAATATCGTATCCTCCGAAGGCCTTTATGTACTACAATTCTGAAATTCACGTCATAATTGTTGGGATGAGACTCAATGTATTTCAATGGGCAAAAAGGCCAATATATCATATACAGTGTAGGTCAATATGCAAAGAACACCCTAAGCTATATACATATCCAACACCCCCCTCAAACTCATGGTGGATCAACAAAACTGAGTTTGGAGAGATAGAAACTATGCTGAACTCTAGTCTGTGCCTTGGTGAGAAAATCTACTAACTGGAGCTCCAAAGGCACATACTGAAACGCAATAACTTGGCATTGCACATGCGATCCCATGCACGTAACATCTACTCCAACGTGCTTGGTGAGCTCATGTTTCACTGGATCTCGAGCAATGTTGATCGCACCCGTAGTGTCTGATAAGAGGGGTCAGTGCAGAAACTGAAACACCGAAATCCTCAAGTAGCCACCGAAACCAGGTGATCTCAGCTGTAACGACGCCATGGCTCTCAACTCAGCCTGAGCACTCGAACGGGAAACGGCAGTTTGCTTCTTGGTCTTCCAAACAATCAGAGAGGAACCAAGAAAAATGCAATAGGCAGAAAGAAACCGGCAATCAGAATGATCGCTAGCCCAGGTCGCATCAGAGTACACCTGAAGCAGCAGAGAACTGGAGCGAGGAAAGAAAAGAGGACGGGTGATGGTCCTGCGAAGATATCGTAGAATACGAAGGTGACTGTAGTGGAGCTGAGTGGGAGCAGACACGAACTGACTCAGGATGTGAACTGGATGAGAAATGTCAGGTCGAGTGATCCCAAGGTAGACGAGGCTCCCGACAAGATGGCGGTAGCGAGTGAGGTCCTCAAAAGGCTCACTATCAGTAGGCCGAAGGTGAACACCAAGCTCCATAGGAGTATCCACCACACGCTGATCAGTGAGACAAGTGCGAGCAAGGATCAATATTCAAGAAGGTGGCTCCAGGCGCCGACTAGTCGCCACCTAAGCGTTCGGCGGGGAGCAGCCACCGTGATTTTCCTCAAGGCGGCGGGCTAGACGGGAGGGCCGCCTTGGACCGACTCAGCAGTCAAAGCCGGTCCTCGACGGCGCTAGGTGGCTCTAGGCGAGGCACCTAGGCAAGAGTTGGGCGGTGGATTTGGCGAAGGAAGTGGGGAAAGCAGGAGGTGGAGTCCACCGCTGCCGCCGCCACCGGTCCAATCGACCTCCCCCCCGCCAAATCCACCTCCCCGCCGCCATATTTGCCTTCCCCGCCGTCAAAACATCCTCGTCATCGATTGGGCCACCCCGCGGCCGGATTTCGCCTCCCCCGCCGTTGATTCGGCCTCCGCTGGCATCGCTTGCCTCTTCCGGCGACGCCGCTGCCGCCCACCTCAAGATCCCTCCCTCACGTAGCTCTACTGCGCTTTGTTGCTCGCCATCGTGTTCAAAGGGATGCGGTGAGGAGAGCAAAGATCGGGCGAAGGCGATGAGGAGCGAGCGCGGCTTAGTGGCTATCGCCGCCAACCTCGGTCTTTCTGCTTTTGCTATTGCCCTGCCTCTCACTCTCAAAGCAAAGGTTTCATCAAGTTGCTTTATTGCTTATGCTAGTTTAGTACTTACTGCTTAGTAGTTAGTACTGTTAGCAGTAACTAGTAAGTTACTGACTTGTTAGTAGTTAGTTACTAATAGTCTAATACAATAATACTAGTTATTCCTGTTGTGGGCTTATCTGCACCGTAGCCTAGCCGGCCGCCTGGTCGCCGCCTAGTCCGCTTAGGCGCTAGGTGCCGGGCCACCGCCCGCCTAGCGCCTAGCGCTTTCTTGAACCTTGGCAAGGATATCCTGAATATACTTCTCCTAAGGAAGATAGTAGCCCTTGGGCGTAGAAGTGATCTCGATCCCAAGGAAGTAACGAAGAGGACCAAAATCAGACATCAAAAACTGCTCGCTGAGACGCTCCTTCACAAAGGCAATATACTGAGTGTCATCTCCAGTAATGATCATATCATCCACATATAGAAGGAAGAGCAGGGTCGTAATCACTGGTGGAGAAGCCAACAAAGAAGGATAAAGATAGAGACAATCAAACCAAGCATGTAGGGCTTGTTTGAGCCACAGAGAGAGCGATTTAAGGCGATAAACCATACCATCGTGATGTAATACCCAGAGACTACCGATATAGACCTCACGTAACTCGCCATTGAGAAAGACATTCTTAACGTCCAATTGAGAGATAGGCCACTGTCGAACAGAAACCACATCAAGGAGAGTGCAAACAATGGTCATGTGAGCAACAAGGGTGAAAATCTCATCGTAGTCACAACCAAGGATCAAAGAACCGCTATCGCAAAATCCGTTCGAGTCTTGAGAATCGGTTCCTACGCAGAATCGAAATACCGGGTGGAAAACTGGATAAAATTCATAAAATAAAATTTGAATTCAATTTTCTGGAGACCATCAGGGACAGAATACCCAGGAGACGGCTGCATGTAGACCTCACGTAACTCGCCATTGAGAAAGGCATTCTTAACGTCCAACTGAGATATGGGCCACTGTCGAACAGAAACCACATCAAGGAGAGTGCGAACAGTGGCCATGTGAGCAACAAGGGTGAAAATCTCATCGTAGTCACGACTAAGAATCAAAGAACCGCATTCGACAAAATCTCGTCGAGTCTTGAACGGTTCCTACGCAGAATCGAAATACCGGTGGAAAACCGGATAAAATTCATAAAACAAAATTTGAATTCAATTTTCGAGACCAAGAATCGGTCCTAAGCATCAAGCAGAATCGAAAAAAACTGGTTGGAAAAACCAGAAAACAGAGAAAATGGGTAATTAGCAATTGTAGAGTGTTTAATGAAGTAGCAATCCTCCAAGAGTTGAATGGATGAATGAATGAATGTTAATGCGATAGTAGGTTAGATCTTTGCTTGAATTAATGAATGAATGTTAGTGCTAGTGTGGTAATGAATTAGGTTTGATCTACCTCTTGATTGAATGAATGAATTTAGTGTGGCAAAGGTAGCAATTTGTGTTGTAGGTTAGAGCTTATCTCAGGAGGTAAGTCAAATGGTTGATGTTGCCATGGTCTTCCTTATTTTCTTATGTTTTATCCTTGATGCTACAAACATTTCTGTTGGCACAAGGACATGAATGCCGTTGATAATATTAGTGATTCCATCAGTAGCAAAGACACATGATGTCATACGCTTAGATGCATTGTTCCATGATTTCCATGTCATACTTACATATTTGCATTTTCCGAAGGTACTTTCCTTGTTTCCATTTTCCGACAAACATATACAATAACACCTTTAGATTGCCATTTATATTGTAGTAAAGTACTATATTATAGCTGTTATGCATGATGTTGACATGGCCGACCCACGTGACGCTATTGCAATGGCTTTAGTAGCATGACGATAGGATAGGCGAAAGATCAAAATAAGGAGTTGCAAGCATTCAGTTGATTCAACGCATAAAAAAACAACCAAGTGAAAGATAACAAGTGAAAAAAACATGTTTCAATACGTAATCTAGCACAAAAAGGCCTAAACCAACCTAAGAATAGCATTATGCAGTCAGAAATTCAAAGTCAAGTTTTAAAGATTTCGACCGGTTTTTTTTGTCCCGGGATCGGCCGATAAATCCGGTTTTTCTATCCCTGGTCACGACCATGCTCCGGCTCAAGGAAACCATCCGAGAGGGTATTGATCTTATACACCCACTTGCACGTGATAGGAGTAACGCGCAGGTAAGGGCACAAGATCCTAAGTGCTAGTACGCTCCAAAACAGCAATCTACTCAAACATCACGAGCTGCCACTCAGGGTGAGCAACAGTCTCACAGTAGTTCGTAGGTTTAGAAAGAGTAGCGACCGCGAAGCCGTAGCGCTCATGAGGCCTGACAGTGCGACGATCACGAAGATCGTATTTGGGAGGAGGTGGAGTAGGACCGAGTAAGGACGAAGAAGAAGAACTGGGAACAGGGCCCAGCAAAGGCAGAGGCTCAACTGGAGAAGTAGGCCAAGGACAGCGAGAGTAGTGTAGGGGAAAGGGTGGAACTTCAACAAAGGAGCTGAAAGGAAAATCCGGAGGAGAGGGAACAGGTGGAGCCGGAGAAAAGGGAAGCAAAGAAGGTAAAGGCGGAAGCGAGACAGGAGTGGAAAACTGAGTGTCAGGAAAAGTCGGAAAGAAGATCGACTCAACAAGAGAATCTGAACTGATAGTAAAGGGACGAGGGTAGTAAGGCCGGGACTCATCAAAAGTGACGTCCGGAGAGATCCTCATCCGGCGAGCAACAGGGTCATAGCAACGATAACCCTTACGATCAAAATTGTAGCCAAGAAAAACACATTCAACCGACCGAAAGCAAATAACTTGGCGCGCACGCGTGAAAAAGGACAAAGCAAATATAAATTAATAGCGAAGCCGATCAGACGGAGCCTAACCGAGAGACGCCAATGTGAGTAGAACCCTAAAGAGAAGTGGAAGGCTGCATGTTAATGAGGAAAGCAGCAGTGGAGACAGCCTCCGCCCAGAAGTGAGGTGGAACAGAAAAGGCAAGCATGAGAACGCGAGCTGTCTCAAGTAAGTGACGATGGTTATGCTCAGAGACACCGTTCTGAGCGTGAGCACTAGGACAAGAGTATCGTAAGAGTACCGCTCATGAGAAAGCAACGCAGCAAAGAGATAGGTATCGCCAAAGATAATCAAAGACAAATGGCCGAATAAAACTAAGTGCGAACCATAGTGGCAAACCTTTGGTAAATAGAGAGAACCTGACTGTGAGAGGACATAAAGCATATCCAAGTATGACGAGAATAATCATCAATAAAGATCACATAGTATCGATAACCCCCTTTCGAAACGAAGGGAGCCGGACCCCAAATGTCAAAGTGAACAAGATCAAAAAGACAAGCCGAGATAGAATCACTAGAGGGATAGGAGAGCTGCAGCTGCTTGCCAAGCTTGCAACCCATACAAGGTAAAGAGGTGTCCCCAGAAACAGAACCAAGAAGACCACGACCTACTAAAGACGACAATCGCAATCCACAGAGATGACCCAAACGATGGTGTCACTGAGCAAAGGAAGCAGTAGAGGACGTAGCAGAAACAGAGGCAAGTGTAGTGACTAACTGGCAAGTGGGGACAGCGGAAGGAATGTGTAGCCAGTCGAGCTCCCAAAGACGAATCACGGCGCCGAGGGCCAGAACCAAGCAAAGTCCCCGTGTGGCAGTCCTGGACACAACAAGAGTTGAACTCAAGAATAACACGACAGTTGCGATCGGTGATCTGACCAGCCGACATAAGCTACATAATAAGCTGGGGAACATGAGAGACGGCAGGAACATGAAAGGAAGAAGTGGAAAGGATGCCTCAGCCTGCAACAGGAAGAGATGTGCCATTTGCAGTCTGAATAGTGGAAGGAAAAGCTGTGGGACTCACAGAACTAAGGTGAGTAGAATCTGGTATCATGTGAAAAGAAGCACTAGAGTTCAAGATCCATAGAGACAAGATACCAGACAAGAGAGGTGGCGAAGGTGAGGACTGCTGAGAAGCAAGAGCCAAACGAGCAGAGCCCGACGCAGTGCGTGGCAATGCCCGAGGCAGAGCTGGCCCGCCAGCGAGACCGAGGTGGCGGCGATCGCCGAGAGGCAGGCGCGCAGAGTTCGAGGCGTGGCGCAGCGAAAGCGAGAGCAACGATGTTGTCCCGAGATCGAGACAAGAGCTCAAAGCCAAGCGGCAGAACTCGAGGTAGGGTGCGGCAATGCTCGAGGCAGCGCGTTCGCGGCAGGCAAGGTGGCGACCAAGGCAGAGCGGTATGGTCTCGAGACCGTGGCAACGGTGGCGCCCGAGGCAAGAAGCTGTGGGCACCGAGATCGGCTGCGGTGACGATGCTAGCCGTGAACAGGGGCGAATGCACAACTCGCGGTATGCTATTAGCGAACCGAAGGCGCACCGACGGCCACGAGGTTCGTGAACGGATGGCGGGCGAGCCGCCGGTAGTAGCCATCGCAGACTTGATCGATCCGAAGTCGGACGCTGCATGCTCGGGAGAAAGCCGGTCGTTGTCTCCGCCAGACGGGAGCCGAGAGCCTAAACCGAGAGGCCAAGAAGCCGAGCCGAAAGCGGCCGGTTGAAACCGCTGCTCCACATAGATCGCTGGCCGAGCGAAGCCAAACCGCCAGCCCACGTAGAATCAGAAGCCGGAGCGGTCGAGCCACCGGCCCACATAGATCATGGAGTTAAAGCGGCCGGCCACCGGCCCATTTAGATCGAAAAGAGAGCAGGAGCTCATGCGACTCGACGGCGTCGCGGGCGGCGCCAGCTGCTTAGAGGCGGCGGCGTGCAAAGGCGCCGAGGATGTTCCAAGGTCAGCAGCTGTCGGATGAAGATCCCGAGCGGCGACGCCGAGTAGGGCGAGCCAAGACGGATCCGGCCGAGCAGATGGATCCGACGGCAGAAGGAGTGCAGCATGCAGGATGGTGACCAGAGGCAATGACAATGCAAGTGAGCGAGAGCAAAGCTCATCACATGAGAGAGAGGGAAGCAGGAGGAATGGGGAGGGCCGCGGCGGCGGCGCGGTCACGGGAAACCCTAACCTTGTTTTGATATCATGTTGGAACGAGAATCAATGTATTCCAATGGGCCAAAAGGTCAATATATCATGTTCAGGATAGATCAATATACAAAGAACACCCTAAGCTATATAGATGGCCGGCGGCGGTCACGTGGGAAACCCTAACCTTGCTTTGATACCATGTTGGAACGAGACTCAATGTATTCCAATGGCCCAAAAGGTCAATATATCATGTTCAGAATAGATCAATATACAAAGAACACCCTAAGCTATATAGATATCTAACAATAATTACCTAAACAAGTTCCATCTATCTAAAAGATATAGGACAGCAGATAAAAATGCCCTTTCTCAAACCCTTCGACTACAATCGCTAGGGTGACACAAAAAAAAATGCCCAAAATCAAGACAAACCCAGATGTCTTTGTGTCTCCAAGAGCTCCTTTCTACCCGATAAATAACTCCAATTCCTTGCCCATATTGGAAATATTACCAAACCACAACCAGGGGCGGATCCAGGTCTCAGGTGGGCTATAGCCCGAGGCCTAGAAATCTTGTTAGTGTTAAAGCTCATGAAAATCTCTTGAAAAGTCACCGAACATTCAAGTTCGGCACAAGAACAGCACCTAGCTTCAGGCGGGGCCGTGGCTGGCTCCGCCCCTGACCACAACCCCCACCCAACTTGAAAACCATACCCAAATCAAATCAAATCAAATCGACACACAATTCCCCGGTACCATCTCTTACTCGAACCACATGGGACAACTTTGTCCACAATTGAAGCAGCATTGCCTGGCTTGGAAATGAACTGTAATCAGCTCGCCACCTCCCCACATGATTCCTTCTAAAACCAAACAATCCCACTGAAACACCTTCCCTATATTCCAAAAAAAGCATGTCTTTCCCAAGTGAGATTCTTACTGTCCACACATAACCATCCCCGAAAACCAATCAAGGATCCAAGAGACGCGCAAACAAAACCCACGCAGAACTCACCATATCCAAATCCTTGCACAAAATATACCAGCATCAAAATTAACCGAAATCCCACATGGCGACCGACACCACAGTGCCGTCAGCATTGCCCGATAATTACACGCGAGCGCGCACGCGATCCAAACCCTAGCACCGCAGCAGCGAAACCAGCTTCCACCTATTGAAACCAGAAACCGCACCACGACTACACCAATCCAATCGAAACCTACTCCGCCCCACTCCCCAACAGCACACAAGCACGCGTGCGCGCGCGCGAACAAGCCCTAAGCCCGAGGAGGCGGAGGAAACGGAGGAAAAGAAGGAGGAAGGGGAGTGCTCACCTTCGTCGACCCCGTGGGGCCCGATCGTCGCGGCGGCAACGGCGGCCGAGGAGGACGACCCCTCCCCGCCGCCGCCGCCGCCGGCGGACGGCGCCGCCATCACGACCGCGCCGGCATCAGATTGCCCCACCACCGCCGGCGATTGGTCGGTCGGCGTCGCGCGCGCTCGTGGAGGGGTCACGCGCGCGTAGGAGAGAGTGACAAAGGAGAGAGGAGGACGGGGAATGAGAGGAACGAGGCGTCCCCGTTCGGACAGCCAGTCGTTTTGTTCCTCCTCCCCTCCCCCGCTTTCTTTCACCGCCCCGCCCCCGCGCGCAACCCTTGCGCCAACTACCCAGCCAGCCAGTCACGCAGTCAACAGGGCCTGCTCCTAGGCGCACCCCGAGTGTGTACACGCGCCACGGCAGCCGCACGGGGCTAATTAACATGGTGTTAGGCATTTACAACGCGACATGCTTATATATGTGTTTAAAGAAAAAGAATATAGCAATATCATCAAGCACATATATAAAAGTTATTTCCTCTAATACAAGTATCTCTTTTGCAGGTGCTTAGATGATTGTATTATCTATTAATTATATATAGTTATATACATAAACACCAGTGTCTAATCAGGCATCGATGCTACAAAATAAACACATTATTTGTTCTACGTGGCAAGAAAAAACAGATTTTTTTTCTAAGCACCTGCATTGTACATGCCCTCATAGTTGTGCACCTCTGTCTTTTAATCAGTATAATGCTTACGTGCTAACGTCCAATTCCTCGTGAAACTTCGGGCAGTGTTGTTTGCTCTGTTGTGCTTATGTTTACTCTTTTGTTATCGTCTAATCCTCACACATCCATCTCTACTTCTCTCTTCAGGCTCCTACACCTAACATGCGCCACTTAACTCCACTTCACATGTTCTCTCTCCCCGTGCTCATCTGTTCTTCCTCCCATCACTTCATTCCTCCTATCCTTTTCCCCAAAATACACCGATCAAATGTCAAAAATCAAGCCATGCATGTATGATTTTTGGATTCACCGTCAATCAGTCTATATAAACATCCACTCAATTTTGACATGTACGCATGATTGAGGAGTTTTGATTTGGGAAAGAGGAGGAAGTAGAGTGGCTGGGGATGGCTGCAAACGGCAATGAGCTCCAATGTTGTAGTTGGAAGTCTCTCCAAATCCTTTGTTTGTGAGCTCTTGGAATGACAGTCGGTGTCCTCTTTTCTGATCTTTTGGTGACTCCTTTCCCTCAAACACCGATAACCCAGTGGGCAGCTCCACCACCGCATCCTCCTCACCCAGCGAGTCTTCTCTCGTGGCCACGCTGACACTCTCACTTGGACCCATGTCGACGGCAGTGACAACCCCAAAAAAAAATGTTATCCATGGAACTAAATTATGAGGACTTGAATGTTGCAATAGGTATTATAAGGTGTTGCATTTACTTGTTTTGATTGTTGCAGCAATAATTCTTTGAAATGTTCATTTATTATGCTAAAATGTTGTGCGTGTTCTCCTAAGATGTGGTTGTTGTTAACACCGAGTGTTGCAGCACTTTTCTATATTCTCTTGTTTCAATTTTCTTGTGAATGCACCATGATTGCGAAATGTTGCCAGTATCTTTTTTTATTGTTGCAATGATGAAAAATCATAATTTTTCGAACAAGTTATGTGTTAAAAATCATAGATATGTTGTATTGTGCACATGACCTCTAAATCTATTTGATTTTTCTTAAGACGCTGATGTTTTTTTAAGTATTTTCTTCAAGTGCTAACCTATTTGTTTCACTTGTAAATCTCAATTGTTGCGCACCTTGTGATGAAATGTTGTGTCAGAGCGTCCAATGGTTTGGCTCCCATCGGACGTCCCAACGCTAGTCCTTCCCTTTTAATTAACATGCACCTGGAATAGGTTACATGTGACGCCACTCGTGGAACAGATACAAATCTAGGGATGAGAAGATGGAATTTTTCCAAAAGGGAGATGGATTTGTTGAATCAAAAATGGTGCTAAAGGGTGCTTGATGTATTAATAATGTGCATTGTGGCAATCTTGGACACTATTTCAGTGCACGGTAATGGTTGTCCGAAGTGTCACATTTTCAAGCTATTGTTGCATTATTTTCATGTAAGATACAGCCAAGGAAATGGGGAAAGCGCCTTGGTTTTACAATTGTGTACTCTACCTTTTTATGTGGTCCACTCGCACATAGAGTAGGTTGTATGGAACGTTTTCAGTATTAAACAGTGTATACAAATCTAGGAGGGTGCGTGTCTAGGAATTCTTTGAAAAACAAAGGTATGTAGGATTGTTGAATCCGAAAATACAATAAAGAGTGATTGAGGTGTCAATAATGTGTGTTGTATCAATCTCACATATTGTGGCATTGAACAATAGTGGTTGTTTGGAGCTTCACGTTCACGTTTTATTGTCACTACTTTTCCTATCTCAAATATGGTTAAGGGGAGGAGAGCATCTTGATGTTACAATTGCGCACCTTTGTATTTTTATTTCGAAAGGCAGACAGTTCTTACCAACACATAAAGGCCTTCGAGGGCTCTAGCTTTTCCAAATGCCAGCTTCTTGTTGGCTGCTTGGAAAGCATTTTGTAGCTTTTCCGAAATGACCGTTTGACAGTCTTTTTTTCGATGGGTTGGTTGGTTGTTTGGGCTGTGAATGAAGGTTGAAAGGTCCAAAATACTCTTGAGGGTTCTGATGGCATGTTTTTGTGCTGATTTAGTGTTTTTTTCGAGAACACGCAAAAGCTTTGCGCGTCATTTCATTAAGTAGAGACCACACCAATTACAAAAACCAAATCAAAAGTAGCCAAAATAGGAAGAAGAGGAAGATTAAGAGGAAGGAACGAAGGAAAACAAAAACAACGATTGAGGGCAACCCCCCAAACAAAAATGAATTACTCCTGAATTGGTAGCACCTCCAAGCAATGGGCTCCCGCCATGCGCCAGCTGACGAACTCATCAGTAATACGTTGTAACAAAGTGTCAAAGTTTGTGTGATCTTGGTTGAAGATCTTGTAATTCCGTTCTTTCCAAATCATCCAAGCCATAAAATGATGCATGAGTCAAGGCACTTCTTCTGCTTACTTCGGAGCTTGGCACGCTTGGTTGTCCAAAAATTAGAGATGCTTACCTGACCGACCGGGAAGAAATGACTTAGGCCCAAACGCGAAAAGAAATGGCCCCAAATCTATGTCGTAACCGTACAGCCGATAAGAAGATGGTCTATTGTCTCTGGCGAGTGAAGGCAAAAAAACACACACGCCTTGGTTTTGAAGACTGTGACATTGAAGTTGATCGGCCATCCAACATCAACGACGAATAGCAAACCAAAGAAAGATTTTGCACTTTAGCGGCACCGAAGCCTCCATAGAGCATCATTGCAAGCGAAGAAAGAGGATCCAACGAAGAAAGCCTTATAAGCCAAATGAGAAAAGTAGAATCCCGAAGCCTCCCAGCACCAATAAATGACATCTTATTGCCCGGCCACCGTGCTAAAAGTCTGTAGTCTATCCCACAAACCCAGATACTCAGAGATGGTTTGCATGTCCAGTCAACCAATGATGTTTGAAATCCAAGCTTCATTACTCAAACCTTCTGCCACTGTTCTTGACCTCTTGATGAAGCGGGGAATCAAAGTCACAAAAGAAGGTGCTAATGAAGGAACGCTCTGACCATCCAACCATCTATCAGACCAAAACAAGCAATCCTCACTGTTACCCAATCTGATCAAAATAGAGCTCCGAAACAAATCCTGCTCAGCTTGGCTAGCAATGCAATCAAGACCCTGCCACAGCTTAGAAATCCCAAGTCCTCTAGAGCCACAACCAGCGAAGCTGCAAAGCACTGCCTAACAAGCTGAGATTGTGAATGCCTAGACCCCCATACTCCACCGGTCTACACATCGACGACCACGCAACCTGGCAATCCCCTAGCCTTTCCACAAAAAAGTGTGCCGCCGTTTGTCAATTTGTTTGAGAACCCACACTGGTGGTTTCAGCACCATGATATGGTAGATCGGCATTGCCGTGATAGCACTCTTAATCAACACCAGCCTCCCACCTGGCGATAACATACGTGCTTGCCAGCTTGCTAGCCGACTTGTGATTTTGTCCAACAATGGTTGAAAATCTCCCTTGGTGGGTTTCCGCAATGAGAGGGGAAGCCCCAAATACTTACAAGGAAAATCGTCCCGGGAGCATTGAAGATCGTCCGCAATGAGTTGCAGCTATTGCTTCGAACATCGAATCGGCGTGACGGAGCTTTTTGCTAGGTTAGAGTGAAGATTCGAAGCTTCGTCGAAAAACCACAGGGTCGCTTTGATTGCAAGCAAGTCGATGACAACCGGGGTGAGGAAGAGGGCTACATCATTCGCGTAGAGACACAGTCGATGCGAAATGCCATGAGGACCCCCAATCAGAGCTAAGATGGAGCAGTTTTTAGCTCGATGGAGGAGATTTTTGAGGATGTCTATTGGCAAAATGAATAGCATCAGTGACAGCGGGTCACCTTGACGCAAGCCATGGCCATGCCAAATAACCTTGCCCGGCTGGCCATTGAGAAGCACCCTAGAAGGCACTGTGGACAACAAGGTGGCTATCCTATGGACAACAAGGTGGCTATCCATCTACACAAGATAGGGCCAAACCCCTTGTGGGTGAGGACCTCCAATAAAAACAGCCATGACAGCGTGTCAAAGGTATGTGCTATGTCCAATTTGAGCAACAGACATAATTATACTGAGTTATGAACAATTGAGCCAGTTAATATAAATGTTTTTTTTGAAAAGTTGATCAAACATCATGATTATACTGAGTTATGAACAATTGAGCCGGTTAACTCATTTGCACATGGGTCCTGGCACCACATGTTAATGAGACAATATAGTGCAAATCCTCAACTGTACCACTTTGTCGTCGCAAGTCCTCGCATTTCCTAAAAAGTAATGCAAAATATCAAAAATAAAACTAATATATAACCTCGGTAGCCTTCAATAGATGCTTTTTTTTTCCTAAATGGTGCTAACTCAACTCCAACACATGTCTCATTATTACCGTATGTATTTTTTTGCCCACTGAAGTGTTACTTTTGGGACTTAAACCGAATTTATTTTGAAAATAGAGCCACTAATTTGTATATTTAGGAGTAGAGAGACTACAACTAGTTTTAGAAGAAAGTAAACATATAAGCAAATATTTACACCCCAACTTTGTCTGTTAAGAGAATAGAGCCATTGATTTGTTTATAAAACTTTATCTCATTTCTTGCTATTTTACTAATAGAAATTTGATAATTTGCCACACATTACATGTGCCTTTGCCAATTTAGGACTAAGTTCAAGGTAATAGATTTTTGGGGCATTTCCTTATATGCAACTAAATTGTTTTGTATGTTTCTTATATGCCACTGATGTCTCACTGACATGTGGGTCTAGGGCCCACATGTTAGGTTCACAATGAGTGGCATATAAAGAATCATGTAGTTGTTCAGTGGCATGTAGTAGATTTTCTCTAGATTTTGCCACACCTTTCACAAGCCACTTGACTATTTGCCATTTTGGAGAATAAATGCTGATTTTGCCCCTATCTTATTTCCTTATCTTCCTCTTCTTCCTTCCTTCCTGTCTCCGACTATCGCCGACCTGGCGCTCCGGCCGCTGCCGCTTGGATCTGACCGCCGCCCTGTCCTCGAGCTCACCGCTGATGGATCATGCCATCACGGAGCCCGACACCACTGGTCTGCCCGCCCTGAGCCCATCGTCGCCCGATCTGTCCATCCTATACCCCTTTTTCCTCCCCGCACGACGTCGGCATCGTCGCTGCCATCCTTTGTGTTAGCAAGTAGATCCTGACATCCTTAAGCCCGACAACGCCAAAATCCATCCACCTCGAGCTCGTCATGGCCCGATCTGCCCATCCTCCACCCCTTCTTCCTCACCGTGCATCGTTAGCGCCGTCCTTTGCTTTGACAATTAGTACACTAGCTTAGAGGGGTTGTCGTTGTATACTACATCGCCAGTAGAAGTCCAACCAGTCACTAGAGTGGACGATGTTCTCACGGCGCTGGCGCTGGGCTCAATGTGGGTATGGGAGGGGACGTCAACGAGCTTGGTGTTGGAATGGGAGCGAAGGCCATTGGGGAGGTCGCCGAGTCGGCTATGGCCGAGGCAGGGAAGAAGAGAGGAGGAAGAGGAAGGGGAAGAAGACATGGGCAAAAATGTCCAAAAGGGAAAATAATCAAGGGACTCACGAACTATGTGGCAAAAGATCAGTTACATGGAACTTAGCCCCATATTATCGAAGCCACACATAACATAGGGCAAATCATCAATTTTCTCTTTTACTAATGATGTTCTCATTGCAAGTCTAATAGTTTATTATTGTCACTTCAGTGAGGCAATGAGCAATAAAGGTGTCATAAAAAAGATTAAAATGGCAACGAAACATTAAATATTATGATGATTCGATAAGTACATATATAAGATACAAAAATAACTAAGTATTAGGAAATCATGTGTAAAAGTATAATGCAAATATAGATATATTTCTTTACAGGATCTAATGATGAATAAAGGTTCTTAAATAAATAATTATAAAACATTATGCTAAAAAAGGATTACATAACTTTTAAGAAGATGGATTGCAAATATTATTTTTGTAATTTTAAAAGTACCAAATAGAAATAAAAGGAACTATATATTTAGAATACAAACAAGAAAACAATTCTACAAAACCAAGGAAACAAAAAACAAATACATTAATTCAAAATGTTATAATATATTGATTAAATTTAAATTTTTAGGATAAAAACATAATTGATAGGGCATCGTAAATGCCAAAATAAATATGAAATTTAATAACGGCGATAAAGCAACAAGAACTAACTTCTGGACAAAAGGAGCTATTTTGAAATACTAGAATTTCAAAGACCCCCAAAATCTGTATTGAAAATCCATGATGGTACCCAAAAATGAGGTAAAATTGAGATGGGTTAATAGGATTCACCTATTTTTATTATTTAGTTTCTATGTATTTTTGACACGTAGATACATTAATAATATTTTTGTTACAATTCAATATCTTATTTAATTATCTCCTATGTTTTTATTATTCCCTCATTTTCTATGTTTATTTTCATTTGACTGTATTTTGCACAATTTTTAAGACAATCATGTATTTTATGAATTTGTGTTACTAACTTAGGGAAACATTATATTTATTCGTCTACTTCCATGTTGTGTATATAGTGTAACTTTCAATACGATAGCTACTAGTGTTATTTTTTTGCTGTTATTCTTTTTGTTGACCATATTAGATATTCTATGCACTATGTATAATTTTTTTCTTTCATGTCTATCACCTTTGCGTTCTTCACTTGAGAATAATTAAACATTAAAATATGGTTGACGAAATATGATGGAACTTCTAAATTAAGGTCAATGCCGTTGGAGGGTTTTAAAAGGAAATAGCCCACTAATTCTACTTTCGAGCCAGTGGCCTTGAGATGTTTGCTAGTATATTGATTACTTCAGTGTGAATATCTTCCTTTTTGTTTTCCCGTTATGTTCATGCTTTTAGAATTACTTCCTACTTTTTTGTCTAGTGGTTGGTGTAATTGATAGTAGATGTAGAGAGCCAGTGATCTCCAAAGTTTTTTTTTAATAAAAAAAACGAAGTGGTCTCCAAAGGTATTTTTTTTGAAACGAAGTGATCTCTAAAGGTATCATGCAAGTCAATGGAGACGTCACATCACGAAAGGTGACTTTTATCTTCGGTATGGCACCACATGTATGTATGCAATACCATTCATGAGTACAAATTCTAGCTCTATTTCTTGAAAAGGTTGTAAATTTGTTAAAAGATGTGGTACATTTTCGGGGATTTCCGACATCGAAATTGTGGAATAGTGTTCTAGGTTGTTGTGTTATAATTAAAATTTTGGGGCAGGCTTAAATATTCATAGGTGTTCAACGTTTTGTCATGATATATGTGCGACTATGCAGTTTTTGGTGTTGCAATTTATAGTTTATTATGAGTGGTTATGTCTGTCTTGTTTTGTAGCCCAGTCTCAATCAACTAGACAAAAATTGGATAAGGCCAATAATATTTTTAGATAATAAAAGTACAACTCTCAGTCTCTATACCAACTAGAGATGCACACACCCATTACACTATTATCAACTAAAAGCTTAAAACAAAAAGGAAGAAGTCCATTCTACCCCCTCAAGTATCGACGTGCGGACATCTAACCCCCTGAACTAAAAAATCGGCCCTTTAACACCCCTAAGTTGTAAAACCGGACAACCTACCCCTCCGGATGTTTCGTGTGGTGGTATTGCTGATGTGGCATCCGGGTGGCCCGGTTTCGCCAGGTCAGCCGCTAACTCGGCCAAAGAATGGACTTCTTCCAAGTGGGTCCCAAGTGTAAGTGTCACAAAGAAGAAAGAAACAAATAAGAAGAAGGAGAAGCGGTGTAGGGAGCTCCAAGCGCACAGTCATGGAGGTGGCGCCGACGAAGAGAGGTCTAGTGACCTGCGAGGTGGCCCAAAATGGTCTTCGGCGGCCACAGGAGGGGATAGGAGATGACGGCGCGGCGAATGGTGACCGGAGGTGGCGGCGACGAGAAGGGAGACGATGGCAACCATGGGTATATCTGCAAGGCGATGCTCAAAGGCGGAGTCACAAGGCAGTGAGGCGAGCATCAAAGCGCCATGAGGGGAACTCCATGGTGGGGTCGGGGAGGCAAGGGGGGGTGGCCGTGGAGGTGTGGTGACGGCACGAGGCGGGAAAGAAAGGCGGCGGGGAGAGCACCACGGCGAGCAATCGGTCTGAGAAGTGGGAAAAGAAGAGAGGCCTCGGAACATGGGATGACACGGCCAGAGGGCGAGAGTGTCACCGGAGCGAAGAACGGCTAGGGCGGCGCAAGCTAGTGGCAGGGAAGAAAGAGAAAGACGGAGCCGCGTGTGCTCCGGTGTGGGAAGGGAAAGGGGAGGCAGAGCCTACGTGCGATGATCCTCAGCCTCCGCTGCTGTGTCGACCCCAGACTCTCCGCGGACTTGCTCTGCGCGGTCATAGCCTTGGGCGGCCGCGTCCCCGGTGTGCTCTGGACGACATCGACACCAGATCCGGTGCATCCTTGAGCGGGGAAGAAGGGGTGCCTGGCCAAGGGTGGCTCCCGAGGCCAAAAGGAGCAGCCGACGGAGGCATGAGGATGGCGATGACTACGAGGAGGAGAATGAGGATTTGGATCCGGACGTGAACGGTGTGGGAGGTGAGATTCGGGTGCGGGCGAGGAAGCCAAGGTTCCTCGAGGTGGCGGTGCGACGAGGTGCAGGTCGTGGGCGAGGAGACAACACGCGTGGACGGGGTGGGAGGCGAGGCCAAGGCGGACGAGCCAAGGGAGGTGCTGGAGAGAAGAGGAAGGAAGAAAGAAGAAGAGAGGAAAGGCAGAGCCATGCCAAGTCAAGAATGACTGCAAAACCGCCCACCCGAACGCCACATCAAGAATACCACCGCATCTAAACAATGGAGGGGTAGGTTATCCGGTTTTACAACTTAGGGGTGTCAAAGAGCCGATTTTTTAGTTCAGGGGGTTAGGTGTCCGCACGTCGATACTTGAGGGGGGGTAGAATGGACTTCTTCTAAACAAAAAACAGCCAAAAGCCAATAATGACTAACAAATTGTCATGCAAAAGCTAATCTAAAAAAACCACATAGCCCCGCCTCCGGGACCAACCAGGAGATGTTCCACACGCGAACAAAGAATACAAGAAAGAAAGAGGTAATGATGGGTCAGTCTCGGTAGCAACGCCTCCAAGAAGGGATATGACTCACATCGTCGCCGCCAATCCAACCAAATAAGGTCGATCAGAGTTTTCACCGGAGCTCAGTACGGTGCCCCAAAGCAACGCTTTCAAGAAGGTAACGCCGCCAAGTCGACGCCGCGTTTAATCCAACCAAATAAGGTCGATTAAGAGTTTTCACCGGGTCAAAGGTACCAGCGCTTAAGACCACGCCACAAAGACGACTCGCCGCTAGATCCAACCAATGAAGGCCGACGCTAAGGCGACGCACCGCGAACATCCCCAACGGCCAACCGCCGCAAGCACAGCTGGAGGGCGACGCCACCGCAAAGAACGTGTTTGCCGGTTAACAACCGCCCATCGTGGCGAGCCGAAGCGCCGACAAGCCACCGCCACCGAGCCGTCGCGATCTTTACCAACTGCGCCAAAATCTGGATCTACACCGCGCCACCTCCGTCGTCATGCCAGCTAGCGGAGAAGGGCCCTGGATCGCCATACCCGAAGACGAGCCGACGGAGAAGGGCCCCAGATCCAACCCAACGAAAGTCCACACCGTTGGAAATCGACGGATAGACGCCGAAGGCCGGAGCGCCGATGCGATCAAGCGCTACCATCGAGAAGAAGAATTTGCCGCCGCCCCTGGCCGCCGGCCGGCCAAAACCACGCATTTACGAGGAAGGAGGAGGAGAAGGGAGTGAGGGTTTGTTTGGCGGTAGCTAGGGTTTTAAGGAGGAAGGGAGGAGAGCAGTGATGCCCCTTGTGTTCATTTCAAAGGGATCTATTTGGCAGCTGCTCGTTCTGCAACTTTTACAGATAATTCAACTAGGATTGTCCAATGTTAGTTGCATGCATGCTAAAATTTGGATGTAAAAATTCAGCCAAATTTTCATTGTCTCTCGGTTGGGCTGGCATAAAGTATTTGTGTAGGTTTAATTGTACCTGAATATGTACACTTAGTAGTATGTACCGCTGGACCTTTTTCTCGAAGAGAAAAAAATGCTATATGGAAACTTGAATTGGAGTTACCGGCTACTTGTAAGTTGTAACATAACAAACTGAGCATATTCTTCCCAGTGCAGTGCATCTGGTGATACTTCCGTATAGCTTGTCTTCACAGAATTGTGCAAAGCTGGTTTTTAAAGAATCATGCAAGATGTGTTGCTCAATGTGTTGCTCAATGCAATGGACTGCAAATTAGCGATATATTATATATCCTTCATATGGATTAAAGGTCACAAATGTAACATGTGCTGAATCTTTTTTTAAAAGATGTGCAAGTCTTTTTTGATCGGTACACTTATCAAATTAATTTTGGTGGAGCCCAACAAATAGGTATATGGTACCACGCATTAGCATGGGCATGGCTTCCACAATCTATTCTAAAAATGTGGATTGATCCCCGTAATGGTTGCTTTCAAAGCGATTAGACTTCACATCAGAACATCATCTATTTATATATTATTAGTGAAAGCTACCGTCTATGGAAAAAGACAACATCGTTAGTACTCCTGGAGGTCAAAAGATAGAAGCTAGCCTGGTTAAGAAAATTTTAGCAAAAAAATATTAAAACACTGCGACAACAACAAGAACACATATCTGTTAGATATTTTTGAGGGCATTTCGGTAATTTCTTAATTAGAGAAAAGAAAAATAAATAAAAAAAAGAAAAGAAAAAGAGGTGGGTCCCACCTGTCAGTGGGAGAAACGAAGAGATAAGGTGCTGGAGACCAAGGAGCCCAAATCCCGTCCTCGCGTGTGGAGCGCTGGCTTGTGCTCGGGTGTGGCGGCGATTTTGGAGGGGAGCGGTGCTGGAGGCGTTGACGGCCCTTGTGCCTCGGCGCTGGCTATTGGCTGCCACCGCGTGGGGTTCTTCCTCCTCTCTTCTTAAGACTTCTTGGTTCTTTTTCCGGATGACCCGACAGAAAATCGGAAAGTTCCTTCTAGATTTTTGGTGTTTCCTCTTCCCTTCCGATCGATGTTCAGTTTTGGATCCTTGGAGCTCCCGCGCCGCCGTGCTTGTCTTGGTGCCATCGGTGATAAGGCCGGTACCATCCTCCTTGCGCCTTCGTTCAGCTCTCTCTTGCACCCCTTCTCTTGTTGGGTGTTCAGTGAGGGTTCTTGACCTTGTGCCATTGGAGGATTGTTCTAGTGTGCTCTTTGGCTTGATTTTGGGGAGGAAGAAAACTTCAGTTTTCACTAGTAATTCGTGCTCCGTGGTTGCATCAGCTGGTGCACTGTGATTGGTCTTGTGCGATAGCCCTGTACCTTGACTTTGCGATTTTTGTTTGTCTCGAAACTGTGAATTGGCATTGTATCTCCGACGACCTCGCCCTTTCTTCACCGCACAACGGGGAAATTGGTTTTTTGAGTCAGTGTCTTTTGGCGTGCCTTGTCCGGATTTCTTCTCGATGGGTGTGAGTGCCATCGGCTTTATGAGTATCATTGTGTTTCATTTTGCATATTGCTAGGCATTGTAGGCTGTACAAGTAGAAGTTTCAATTGTGATTAATTTGATTGATACTAGTACTGGGAGATGATGCTTAGTGATACTGTGGGCTCGTTTCAATGTTCGATGATGATGATGGTCATATAAGAAATTGTTTTGATAGCTAGATCAGACTTGAGCCTATTGGTTTGTTTACTGTTGTCATTTCCTTTTGTCAATGTTCTGTTGTTTTTAGTGGTTACATTAGTGTATACTGTATTGGATTGCTTATTGTGTTTGTGACCTTGCTGAACCTCTGTTGGCATAAATCAGTAGATGTTGATTTGTGATTTCAATTCTTGAATAGAGGTTTGTTCCTCTGTTTGCCGAAAAGGCTGGAGCACTAAAATTGGGTTTTCAAGCACTGTCATGTTGGTTTGATCCTCTGTTAGACTGAAAAATAACTTGTTGTTTTGAGCTGTTTTGAGATAAGTCTTGACATATTAGTAAAGCAGTTTTTGAGCTCAAAGTCTGATTTTTAGTTGTCATATTTAATTTGTGAAGAGTATAGACATTAGTGGCGAGGAGGCCAAGATTTATCTTGTGCTGCCTGATATCTGAGAGCAATAAACAAACAATATAAATCTGAGTATTATGCTGATTTCCTTTGTTGTTATGATCTTTCTTTTAAGCATTTTATCCTAGTTAATTGCCATGGAGATATTGCATGCTTATATGATATTTTTGTCATTTAATGGCTGCTAGAATTATGCTTTAATCATTTAATGGAGATATTGCATGCTTATATGGTGACAGCATTGTTTTGTCACGCCACGAGTGGTGGCGTGACCAAAGGGGTCAGAATTGGAAATAAAGTACGTCGAGGGTTAACTTTAAAATAAAAATTAAAAAAAGGGTTAATTAATAATAAAAAATCTCCAGTAGGGTGTATGACACTATAAGGGCTTGTTTGAGAAGTCTATTTTCGGCCGGGATCCATGTGGATAGGCTGAGAATTTGAACTAAAATATCGGTCCATCTATGGGGATGAGCAGGAATTTTAGTACAACCAAACAAGCCCTAAGAGGAAAAAAAAAATACACATTTGCATCTAGAAAAGAAGTACATAACCCTGCATGCATTACATTTTAGAGAATTTTATTTATTTATTACAATATTGTAATGTTGGTAATTTAAAACCTTTTGGCGATTGACAGTTATGATTTGTATATCTAATTTCTCCGTAATACTTGCATATGTATAACGAAACATTCCGCTGTTTTAATCCCGTTGCAACGAAACTCATTTGGCAAACAAACCACTCCTTTAACTCTTTGACCACTCTCTGTGCTCTCAACATAACTCGAACCGTAAAAGAACTAAAAGATCATGCATGCTTGTACCGGCAGTCGCAATCCCATAGAATCAAAGATCCGTCACGGATTTGATCGTGACCTAAAAATGTTTTTGAAAAAAGGACGAGAGAACAAGAATTGTTTTCTACGCACTTGGGCTGCCGTGTGTACCTGTAGCAGAGCACAAAACCATGAAATACAAAAAAAAAAAAAAAACAGTAACCACCCGGTTCCGCAACGGGAACCAACCACCGTTGCACGCCCACGCATCCCCCCCCGTCCTGCAGCTCGCCCCAGCCGTCCGATCGGAAATCAACGGACAGAAAACGCCCAAGGCAGTAGCACTCCAACGCAGCAGCCCGCCCCGCACGCCCGCGGTGGGAACGCGGCGACCAGGCGCGCCAAAGGCCCGCGGGGCCCACCCACACCCCTCCTCCTCGCGCGTGCCGATGGGCCCACCCGCAACCAGCGCCCCTCCACCGACGCCCGCCCCTCCATCACACTGACCACCCGGTCCCGCCAAGACTCGGCCGATATGTCAGTGTAGAGAATCAGATGCGAGCAGCGCAGCGCAGCGGAGGCGCAGGCGCGCGGCAGTACATAGGACGGCGGTGCGCGGGCCACGTGTCGGGGCGCGATGGGCGCGTGCGTGCCGACAGGCACGTGCCACCGGGGCGCTCGTTTACCCTCCGCGCGAGGGGACGAGGACAGGTGGGCCCCGGGCGCGTGGCCGCGCGGTAGGGGAGGCGGGTAAATGCGGGTTGGTGTTAGTTTAGCCTCTGCCTCGGGACGGGGTCTTTATTGCGGGGGGTTTAATGACCGGTGGGCCCCGCGAGCACGGTGACGGTGAGCCTGGCGGGTCTGACTCTTGCCTTGCTTTATGGGGAGTTGAAATTGTCAAGGAGGTTTGACTCTGGGGTTATCACGGGATCGCAGGAGGATTAGCGGGGCAAAAAGGGCAGCGCTTTGCGTCGCTTGGATCCTGTCTAATCTATTTTTTAGATGGCAAGATTTTCACCTAAAACTTGTGGGGTTTTCTAGATCGCATGGTCCGATTGTGTCTCTGTCCTTGGATTAAGTCGTTTGACATGCCAATGTTGACTATTAAAAAAACAAGCAAGGCATGAACTCCCCCGATCAATTAAAGCGAGAAAGAGTATGCCAAAGTTGACAATTGCGGCAACATACACCAATGCAAAAAAAAGGCCCTGTTTTGCTATATGTGGCTCGAGTTATATGCACTACTCATCTCATGCAAATCTGGCGGTCCTTTTTTTCAAGTACACGATGGACGTATTCATGCACACATACCGACGACGCCTCACACACACACGCGCGATCTTAACACACGCCTAATCTAGAATGGAGACTTCAGCCACGCAGTCACGAAAGCACGCAGCCGACCATTGAACTAACCTCGCAGCGCAGTACTATTCCGAAAAATCTCTAAAACCCCTATCCGGTGAGGCAACCTGGGATCGATCCTAGACGGGTTGGGCGCACACCTGGTGTCGCAACCAACTGAGCAAATCTGGCAATCCTATTGTCGATGAATTACTATTAATATGTGTGAGTAAATACGGGGGACACAGCTCTCGAGATTACGCAAAAAGAGACGTGGTGGTTTTTAGACGGATTCATGTCTTCTCCGGAAAGAATAATAACTTTATCATGTGTTCTTGTATTGAATAAGTGTCGATGAATTACTATCAATATGTGTGAGTAAATACGGGGGACACGGCTCTCGAGATCACGCAAGAAGAGACGTGGTGGTTTTTAGACAGATTCATGCAATCTCCGGAAAGAATAATAACTCTACTCACGTGTTTTTGTATTGAATAAGATTACAAAGCACAATCTGCCATTGAAACTAAGAATGTTATCAATGACTTCTCTCTCTCTCTCTCTCTCTCCCTCGCCCGGAAATGCATCTTCCCCGGAGGCGCGGGCCCGACACGTCAGTGAGAGAGGGAGGCGGGGAGCGAGGCGGGCTGGCTAGGCCGAGACGACGTGCGAAGGAAGTGTGCCGCAACGGTTTCGGCCCAAAAAGCGAGCGGGAAAAAGGAATTGGATTTGAATTCTTGAAATAGGCTGAAAGCTGGGCGAATTTTCAAATATAGCAGACGGGCTCCCAAAATTATGGAAATTTTTGTGCAGGCTCCTGACACAGTGATGTTGTTTGTGTAATTTGTTTAGAATTTTATCTATTCTGAATTTTCCTTGAAAATTATTTTAAGGTCACTGTTTGTATGCAAATGCAATAATTGATTTAAGAAAAATTTCAAAAAAAAAACTCAAAATATTTCCAAATTTATTCTCATTACAATTATCCCAAGTTTGAATTTTTGGGTTGTTACACTTGCCGACTCCTGTGCAGCCGCCATGTGGCCTACCACGCGCTGAGCTCATGGTAGGCCGCCTACTGTGGGTTTTGAGCGCGATACAGGTGACATTTTTGCCATTTCGTTCGCGGAGGGGCTATTTTTGCTATTTAGCTTTAGAACAGTGTTATTTAAGAAAAAAAACTCATTTATTGTCTACCGTTTACTCGTTTTACATAGAGCAAGCGATAGAAAATAAACGACTCCAGCAGGAGGTTGCAAGCAGTCTATAGGAGACAAAGGCGATAAAAGTCAACCTACAAGACAATGGTTCCAACCTGAATAGCGCGCTCGGCGAGCTAGGTGCCGAGGAGGTCAATCCTCCGAGCAACACCCTAGTCGAGCATGCAAATTGTCTTGGCCAGCAAGTCAGAGCCCTCCAGGAGCTGATTACTATTATGAAGACCAACCAGGTGTAGTCAGTGAGGAAAGCTGTCGAGAACAGAGTAAGTTATGCCTTGGCAAAACTCAAATCGTACGACCACACCCTCTACCTTCTTCCAGTTTAGGCCGACTTTGAATGCCCCAAAGTGGAAGCCTATAAACTGATCGAAGAGGCTAGACAAGCCAAAAGAAAGGTCGTAGAGGAGATGCAGCTGGGATCTCCTTCAGAGTAGTTTGTAATGCTTAGTATATGTAAACAAATATTTGATCTTTTGGAATATAAATCTTCATTTTCCTGCAAATTATCTTTTTTGAGTAATTAGTAGCTCATAAGACAAAAATAGAAATGAGAAATAAAAGGAAAGACTTAGGTATGAAAGTCATGATTATAACTTCCCCTAGCACCCCTACTGTTTCCTTAGTTAAAGTAAATGTACTAAGGAAATAGTAAAAAAGGGATTGTTGCAATTCTTTCGACGATATTTTTTAACCTAGTTTTCTTGTATTGCAGCAAGAGTTAGGGACAGATCGATGCTAGGAAGCTCCTTCTAGTGGGTAAGACCACGTATAGAGAGAAGAGACTTCGACTAGGTGACGTCGCCTATCTCTGACTAGTGTAAGGAAAACCAAGTGTTTAAAGGGATTGGAGAAAGATTGAAAACTTAACTCATTAAGTAATTATGTAAGACAATAAAGAATGAATAAAAAGGCATAAACTTCATTGAAAGCATAAAAGTTTATACATAGAACTTTCTTAGCTAGTCAATGTTCTATGAATTAGAGAGAACTCTGCCATCTTCCATCGCCAATCATACCGAACCTGACCGTGTGACTTCGACCACTATGTAAGGGTTTTCTTCAGGCTGGATCTGAATCTTTTTCAGGAAGAAGTCACCTACAACAGGGCTGCAAGGTTAGACCTTACAGTCGTAGTATTTGCGTAGGGCTTGTTGGTAGATTGCCGATCGGATTAAGGTTGGGTTCCTCTTTTTTTGAGCAGTTGATTTCATTAGCTCAGAGTTGTCCTTGATCCTAGTCGTTAAAATTTTTTACCCTTGTGGACCTAATCTTTAGTTCTAGTGGAAGCATAGCCTTAGCACCATAAACCAAGAAAAAAAGGGTGTTTCGCCTGTAGCCTAACTAGCAGTCGTATGAATTGCCCATGGTACTAAGGGTATTTCTTTCACCCATACCCCAAGCGCTTTACAAGCTGGTTGAAAACTCGAGTTTTGATTCCGTGCATAATTTGGCCATTTACCCTTTCGACTGCCCCATTACTTTGTGGATGGTGTCGATGATGCACTATCGATCTTATGAAATTAATTCTATGGACACGACACTCATGCAAGAGGAGATGAGGCTTTTTTAGGTAGGTTTAGGCCTTCTCTCAAGAGAATAATAACCCTACTCCTGTGTTCTTGTATTGAATGTATTTGCATAATAAAACAAGCTACCGAGACTAAGTCTAATGGCTTCTGTGTATCATGGACTTTTGGATCCTTCCCTTTGTCCACAGGCATTACCCCTTATATAGCTCTTGAAGGGGTGACAATTGTTGTGCGTTAGGAGACATCTTGACAGTTGGCTGATTGCACATGTTGGTTGCGATTACTATCAGAGAGATATTCTACTACACGTTCACCATGTGGTTATGCTAGAGACAGAGAGAACTACATGTGGTTATGTTAGAGATAAACCGCACGTGTATTAACTACAACGCATAAATAAGCGTAGTGTACAGAGTCCCTAGTCGATAAGGTCCACATGTATGTGGGTTTTATCGACTATAGGGTGGTCGTGATCCGACCTGGTCATAGCAAAGCTTACAACCATAATGTAGTCATGACATGGAGTGGTTGTAGCCTTCCTCGATCGTAATGAGTATTTCCAACGAGGGGTATACTCGAGGGTTATTAAGAATACCATTATCCATAATAAATATTACAGATAATTAGTTTCATAATTGAGGATTATTAGATCCTTGTCATCTAGCCCCCTAACTGAAGTGAAAATGACTTACTTGAGAAGTGTTCGTAGGATTGTAGTTGGAAGGAAAGCTTTTCCAACGAGTATTTCTTTTGACCGGAAGTTGACTTGGTCATGGAAGGTATTTTTATTTGAGTTGTAAAAATAGAATTCTTTTTACCGAAAGAATCGCTTGCCCCCCCAATTTTTACTCCAGACATGTGGTTGTAAATAGCCGCTAGGGGGCAGATCTAGGGTTTTTAATTTTCCCCAAATGTTTTATCTCTTTGAGCTCTTGCCTTCTCCGCAGCCAACCAAATCCACAATCTTTCTTCCCAAATCCTGCAAATCCAAACAAAAGTTCTTCAGAAGAAATGGCCGGATTCGTATCCCAATGGGAGAAGTCAGAGATGGATGTTGAGAGGATGAGTGCTTTAGTGGCCACCTAAAAGATTCCCTCCAGATCTTTGATGAAGTGGTTGAGCGCTGAAAGTCAACACTGGCCGCTAGGGGAGAAGGAGATGATCGTAGTTTTAGAAGCCTACTACGAGTGCAGGCTTCAGTTGCCTTCGCATCCATTCTTGGTGGTGGTGCTCGAATACTTTGGGGTGGAATTGGTGAACTTATATTAGTTCCCAATTCCATCAGAATGCTGAGTGTGTTTGTGTACCTGTGCGAGGTGTACTTGTGGATCCCTGCAGATCTGGATCTCTTCAAGTACTACTACGGGATGAGTAGGCAGCGCGGGATCGCGAGCAGGTGTGCTATTCAACTCCACGACGAGAGGTCGAAGGAGTACATCCTGATGTACACTTGATCCTCCTGGTCAGGATGGAGGAAGAAGTGGTTCTACTAGGCCGTCACCAAGGATGACTGACTTTTCTTTGCGAGCAAGGCTGCAGAGAAGAAGAAGTCATGGGACACGACCTCAAGTGGTCGTGGTCGGATCACCCCATGGGTTGAAGGCACCAGTGACTTGAAGGATGGAGGGCTGACTTGATGGCATATGGTGAATGATTTCATCACACACCGTATCAGCCCCCCCTGAAGAAACAAGCACATGCTGGTGTGGGAGTACTCGGGGGTCGAAGATTCGACCAGAGACTGCAAGGAGAGTAACTATATAATCAACTGTTGACTCTTTAATTTTTAATTCAAGCATATTTATTGATTATATTCTTTCGTTTGTAGACTTGCCGCAGAAGGAGATTGACACTCGGGTCAAGCTCATTTGTGAGAAGATGCCTCCGAACACTGAGGAGGCCCCTTAGATTTTGGTGGTCGTCTCCGATGAGGAGAAACTGAAGTGCCTAAAGGTAATCAATTATTATTGATTTCATCTTTGGCGACTAGCTGTTGTAATTTTGACTACTTAGTAATTTTTGTTTCTTGACTTTTGTAGCAAGTCAGTGTATCAAGGACCCTAGTCGATTCAAAAATTGACTTGGGGTCCACTGAGGACGACTCGGAGGGAGATCAAATTCCTTTGAGTAAGAGACAGAGTCTTGTGAAGGCGGCTAAGAAGAAGAAGGATGGGAGTTCGAGCTCCACCCTAACTCCGACCTCTCCATCCAGTCGTTCCCAAGCAGTTTTGACTGTAGAGGATGATGGGAAGGTGGTCGTGGACCTTAAGAGGAAGGTCCCAAAGGCCAAGGGACCTTTTTATTATGACACTAAAATATTCTCAGTTTCTCCTTCACCTTCTCTTGTTAAGCAAATAAAGAAGGAAAACTGGAAGAATTTCAATTCTTTTGTGAAGGCTACTGCCACTCCAGCAGAGCCTGTGGTCATAAGAAGTTCAAGCCCCCGAGCGGTCGTGGTCAGCTCCGACCACAATGAAGGGGAGATTGTGAAGGAAGCTCCCCACATCTTAAGAAGCCCGAGCAGTTGAGGTCGTGCAACCATTGGTCGTCCCGACTAGTGAGGCTAAAAGCCATTGCGAGGCTGTGTCGGGACCTGAACTTACGCATCCGAATCCCTCTGTGTATTCTGAACTACCCCATGATCAGTAGGTAGTTCACATAGTGAAACATTGATGAAATATCATCCATTCAACGATTTAACTAAAAAGGTAGAAAAATAACAAATGGTAATGACTAGACCTTATGGTCAACGTTTACTTAACTTGCCATGTAGGGCTTAAGAAACAAATAAAACTCTTGCAGCAGAAATAAGATAACTTGTTATGGTCATTCGATATACCCACAGGTAATCGAGTGGGGAGCGCATCCTAGTTCGCAAAGTTTTCGAAGAACTCCTCCTCGTAGAACTCTTGAGTAGCTTGACCTTCTTCAACTAAGCAGCAAAGTTTAAAGCTTTGAGTATATAAAGTACTCAGCAAGTCGTAGGGAACAATATGCAATTAATATTCATACAAGGCTTGATTAAAGGAACAACCATTCTTTTGCAGAAAGCATATATTGACAATAAGTACAATAAGTAGATTGTAAAGCGTACATGGAAAGACAATAAATAAATATAATAAATAATTACTTTGAAACAACCAGTGAACCTCCTGTTCACTTCCCAACCAAACCAAACCATCCAGTGAATATCCCAGCCACCAAGTGAACATCACATTCACCTTCCAACCATTTTTATAAAAAAACTTTACCCCTTGTGTGAAATCCCCGGACATTGTCTATAACCGGAGACACGATCGTTTAAACAGTTTTAACTCTGCAGAGGTTATACAACTTTACTCACAAGAGATAAATCAACTTATATTGTCCGTTCACACACTTCCATAGGTTCATGACTAAGTGATTATCACCAGGTCTTTACAAAGCTCATTCTCAACACAGTTCTGCCCTCTAAGGTTTCAACAATGAATATCATCATGACTAGATAGGGGCCCTCTCTTGCGCCATATGAGTATACATCCATCTTGGAACTCACATCCACCAAAAACAGAACTAAAATCGAGACATTGCTAATTAATTTGCGGGATTATTGACATTTTGCCATTAAGTTTATGTGCAATTGACAGAATGCCATCTGATGTCTCAATGACATCTGGGTCCTGGGGCCACATGTCATTGAGACATTGAGTGGCATTCTGGCAATTGGGCATAAAGTGGTGTGGCAAATATGCCAATCCCCCATCCTTAACAAGTACTCAGGCGAGTCTACCTTATCCCAATGTGCAAATAACACCCTCTTTACTGCACAATCACTCGCACGAGCGAAAACCATTTCGTTTAACCAAACCAATGACAACCCCTGCAATGACACAAATTTTGTAACAGTGGCATTGCACCACAACTTGTACAATAGTAGCATCGCACCGTAGTTGCACAACAGTGACATCGCACCATAATTCCATATCTTATTAAGTCAAATTAACATTATCGATCATGTGACATGAGCCCATATGTAGGATCAAGGATAACCGACTAGAGGGGGGGTGAATAGGATGTTTTAAACTTTTTGATAATTTAACAATTTTAGCCAATTATTAACTTAGTCTAAACAAGATATAATTCTAGCTAAGCAATTTACCAAAATAGACAAGCTAGAAATATAAATGCGGAAATGTAAAGACTAGAAATAACCACAATGACACAAGGAAGTTTTTCCTGTGGTATCAAGACTTGCCTGGTCTTCACTAATCCACGCTGAGGAAACTTGATCAACTCTGCCGGCTCCACAAATTAAGCCTTCCTCGATCACTAGTGGTAGCTCTTCTCCTCCTGATAGGCGAGCTCCAACCTTTACAAATGCCCTGCCTTCTCACAATCTCCTTTGAGAAGATCACCGAACCAAACTCCAAGCCGCTCAGAGACGGCAATCTCCAAGAGTAATAGAGCAAGAAATCTTCACTTGAAAGTGCTCTAATGCCACAATGATCAAACTCAATAAATGCTCTTGGAAAAATCTCAACTACTTTTGCAAATGTAAATGAATGCTCTCAATGAGTAGGAAACAATGCAAATGGCTCAAGAGATATTAAATGAGGCTCAACAACACTTTTAGTTGCAGTGGGTGAGGTATTTATAGCCTCCACCCACTGCACTAGCCGTTGGGGCACGAAATCCCCAATTTTTCATGGAGCCCGGTCACCGCAGCACCCGTCTTCATCCGCCTCACCAGAATCTGCCGATCAGAACGCATTAAATGCACCAAAAATAGCCATTACAGGGTAGTTGGTCGCATCACAGTGAACGTCGTTAATCCGCCTACGTAAAAACAAATCGCTTTAGAGACTCATCGAAAATGCCGACCGCATTGAAGGACCGGAGGTGCGGTCATCCAAGACTTATACCGGCATGCCATCCTACCACAAATTTCAACCAAAACCTTCTCGAAAATGTTGACCGTGTCCAAGACCCGGTGCGGTCGGCCGGCCAATGGCCGCTTTAGTCCTACCAAAGGAAATCAAGAAAATCAAAACAACACCTCATCGAAAAAGCCGACGGTGTTTTTGGTCCCAAGACTCCGGCCATCCCCGGCCAATGTCGTTCGGCCATCCGGCCCAAAGAAAATCAAGAATTTAAATTGAGGCCAAACCAAAAACAAATCCAAGATTAAATCAAATAAGATTTAAGCAATTGTGGCATCATTCACTTTCAAGGTACTCATTTCTTGGACCCTCTTTATAGTACTACCGTTTCTAGCCTATAACCCGCTCTTCCAACCAATTCACCTAAGACCGTAAAATAAAAAGATCCTAGACTATTGTACCTTGTCTTTGAGCCAAATGATCTTCATGTAATCCTTTCAAGCAATTCCGGGTCATCAAGAGCACCAATGGGATTTAACCTTGTACATACTCAATAAACACGTTAATCCCATATTCACATATTATCATTAATTACCAAAACAATTTTAGGGCCTAGATGCTTTCAATCTCCCCTTTTGGTAATTGATGACAACACACTTAATATGTGAGAGAATGATTGTTTTGAATATACTATGAGTGTATATTCTTTTGATGACTTAACAACGAGATAATTCTTGCAATAAGCTTAAAAAGAATTTTGAGAATTATTTCCTTGTTAAACTCGCTTTAAAGAAAGCTCCCCTAAACATGTGCATAAAAGGTAGAGAATTTTTGCAAGCACAAGTAGAGATTTTTAGAGAATTTTATGAGTTTCTTTTACATGATGGAACTTGAGGAAATGCAACAATATATAACATTATAAACATAGCATTTCAAGAGAGTAATATAAGCACAATATTAACCAATAAGTTCATCAAGATAACATTGAGAATAGCAATGTGTTAAACCGATTACAAGCATAGAAGTACATGATCATTCAGCCAAGCTCATAGACGGTAAAGCATTAAGCGTTCATATAAAAGGTTCAATAAGCTTACAATGATAGCAAAAGAGAGCAATAAGCTTATCCTCTAATTATTACACACGAAAGTCCAACAAGCATTCAACAACCATAACTAATAGATATATAGGACCATAATAGATATAAAGGACCATAGCACTTCTCCCCCCTTTGGCATCAACTACCAAAAGCTACGAAGTAGGGGGAGGAGGAGGAGGAGCTGCAGTCGACGTGGAAGGGGCTGTAGGAGGATCAATGCGTCGACGCCGAGAATAAGTAATACCGCCGACGACGAGACGTGAGTGGTCATCTCACCATGTCGGTCTCAATCCTCAAACCAAGCCAACCATCTCGATCTAGGCGCCAAGCACAAGTGAGTTGGACCGCCCACTACGCCGGTGAGAGTCCAAAGATCGCGTAGTGTTTCTAGAGTATCCATGCGATGGTCCGTAACCTCTAGGCGACGATCCACCGTGATCAAAACGAGATACTATCGTGTTGATGCCAAGATGCGTAACCTCCAACAATAGTGGATCAAGTCCACCTAACCGCCGAGGAGCGGGCCGAGGAGAGGCCGAGCATCAAGAATCGGGTGAAGAGGCCTGCTCTCAAATCTCTCGTGGTCACCTTCGCTTGTACTGCTTAGAGGAAAGGAGTGGTACCATGAAAGTCGATGGTCCTCAAAATGAGCATCATGATGTAGGGTGCATAATACATCCTCTTTCCCAAATCATCGTGGCAAGATCGCAACTCACCAAGATTAAGTGCATAATATCAAATTTCTTTCCTTGCATCACATAATCTATGACATTCCGTGCATGTCCTCTAATAGCATCATTGTTGCCACTCCTTGGCAAGATGGTGGCCCCGATAATCCCGCACGACACTAGGAGGGGCCTCAGACCAAGCAACCTTGCCAGGACAACTCTAGCAATAGTAGGCTCATAGAACTCAGAATCGCTCGAGTCTACAACAATGCTCAAGGTGAATCTTAACATACTCACGTCGTCGCAGATTTAGGGCCTCCTCAAAGTGACGCCAGGTGGCCGGTAGCGCCGAGCCTATCATCCAAGTCACAAGTACCAAGGAGGATGGAATGTAAATCAGAGCATAAACCGACGGATTACCTCCTCATTGAAGTTGCACTTGATGCTAACAATTCCATCCAAACCAAAGATTATAAAACGGAATATAAACTCTCATACCGAAGTCCGCTCATTGAGATATCTCCAATCAATATATTTCAATAGCAAACCGCTTGTGAAGCACCACATGATTGTAGCAATCCTCCCGAATATAGTGTGAAATCTCTCATCCGTGGTCAACCTCTACGCCCATATGGTGATTGCTTCCTCGAGTTGCTTGAAATCCTCATTCGATAGAGCGAAGATCCACACGAGGCTCAGGTGCAAACTCTACATCAGCATCATCTTCTTCGTCCAAATGCTCACTGGCGCTAGGCACGGAGGACAAAGACGGCGAGGAGTCCGCTTCGTCGCTGTCGGAGTGCTCAACAGGAGGACGACGAGTACCCCTGCGGGGAGGATGAGACGTAGATGCCTCGGGATTGGCTGTGGTCTTGGTCCTTTCCATGATCACTGGAGAGATGGACAAGACAACCAAGGAGTGAGTTGAAAGGAATAGGGATTAACAAGTCGATAAAAAACAGAAGCTTTTCTGTCAGGGTCGGACTAACCGCAGTTTTTGGTCAGAACCGTCTGTGATACTTCACAGACGGTTCCAAACATGAACCGTCTGTGATATGACCTCTTCACAGACGGTTTTTTGTTAAAAACCATCCGTGATAATTAACTCATCACGCATTTGCAAGGTACATATATAGCTCCCCGCCAATCGGAGTCTTCTTGATCTCCATCTCGGCGCCACGGAACCATGGAGATCTCCAAGCCCGGTGAGTCCATTGCCGCCTCGCGTCTTGGCTTGAGTATCGCCACCTCACCGAGCCGCCCGCCGTGTGGTCCATTTCATTTATTGTCGCCGAGGAGCTTGTCGCCGCTTTATTCACCGATCGATGACCAGCCACCTTGGACCTTCCCCGACTTCATTGACACCTTCCTCGTGATCGAGGTGAGCTATTGGAGCATAAGCATCCTTTAATTTGAGTAGTTTCAAGCGCCACGCCAAATCGCGAAGTTTCAAGCGCCGCCATTTTAACATCACCGTCGGTTTGCCTCAAAGCACCTTAGGGCCGAGCCACGACTATTAGCAATGCGATGTCACCCTAAGCCCGCTTTGAGCTTCAAATCCTACTGCTTTTAATCATTTAGTTAATAAACTAATGAGTCTATGACATGTGGGATCGCCATAGATTTTATAAATAAAATCATGAAATAAAAATGAGTCACCGACAAGTAGGGCCCACATGTAAGTTAATAAAATCCAGAAAAATGTAAAAAAAGAGTAATTAAGCCTCGTAAAATACGCCAAGTCACCCTTTATTTATTTTCGTGGTTTTCAATACGAACCGTGTGATGGACCGGTCGATGTACCGAGAACCGTGTGAGTGAAGAGTACATTAATGGTGTGTCTGCTTACAAGAGCCGCCGAGGAGGATATGTTGAATAAGGGGCGGAATATATGTATCGTCCATGCATTAATCGCGAGAATCAAGATGTTTTACAACCGAGCGCAGATCGAAGCACACTTGATTCGAAGGGGTTTCAAAAAGGGTTATACATGTTGGACCAATCACGGTGAAGAGCATATTATACAGGAAGTCAACGATATGCATATTATACAGGAAGTCAACGATATGCCGCCAAATGATGTCGATTGTGGTTCCGATTCGGATAGGCTGCACGATAACAATCTAGATCGAGATGCCATGATGCGTAAGGAACTGTGATGAGAGGGAGTATGTTCAATTCCGGGGCATGATGGAGGACTCGAAGAAACCTTTGTTCCTGGGCTGCAAGTCGGAATATACAAGGTTGTCATCCGTGCTTAAACTGCTGAAATTGAAGGCAAGCAACGGTTGGTCCGACAAGAGTTTCACGGAGCTGTTATGTCTCTTAGCGGACATGCTTCCAGAGGGAAACGAGTTGCCCAAAACCACATACAAAGCCAAGAAGGTTCTTTGTCCATTGGGAATGGAAGTAGAAAGAATATATGCTTGTCCGAACGACTGTATCCTCTACCGTAACGAGTATACAAACATGCATGTATGTCCGGTGTGCAACGCATCCCGATACAAGCGTAAGAATCAATTAGATGACGACGAGGGAATCGAGGTGAAGAAAGGACCTCCTGCTAAGGTGGCGTGGTATCTTCCTGTAATTCCCGCTTGAAGCGGTTTTTGCGAACCTAAAGAATGCAAAAGCTGCCAGATTGGCACTCGTGAGGAGCGTAAGAATGACGGAAAGTTAAGACACCTCGCCGATTCCACCCAAAGGAGAAACATCGATAGGAGGTTTGCGACTTCAAAAGGAACCGAGGAATATAAGGTTTGGATTGAGTACAGATGGAATGAATCCTTTCGGTAACATGAGCAAATGACATAGCACTTGGCCCGTGACGCTCAGATTCTACAACCTTCCTCCTTGGTTGTGTATGAAGCGAAGTATATTTTGTTGTCGATACTTATCCAAGGGCCAAGCAACCTGTGAATGATATTGATGTGTACTTAGCACCATTGATGGAAGATCTAAAATATCTGTGGATTGAAAGGGTACATGTATGGGATGCGACAAACGAGAGAACTTCACTTTACGCTCCTTGTTGTTCTCGCACCATAAATGATTATCCCGCCCTTGCTAACTGTCGGGCCAGAGTACAAAAGGGCCAAAGCTTGTACTCACTACTTAGATGATACCGAGAGTGTGTGGTCAATCACTCAAGAAAACTGTGTACATGCAGATCGTAGGTTCCTTCTGAGGGCTCACCCATACCGCAGATGAAGAAACAATTCGACGGAGAGAAGGAGGACAGCTCACTCCAAGGCATTTAAGCGTAAAAGAGGTCTATGATATGGTTAAGGATTTAGATGTTGTGCTTGGAAAGGATATAAATCGAGGACCCGTAAGAAGAACATGTGGAAGAAGAGATCAATATTTTGGGACTTACCTTATTGGGAGCACCTAGAAGTTCGCCATCGTGATCGACGCCATGCACGAGAGAAGAATGTATGTGACAGCTTGATTGGTCTCTTCATCAACATTCGTGACAAAACAAAGGATGGTGTCAACGCACGGCTTGACTTGGTTGATATGGACATCGACCGAGTTAGCACCAACAAGGACCGATAAAGGACGAACGCATTTTCCCTCGCTTGTTACACTCTGCCCAAGGCCAAGAGAACCGAACTATGCTTGCTTGCATGGTGTGAAAGTTCCGTCCTGCATTCGCCAACATGAAGAAACTTGTTTCGATGGAAGATTTGAAGTTAATTGGCATGAAGTCTCATGATTGTCATGTGTTGATGACACAAATGCTCCCTATTGCAATTAGAAGTATTTTGCCGATCAAGGTCCGAGAGACAATCATGAGGTTGTGTTATTTCTTTAACACAAGTGCTCAGAAGGTCATCGATCCCGAAGGACTAGATGCTCTGCAGACGAGGTGGTGACGACTCTATGTGATCTTGAGATGTATTTCCTCCGCCGCTTTTTCGATATCATGGTCCATCTCATTGTTCATATTGTGAGGGAGATAAAGATATGCGGGCCGTGTTCCTACGTAGCATGTACCCGCTCGAGAGGTTCATGGGAATTCTCAAGTCATATGTACAGAATCGATCTCGCCGAGGGCAAGATCGCCGAAGGTTATGCAACCGAAGAGGTCATTGAGTTCTCGCCGATTACATGGCTCAGTCGAACCGATAGGTGTGCCTCGATCTCGCCATGAGGGGAGGCTCGAGGGTATCGGGACCATCGAAGGAAAGCAATCACTCCAGATATGGATGCGTATGCTCAAGCCCATTTCACGGCCTTGCAACACATGACCAAGTGTCCTCAGATATCGACCAAAGACAAGGACGTGCTTGCAAATGTAATCCGTGTGGCCGGATGTTTGGATCACGAGACAACACAACAAACGGTTCAACCAATGGTTGAAGGAGCGACTTGCTAGGAGCTCGTCAAGTGATATGCTGACATGGTTGGCAAAAGGGCCAACATTTACAGTTGTAACATGGCGAGGATACGACATAAATGGGTACACATTCTATACGTAGGCTCGTGATATAAAAAGTATTAACCAGAACAGCGGTGTCCGCATAGATGCATTCAGTACCGATGGGCTGAGGAGCTCATACTATGGGCAAATAGAGGAGATATGGAAGCTCGACTATGTGCTTTTCAAGATCCCCCTATTTCGGTGCCGTTAGGTCCATCTCCCACAGGTAAAGGTCGATAAGTACGGCATCACTACCGTGGACCTCGAACGTGTCGGATATAAAGACGAACCATTCGTACTGGCTAACCAAGTTGTTTAAGTCTTCTATGTTACCGACCCGGCAAATAAGAAGCGCCACGTAGTTCTTCATGGAAAAATGAGGATTGTCGGAGTTGAGAATGTAGTGGACGAGGAAGAATACAATCAATTAAACGAGTTGCCTCCTTTTGGAAACGGCATAAGGGTCGAGGAAGAAGAACGTGACGAAACTAGCTACATACGCGTCGATCATCATGAAGGGCTAATTTTTAAAGATTAATTGAACAATGTGTGTATATATATGTACGTTCTGATGAATGGTTAATTTTAGTTCATTTGAGTTAATTAATTGATTTGTACTGTGAAATGGATGTGATTGTTTCTCAAATGAATGTGAATTGGATGTATATACATGTACTTGTTGTCTTTTCTGCTTGTTTTAGAGGGCATGGCTAGCATTTCCTGAGGCTAGCCAATAAACAGATGTAGATATTAACCAATACAAAATAATATCACAGACGGTTTGAACTACAAACCGCTCTTACATCACATATCAAAGACGGTTGTTTATTAAAACCGCTCAGGATACATCACATATCACGCATTTTTGTTTATTAAAACCGCTCAGGATACATCACATATCACGCATAGCTTCTAAGTTAGAACCGCTCTGTGATGTCCATCCCTATTTATATTCGGACTCTAGCTAGGGTTTGTGCGTCCGCCACTCTCAAACGATTAAGTTTTCAACTCCTCGCTCCTCCTCCCCGAAGCTCGTCACCATCTGTCCTCGACGCCTCCTCGAGCCCGGCGACTTCTTCCCGATCCCGCCGACGCCTCCTCCTCCAAATTCCCGAGCAGCCGAGCCTCCTCCTACACGCAAGGCCTCCCCGAGCCCACCAAGCCTCCCCCCCGAGCCCGCCGCCTCCTCCCCCCGAGCCCGGCGCCTCCCTTCGACGCCGCTCACATTCTACTCCGTCTCGCTCGCTCGTCCTTCTCGACGCCTAAAGGTAACTAATGCCGAAGTTGTCAATTTTACACCCCTTTCCCTAACTATTTCTATTAATAATTTGTCATGGTCCTCATGATAATTGTACTTGTTTTAGGAATTTGTATTTGTTCTAGTCATTATTCATATGGTATTTGTTTTGATATCGCCATCGAATATATTGCAATGTGGTGTGGTAGGCTTAAGATGAATGCTTTGTGATGATAATAGTCTTGTACTGAATTTGTTTTGATAATCTGGTTTGTACTTGAGCTCTAATTGGAATGCTTACTCTACATCTGATAGCAATATCAAAATGTTAAATCTTAGCTTTATGCTGATTTCATTTGTTCACATGATGTTCTATTTCTTGTGAAGATGTCTTCCTCTCATTCTTCGTCATCGCCGCCTCATGTGTCTGATGATGCACCATCCTCTGGAATAATATCCAACCGCGGTAGAAGAAGAGGAATATCGAAAAGGCCCGGGGGCCGATTTACCATCACGGAGGTCGATCAGTCTGGGACCCCTATCAATCTCGCCGAAAGGCGGCGTCAGATTCAAGAACGGTCGGAATAGTTGCACGGAACGGGTCAAGATCACCTACGATTCGTGGAAGGTGGTGCCTGGACCATTGAAAACTGCTGTGCTGACGGATATTCTCGCATCGTTCGAGATCCCGGTAGAGCACCTGGACTCCGTGCGACGACACGCGTTGACACGGCAAGGGCCCGCTGCATCACATGCATCTACACCTCGTGCTCAGTTGACTCTTGTGAAGTCGACCTATACAAAGCGAGGTAGCAAGGGCAAATCGAAGACGATCGACTCCTCTCCTGATATCCCTTCTTGCCGCTGGGTCTGAAATTGCGGCTAGGCGAGCCGCTGTTCGAGAAGTTAGACAACCCTACCCTAGGACCGGATTGCACGGAATTGCATACATGGTACATGGAACACCCAACAAGTCGGTTGATCAACGACGCCGGTTTCATCGCCAAGTTCAAGGATGATCATTTTAACCACGTGCATCAAGACGCTGTCTTCACGGTGACCTTCGACGACTTGTTCCGTCTCTTCCACCTCGATGAGCTCGACGTCTCACTCATACGATGCTCGACAATCGTAAGTGTGTACAATGACGGTCAATGTTCGTAATACCGATAAATGTTATATATAACTCCTTGCTTTTGTATAATAGATACATGATCTCCGGGTTTAAAGAAGGAAATCACCGTAGGTTTCTCGACCCACACATTGTCTCCGAAAGAAGCATCACGGCGAATGCAACATTCGCCGAGAATTACGTTATAGATTTTTTCATGGCTCGCCGCAACAAGGAATTCATACTTTTGCCCTACAACCGTAAGTAAGTGTTGCACTACCGCTATACTTGTTGATTTGTACTTTATAAGCAACACTAACTTAGGTTTAATGACCATGCTAACATACCGTGTAGCTACCATCGATTCTAATTGTAATTATACCAAAACGAAATGCGTAATATACCTAGATTCCCTACAGAGGGCCACTCACAACTTCACAATTATCCGAATTTAATCATCGTAAACACATTTCTCCATAGAAACTCTATTGTAGTCTTTCCTTCCTTTGCAATGGCTAAGGCTAACTTCTTGGAGTCGTAGGGTGTTCGACGTGTTACATGCTAGAGGATGGAATATCAAGGAAAGACGTCACACATGATCAAAAATTCCTGGTACTTGCTAGCTAGTACACATTAATCCTATATAGCACTTCGTAGTAATGCCTCTCGAACTAACCAATTCTATTTTTGCAAAGGCACCAAAGAATACACGGCCGCAATGTCTCTGGATACTATGTTTGCCACAACATGCAACTACTCATCGGTTCCGCGATCACCAATGATCCTCGTGTTTGTCAATCTTTCAACAATTATTTCATATATACTTACCAATTTATATAAGCACGAATTTAATCTTCCTATCGACAAAGTTGCGCCCATCGATTTAAATCAAGCGTGGAACAGAGCGAGCTCATAAAAGTTCGATCATACCTTGCGCCATTCCCTAATAGACAGTCATAAATCCAGATGGGAGTTTCCACAAGGTAGATTGAACTTGATTGGGATAGATTGAACTTAATGGTACATGTGTGTAAATTAATGTACATTAATGGTTAAAGTTAATTGATTTGTGAATTGATGTGCTTTTTTCTCAAATGAATGCAATTTTGATGTGCTTCAAATGAATGCTAATTGATGTGCTTGTTTCAGAGGGCATGGCTAGCATTTCTGAGGCTAGCCAATAAATGTAAATAGATTTAGCAATGCAAAAGACTACCACAGACGGCCTCAGAGATGAAACCATCTCGTGATAGTCGACTACCACGACGGCCAGTAGATGAAACCGCTCAGGATACTCGACTACACGACGTGCAGAGATGAAACCGTCAGGATAGTCGACTACACAGACGATGCAGATGAAACCGCTCGCGATACTTCACTATCACGCATTTCGGTTTCATCTACGCACTATCTGTGGTAGTTGACTATCACTGCACGGTTTCATCTACGCATCGCCTGCGGGTAGTCGAGTATCACGCATTCGCTTTCATCTACAAACCGCATATGATAGTATGTATTACGATTTCGCTCAAAACCGCTCGTGATGACCTCATGCATTATCGACCCATAAACTCGATGGCTCACGAAACCGCTCGTGATGGCGTTGAAACCGTCTGTGAAGGCCTTTTCTGTAGTAGTGATCATTGGTGCATTCTGTGCAATCGAAATTCCATGGCAAGAATAATACATTTGGCACAGTTCTTATTATGCTAGAACAACCAAAATTGAATCTCAAATCATCACCAACTTGAAATAATGAAATAATCACCGCTCACTTGATAATTAGAACCGTAATTACTCGCTTACCTTGTTGAGGCTACCCTCGGCCCACGGCCGTATGACATGTACAACTCACACAAGGACTCAGCCAAAACATCAATCCCGCCAAGCAGAGAGCCGTGATATGTCCACAGAAAAGAAACAACAGATTAACTAATTCAAAGGAGGAGGAACATCAAATCAACATAAGAAATTAGCAAAACTAATGTTGCCAATGCCCCGATGCAGCCTATATAGGGACCGTGCATGGTGCCCTTAGCAGCCTCGTCTCAAATTCGCTATCTCGCCATGTGCTACTGTAAGATCGAGGAGGCCGACTAGAGGGGGGTGAATGGGCGGTTTTAAAAACTTCTTTGGCTAAAACCAAGTTTTATGCGGAATTATAAATCAATTCGATTTTACACAATTAAAGCCTAAATCAACTAGTGTTTACTAAGTACACCAACAATATGAGACTATATAAGAGATAGCAAACACACACAAACAAGTAAGCAATATAATAAAGCACAAGAAATCAAACCACAATGACACAACGATGTTTTACAGTGGTGATCGGAGAGTTGCCGGTCTCCCCTAATCCACGTTGAGGTAAGCCCAAATCAATAGGACCGACTCCACGGATTAAGCCAAACACCTCCGAGGTAAGTCCAACCACTTGGACCGGTTCCAACAAGAACCAACACCTCGATCCACAAGGGTTGCTATCGGGACCCAAAATTACAATTCTGGACCCTCTGTGTTGCATGCACTAGTCCAGGATCACGCTAGTGCACACAGTATCAACAAAGATGAGTATCGATCCATACAAGCGAATTCTGCATACGGTAAACTCTTATCCCAGCGGGTGGCATTAGCTAGAGCACAGGCCCTCAACATATCCTCCAATATCTGATTGACTCTTTCACCATCCATCCGTCTGGGATGATATGCAGATCGAATTCAGATGAGTCCCTAAGGCTTCATGCAAACTATGCCAAAAACGGGAGGTGAACTGAGATCCTCTATCTGACACTATCTTCTTGGGCACACCATGCAAACTGACAATCCTTGACATATACAGCTCTGCCAGACGATCTCCTGAGTACGTGGTTTTGACTGGCAAGAAATGGGCAACTTTAGTCAGACAATCCACTATTACCCAAATCGAATCATAACCCGATTGAGTCTTGGGCAATCCGGTAACGAAATCCATCCCGATTTCTTCCCACTTCCACTCTGGAATCTTCAATCTGCTGCAACAGACACTGCTGGTCTCGATGTTCTGCTTTGACTTTTCGACACACGCCGCACAAGGCAACGAACTCGCGACGCCTCGCCTGTGTTTGGCCACCAAAACTTATTCTTAACATCCTGATACATCTTAGTACTACCAGGGTGAATTGAATACTTTGAGTCATGGGCCTCCTTCAAGATTAGCTGTCTCAAACCGTCAGCATCTGGCACGCAAATACGTCCATTGATCCACAGTATGTCCTGATCATCCACGGTGAAGTCTTTGAACTTCCCTTCTGCCATCTTCTTTTTGATGTCTGAAAACTCCGAATCTTTTGGCTGAGCCTTGCGAATCTGCTTCTCCAAAGTAGACTGCACTTCCAAACTAGCCATGAATCCTTCAGATACTACTTCTAGTTTTAGCTTTTGAAATTCCTCTTGAAGTTCTCAACAAACCTCTTTACTTCCATCGATTGCAAAGGGTCTTCATGCTCAAGGCATCTCAGAATTACATTGGCTTTACCAGATGGTAATGGATTCCAAGATTATATTCCTTTATCAATTCTAGCCATCTTCTCTGCCTCATATTCAGATCTCGATCGGGTGAAAATATATTTCAAACTTTTATGATCCAGATAAATCTCGCAGCGACATCGATGAGGTAATGACGCCAAATCTTCAAGGCATGCACGATCGCAGCCTAATTCCAGATCATGGGTAGGGTAATTCTTCATGAGGCCTTAATCGCCTTGGACGATAAGCGACAACCCTTCCTTCTTGCATCAGACACATCCTAATCCTTGACGCGAAGCATCACAATAGATATCAAAATCCTTATGAATATCCGTAGAATCAAGACTCAGTCAAGTCAAACGCTTCTTCAACTCTTGGAAACTTTCTTCACAAGTCAGTCCAGTAAACTTTTTTCTTTCTTCAATAATTGCGTAAGAGATTTAGCAATTGATGAGAACCCTTCAATGAAACGACGATAGTATCCTGCTAATCCCAAGAAACTACGATCCCGAGTGACCTTGGGTTGTTCCCAATGTAATATCGCTTTAACTTTATCGGGTCAATCACTACTCTATTGCCATCGATGACCAAGGAAATCAACTTCCTTTTTCCAAAAATCACACTTGCTAAACTTGGCATACAACCGATGCTCTTGAGCTTCTAGGACCAACCTCAAATGCTCAAAGATGTTCTTCTTCCGACTTGGAGTAAACCGTAATATCATCGATGAATACAACTACTTAACTTGTCCAAATACTCCATGAATACCTTATTCATCATGTTCATGAAATAGGCAGGGCATTAGTCGCACCAAAGGACATGACTAAGAACTCATAATGTCCGCATCGCTGAGAAAGCGGTCTTAGGTACATCCTTGGGACAAATCTTCAATCGATGGTAACCTCGATCGCAGACGATCTTCGAGAACACTCGCTCCTTTCATCCGATCAAACAGTCATCAATCCGGGGCAATGGGTACTTATTCTTGATAGTGACTTCATTGAGGATCGTAGTCGATGCACATTCTCATGCTTCCATCCTTCTTTTGACGAACAGATCGGTGCTCCCCATGGCGCATTTAACTAGGCCTCACAAAGCCTTTCTCCAAAAGTTCTTCTATCTGCTTCTTCATCTCTGCTAGCTCATCAGCTGGCATCCGATAAGGTCTCTTCGAGATTGGTGCTGTTCCTAGCACTAGATCGATGACAAACTCAATGTCACAATCCGTGGCATCCCTAGTAACTCTTCCTAAACACATCCGATACTCTGACAACGGCACGTCTTCCAAGGCAATGGCCTTCAGGCTATTGACTAGCAGATGCCCATTACGCACTGAGGTAGCTAGGAATTCTATCTTGTTTCCTTTGGTATCCTCGATTGTAACGGCTCTTCGGCCACAATCTAGCACGGCTTTGTGCTTGGTTAACCAATCCATGCCAAGGATGACATCTATGGTTTGGGTGTCAAGAACAATTAGGTCAGCTAGAAACTCAACTCCATCTATGAGTAACTTAGCTCCTAAACATCCCACTTTAGAACTTAGCTCTACTCCAGGTGACTGGACTAGCAAAGTATGCTTAAGATGCATAACTTCCAATTTATTCTTAGTTGTAAAAACTCCGGAAACAAACGAATGTGAAGCTCCGTAATCAAATGTAATCGATGCAGTATCGAATTTATTAGGAACTTACCCAAGACGACGCCTGGTGCTTCTCGGCTCCTTCCAGAGTGACGTGGTTAACACGAGCTCGATAACCGACCGAGGCGTTCCTCCCGCTGATCGTTCCCGAGGAACTCCTTGCTTGTTCTCTTGACCGGGTCTTGGCGGGTGTTGCTCCAAGGTTGAAGCAGACTAGAGTGATCGCTCCTTCTGGGGCACTGACATGGCGGCTCGTTGACGGCAGCTTGTAACACACTCGGGTTCATTCTCGCCTGTTCCCTAGGGTAGGGTTGACTGTGTGGGGTTGCGAACTCAACAAAAGGACGAGGTGTCAAGGCGTGCATCCCGAAGAACTCGCTACCGAAGCGATTGATATGTCAGGGCACTATTCTTGCTCTCTCGCCGTTGTGGTGGTGGCTTCCCCGCCGAGCCATCCTACGCTATGTGGTCCTCCAGCTTCTTTGCGTTTGTCTTCCATGACCAACGCCTTGTTAATCAACTCGAAATCGAAAGGTGTGGGCAAGCGATTGACTCGTAGTCCCGAAGTTCAAACCCTTTAAGAAACGACTCGACGAGCCTTGTCAAGAGCGACGACTCGAGCATAGCGAGCTAGCTGAGTAAACTTATGAAGATAATCAGTCACAGACATAGCCCCTTGCTTAAGAGCACGGAACTCATCTTTCTTTAAATTCATGATCCCTTCAGGTACATGATACTAGCGAAAAGCGGCGAAAAATTCTTCCCAAGTGATATTCTGCGGTGCCTCATGTGCTGCGCAGAAGTTCTCCCACCACTCAGTAGCTATGCCCTCCATCTGATGAGTGGCATACAAAAATTTCTCGTGATCGTTGCATTGGGTGATCAGCAGCTTCCTTTCAATTACGCTGGCCAATCATCGCCTTCTATTGGCGTGACATGCCCAGAGAAAGTTGGCGGACGTGTCCTCATGAATTCACCAACTTGATGGTCCCCGATGGCCATGAGCGATCGGGCCTCCCCGATGATCTTGTTGTTGTTGTTCATAGCCCGTGATCCGTTCATCATAGCATACATCATCTCGTGTTTGTGCCGCCATAAAGGCTCCAAAGTTCTCAGAAGTCAAGAGGTGGTGCTTGAGGTGGCACCGTCCCTCAAGGGATTTGATCATTTTCTTCGATGTCAAGTGCTGACCCACTTGCAAATGCAGGATGAGTTTGAACCATCCGTGAAGCTCCATAGGTTAGATAAGGTAGCAAGCACAAGATGAGTTAAGATCTAAACAGGGGATAGATTAAACCCAACAAACACAAACCAAGAAACTCAAATGAAATAACTTTATTATTAGGGTTTTAGCATGGCTGCAACAAATGCCTAAGGGCTTTTGTACCACACTTGCACACAAGGAAATAAGACGAACCTAAGCACACAACCTACCGCCTAAAGGGCGACTTTGGAAAGGGAAAACTGGCTAAGCCTGACTGAACTGGAACTTAAACCCAACTACTCGAGAAAGCCTCCGCAACCACGGTGGCGCCTCGCCGCCAGACTCGATGAGCCGCATCTCGCGAATCGGTTCTCGATGCCTCGACCGGTGCAACGGGCAAAGCGGCTGGTGCAGTAATCGCTCCTCCGCTCGCAGCTTCGCTGGTTCTTCCGCTCGCAGCTTCGCTGATCCTCCGTAATCTCCTCTGATCTTCTCTGGATTCCTCCCGATCTTCTTCGATCATCTTCCCGATCTTCTTCGATCATCTTCGAGCTCATGCCGCCGAGAGAGCTTGCTCTAAGACAACGACTCGTTTCGCTTTTTCCCATGCTTCATAGGCACACTCCACTGGGGCGACTAACGCCACGACGACTCCCGAAAGCACCGTGAATCGAGCAAGGTGCACTATCTTGTGGTGTTGCCTTCCCCATTTGTAGATGGAAAGCGCACTAGCTCCTCTGAAGGGGATCTGGATGGTAGCGAAAAATGTTGTTCTCAGCAGCTTGTGCGTGAATACCGCAGACTCGAGAATGGCTAGGCGTGATGACTCCTGGATTCCAAGCCCAAGGTAGTCCTCCCGACCGAGATGTCCAAAGGTCGGTCGCCTCTAGTGTTCCTCCTAGCGAGATCGTCGACGGCAGATCACACCACGATCTAACCTGGACTGTGCACTCACCGCCATGCAGACATTGGGCAATGGCCTCCAAGTGTCTCAGAGTGCTTCCATAGTTCTCAAGCAAGTCCTCCGCTGCAATCTCCAAGGTCTCAAGGTAAGGCATCCGCCAAGATGGACAAGAGGCAAGAACCAAGTTAAAACAATGGGAGAGGAAAATTTTAGCAATAGATGAGTCAAGAGAGATATGAGAGGAGTTAAGCAATTCATTTAGTCTTGTAAGTTAAATTTTCTTTAGAAAATAATTTGGACACTCGAACGGCCGATCTAACTAAGGTCTAGACTACAAATTGTATGGCTCGATACCACCTCCGTCGGACCCAAAATTACACTCGACCTTCAGGTCGCATGCACTAGTCCAGATCACGCTTAGTGCACACAAGATCAACAAAGATGAGTATCAATCCATACAAGCTTAATAGTAACATAAACGAATAGTTTGATTAATAAATAATGGTTTGACCTTATGGTCGAAGTTTACAATTATTAAGCCACGATGGCTAACAGAGAAATAAAGCAATGAAACAAAACGGCGGTGTGTCCCATCGATTCACCATCGGCAACCGATCGATCTAGACCTCACGATCGTGCACCTTCGATATACTCCTCCTCGAATGTCGTGAAGACTCCTTCTCTCGCTGATTTATTTTAAAGCAAGCGTGAGTACACATCGCACTCGCAAGTCACACCACGTAAATGGAAATATACATGCAAGCTTATTACAAGGGAATGGCCTTTTGTGGTTCTTTTTGCGTAAATGCAACATTTGCAATTGAATACAATAATAGATTGAAAGTGTAAAACAAATAGACAAGAATAATAATTTTAACAGCTTGATTTCACAAAGACACACACACTTAAACAGATTGTTCACATAGCCATATGATTTAGATCACACACTCCCTTCCCACACAGCTTTATGAAGATCTACCCTCGTGTGAAATCCCGAGCATTGTCCATAACCGAGGATGCGCTATTCAATAGATTGTTTACACTCGCAGAGTTTGTACACTTTACCCACAAGATACAACTAGTGTTGCAAGCACTAATCGTAATAAAGCATTTCGTAAACTTCGCCTTAACATAGATGCTCCCGATGTGCTTATGTCATACTAAACCATACACAAGTATGGTACAACACACACCGCTGGACAGGAAGCGGCGAATCATCCATGATGCGACTACATGGTAGCGCACACCTCCACCCTATTCACGAGCCTAACCTACCGCCGAGCAATCAATGCCAAGAATTCAGATCTTACTATGCTAGGCCCGGCCCCATAACAGTATGTGGTCTTACAGAGGGCTCAGTTCAATGGCACACAAAGTTCAGTCATTAAGTGACCGAGGCAAGACTCCCATTGTTCTAACTAAGGCACACAGATAAATATGACACACAGATTCACAAGCCCATATCACATAGCCACCATGTCACACAGTTCCTTCCACTTGCCTCAGTCTAAACCTGTTTCCCACCCAGTTGATATAAGTGCAACACATGCCACAAAGACACATAATGCACACAGATTATTACAAAGTTACTGTTGGGTCACGGGTAGGCTACGATAGCTACAAACAAAAATTTCTACCACGCAAACCAGGAAGCCATGCAAGTAGATGATCATAGATCGTTACCACCAGACGCGCAGAACAACGGAAGAAGGGTTGGAGCAGCCTGATCCAACGAAGAGCGCGTCGATGTAGTGGTCATAGTCGATCGTCCAACGTCCAGCAAGTTGATGAAGTGGTCGTAGTCGATCGTCCAATGTCCTCACGAGTCGATCGTCTCGCCCAAAGAATGTCCGCGGTTCCTTGTGAAGATCGCGGATCGCCCTCAAGCGCAACAATCGTAGTAGCGCCTACGGTATCCACACGCCCAGGAAGGAACAACCGAACGCTGGTGTGCCAAAGACCAAGTCGCACGGTGGAGCTCTCGTGAAGATGGCGGCTAGGGTTTCGTGGTGTTTCTCACGATCCTTCCCAATGTTTCATGCACCTCCTTATATAGTGCTCGTGGACGGATCCTATCCAATACGCTATTTAATCGATTCATACCGGGTTTGTTCCAACCTGCTATGTGTGACCAGAGGTTCATATGTAGTTCGGTTGTGAGTCGAAACCGCTTTTCACCACAAGTCGAAGCGGCCCTAGCAGTAACATATTGATTCCCTAATACACACAAATTACATCGACGAACCTTAATGCAATATGATCTACGACTAGGTCCTTATCACTTACGACTAGGTCATATCTTTATACCACCAGCCAGATTTGATCACGCACCAACTCGTAACTCCTTACGACTTGGTTTCACCACTGCGGATTACGCTTGACTAGTCTACGACTTGCTTGTATCTCCATACGACCAAATCAGAGTCGGTCGAACTAAGCGACCTACTCATGTATTCTCCCTTTGCCTCACGATATCTCGGTTGAACTCCTGTGAGATGTTGTGTCATCCATGGACTGCTCAATGCTTTCTCGATCGAGTGTCGATAACTTTACGTGGTCGAACACTTCGACTACTAGTGGCATGGCCATGCACTTTCTTTATCCGATCACAACGAGGGCCCAGACATCTCTCCTGTTATGTTAGGAGGGCAAATCCCATATCCGACAAATACATTCCTCTCCATGTTTCAGAGCATACCCAAAGCTACCTTTATAACTACCCGCCATTTGTGTAGCGCTTGGCAACCCCTAAGAGTGCTCTTACACATGTAGGAAACCATGCCGATCTCGTGTCTAAGGATTATACATCATCATTGCTTGAGACCAACTAACGACACATAGATTCATAACAATCTCAATAGTGTCTCAAGGTGGGTCTTATCCAACATCATGTTCTCTAACATGTGTCCATATTATCGGTTTGATATCTCCATATCTATGACTCGTGAAACATAGTCATCAACCAATACATATGCTAGTCTATTCATATGTGTCCTCATATGTTTACGCATCAGGATCGTAAGAATAATTATCGCAGTAAATATAGAGTTTCACAACCAAGTCACATACTTGATAATAAATATTAACAATATTATTCTAGGAACAAGATAACACATTATCCAATGTCATGAACATAATGAAATATAATCATCTCTATGATTGCCTCTAGGGCATATTTCCAACAGCCTCCCACTTGCACTAGAGTCAATCATTTTAGGTATTTAATACCGATAGCTCTTGTGTGTGCCTCTATGCTTTGGTCAGTGAGAGGCTTTGTCAACGGATCAAGAACATTTAAACTGTATGAACTTTGCATATCTTAACATCTCCTCTATCCACCAATTCATGGATAAGATGATAACGCTCGAGTATGTGTTTGGACTTCGATGGGATCTAGGCTCTTAGCTTGAGCAATGGCTCCATTGTTGTCACAATAGAGATCCATTGGGCTCGAGGCACTCGAACCATTCCCAATTCAAAGAATGAAATTCCTTATCCAAACACCTTCTTTTGCGCTTTGAAGTCGCAATGTACTCAAATTGCGTCGTGGAATCAAGAACCGCCTCTTGCTTGAACTTTTCCACCAACGCTTCCTCCATTCAAAATGAATACAAAACCAGATTGCTAACGATAATCATCTTTATCGGCTTGAAAGCTCGCATCGGTGTAACCATTTACAACGAGCTCTTCATCGCCGCCATAAACTAGGAACATATCTTTAGTCCTTCTTAAGTACTTAAGAATATTTTTCACAAATGTCCAAAGGACCTTCACCGGATCACTTGGTATCTCGCCAGAACACTTAGAGCATATGATACATCCGTCGTGTACATATCATGGCGCATATGATAGATCCAATGGTCAAGCATATGGAATATCACTTATTTTGTCTCGCTCATCGCTGGTCGAGGACACCGATTCTTGCTAAGATTAATGCCATGTGCCATGGGCAAGAATCCTCTCTGAATTTTGCATGTTGAACCGATTCAACACTTTGTCTATGTACATTTCCGCTTAATCCAATTAGCCTCTTAGATCTATCTCTATAGATCCTTATTCCCAAGATATATGTCAGATCTCCAAAATCTTTCATTGAGAAACTTTTTCTTAATGAAGATTTAATGATTCTAGCATTGGAATGTCATTTCCACCAATAGTATGTCATCTACATACAAGATCGTAATAACAAGTGCGCCCCCACTAACCTTCATGTAAACACAAGGTTCTTCTTTGTTCTTGATTTAAACCAAACCTTTTGATCTCCTCATCAAAACGTATATTCCAACTCCGAGATGCTTGCTTCAACCCATAAATGGACTTTTGAAGTTTGCATACTTTACTAGCATTGTTTGGATCGACAAAACCTTCAAAGTTGTGTCATGTACACATCCTCATCTAGGTTTCCATTAAGGAAAGCTGTTTTGACATCCATTTGCCATATCTCATAGTCGAAATATACAAAGAATTGCTAGAATGATCCTAACAGATTTAAGCATCGCCATCGTGAGAAAGTCTCATCGTAGTCAACTCCTTGAACTTGTCGAAAACCTTTTGCGACTAGTCGAGCCTTATGAATGTGAACATTTCCATCCATATCAATCTTTTCTTATAGATCCATTTGCACTCAATGGTTTTGACACCATCAAGTGGATCGACCGTGTTCCAAACCCGATTTTCTCTCATGGAATCTATTTCGGATTCATGGCTCCAAGCCATTTCTCGTAGTCCGGGTCCATCATCGCCTCATAAGTCTTAGGCTCACCATTATTCAATAATAATACGTCATGCCCATACCTTGTAGGCAATTGACGCGCCTTTTAGGTCTACGTGGGTCAGGTGCCTTATCTACGTGTTCAACAACAATTTGTTCATCCAAAGAGAGGTTCAAGAGGAGTTGAAACACTTTCAGATGTTTTCCTAATTTCTTCGAAGTTGCACCTTTCTTCCAATCGACTCCTTTTGAAAAAACTCTTTCTCCAAAAGACACCATTTCGCAACAAAAACTTTGTTTTCTTCCCTGTTGTAGAAATAATATCCTTTGGTTTCCTAGGATATCCTATAAAGAAGCATTTATCCGACGGTGTGAGCTTATCGACGCCAAACGCTTAACATAGACATCACATCCCCAAATCCTTAGAAAAGACAAACTAGGACTTTTCCTACCCACATCTCATATGGTGTCTTATCTATCGATTTAGATGGTACCTTATTTAAAATGAAAGCGGCAGCTTAGAGCATAACCCCAAAATATAATGGCAGATCCGATTGGCTCATCATTGATCGAACCATGTCCAACAAGGTCCTATTACGCTTCGGACACCCCATTCCATTGTGGAGTGCGGGTGGTGTAAGTCAGGAACAATTCCACATTGTTTCAAATGATTACCAAACTCATGGCTTAAAACTCACCTCCACGATCGATCAGAAGATTTGATTGTCTTGCCAAGTTGATTCTCAGACTTCATTCTCGAACTCCTTGAACTTTTCAAAGGATTCCGACTTGTGTTTCATTAAGTAGATATATCCATATCTACTATAGTCATCGGTGAAAGTAATGAAGTAATCGAAACCACCTCTAGTCGTCAGACTTATTGGTCCACACACATCAAGATGTATGAGCGCTAATCGGTTTGGACGCCTTTCACTACTTACTCAAAGGAAAGGTGTCTTGGTCATCTTACCGACTGTGCAAGACTCGCATGTTTCAAATGATTCCAAATCAAATGAGTTTAGAGTTCCATCATTATGGAGCTTTCATCATCAAGACTTAAAATAAACAACCCATTCAAAACAGGTGCATAGCCATAAAACACTTTATTCAAAAATATAGAACAACCATTGTTCTCTATAATGAATTTATAACCTCTCGCCATCAAACATGAGGCGAGATAATGTTTCTACTAATGGTCGAACGTAATAACAATTATTCAATTCCATAATAAACTCAAGGCAAAAGTAGTGGCATAGTCCCGACGGCTAATGCAAAGAACTTTTGCTTTATTCCCGACGCCAAGATCCATCTCGCCTTGCAATCATCCTACTTGTTAGACTCGATCGAATTGCAAATATGAGCAACCGATCCGATATCAAATACCCATGAGTTAATGTAAGAGTCAAGAAGAAAAACTTCTATAACATTAATACTGTGGTGGAAGTTTTAGTCCCACCATTCCTTTTCTCGATCACCAGTATTTCTTGCGCCTCTTCCAAAGGCCTAGTTCTTTGCAAGAAAAGCATTCATTCTCTTGAGTCGGGCCGACTTAGTCTTGGGTTTAGGTTTGTCAGCTTGGATCTCATCCAAACTTTAGCCTTGCCCTTTTCTTGACCCAAGTCTTAGCCTTCTTCTTGAAGCTTGTACTCTTTTGCACCATCATCACATGATTGTTGCATTTCTTAATGCCCTCATTGCCTTAAGCATCATATGCGCTCGTGAGATTCTTGTCTAAGCTGCTCATATGGAAGTTCAAAATGAACTCGCCATAGCTTTCGTGAAGCGAAGCAAGAATCAAATCAGAGCTAATTCTGGCTAAGTGGAAAACCAAGTTTTTCCAAACTCGTGTGTAACCAACCATTTTGATTACATGAGGGCTCACCGACCACCCTCACTAGCTTACATCCAAACAAGTTCTTTGAGATCTCAAATCTCTTAGTTCTTGCTTGTGTCTCAAACATGCCTTTGAGCGCCACGATCATATCGTAGGCCTCTATGTTCTCAAACCGCTTCAAGGTCCGAGTTCATAGCAAAGAAGCATGAGACAAATAACATCAAGGGACTCATCACATGCCTTTTATAGGCGCTTTAATAGCAAAGCAGCAAAGATTTTCAGAGGCACATCCGAATTGGTTCTTCTAGAACATGTTCCTTTTATCTTGCCTCGAGAACAATTCTCAAAGTTATGGACCAATCCGCAAAATTTGTTCCATTAAGTTTTTCCTTTCAAGTATCGAACGAAGCAAAATCGATGTAGGTACAAAGCTTGGTGCCATGATCTACAACACAAAATATATGCAAACTAAGACATATGTTCATTAAAGTAACTTCTATTAAACAATTTAATAAAGATACTCCCACTAAACACCATATCCTCTTATGACATTTAATGATTCAAGATCCATAATCATTTAATCAACTAGTGAGCTTTGGCTTCACCGCTAGAAGACTAGTAAAAATAGTAAGCAACCTTGCTAATCATATCAACTATATGACTCTTGTTGTTGGGAAGCATCTCAGATGCTTCAAGACTCCAACCTTTATGCCCCAAGGTCCACAATCATATGATAACCTTGTTAAGTTAAACCAATGCCGCTGTAAGTGTTCGACACAAACCCATCTAGTCAAGGAGAGTTAATGGCACTGCTTGGCAAGACCTACCATTAAAATACATGACTTTAGATGGTGCGCATATTTGGGAGGGCATCAATTTAACTTAATATTAAAGAGGGAATTTTACTTCTATCATGTTAAAAGCATTTAAAGCAAAATAACATGCATAGAAATAAATGAACAGAATGTAAAGGCATTCACAGCACAATCAAATTGCATTGTGATATAGCATGACCCTTCTTCATGGTAATCTCCATCGCCATGCATCCTGCTCACCATGTCTTCAAGTGGTGGACTCCTCCAAGCACTCCTACTAAGCCATTATTTCTAATAGCACTAGTAATGAAACACAAGGAGTAAAGAAGCATCACAAGTCCACACGCAGTCAAGATACAATTATAGACAACCTTTGGTCAGCAATTAACATGACACGCAGTCATGAATATTACAAGCATACATGCATCTCATACATGAAACAAGATGGGTCATACTATACACATCAATCCTCGCAAAAACAAGTTATGCATGTAATCCAATTCTAATGGATTTACATGAGCACACACTACCTATAGCGCCTGCAGATTTAATACTCCAAAGACGGCGGTCCCGCTTAGCCTAAGTGGGTGGGGGTTCGAAGGCAATACCCTACCGGTCGAGGGCAAATAGGCCGAAAACCTTTTTCCAAACATGAATCTTATTCACGATCCGAGCCTTGGAAATCATCGTTAATCAAATTAGCCCTATTCCAACCAATCCGATCAATGCCTTGATACGACCACATATCATGCGCATAATCCGATGGCGAATTCGACCGTAGGAGTGATATGCACCGTCATGGACAAGTGCAATAAACCATCCGTCCTTATAGCTCATACCTCCTCGTAAACCCATCTACTACCACCGAGAAACCGACGATCTTATCGACTGTGGTCTAGGTCGCTCCATCTATATGAACCGATCTAGGTTACCAAAATCGACCAAGAATAGATCCAATCTACTACTACCACATATCAAGTATATGCGATCGATCCGATCAAAAACTACGCAGATGGCTCGATACCATCAAGGTCACGGTAGGCTACGATAGCTACAAACAAAAATTTCTACCACGCAAACCAGAAGCCATGCAAGTAGATGATCATAGATCGTTACCACCAGACGTAGAACAATGGAAGAAGGGTTGGAGCACTGGTCCAATGAAGAGCGCTGCCGATGTAGTGGTCGAGTCGATCGTCCAACGCCCAAAGAAGTCGATGCAAGGGTCGAGTCGATCGTCCAATGTCCTCACGAGTCGATCGCCTCTCCAAAGAACGCTCGCGTTCCTTGTGAAGATCGCGATCGCCCTCAAGCGCAACAATCGTAGTAGCGCCTACGATCCACACGCCCAGGAAGGAACAACCGAACACCGTGTGCCAAAGACCAACTCGCACGGTGGAGCTCTCGTGAAGATGGCGCTAGGGTTTCGTGGTGTTTTCACGATCCTTCCCAATGCCTCATGCACCTCCTTATATAGTCACTACTACGTAAAAGGCTTTCACAGACGGTTCGTAACGCCATCACGCATTTGCTTCGTGAGCCGCCCGAAGTTTATGGGTCGATGATGACATGAGGTCATCACGCACGGTTTTGAACCGCTCGTGATGTATATTTACGCATTTGCCAGGTTCAAACCGCTCATGAGCAGCATATATCATGCACGGTTTCATCCACAAACCGCTCAGATAATCACATATCATGCATTTGTTTTAGCCACAAACCGTGTGTGATATCACATATCATGCATTTGCCACAAACACAAACCGCTCGTATATCACATATCACAGATGGTTTCAAATGCACAAACCGCTCGTGATAATCACATATCACGATGGTTTTAGCCACAAACCGCCTATGATAAGTGCATATCATGCATTTGCTTGTAGTCAAACCGCTCAGGATGACTTTTTCTATATTTTGTTGGTTGTTGTACCATTAAATCGGCATCATATATATATATATCAGAAGTATCATGCATATTAGCATTAACTGCAATTTTGAAAGATAATCGTTTTAAACTCAATAAGAACACCAAGCAACCATTCTCATATTTCAAAAGAATTCTCAACTTGTTGCTTGGTGTTCTTGTTGGCTTTAAAGACAATTACATGCTCAAGAATTGTTGGTTGCTAATACATGATGCCACTTCCCAACAGAGAAGGCAAGATCAACATCACTTTCTCAACATAGCGACGCCCAATCCGTAATTGGATGTCCGACCGCCTCTTTGCATCCATACTTTATACTTGCAAGGGCTCAATGAGATTGCCCGTGGATACCGCCTCATTCTTCTCATGTCATGTGGACGCACTTCCTAAAGTGGTCGAGATCATTTAATAATATATATATAATATATATATGATGCCGTTTAATGGCACAAGCACCAACGCTTGGAGACTTTATAGAGAAGAGATTATGAATGGAATGGTAGGACGACTGCACGCAAGAGGAGGAGAACTTGACCGCATGAACAAGGGGACTATTAATATGAACTAATTATCAATTCAATTTCAGCATAAGACTATTGACACCATTACATCACAGAGCAAGGGACTATTAATATGAACTAATTATCAATTCAATTTCAGCATAAGACTATTGACATCATTACATCACACAAAGAAGAGGACTATTAATATGAACTAATTATCAATTCAATTTCAGCATAGGACTATTTACATCATTACATCACAGAGCAAGGGACTATTAATATGAACTAATTATCAATTCAATTTCAGCATAGGACTATTTACATCATTACATCACAGAGCAAGGGGACTATTAATATGAACTAATTATCAATTCAATTTCAGCATAAGACTATTAACATCATTGAGCGCTTCATCGCAAGAGAACAAGACCAAGGGTGTCCAAACCCACCACACCAAGAGTAGCCCTCAAGATCCATCGCAGAGCACTAGCTAGCCATTTTCATCACAGAGCAAGGAGGGTAGAGACAGAGAGGGACCTTAGTACAACAAGAACCACTGGTGGCGCACCCCACCACCAAAGACAACCCTCATCCATTTCCTTTACCTTGCATAAATCACACAAACATCAGACACAACTTAAGGCTCATGCATAAAAATCAAACTCAACAAAAGACATTAAGCTAACAGATCTAGAGGAGAATAGAGGAGGATGGGGAAAGCAAAGCCTGCCAGACCTAGCGGGCTAGAAGGGCTCGGGCGGCGACGGCGACGAGGTCGAGCGGCGGCGCGAGGGGAGGGAACGGAGTTAGGCGGCGCAAACCCTAGCGCCGAGTCGGGAGTGACGAGTTTACGTCATCAGAGTTAGAGTATTGGTCGGTGACGCCGCAAAAGACACTCTTATCGCACGAGTGTCTTTTGCAAGGTCACCAGAGTGCTGCAAACCGCTTCGACGGAAGAATGGCGCGCCAAGCAAGCCGACGAGGAGGAACGGACGAGAGTAAGGTCACTGGGAGTGACGAAGTTAGAGCGCAAACCCTAGCGGCAAGTCAGTGCTAGCTCCTACTTATAAAGACTTATCGAGACGGTTCTATTATGGAATCGTCCGTGAAATGTTTTTTTTCAAGTATATACACTTACATGACATGTGAAGAAATTACATGTTTATATTAAAAAGGTAAACCTATAATTAAACAAGGTTTTTCTAGTGGCGAAGGTAGGTCGCTATCTCCATCTCGCAATACTTCATAGGCGGCGTGTGTCGGATCGGACGGTTCTCGATCAATGAACGGCTCGAAATGCGCCCACCCTACTGCTGACGCGCTGCTCGATATAATTAATATTAATTGTAACTTCACCTCCAAACTAGATTTTGTTTTTCCACAAAACCGCTCTCGATATATATATATATATATATATATATATATATATATATATATATATAGAGAGAGAGAGAGAGCGCAATAATTCAACATATAATTAAATATAGTAACTTCACCTCCAAACTTTTTTTTTCATTTTGGAATTTTCATATATATGGCCAAACAAATAAGGGCTACCGCTATAAAAAGATTTAAAAAGTAAAACCTATAAATAAAACAAAGTTTTTCTAGTGGCGAGGTAGGTCGCTATCTCCGCCTTCAATATTTCATAAAGTATTTGCTTGCATTTGACGGTTCCCGATCATCACGAATGAAGCTCGAATGCGCCCACTCACGACGCCATTGCTCAAGTGTCTCCAAGACCTCAGATCGTTGAACTAAGAAGAATTGAGCCCATAGGCTCTCTTCCTTGCTTGAGGGGTATCGGCCGGTCGACGGCCGCCCGCCTCGATTTCACAAATTAAGTGACGGTAAGCCTCCCGAGACGCAACGCCGCTTTTGGAGGACTACGCCGATGACGCCAGAACGCTACCAAAGTGGGAGATCACCCGAAGACACGGCGGAGGAGGATGTCAAGACGGCGGAAGGTGGTTGCCACCGCCCCAAATTCTCCGCCGGCAGAGGAGTGAAGACACCGTTGATCAAATAAAGTTGTTCTTTCGCAAAGACGGTTCAACCTACACCGAGAGAGGTGCTCGACAAAGGAGGCCAGAAGGCCATCGCTGCGGCGATGGAAGAGGCAAACCATTTCGCTTTTTTAATTTTATAAGTATGTGGGGATGATCATGTTGATGGCGGATGATCCTTTTATCAAACAAGGAATAAATTCGAGCGTGAGATTTAAGAGACGACGGGAGCCGGGCGATTGGCGATAATGACGCCAAGATCGGGAGCCGGGCGGATGGCGACGCACCGTGGAGTCAGAGCGATATTATCACGACGGTTATTGTTAAGAACCGCTCAGGATATTAATTAATATCACAGACGGTTTAGCCGTAACCGCTCGTGATACTTCACGACGGTTGTGTTTAAAACCCGCTCGCGATATCGATTAATATCACGACGGTTCAGTGTTGTAACCGCCGTGATACTTCACGACGGTTTAAAATGAACCGCTCGTGATATTGCCTCTTCACGACGGTTTTTAGCGCTAGCTAAGAGTACGCATTTGCCTCTAAACCAAAACCGCTCGTGATTGAATAATACCGACGGTTTTGGTCAACCGTCTGTGATGAGGCGCCCAAAGATAGCCTTTTTGTAGTAGTGAGTGCTTGTGACGGATCCTATCCAACACGCCATTTAATCAGATTCGCATCGGTTTGTTCCAACCTGCTAAGTGTGTGACCAGAGGTTCATGTGTAGTTCGCCAGAGTCGAAACCGCTTTTCGACCACAAGTCGAAGCGGCTCCTAGCAGAGCATATCGATTCCCGAATACACACAAATTACATCGATTTAACCTTAATGCAATATGATCTACGACTAGGTCCTTATCACTTACGACTAGGTCATATCTTTATACGACTAGTTCAGATTTGATCACGCACCAACTCGTAACTCCTTACGACTTGGTTTCACCACTCGTGATTACGCTCGACTAGTCTACGACTTGCTTGTATCTCCATACCACTCAACCGTAGTCGGGTCGAACTAAGCTTAATTTACTCATGTATTCTCCCTTTGCCTCACGATATCTGGTTGAACTCTGTGAGATGTTGTGTCATCCATGGACTATTCAATGCTTTCGATCGAAAGTGTCGATAACTTTACGTGGTCGAACACTTCGACTACTAGTGGCATGGCCATGCACTTTCTTTATCCGATCACAACGAGGGCCCAGAGACATCTCTCTGTTATGTTAGGAGGGCAATCCCATATCCCACCAAATACATTCCTCTCCATGTTTCAGAGCATACCCAAAGCTACCTTTATAACTACCCGCCATTACGGTGTAGCGCTTTGGCAAACCCTAAGAGTGCTCTTACACATGTAGGAAACCATGTCGATCTCAGTGTCTAAGGATTATACATCATCATTGCTTGAGACCAACTAACGACACATAGATTCATAACAATCTCAATAGTGTCTCAAGGTGGTCTTATCCAACATCATGTTCTCTAACATGTGTCCATATTATCGGCTTGATATCTCCATATCTATGACTCGTGAAACATAGTCATCAACCAATACATATGCTAGTCTATTCATATGTGTCCTCATATGTTTACGCACCAGGATCGTAAGAATAATTATCGCAGTAAATATAGAGTTTCACAACCAAGTCACATACTTGATAATAAATATTAACAATATTATTCTAGGAACAAGATAACACATTATCCAATGTCATGAACATAATGAAATATAATCATCTCTATGATTGCCTCTAGGGCATATTTCCAACAGTTACATAGTCACTTAGTTAAGTTAATAATTGCACTTTACATGAATAGGTGATTCGTGGCATGGCTAAGCAATCTAATCGTACTAACCAACCCACGTTGGTGCTATAATATTACCAACTAATTATCAACTAGGGTGACAAAGGATCAAGGCATAACAATTGTACAAGGAAGGCATAACTCGATTGATTTAATAGCTAATCCCAAGAGCATTTAAATAATTACTTGAAATAAAATGCAATACTTTGAATTAAAATAATATTTGGAAAACTCGATTACAACATGGTCAAAGCATGACCTGCCTTGGAATAGATCTAGAATTGATCTTGGTCTTGATGTGTTCTTCTTCTTCAAATCTTCCGGCGTCAAGTCTACTCGCAAACGGCAAACAAACAAAATAAATAAATAACAGAGTCAAAACAACTCCAAAAAAATAAATAAAAATCTCCATTAAATAGATCTTGAATTTATAGGAATTTAGAAAGTTGAATGGACTGATTTGGAGTTAGGATGCAAAAGTTATGAGGTTTGGAAGTTTGAATCTAAAGAAAACCCTAGAAATTGGATTTACTAAATTTCCGAATTATTCTTTAAAAGAAAACCCGGATTATTGCGCATCGCCGGGCGCCAAGGGATTTCCTGAAAACGATAAATAAAGAAAAACTCGACGTAAGGGACCCACATCGCCGCTGACACGGCCACGGTGGACCAAGTCCACCGAGCCTCTAGATCTGGGTCGGGGCTGAGGTGGCGCAACCACGCACGTGGCGCTGACGCGGCGCCTACGTGGCTGACACGCACACGCCATGGAGGCGGGAGCGTTGAGGTGGAGGGTGACGTGGACGGCGGCGAGGGTGGCGGCGCACGGGAACCAAGGGTTCCGGCGAACGGCGGCGAGTCGCCGGCGGTGGGTGGTACAGGGAGGTAGAGGGTGACACGGGGATCTCGAGGGTGTGCTCACTGGTGCTCAAGGACGATCGAGGTGGCCGGCGGCGAGGTAGAAGCGGCAGCGAAGCTTCGGGCTTGACGGCGACGGGCGTTAGAGGGCTCCTCCGATGAAACGAAGGTGTCCCCGGGTTCTCGCTATGCTGATGTCGAGGAAAGTGGCGTCGAGGCCCCGCGGCTTCTTGCGCGGAATTGTTCGCCGAGTAGGCGGTGGCGAGATTGATCTACTGCCTCTACAGGGCGGCTAGGGTTAGGCGCCGACGAGGAGGCGGCGGCGAAGGAGCGGAGGGCGAGGGCTTCTTCCCTTTATAGAGGCGGCGGCTCGGGAGCATCTAGGGCACGGATGTTCAAACAGCAAGGGCGGCGCAAAACGAATCTCGCGACGCTGGAGACGATAAACAAGAACGAGGGTGGGGCCCACTTGACAACGGGCCGAGGTTTCGGGTAGCGAGAGGAAAAAGGCGGTGAGATGCGCGCTGCTGGCGAAGATCTCGCCGCTCAACTTAGATCGGACGGCCAAAAACAGGTGACGTTTCGACCGAATTTAACGCACAACGCCATCGGACCGCCCAAACTTGATCAAACCAGAGAGGTTGAAGCGAGCGCGGAGAGAGGAAGAGAGAGACCGATCGTGGGGCCACTGTCAGCGGCTAAGCCATGCTGCCCTGGCCGCATCAAAGGTCAGGCCGATGGGAAAGGAATGGGTTTAGGCCCAAAGACTGTTTGGAGATTTTAAATAGCTTTTCCATTTTAGAAAATAGCAAAGATTTAAAAAAGGCAAAAGAAAATAGCAAATGCACATGGAAAAATTCTAGAAAATTCTAGAAAATATATCCAAGCACATAGAATCCAAATAAAATAGTTTTGGCCATTGTTCATGTTGACTTTAGTCATATTAAATTGTTTTGTTACTCAAAGTCCAATATTAAGCTTTTGAATTAATTCAAATAAATCCAAATGGTGAATTTTCTCTCTACCAACTATTCAAAGGATTTTTAAAGCTCAAAAAATTGGGATGTTACAGTTGCTCTTCCTCCACTCCGGAGATGGCGAGTACCAAGCCACTCAGAAACGCCCGGGTCTTCTCACAACCTTCTTTGAGAAGATCACCGAACCACGACGCCTCCACGCTGTCTAGGTGTCGGCAAACACCAAGAGTAACAAGTCTAGGGCTCTCACTTGAACTAATCAAGTTTCTAAGCTCAAGTGGATACACAATCCACTGCCTAATGCAATACATGCACTTAGGGTTTGCTATCCAAGCTCACTAAGTGCAACACATGCACAAAAGAGATGAGAGGGCTTGCTCTTAGCTCAAGGGAGTGTGTAATGGCACCAGCAACTCTCCCACAACTGGCCAAGGTGGGTATTTGTAGCCCACATATAAAAACTAGCCGTTGGAAGAGAAGATGCTGAAAAAATCAGCACAATCGGTATTACTGCCGTTCATTGGCCGGTACTACCGCTCATCGGTTCAAGGGTTGGATCAACCGCACACAGCGCTTTGAACTAGCCATTGAAAAAGCGACGCGGTACTACCGCCATTCAACATGTGGTGCTACCACTGAGGCCAGTCGTATCACTTACCAAGGGCGGTACTACCGTTTCTCAAAAGACCCAAAAGGGTGCTCTTTGGAAAATACGTACCACTCAACAAATCGGAACTTCCGGGTTGCGGTCGTATCGCTCAAGGAACGCCGCAGATTATCGCTTCATTAAAATCGACCAGATCAGCTTTGCTCGATCAGACTAAACACGTGGACGGCTCAGATCAAATGGGCCGTTCAGACCGCGTGTTTTAACCGCACGATTGGGTCACTTTCGGACGGTCCGAACGACACATGGTAGTACCGCCGAAGGAAATGCAGTACAACCGCGATGCGGTAGTTCTACCACGAAGGCCCCAGTACTACCGCACCTCAACAGAGCAACTCATGCTCAAAGGCGTCGTTCTGTAAAAAAACGTACCGCCAACAATAAATCGGAACGACCGGGTTGTGGTAGTTCCGCACCACGAGCCGATCGTACCACTGAGCAGTAGTACCGCAGACAACACGCCGATACTACTGATTTTCCTGAGAAAGACGACAGATTGCATTTACTTCAATTCAATTTGCAAAACACATTTGCCAAATTGATGCACAATGCAAACAAAGGTTAACGGCAGGATCCTCAACAAGTTACAAAACACATTTGACAACTTTTAGAATCAATACCACAAGGAATAAGGTACATGGACTTAAACTATTTTCAAAACATATTCGCAAACTAAAGTCACATGCTATAAGGATTATGCATGAGCCTCAACTATTTGCAAAACACATTCGCAAATATAAGCAACATGCTAACGAGAGCTAGAGCAAGCACAATGAGCCATCAACACATGACTAACTCAAGCTACTAGTCAAGGGCCCCTCTTAATAGTATGACAACCTATACTAGCAATCTGGTTTTCTATCCAAACACCAAGACCAGTAAAAGACTAGAAACACATCCTTAGCCCTATCTAGTCATACTTTTGCCTTGCACATCCTTTTGAAGCTTGATGACACACATCTTCACTTCAAGTCTGGGTTCTTGACTTGAACATGTATCAACCCATGATGCACTCTTTTGACTTGATGATCAACTCATGATCATTTCTTCTTAGAGATATTAATACGCATCAACACATGATGCATCCTTTACTCCAAGCTCTTGACTTCAATATCATCAACACATGATGGTCTTCTCCACTTCGGGATCTTGGCTTGAACATCATCAACACATGATGATTTTCTTCATCCCGAGTCTTGACTTGATGACGATCAACTCATGATGTCATCTAAGGTCTTCAATATTATGGAACATAACCTATTTCACCAACTCATGGAAAACATTAGCTCCACAATGTGATTGTCATTAATTACCACAACATACCATTAACTCATAATGGTGGGATAAGATACTTCAATCTTTCCCTCTTTAGTAATTGATGACAACCACTTCAATTACAAATAATTGAATGAGGATAAATATGAGTATGTATAAACTACAGAAGTTTTGTATACTCATATGATATGTTTCAAAGTAAAGATCCTTAATATATATGAATAAAGGAATATGGATCAATACTAATGAAACCACAAAACATAGAATGAACTCCCCCTAGATGTATGCATACATGAATGTATAAAGAGAACATATGTACATATTCAAGTTATACTATTTGTGGAGTTCAACCTATATTTTGGATTTGAGGAATGCAACAAGATATAAGATTATGATGTCGAATGTATACCTCTTTGATTTTCACCTTTATATCCAACTGAGACTAAACAATAGGTATAACAATAGAAGTGTTAGTCTCACAAGTAGATTTGTCATTAATAACTAAAATACTCCATTAACTCATAATGGCAGGTCTAAATTTTTCACCGCCATCGCCACCTTGTCGATCATTGCCTCGAACACCGCCGGCCACCGCTGTAAGGTCGCTTTTTCTACTAAGGAGGAGCGGGGGGTCGCGTGGGGAGGAAGGAATGTAGTAGGGAGAGGCCTACGCAGATAAGAGGCAGCAGCGACGGCTTAAGGAGGTAAGAGACGCAGGGGGGACATGGCAATGGAGGCACAAGAAGGAGGTGGCGGCATTGCCGAGAGCGGTGACAGAGAGGGAGCAAGAGGGGGGCGTGGCAGGAGGGCCGTCGCAAGGTGGAGGCAGGGTCGGCATGGGGAGAAGGCGGCGTCTGCTTGGATGAGGCAAAGAGAGAAATGAGGCGGCGGGTGGCGACGCGGAACGAGGAAATGACAGTGCGGGGGCATTGTCAGCGTGGCATGAGAGGAGGCGACAACTGCAGCTCCGAGCAAGGGCGAGGTGATGGGGGGAGGAGAGGAGAGGAAGATGAAGGTTGTGGGAGGGAAGGAGCCGCGTGGAGCTCGATCTAGATCGAGATGACAACAATGCAAGGAGGAGGCGGGGGAGTGAGGACGAGGAGGCCAGCCACGGCGGCGAAGGGGGGTGAGAGGAGGAAGTGGAGTTTTTGGCTAATATGATGGAGGTGCGGCGCGACGCGAATGGGAGGATGGGTCAGGGTGGCGGTTTGGCGTATTTCAGTCGTACTCAGCCAAAACATTTAGACAATATTGGCCTTGGTAGTAAAACTTCCAAAAACAAGATTTTGGTCTATGCATGACTAAGCATCAGATTTTACAAACCATGCTAGTTCATACTATTGTATCAGCTAGCCTTTACTACGGTGACAAGGGTGATCAATTCAATAATCAAGATTGGTTGTACAATGGAATTAGGAATAACTACAAAGTTAAAACAGGGATTGAAATACTTGAATTGAAATACTTGAATTGAAATAAGCATGCAGTAGTTTTGAAACAGAACTTAAATAATTTGATATACTGGGCACAACATGATCCCAAATAGCAAAGAACAGAACAAGATGAACTAAGAAAGGGCTCTCAGGAGGAGGTCCAACGGAAGGGAGGAGGTCCACTGGGGGGGTGGTCTTTGCAAAGGATCAAGGAAGGTGGTCTTTGCAAAAGACCAAAAGGGCGGCAAAGACCAAGAAGGTGGTCTTTACAAAAAGAGAGGTCCTAAGAGGGTCCTGAGAGAGCAAAAGGAGGTCTCAGAGGAGGAGGTCCAGAGGAGGACCCAAGAGGGTGGTCTCTGTAAGAAGACCGAGAGGTTCATCCTTACGAAGAGACCTACAAGGACCGAGAGGGTGGTCCTTGCAAAAAGACCAGCAAAGACTGAGAGGGTGGTCTTTGCCAAGGGAGGTCTTGAGGAGCTCAGGGGACGTCCTAAGGAGGATGTCCCAAGGAGGTCGAGGAGGTCTTTGAGGAAGAGATCCTTAGAAGGTCCCCAGAGGGTTATCTTTGCAAAAAGACCAAGACGGTCATATTTGCAAAGAGGAGATCCTCGGGAGATCCAAAGGAGGAGGTTCAACAAAGGACACAACTATGCTGCGTGGTCATAAGACAAACACGACTACGCAACATAGTCATGCAAGGAATGCAAAAAGGATACGGAGGTACTCACTAAGGCCGAGAGGGAGATAGAAGAGGAGGGGGAGGTCGAGGGCTCAGCGACGACGGTTGAAGGTGACACTGGTGCTCTAGTGAACCCCTACGGTGGCGGAGTGGCGGCGCCAACTTTGGTGATCTCCTTGTCAATGAGGAGGCGACGTCACTGCCTCAACGGACTCCTTGGTGCAGCTTCTAGCACTGAGCAAGATGGAAAAGAGCTAAGTGGCCAAAGGTGAGGACATGAGGGCTGCTCAGGCTATTTATAGCCAAGGAAGAAGGAAAGAGAGTCACTGAGAGACTTAGTGACCCACAAGTCAAAGGCAAGTGAAGGACAAGACAAGGTATGGCTTGAAAAGAAGGAAAATATGGGGCAGGTAAAGGAAAAGACAAAAAGGGGAATACACGGTACCACAGTAGTGACAACATTCAATGCGCACATACTTCTGTGGTGAGGAGAGAGAGGAAACGTGCTAAGCTGATAGGTGGGACCAGTCAACTACACGGGTGAGGTGGTCAAACCAAAAGGGGTGGTCATGACCAAGGGGGAGGTCGCGGCTAAAGGACAAAAATAGGAGGTAGCGGCCTCAAGGAGAGATCGCGACTACAGGACAAAAAGAGGAGGTCGCGGTCAAGAGGGAGGTCCTGACCACAAGGGGTGGTCATGACCAGGAGGGTGGTCTTCACAAAAAGACCACAAGGGGTGGTCTTTACAAAAAGACCAGATGGGAGGACAAAGAGGTCCTGAGGAAATCCCGCAAAGGTGGTCTTTACAAATAGACCACGAGGTCCTGAAGAGAAGGAGGTCAAAAGGGCAAGGGAAAGGCACAGTGAAATAGAGCCGTCTGATTCAGATCGGGTGGCTCAAAAAGGATGGGATGTTTGGACTAGCCGAATGTGCCAACAAGATCGGGCCGTCCGATACAGATCAGATGGTTTCAAACGAAGGCGCGGAGGTCTGGTCCATCAGATCCAAACGAAGGGAGGTCTGGACCGTCAGATCCAAACGAAGGGAGGTCTGGACAGAGGGGTTTCAAAGGAAGAGGAATCCATCGGAGGAGATCCACATAAGATGGTCCAAAGGAGGTCTTGACGATTCGGATGAACTGAAAGGAGATCCTGACGGTCAAGAGGAGAACAAGGAGGTCTTGGCGGTCAGGATGATCCCGAGGGAGGTCCTGGCGGTCAAGATGGAACCAAAGGAGATCTCAACGATCAAGACCAACACGGGGGAGGTCTCAACGGTCAAGATGGAACCAAAGGAGGTCTCGACGGTCAAGACCAACACAGAGGAGGTCTCAACGGTCAAGATGGAACCAAAAGAGATCTCGACGGTTAAGACCAACACGGGGGAGGTCTCAACGGTCAAGATGGAATCCAAAGGAGATCTCGACAGTCAAGACCAATACGGAGGAGGTCTCAACGGTCAAGATGGAACCAAAGGAGGTGGAGCAACTAAGAGGAAAGGCGCGAAGGAGTGGGGGCTGCCAGATTACAATCGGGCGGAGCAAAGCGATGGGATGTTCGGACCAGCCGAAAGTGCAAATAAGATCGGCCCGTCTAATACGGATCGGACGGTCCATAAGAGATGAAGGTCTGGAACGAGTGGGAGGTCCGAACGGATGTGAGGGAGGTTTAGATGGACACGGAGAGGTCCAAATGAACATGGGGAGGTCCAACTGAGCTTGAGGAAATTCAAATGAACACGAGGAGGTTTAAACGAAGGGGGAATTCAACCCAAATTTGAATCTCGGATTTCAAAGGGCATTTGAAACACAAACCCGAGCCTAGAACACCTCGGGGGTGGTCGTGACCCAAAGGAGAGGTCAAAACCAAGGAAAGATTCAAACGGAGAAGGAGGTCTAAACAGAGAAGGTGGTTTAGATCAAAAGAAGACTTAACTCCAAAAAGAGATTCAAACCAACAAAGAGGTCTGAAGAGATTCAAACCAACAAAGAGGTCTGAAGAGATTCAAACCAACAAAGAGGAGGTTTAGACACAAGGAAAGTCTAGATACAAGGGAGGTCTAGATACATAGGAGGGTTCTAGACACAAAGAGATCTGGACTCAAGGAGATGGCCGAATAAGAGGGAGGTCTAGCCACAAAGGATGTCTGGACATGAGGAGAGGTCCAAACTCAAGGAGGTCTGGACAGAAAGAGCTGGGCTAAGAGGAGAACAGAACTTACAGAGAAAGGGAGAGACTACTCCAGAGCTCGAACAACTCCAAATAAACCAAGCTTTAGGATTAGTTATAGTTTGATTCAGTCATTTTAAACACCCAAATTCTGAAAATCTCAAGTTAAGCTTTGAACTCTCATCAAAACCAAATGGTTCTTTTTATTTTGAAAATTTCAAAAAGCTTAGAAAACCAGGGTGTTACATAATCTTTGCCTTGCACTTAAAACAAAAGGCATTTATATAACCCCTGTACTAAGAAAGAATTCGTGAAATACCTCTCGAGCACCCAATCTTCAAACAATGATTGATCATGTTGGAGATCCAAAATAACCAAAACATCACCCATAACAAAATCAAAAGAATAAGAAAGATACCATAAATGCTGAAATTACCGCCTAAATATATTTGTAAATACCATCTCCTGCAGCATCCTTCTCCTTTTGTAACACATTTGCAGGGCGCTTGAACTCTTCGAACAATCATCCCTGCAAAATTCATTCATTCCAAATGAGGCTTACATATCAAGAGTAGTTCAACCAATAAATAGCCCAATAACACATATTACCAAAGAATTGCCATAGGTGAGCGTGTCTTGTGTCTCGATCTAGCAACCACGGCTATTGTCGAGCCATATAAGGAACTTCTTGGTATCGTAAGTAAAAAATATAGTAAGTTCTCAGAAGATATGATCAGAATCCTCGCATATAAAAAGAAAGCAACCATTCTTTTAGTTATATCTGATTAATAAAGTTTATTATAGATGAAAATCTAAATTTACTATTGCATTATAATATCTTCAGGTTACTAATGCATGTGTGGCAAAAAACAGCCTTGTAACTTGCATGAACTGTGAAGACCCTAGACATTTAAAAGAGTTGCAACTAAAATTGTAGGACAACTTAAGGGCATATCATTATGCACCATTTTCCACGAAAAATGCAGTTCATTCAATATACCTATGAAGAAAAATTGACCACATCATTGTTCATGATTTGATAGCACATGACAAGATGGACAAAAACATATCAAAACATTCGAGTGGGAAGATATCTTGAGCCACAAAGATTTAACATTTTCGTTCCTCCGGTGTATGGAGTCCTGACGAGGATCTAATAATCCTCATTAAATTATTTATCTGTAATTCATATTATGGATAATAATGATGTCATGTAGTTCTTGAGTATACCCCTTAATATTCATAAGGGAGAAGCTGGAGGTCGTAAGTTCTTTTACGACCACCCCATAGTCGTAAGTCCTCCTACGACTACCCTATAGTCGTAAGTCCTCCTAACGTGATCGTAAATTCTACTATGATCAGTCTATGGCCGTAAGCTCTTCTACGATCACCACCTGGTCGTAAGTTCTTCTACGACCAGTCCCTAGTCAATAGGGCTCACAGAGATGTGGGCCTAATCGATCAGGGAATCTTCTGTACCGTATCAAAGGATATGAGCAACCAATTACGCTGTTATTCTCTGGAATAATGGCACGATTTAACTCCTTTGTTATGGTGATAACTGCCTAGCAACGTGAGAACGTTACTACTCCCACAATAACCTCTAGTAACGGCTCCACGATCTGGAACATTAAGGCGATCTTTAGACTGGAGATATAGCGGCACATTTTGAAGACTGTATAAAATGCAGAATCATCAGGACAATCGGGAGGAGATTTTCAGAGGCAATCAGGAGCACAAGACACTATACTCTAGTCTTTCTCTTGATGTTGTAATCCAGCATACTCAATACATACACACAGGAGTAGGGTTGTTATTCTCCCAGGAGAAGGCCCGAACCTGTATAAAAATCCCCGTGTCTCCCTCTCTGTGTGATTTTGAGCCTAGGGGAACCCCCGAATCAAACAATCTTTACGTAAGTTCGGTTCTAAAACACCGACAGTTAGCGCCGACCATGGGGATCTTCGAGTCATCAGATTTCCTTCGTCTTTTCCAACTCTCATACTTTCATGGCAGGAGAGTGGAACAAGGAGAACTGGTTCGACTTGGCCGATTACGCAGATATCGACATGGATGTCGGTTTCGACTACGAGCCGAGTATTGCATCATCCGATGGTGATGTCGCCTCTAGAGATCCTTCTCCAAGAGACCACACCACCGATGGAGTTGAGGAGAGATCCTTATCCCTCACAACAGTACGTCCAGATGAGGAACCAGCTTCCTTAGAGGGCAAGGGTCCATCCGACCACAACAAGGACTGTCCCAAGGTAGTCTCAGAGCATGGCGAGGGTTCTCTCTCCGAATGTTCAAGTCCACCTGAGGTAGTCCGACCTGGCGCGACAACTCTTTGAAGTCGTAATTTTGGATCTTCATCAGCACCTGGTGGTTCTCTCTCTCTGGCTAGTACAGCCAAGGATGCAATTGAACACACTCTTCCTGCGAGTTCGACCATCCCAACGTAGGGCTCACCTACGGACAGAGACGGCTATAACCCAGAATTCCCCTTCCTGGAGGGGTTTGCTCTAAGTCGCCAGATGGTGTCATTCGACTACTTCTCAAGCGAGGAGGCTTCAAGCGCAAGTAGAGATCATCAACGAGAGGTCTTCGTCCTTCCCTTAGGTAGCAATAACTCTCCTAGAGGTAGGACTGAGGATGCTTCTTGACGATCACACCCTACGACTGCTCGTGGCAATAGAAAGGACACCTCTGACGATGACCAGAGTCAATACTCTAATGAGCGTGTGGGAAATCCTAGAGATCATCACACTTCACTAAGGCAAGCTCAAGGATCAGGTATGGATGATTCTGAAACAATCTGATGAAAACAAGTTGCGGCTCAGAGAAATTTACCCAGGCGCACTCAATACCAGTCGGAAGAAGCTCAGGAACTCCAGCATATCAACAATCTGCTCGAGAACCCATCTCGAGAACTTTCCCGAGCACCTGGCTACGACCTCTTTGCCGAATAGATCGCACGAAGGTTACAAAGCACGATGAGCAAACTTGAACGTCCCCACTGACATCATTCTGGAAGTCATAGCAGTACAACTCCATCAGCTTCTAGTCGTTCGAATAACTCACCACATGGAGATCGACGCAAGTTGCATCGATCCCCAAACCGGAAAAGAGTTTCTCGAACGTCTGATGATCAAAAAGCTCCCAGGAGAGGTGATCATTCACCACTCTGACCCGGAGGTCTGCAACAGAAGGCAAAATACGAGGAGTATTACCCTTGTAGGATCGAGACTTATCATAAGTCAGATTCACCCATTGCCGGGTATCGTCAAGTACGATCGCCTGGCGATGTCAACCCTTCTTTCTTGCAAAGAAGGCATTACGATGTGATTACCGGATGTCGAGCATTCTCGCCTGACCTCCGAGCAGTTCACTGGCCACCGCGGTTTCGACTAGGGAACATGGAGAAATTTGATGGGTCTCAAAATCCCATCGAGTTTCTTCAAATCTACACAACCGCTGTCCGAGCAGGAGGAGGAGGAGAGCGCGTCATGGCGAATTACCTTCCGACTATGCTCGGCGGTCCGCCGATCGTGGTTGTTAAACCAACCACTCGAAAGTTGATCTACTCGTGGCAACACCTCTCGCGACCTTCTACTAGCCAATTTTCGTGGCACCTACCATCGCCTTTGGGAAGGAGGACGACCAAGACGTGATAAGACGTAATCTACCACGAGACATTACGCCAATTCATCAGGCATTTCAGTCAGGTTCGCAATTTAATTCTCGAGGTTTCGACTCATCTCATATCGAGCCTTCTGCCAGGGAGTCCACAGCAGAAGAATCACAGAGGAAATCGCTTTGAATCCTCTAGCTACTGTCACCGAACTCTTCAAGATGGTCGATATACGCCGATCGCCGACGAAGCAATGAGTGGATGAAAATCATCGATTGAGATGACAAGCATCCTCAAGAGGCTGGCGAAGGTAGCAAGAAGAAGGATAAAAGGCCAAGAAATCCAAGAACAAGGCAAAGGGCCAAAAGCTTCAAGCCAATGGTTCTAAGGATGTCCTAGTCAGAAGTTTATAAGGAGCCACGGTTCCAAGCAATACTCCGACGAGGCAAAGGTAAGCACCTTAACGGAAGAACGATAAGCCTAGGTGGTGCCCTTTTCATAAAAAAAGGAAGGACATGACTCAGAATCGCCGAAGTTTTCCAACGAAAACTCGAGGACTACTACAACGACAAAGGGCCACTTCTTACCCTCGAAGAGGTTGGGCAAGCTAGTGGTCGTACACAGTCGGACGACAACGAGGAGATACCGTTTCAAGATCCTGAGCACACCATCGACCACATCTTTGGGAGATTATCGGCATACGAGTCAAAGCGACATCTTAAGGTAGTTGAACATGAGGTAAACTCAATTAACCCTCTTGTCAATAAATTGCCGAAGTGGTCGGAAGTCACCATCTCTTTCAAGAAGGTTGACTGCCCGAACCCTTCGATTCGACCAGGTCGCTTTCTGATTGTGGTCGAATACACCATCAACAACTGTCGAGTAAATCAAGTGTTGATTGATGGTGGTAGCTCATTGAACATTCTGTTTACGAGTACCCTGGACGAGATGCAAGTACCCAGGACCAAGGTAAGATTGGTAAGATACTCTTTTTGATGGTATTGTATTGGGGTCTTCGGCCAAACCCATTGGTCAAGTTTCTCTTCCTTGAACATTTGGTTCACCAAGTAATTTCATGATAGAGAAGATCTCTTTTGATATGGTCAATTTCGATACGGCATATAACGCCATACTCGGACGACCAGCTTTGGCAAAATTCTTAATGACAACTCATTATGGGTATCAATGTCTTAAGATGCTAGGTCCCAAAGGAGCAATCACAATTCACTGTGATAATAAGATGGCGCATACATGTGACCGTCGATCCTTCGAGATGGTTGGTCGATGCCAACTCGAAGAAAGGCAGCCTTCACCAAGCGATGAAGCCTAAAGTCAGACTTAAGCCGAATGCCCTCAAGATCGCTCAGATCGGGATACTTCCGACCCCAAATAGGAAGACACCCTCATCGCTTTCCTCCGGGCAAACACATATGTCTTCGTGTGGCAAGCATCCGACATGCCCGGAGTCCCCAGGGAAGTGATAGAGCACAGGCTAGCTTTATGGCCTGACAAAGTACTCGTAAAACAAAAATTACAGAGATTTGCCCCTGATCGACGAGATGCTATAAGGTCAGAATTGGACAAGCTACTTAAAGTAGGGTTTATAAGAGAAGTTGGCCACCCAGAGTGGTTGGCCAACCCTGTAATTGTTAGAAAGTCTAAAGGCAAGTGGCGAACATGCGTAGACTTCACTGATCTTAATAAAGCTTGTCCGAAAAATGATTTCCTTTACCTCAGACGATCAGCTTGGTTGACTCTCTCACCGGTTGCGAAACATTAAGTTTTCTAGATGCATATTCTGGCTACCATCAGATTAATATGTGTCTAGAAGATGAACAAAATACCACGTTTATTACTCCATTTGGTATATTTTGTTATGTCAAGATGCTATTTGGTCTAAAAAATGCTGGCGCTTCTTTTCAACGCTTGATGCAATCGACTTTTTCACCTCAGCTAGGCCAAATTTTGGAAGCCTATGTTGACGATCTAGTCGTAAAAAGCATTAAATGGCTTGATCATGTTTCGGACTTGTAGGAGACGTTCGACAACCTTAGAAAACACTGCCTGAAACTTAATCCTAAGAAGTGTGTGTTTGGAGTCTCTTTGGGAAAATTACTTGGATTCCTGGTCTCTGTATAAGAGATCGAAGCAAATCTCGAAAAGATAAAGGCCATCATGCAAATACGCCCTCCAGCCACGAAGAAAGAAGTCCAAAAACTCATAGGGTGTATGGCGGCTTTAAGTCGTTTCATCGCACGACTAGGAGAAAAAGGACTACCTTTCTTCAAACTTCTAAGGAAGCACGAGGGTTGTCGAACCCGAGAGTAACCCCCCAAATCCTCTGTGTATTTTTGAACTAGTCCCATGATCAGTCGCTAGTTCACACAGTAAACAGATATGGTAACATCCATAAATCGCAATACTATATTAATAATCAACATAGTTTATTACAAAAGAGGCTTACAAGCCAATAATAAAGAACACAACGGAAGACGAAGAAGTAGTGGAGTCTAGTTGATCTGCCACAGGCAATCGACTAGGGTAGCGGCCTAGTCGTCAAGATCCACATCGGTAGCGAAGTCCTTCTCCTCTGAAATTTGTTTGCATAAAGCAAGTATGAGCACAACTACCGTGCTCGCAAGTTACACCCAATAACAGAGTTAATGCATGCAAGGATATAACAAAGGATGGCTTATAGGGTTATTTGCGCAAAAGCAATATTTGACATTTTAAATACAGTACTAACTTCAAAAGCAGTTATACTATATCTAAAATCAAATTTCATTTTTGTATTCATTGTTTCTCAAGTGTAGGTAAATCTCCGTACACAAGTGGTGAAGGACTACCCCCCTTGCACCAGGCTTTCTGCCCAACTTTCCCACATGGAATAAACATCCATGAAATCATTTTTGTTAAACCATTTTAAAAACAAAACCATAGTCTAATCAACGAAAGGCTTTGCTCAGCATGTCCATGACTGTGGACACGACTATTCGAATAGATTGACACTCTGCAAAGGTTGTACGGCTTTACCCACAAGAGATAATCAACTTTTACTGTCCGCCCCACACTATCATAGGTGTGCGACTAAGTGATTATTACAAGACCTTTACAATGCGCCATTCCACCGCAATCCCCCCTTGCTAAGGTTTCGCCCCCTTTGGATAGAAATCCGCAGAGTTCCTAGCCCCCTCTTGCGCCAGGTGGGACTAACGTAGGTCATAATATGACTACCCACCGCATCTGAAGGGAACGACCACGGTGGAACATTGCAAATTAGTCAGCCAGGTCCTGCCCATACAGGACATGTGGTAGTACGATTTTGGCTTAACAATCCACAACTCGCAGACCGGTCCTTAATTGACTGGGCGACTTCCAAAACAAACCCTGGGCCTCAACCATTCCAGAGCAGAGCCCGTGCATAAACTTGCACCGACCAACCATCCATTTCGGCCAAGTCCAAACCAGTTTTTCATTTTGATTTCATTTTCCAAAACCATTTGCAAACTTCCATGGCACACCGATGCTATGGATACATTTTAAACAACATTTGATTTTTGGCTGAAATTTCCCAAATCAAACATTTTTGGTCTAAGCATGGCTAAGCATAATTTTTTTTTAAAAGTTCTAGTTCATACTATTGCATAAACTAGATTTTCATCTAAGGTGTCAAGGTAGGTTTATTTCAATGTCAAAATTGGCAGTACAAAGGATTTAGGCATAACTACAATTTAAAACAGGTATTTAAATTACTGAATAAAAACAAGCATGTAGTAAAAATTTAAAACAGAATTTAAATAATTTGAAATAATAGGATCAAATATGATCAAAGATGTAACGTGCCTTTCTTGATTAGTTGCTCTCAAACGATGTCGAAATCTGACTCTCCGAAGTCGTCGAAATCTATACGCGAAAATAAGCCAAATTCAAACAAAATTCAAATAAAGATTCAAATGAACTCCAAATTAAATAATTTTAGTTTAGTTAGCTAGATCTTGAATTTATATGAATTTAGAAATTTGAATCGACGAAATTGGAGTTCGTATGAAGGAGAACGAACCCTGGGAAGTTTTATAAATCACATGAAATGATGAAATAGGATTTTCCCGAATTATTGGAATTATTTTTCCAAAGGAAATTTGAATTATGACGTCAGCCCTCCGAATGTGCCACTGACAGTGGGACCGCGGTCAATGGACTGAGTCCATGATCGGTCAACGGTCCACCATGAACCCAGCCTACGAAATAGTAAACGCAGGGGTGCATGCGCGAGCTGCGCGAGATGACGTGGCGCCACGTAGGCAGCCACGTCGGATTAGCGCCTAGGTGGCGCTGACCTGGCTATGACGTGGCCGAGCCATGTGTGCCCGATGGGGAGGCAAAGCCGGTGACGAGCTCGCCGGCGTTCTACTCCACGGCGAGACGCGTGAATGGGCGCAATAGAGAGAGGGCGAGATGGGGATCTTAGTGTGCTACCTTGCGGCGGAGGGGCATGGCAGAAAGGACATCAGAGACGAGGTCTAGCGGCGTGGGGTCGACGGTGATGAAGGGGCTCTGGGGATCTTCAGGGCAAATGAGAGCGCGCACAAGGTGGCATGGGTGATGGCGATGTCGATGGTGAGGTCGGGGTGGCCGTGGGATGCTTGACGGCGCCAGAAGAGACGAAGATTGAATCTTCAGGGTTTGCCAAAAAACTTTGAATTCATGGCGATTGAGGAGAGGAGATGCTTGGGGGTTTGGGGCGTTGGGATGAGTGCTTCAAGGCGCACCCGGGGTGTCCTTTTATAGGGCAAGGGCGGCACGGGTTCGCCGTATCGCCCAAGAAGGCTGCGCGACGTCTCCGGCGAAGATCGCAGAATCGGGGAGAGAAGGGAAAGTGAGAGGTGCGGTCGAGTGCGGAATTGATAGAGGATTTAAATACGTGCAAAATCTTGAAGTTTAATGCCAGATTAACACGGTTTTTGAAAGCTTTTGAATCGTGTCCATGGCGGACGCGGGCGCGAGAAACGAAGGTGGTGCGGAGAAGAAAGGAAGGGGAACGAAGCACAGTAACGATGCCCATACTTGTCGGCGACGGCTGCAAATAGGAAACTAACGGGTGATGCGAGGGACATTAGATTCAGATCTGACGGTCCAAACAAATTGGCCGTTTGAAATCGTCCGAACGTTTCAACGAAATCGGGCCGTTCCTTGTAAAACCAACGTCTGAGAGAGGAGCGCGTGCGGTGGGGCGCCTGAGGAGGCCGCGCGCGATAGGAAAGGCTTGGGCCGAGCCAAGGTTTCGGCCCAAGTACTATTTGAGCGATTTTCTTTTATTTGACATTTTAAATATTCCAGTTATTTAAAAAGGGCTTTAGAAAATAGCAAATAAAATCCAAAAATTGTGAGAAAATTCACAGAAATTCTCAAAGGCATTTTGGACTTAAAATAAAATAATTCCAACTATTAATTGGTAATAGTTTTTCACATAATTTATTTTGGCTTTAAAATAATTAGGAAAAAGCTTTTAAAGTTCGAGAAAATTCCGAAATTAATTAAATTTTGTTTTTTTAATTTAAACCAATAAAACATCAAAAACTTTAATAAATTAAAATTTTGACTTTTAAAACTTTAGAAATTCAAATAAAGCAATCAAACTCTTTCAAATTCAAATAAATTAATTTTTATTTTGGTAACAGCACTTTGGGATGTTACAAGGGTTTCGAGTGGTCGAAAGAGGCAAACACTGCCTTTGAGGATGTCAAGAGATATCTTACGAGTGCTCCTGTTTTGGTTTCTCCGAAACCAGAAGAGACGCTCTTAATTTATCTGGCTGCCACGCCCCAGGCAATGAGCGCAGTACTAGTCATAGAACGTGAAAACATCCAACGACCAGTGTACTACGTAAGTGAAGTTTTGCATGGGTCTAAAGAGCGTTATCCTCAGGTCCAAAAACTTCACTATGCCCTCCTCATGTCTTCGAGGAAATTGCGACATTATTTTCAGGCGTATAAGATAATTGTGCCGTCTGAGTTTCCTTGGGGAGTGATCCTCCAGAATAGGAAAGCAACGGGACGCATGTCTAAATAGTCAGTTGAACTTGGGGAGTTCGACCTCCATTTCGTGTCCCGAACGGCCATTAAATCCCAGTTCTTGGCAGACTTTGTCGCCGAATGGACAAATCCTGAACCTGTTCAGGATCCCCAGTATGATTCCCATGATCAGTGGACGATGTACTTTGACGGGTCACTTACTTTAAGTGGCTCAGGGGCTGGGGTGGTCATGGAATCTCCTAACGGAGAGACCTTAAAGTATGCCATTCAATTAAACTTATAGGTCACTAACAACGTGGCAGAATACGAAGGTTTGCTAGTTGGCATACGAGCTGCGAAGCACTCGCGATTCGACAACTACTCATGAGAGGAGACTTTCAACTAGTCGTGAATCAAATAAAAAAAGACTACCAGTGCTCTAATCCGACAATGTCTCGGTAACTATCGGAGGATTGTAAGCTTGAAAAGCATTTTTTTCGGTTTTGAGGTACAATTCATCCCTCGAAAGGATAATTTCCTCGTAGACCAACTTGCTCGAATAGCTTCTTCCCGATCACAAGTACCAAAAGGAGTCTTGTTGGAGCAACTCCAGAAGCCGTCTTTGGTGGAGACACTAGAAACATCTCCTATTGAGACAGCCTCTCTAGAATACGAGGATACTTGGATGAATCTCATCTATGAGTATCTTCAGACGGGTTCCGTACCCGACGACGATCTCGAGGCAGATCATCTATCCTAAAAGGCCAAAATGTATATTTTAGTCGAAAGAGTCCTCTATAAACGAGGCACTCAAGGGGTACTCATGCGATGTGTACCGCAAAGAGAAGGACTAAACCTCCTTCATGACATACATGGGGGTATCTGTGGAACTCATGCTTCCTACAGAACGCTGATCGGAAAAGCCTTTCGACAAGGATTTTACTGGCCAATAACTCTCTACGATGCCAAAGAACTGGTTAAGAAATGTGTACAATGCCAATTTCATAGTAGGCAAATACACCAACCAGCTCAGGCATTGCAAATAATTCCTCTATCTTGACCTTTTGTGACCTGGGGTCTCGATATCCTATGACCGTTCCCAAAGGCTCCAGGAGACTTCGAGTTCCTTTTTGTGGCTATTGATACGTTCACAAAATGGATCGAATCCAAACCTGTGACTGGGATAACAATGAAAGCCGCAAAACGGTTCATAATGAGAAGCGTGATTACTCGGTTTGGTGTCCCTAGTTGAATAATCACAGATAATGGTAAACAATTTTCGAGCGCAAAATTTCAGGAATTTTGCGACGAGTTGGGTACCAAGCTATGTTACGCTTCCGTTGCCCATCCCCAAAGCAATGGGGCAGTCGAACGAGCGAATGACCAAATAATGCAGTGAATTAAAACTTGGGTCTTCGACCAGTTTGTTAAGCGCTCGAGGGCTTGGCTACAAGAATTACCCTCAGTATTATGGGCAGGTCGCATGACTGCTAGTCGGGCAACAGGCGAAACACCCTTTTTTCCTAGTTTTCGGTGCCGAAGCCATGCTTCCACCAGAACTAAAGATTAGGTCTACAAGGGTTGAGAGTTTCAATGACTCAGCTTAAGAACAACTTCGAGCGGATGACATTAACCTGCTCGAAGAGCAGAGAAATCAAGCCTTAACCTGTTTAGTAGTCTACCAGCAAGCCCTGCGCAAATACTATGATCATAAGGTCCAACCACATAGCCTTGCTGCAGGTGACTTGGTATGGAGGAAAATTCAATCCCAGTCTAATCGGAACAAAATTTCCCCAAGTGGGAAGGTCCTTACACAAAGGTCGGGTTATGTGACCGTGTTCGCACTACCGGCAATGGAAGACTACCGATTCTCTCTAATTCTTGGAATATCGACCAGTTACGCAAATTCTATGTGTAATCGACCAACACTGCAATAAAGCATCAGATTCTTTCTATCTTTATTGTCTTACTTTGAGTAGTGCTTTGACAATTTTTCCTACCATACCCTGGTCGAAGGTCCGCCTACGACCAGTTTTTAGTCGTGAGCTTTTCCACGACAATACACTGGTCGTAAGACATTGTACGACCAGTACCTAGTTTATCTTTATGCTGGTCAAATGGATGGTGACATCACCTAGTCGAAGCCTTTCCTCTCTGCACGTGGTCCCACCCACTAGAAGGAACTTCCTAGTGTCGACTCGTTCCTCCCTTTTTGCTGCCAACACAAAGAACTTGGGTTTAAAACATGGTCAAAATAATGTCAAGCCGACTCTTAGTACCTTAGTTTATTTCTTTATTCATTTTTGAAAAATAAATTAAACCGAGTACACTTTTCAAATTTGCTCGACTACTTTTGGTAAACTCGCTTTGTTTTAACTGGTCGGAGGAAGTTGCAACACCTAGTACAACACCTAGTCGAAGACTTCCCTCTTTGCACATGGTCCTGCCTAGAAGGAACTTCCAAGCGTCGTCCTATTTCTAACTCTTGTTACCGGCGCTTAACTTATCGAAAGTAATCGAATAAGTCAACTAATTTTTAAGGAACTCCAAACGTTTATATAACTCAAGTTGACCGTTCTTTATTTGATTAATCTGGTCGGAGATGGTAACATCACCTAGTCGAAGCCTTTCCTCTCTGCACATGGTCCTGCCCACTAGAAGGAACTTTCTAGTGTCGACTCATTCCTGCTCTTTCGACCAGTGCATGATAATCGTGATCGAAAAATTACAAGTTAGCTAAACCTCTCTTTTTAAGAAAAACCATTTCGCACTATTTACTCGGTTTATCTAAATAAACCAAGCAAATAGTCGGGGGCTAGGATGAAGTTATTAACTTGACTTCAATTCTTAGTCTTGCTCTTTTTTCCATTCATTATCTTATGAGTTACTAATTACTCGACAAGATGATTTTCAGGAAGAAGGAAGGATTATATATCAACATCAACAAAAACTTGTCTTTACAGGACTCAGGACTCTGGTACAGACTACTCTGACGAAGGAGATCTTATTTGCATATCCTCCGTGACTATATCGGCGATCGACTGCATTTCCGTCATTAACTGCTCTGCTTCTGCATCAGGGCAGGCAAAATCATCTATAACGGGTTGCAGATTAAGGCTGGGGTCATGAGCTTTAAGTTTTGCTAAAACAAACCTTATTCCCTCTTTGACCGCCTTCTTTATCGAATCAAATTGGTTAGTCTTCAGAGTAGTCACCAACTCTTGCAAAGTTCCGACTTGATCGCCAATGGCATTCGAGTGACCAGATATCGTGTCTTCATGAGGAGTAATCCCCTCAGCATGAAGCCCACCGAGTACATTGTTCAGAAGTGAAACATTATCTTGAAGATTGATCTTCGAAGCCTTTATTTCCTCCTGATTACGAGTCGAAGCCTCGCGGAGTCGTTTTATTTCTACTGCTTGTTCTGAAAAGAATAAGACCAATCAGATAAAATGGCCTCAAGAAGAAAACGCAACCAATCACAGGTAAAGATTTGCTTACTGTCGGGACCCCAGTCTCGGCACCTGTGACCCTCTGTGTATATCTCAGACTAGTCCTCGGATCAAGAGTTAGTGCAAAATAGTTGCAACATTGATGAATCATATCCATATAACAAAATATCAATGAAGCAGACAAATTAATACTATTTAGTAGCAACGGACCTTATGGTCAAAGTTTTACAGAGTTTGCAACGCAGGGCTTAAGACAAAAGAGTAAACCTGCAGCGAAATAAAACAACTCGTGGTAGCCATCCGACATGCCCAGAGGCAATCGAGTGGAGAACGCGACCTAGTTCGCATAGTCTTCAAATACCTCCTCTTCAAAGAGGTCAGAGGTCCCTGGGTCTTTTTTAGCTGCTGATCAACTAGAGGGCACAAAGCCATGAGTACTTTGAATGTACTCAGCAAGTCGTAGAAAAATGTATGTAACTAGTATTCATGCAAGGCTTGACAAGGATAGTTTTATGGCTATTTTGCAGAAAGCAGTATTGACAGTACATACAGTAATTAGATTAAAAAGCATAATTTAAAAGATTAATATATAAGTAAACAAGTTTAATTGAAACAACTTAGTGAATACCCCGTTCACTTCCCAACCAACAACCAACAACAGAATCGCTTCCCAACCAAACTCTTCCAACATTTTTATGAAAATCTACCACTCGTGTGAAATCACTAGGCATTGTCCATAACCGGGGACACGGCTATTCGAATAGTTTTACACTCTGCAGAGGTTGTACAGTTTTACCCACAAGACACAAATTCTCTAGTTTGTTTGGTATCCGTCGATACGACCACTCCCTACCTAAGGTAAGCAGTCTAGAGCACGTGACAAGGCCTTTACAAAGTTTTATTTTGACCGGGTTGTACTCACTAAGGTTTCGCCATTCTGGGCCCCCTCTTGTGCCCGAATCGTCATCCAAAAGAGAACCAAATCAGAACATTGCTAATTAGTTGGCCAGGTTCACCCCATAAATGAACTTGTGGTTGCACGGTATGGCCCAGATCAATGACGCACAAAGTTAAGTCCTTAGTGGTTGCTCAGGCGAGACTACCTCAACCCATGTGCTTCGCGCACCTAAGTGCTTCCCGCACCCAATATGCTTCTGCACCCACCTTCACCATAGCTCACTCACCCGAGCATAAATCATTTTCGTTCAGCCCGGCCAAATGACAACCCTTGCCACGGCACAACAAATTTTATCAACAGTGGCTTCCGCCAAGATTCCATATATCATTAAGTCAAGATTAAACATTTTTGAATCATGTGATCGTGGATCATCGTATAACTAAAGCATGACTAAGCATAATACGCACCCATATTGGTATTACAATAATGTCCAACTAATAATTTACCATCCTATGGTGTCCAAGGGTTTATGTCATTCAAGGGTACATGTCGATAGCAATTATACAAGGAGGCATAATGACAATTAGGCGTTTAACTACTCCCGAAAGCATTTATTATAAACTTAGCAATGCATGTTGATATAAAACAATATAATTTTGTAAAAATGGGTTCAATATGATCTGTGAACACCTTGAGGATATGCTCATAATCCTAGGTGATGATACAATTGGCAATTTAGTTGAAGGTTTGTTGGATTTCATGTTTGTCAGAAAGTTTCAAAGAATCTGTCAGATAATCGGTAGTACCGCGTGTTAATCATGTAATACCGCTTATTGAACGACCGCTTGTTGTTAAGCGGTATGGAAAAATCAGAACGAATGCAAAATGGTCTTGGATTTCTTTGTGGAGCGGTATGACCGCATCTTGCTTGGCGGTAATACCGCACTTTGGTATGACCGTTGTTTTGCGGTATGCAAATTCCAGAGGAGTGGTTTTTGGAGAGTTTTGATTTCTCCTAGTTGCGATACGACCGCTAGATTGATTGAGAGGTATGACCAAGAAGGCGTAATACCGATGGTTACTTGGGTAATACCGCTTTTGGAATGATTTGAGTGAATGTTATTTCAATTTGAGAATTGTTTTTGGGTTATGTCATTTCCATGTTTGTTAATGCATATGTGTTGCATATTGCATGTTTTGAGCTAACGTGGGTCAAGTTGTGAAGAACTTGTTCCCGGAGACGATTTCTTGGTCTATTCTGTGCAGGTGGCTTAGAGGTCAACGACGGTCAACGGCGAGGAGGATCGGGACTAAGCTTGGAGAGCTGAGGTCCAGATCGATCATGGATGCCAGGGAGGTCGGTGACTCAAGCATGGCATGAATGGACAAGGTGGATCGAACCGGCGATTCGATCTACCGGTTGGATCAAGCGGCGCTGGGTCGGTGCAAGTGCCTTGGAGGTTCCGATGGGATTCGGACGGAGAGACTTGCCGACATGATGAGAGCCGTTGATCAACCTACACGGCGGAAAGCAGGCGATTGCTTCGACAGGATTGGACTCGGTCCATGGAGAAGGATCGAGAAGGGGTATTTTGGTAATTTCACCAAATATTACCTTGGTGACCTAATGCCAATCCGCGGCGCAAGACGGTGCGTCAAGAAGTGGATTAGGTCAAGAAAAGTGAAGACGGCGCTTTAAAATACGTGCGTGTGTGTCCCGTTTGTTATTGGGCCTAACGGGAGCCCATTAGGGTTAAGTCTTCTAGAAGCTCTAGGCCTCATATAAATAGAGAGGGTGCTGTTCACAGCAGCCTAGGCACTTCATTTTGAAAACCCTAGTTTGGTTTTTAGGGTTTAGGGAAGAAAAGAGAGGCTTAGGCTCTAGAGAGATGGATTGATGTGTATGCTCTTGGATGGAGCTCTGGTCCTCCTTGAGGGAGTGGCTGTAACCAGTAACATCATGAATCTATCTATGGATGTTCTACCAAAGATGAGCTCCCCTCTTGTGTTCTTCCTTCTCTTTTGATGATTTTGGGTGCTTCCTTGATCCTATGGTTTTTGGTTGTTCTTGTGCACTCTTACTCCTTGCTGTGACATGTGGTAACGTATCTAAGGTCACCTAGATCATCAATCTCCCACGAGCAAGAGTTGGATCAAGTTTTTCGTTTTGCTCGGTTCTTTGCCCTTCTGAGGTAAAACTGAAAAAGATCGAAACTTTGACATAGATCTGGACGATCGCCACTTGGAATAGGTTCCTAATACCCTTAGGAAGGTGTGTTCCAAATTTGGTGGAGTTTGGCCTTACGGTTTAAAAGTTACGTCGATTTTCGATTTCGTTTTCAGGTTGTCGCTCGCTCATCGTCAGGATAAAAGGTAGTACCGCACTTACAACAGTGGTAGTACCTTTGTCCCTGATTTTTTAGGATTTCTTCAGGGAGTTTGCTGTTGTGCTTTGAGGGTTTAGGAGTGGATTCTTTACAAGTCTTCCACTGTGCTTAAGCTTTCATCTTCATAGCTCTCATAGCTATTGGAGTGATTTGCGATTTGCGAGTTAATTCCTTTATCTTTGCAAAAAGATTCGGTGCTCCTATTCACCCCCCTCTAGTCGCCTATTCCGGTCCTACAATTGGTATCAGAGCGAGGATAGCTCTTCTCATAGATCTTAACCGCTTACGAGGAGCCATGGCGATCGACAAGTATTCACTCAAACCTCATATTTTCGATGGAGTTGATTTTGCTTCTGGAAGGCTCGCATGCAAGCCTACATCGAGGCTCAAGGGCACGCAATTTGGCTTAAGGTCAAAAATGCTTATGTCGTGCTGGCCGATGAAGATGTAATCAATCCTGATGTAGAGGCTAACAGAAGGCTCGGAACTTCTTGATTCAAGGGCTTAGTCGATCCGAGTTTGAGCGTGTGTCTCATCTCAAGTCCGCTCATGAGGTCCGAAGACCCTCTGTGATTACCACGAGGGCTCTACACTATCAAGGAAGTGAGATGAACCAACTCAAGAAAGAATACTCAAAGATCGAACAAAAGCCCGTGAATCTTTGGATGAGTTATTGGGAAGGTTTTCCAAGATTCTTCATAATTTACATCTCAGTAGGTCTCACATTCATCGAAGTCGAGAATGCACGCCAATTCTTGGGTGCTCTTGATGTGAGAGTCTGGGGGATGAAGATCACGTCCATCAATGACAATACTGTCATGAGTGAGCTTACCATGGATAAGCTTTACTCGAGGTTGAAGTCGCATGAGATTGATTTCATCTCGCGACTCCCCAAGACAGAGTCGATGGCTTTAGTGGTTGACCCATCTCAGGGTAGCTCTTCTGATTCTTTGGACTTTGGCTCATCTGGTCTTTCTTTGTCCGCTTTGCATTCTTTGAGCGATGAGCAGCTAGAGAAAATACCTGAGGATGATTTAGCCCTCCTAACCACCAAATTCTCGAGAGTCCTCAACAAAGTGAGGAATGTATGAGAGGTGGCCTCACACTTGCTTTGAGTGTGGTGAGCCAAACCACATTCGCTCCAGCTTGCCCCAAGTCAAGGGCAAGATGGAGAAGGACTTTGGAGGCATCCTCAAGCTAAGGATGTGAAGCCCAAGAAGTTTAACTATCGCAAGTTCGTCGACAAGGTCCTTACCGCTCTTGAGTCTGCTGACATGAGCGATGTGGACTCGGGGACGGAGGACGGCGACGACTCTCATGGCAAGAAGAAGGATCAAGACTTCACCGCATGTGCTTCATGGCCAAGGACAGCCACGACGTCGACTCCTCCAACGACGCATTTACGACCTTTTCAAATGATCCCGATGAGGTATGTCCCTCACCGCCAGATGAAACGTGCTTTGGTCATTTCGAACGAAAATTAGATAAGCAAGCTAGAATGCTTAAGAATCGTGACATCATGATTGATAACTTGAAACTAGAAGTTGCTACACTCAAATCGATTAGTCCTCAAGATGTTTGTGATGCTTGTTCGGAATGTATGATGAGTTGGTAACTCTAAGACTTGCTCATTCCTCTGTTACAAATCAATTGAAAGATGCTCTGATGAACTAGAAACTCTCAAGTCTAGTCCCGCTTGCATGAATGCCATTGCTTTAGATGTGACTATCGTTGATGCTATCCCTTTGCCTTGTTCAAATTGTGCTTTGCTTGAACTAAAATTGGATAGTGCTACAAAAGAATTGAGTAAATTTGATGCTAGTCACACCTGCTCTCATTGTGAGAAAAATAAGATTAAAATGAAGGAGATGTCGGAAATGATTCTGTACTCTAAAACTGCTTCATGTGAAAACTGTGTTAAACTCACACTTGAGAATGATGCTTTAAACAAGACACTAGAAGAAAAGGCTAAAATTGAACAATCCATGTCCATGACTGCTTCCAAGAAAGTTGTTGATTCTGATTCTTGTACTCTTTGTATTGAACTTGGGCATAATGTAGATAAGATACAAGAAGCGTTTAGAGTTAAGTTCAAAGAGCAGTTGGATAAGATTAGGGATAACTATTGTGTGTCTTGTGAGGCTTTGAAAGCCGAGGTAGCTCACTATAAGGAAAAGTCTGATAGGGCTAGCAAGTCAAATAAGTATGCTTCTTGTTATGAACTAGCCATACAAAATGATTACCTCAAAAGGACTCTTGAGAGATTTATTGGTGGGAGGAAGAAACTCAACATGATTCTCGACAAATCTAAGGTGAGTGTGAATAATAGTGGCCTAGGTTTTGATTCCCTAGAGCATTCCAAGAATCATCCACCTAAGGTTGTTAGAGCTGTTGAGAGTGGCCTGTTTGAGGTAGAACCCTCTAAGCCATCCAAGATAATCTTCAAATCTGCTGGTTTTGCCCAAACCACTTCTAGCAAGATAGGTGCTTCTACTTCATCAGTCGACCCTCAAAAGGTCAAGTACCATTGCACCTTCTCGCAAGAAGAATGGCCACATTGTTGAGTTACGCTCAGAGAGCCAAGATTGAGAGGAAGGAGAGGATGAGTGCCTTGAGGACCATTAGAGGAGTTTCTTCACCGCTATAGTCTCTAGAGCCAGACAGCCTGTTTTTCCTGCTAGATATAGGCCTAGGTTCGTAGATGACTTCTTTGACTCTTTTGGTGGCTCTAGGCAGCGTTCTGGTTTAGGATTTCGTGAGGAGAGACCGCGAGTAGCATCTAGACAGGGGGAGTACCGATCTTTTGGTAGATCGTTTCGGAGAGGTCTAGGTGGTTCACGTGTGCATTCTTATGATTTTGTTCCTAATCGCTTTTATCGTTGCTTCTCTGCTTTTGCCTAAGCATCATGTGACTCAGTACTGGATTCCCAAGTCTTTTATCACTAACCCCAGTACTGAGGCACATATGTTTCCTGTTCGTACTCATTAGGTTCAGCGTGCGAGGAAGGAGGACTTATGGATTGTTGACTCCGGGTGTTCTCGACATATGACTGGGGATTCTAGATGGTTCTCCTCCCTCATACGTGCATCCGGTAATGAATTGATCACATTTGGGGATGCTTCTACTGATGGACAAGTGATGACCAAGGGCACAAAGGTCGTGTCAACAACAAATTCATGCTCAAGGACGTCGCTTTGGTAAGTAAGCTGAATTATAATCTACTTTCTGTTTCTCAGCTGCTTGATGAAGGTCTAGAAGTGAGATTTAAGAGTGGTGAGTGCAGGGTTTTAGATTCCTCTAGTGAGCTTGTCTTTAAGATTTCGTGTTTGAGAGGATCTTTTGTGCCGATTTCAGATCTCTTCTCGCTTCTAGCCCTAGGTGTCTTGTTGCTTCGATTCCCATGATCTAGTTTTGTGGCATCGTGAGGCTTGGTCACATAGGTTTCACCACTTGACTAGAGTCGAGTAAGGATTTGATTAGAGGTTTACCTAGGTCAAGGTCGTTAGAGACCTTGTGTGCACACCCTGTAGACATGGTAAGATGGTTTCTGCTTCTCATCCTCCTCTTACCTTAGTGATGACCGATGGACCAGGTCAGCTCTTGCACTTAGACACTGTTGGTCCTTCTAGAGTCCAGTCTGCCGGTGGTAAGTGGTACGTGCTTGTGATTGTGGATGACTACTCCAGGTATTCATGGGTTTATTTTCTGGTTTCTAAGGACGAGGCATTTGGTTTCTTTAGAGATTTGGTCCTTAGACTTGCTGTTGATCTTCCTGGAGCTTTGAGAGCCATTAGGAGTGACAATGGGACAGAATTCAAGAATTCTTCCTTTGCCACCTTCTATTCTGGATAGGGGCTAGAGCACCAGTTTTCTTCACCTAGAGTTCCCCAGCAGAATGGTGTTGTAGAGAGGAAGAATAGGACCCTTGTAGAGATGGCCAGGACCATGCTAGATGAGCATTCCACACCTAGGAGGTTTTGAATGAGGCTATCTTCTTGCTTGTTATATTTCTAATAGGGTGTTCTTGAGATCTGTTATTGGTAAGACTTCCTATGAGCTCAGATTTGGTCATAAGCCCAAAGTTTCTCATTTCAAGATTTTTGGTTGTAAGTGCTTCATTTTTAAACATGGCAACCTTGATAAATTTGAATCTAGATGTTACGATGGCATATTTCTTGGATATCCCGCTCATTCTCGTGGCTATCGTGTATTTAATTTTGACACTAACAAAATTGTTGAGACTTGCGAAGTCACTTTTGATGAGGCTTGTCCAGTACTAGACCCGATCTTTGCGGTACACAGTTTTCGATATTCGAGAAAGCATCTTCGCCGACGATGACTCGAGGATGAGGACCCATCCATCCTCCACCATTTCGAGAGGGTTGGAGAGCCCGCTTCTACTACATCGCCTTCAGATGAGCCTCTTCCTACTTTCACCGACGATCGAGTGGCTCTGCTCCTACCTCCAAATCCATGAGGTAGAGGCCACTTGACACCGAGAGCTCCTCTTCGCATTCAAATGACAAAGATCCACCGAGCAGATGATTGGGGATCTTCATGAGCGAGTCACTCGCTCCAGGTTCATTTCTCCTGATTCCCATGCACATTCTGCATTTGTCGCTTCTTTTGAACCCCGAGATGTCACCCATGCTCTTTCTGATGCCTCTTGGGTCAATGTCATGCATGAAGAACTTGAAATTTTTGAAAGAAACAAAGTCTAGACCTTAGTTGAACCTCCACCTAATTATAATGTAATTGGAACAAAATGGGTTTTCAAAAATAAGCAAAGTGAAGATGGGTTGGTAGTTCGCAATAAGGCTAGACTTGTAGCACAAGGGTATTCCCAGGTAGAGGGCTTAGACTTTGAGGAGACCTTTGCTCCTGTAGCTAGATTGGAAGCCATTCGCATTTTGCTAGCATTTGCGGCATCCAAGGGCTTCAAGCTATTTCAAATGGATGTCAAAAGTGCTTTTCTGAATGGCTTCATAGAAGAAGAGGTCTATGTCAAGCAACCACCTGGTTTTGAAAATCCTAAGTTCCCAAACCATGTTTTTAAACTCTCCAAAGCCTTGTATGGATTGAAGCAAGCCCCTAGAGCTTGGTATGATAGGCTTAAGAGCTTCTTGCTCAAAAATGATTTTAAAATAGGAATGGTTGATAAAACTTTGTTCACTCTCAGGCATGGCAATGACTTTTTGTTGGTTCAGATTTATGTGGATGACATTATATTCGGTGGTTCTTCTCATGCTTTGGTGTCCAGATTTTCAGATTCTATGAGCAGGGAGTTCGAGATGAGCATGATGGGCGAATTAACCTTCTTTCTTGGTCTTCAAGTCAAGCAACCGAAAGAAGGCACCTTCATTCATCAAAGTAAGTACACAAAGGACCTTCTTGGTAACCGACATGGGAAGCGATGAGGCCAATGTCTACTCCCATTGCCACGACCACCGTCTTTGGACCCAGATGAGGATGGAGAGCACGTGGACCGAATGAGTACCGCAAGATGATCGGCTCCTCCTCTACCTCACAAATAAGCGAGGCCGGACATACTGATTTCTTTGTATGTCCATGGCGCCGATTTCGAGCTTCCTCGAGCTTCTCATCGTCAAAGGTCGTCGCATATTCAGTATCTTGAGGACACTCTTGACTTTGGACTTTGGTATTCTTCTTCTTCTCTCTCTCTATTCGGGCTTTTTGATGCTGATTTTCTTTGGGTGTAGAGTGGATAGGAAGAGTACTTCAGCACTTGTCATTTCTTTGGCACATCTCTTATCTCTTGGTCATCTAGGAAACAGTCCTCTGTTGCACGATCCTTCTTAGGCCGAGTATGTATGTAGTCAGACCGATGGTTGCTCTCAGGTTCTCTGGATCTTGTCTACTCTGAGGGACTATGGGTTGTCATTGGGTAGTGTTCCTCTTTTCTGTGACAACACATCTGCCATTAACATTGCCAAAAACCCAGTGCATCATTCTAGGACAAAGCACATTGACGTTAGATATCATTTCCTTAGAGACCATGTTGAGAAGGGTGACGTTGTGCTTCACTTTGTTGAGTCTGAGCAGCAGGTTGCGGATATCTTCACTAAGGCTCTTGATTCTTCTCGTTTTGCTTCTTTTGGGGAGAGTTGGGGTTGTTAGTCCTTTTGGCCTGTTTTGAGGGGAGTTTGCTCTTTTGCATTCATTTGTGCCATAATGCATTTTTCATTTCAAAGAACTTGCATTGTAATATAAACTTGTGGAGCTTTGATTATTATCCTTGTATGACTTGATTTCATACTTTATACCCTGCCATGTCTTGTGCTAGTTTGCTAGACTTCTTTATGGCTTTTTATGTATAGCTTAGCTTTTGCCATGCTAGCTTTATTATCTGTGAGAAAATTGAATCAAAACATGACTTGTTGGATCTTGTGACTAGTTGTGCTTTAGTGATCCTCTCATGATTCATGCCATATCATATAGGCTTAATTGAGTCTTGAACTTATTATGAGTTTCAAACTGAGCTATGATAATTCTTAAGTCAAGCAAATGAAAAATGAGCTTTTTGTGCGAAAAAACTGATCTCACCAATTCTTTCTCATGAGACAGCTTGCCATTGCACTAGGCATGAACTCAGGGGGAGTTTTGGATGACCTAGACCACTCTCTTAAGCTTTTGTTGCTTGGGATGGTCGTAGTGAGGCTTGAGATCTAGCACAATGCTAAGAAAACAAATTGGCAATTGGTTGAAGCTTAGGAGGCAGTTGTGGATGGCTCCTAGTCCATGACTTGCTTTACTAAGATAAAACCAATCATTTTCAGCAAAGTGCTCAAAGTGCTAAATTCGAAGTGCTTGAACAAATTGATTCAAAATTGATCTCAAATGCTCAACATTGACTCAATTTTCTAGCTTCTGGCTCCATTTTGCTTATAGACATGGCCTGACTCATTTTTGGATACCTTTAGTTAAAACTGTGATCTTGAGCCCCTTGTTATGTTGTCGATTCTTTTAATCTCAGATTATTGCTATTTTGGTCTTAGCTTTGCTGTACATGTTTTGCCATGATTGAACATAGCTTCTTCACATAATATGGCTTGGTGTAATACTTGTACAGTCTTTCTGGATAATCTTCATGGCTCTTTTTGCTCAAGTTTAAAAAAAAATGAAAAAAATGTAAAATTACAAAATTGCAGTCATTCCATTATATTCATGCTCAATCTTCTCCATGCACCTTGATGAATTCATTGTCAAAGGGGGAGAAAAATTTACAAAAATGCTGTTTTGGTTTAGGTCACGTTGAAAAATTGCTCTTTCCTTTGGACCTAAAGTGAGTTTTTTGGCTCGTTTCTGGAATTTGAAGCTTCATTTGCTTTCTTTGCCTTATCTCACTTTCTTTGAAACTATTCGAAGCCAATTTGGTCACCTTCCTTGCTTTTACTTGCTAAATGACCAAATTGTGCCTTTGTGCTAAAACTTGTTTTCTTTTACTTTCAAACCTCAAAACATTCATTTTGGGTTATTGCCAATGTGTTCATCAAGGGGAGATTGTGAACACCTTGAGGATATGCTCATAATCCTAGGTGATGATACAATTGGCAATTTAGTTGAAGGTTTGTTGGATTTCATGTTTGTCGAAAGTTTGACAATCTGTCGGGATAATCGGTAGTACCGGCGTGTTAATCATGGTAATACCGCTTCTTGAAACGACCGTTTGTTGTTAAGCGGTATGGAAAAACCGAATCTAATGCAAAATGGTCTTGGATTTCTTTGTGGAGCGGTATGACCGCATCTTGTTTAGCGGTAATACCGCGCCGGTATGACCGTTGTTTTGCGGTATGCAAATTCGAGGAGTGGTTTTGGAGAGTTTTGGATTTCTCCTAGTTGCGATGCGACGCATGATTGATTGAGAGGTATGACCGCATGATGCGTAATACCGATGGTTATAATGCAATCTACCGCTTTTGGAATGATTTGAGTGAATGTTATTTCAATTTGAGAATTATTTTTGGGTTATGTCATTTCCATGTTTGTTAATGCATATGTGTTGCATATTGCATGTTTTGAGCTAACGTGGGTCAAGTTGTGAAGAACTTGTTCCGGAGGCGATTTCTTGGTCTATTCTTTGTCGGTGTGGCTTGGAGGTCAACGACGGTCAACGGCGAGGAGGATCGGGACTAAGCTTGGAGAGCTAAGGTCCAAAACGATCATGGATGCTTGGGTGGTCGGTGACTCAAGCATGGCACAGAATGGACAAGGTGGATCGAGCCGCGATTCGATCTACCGGTTGGATCAGCGGCGAAGTCGGTGCAAGTGCCTTGGAGGTTCGATGGGATTCGGACGGAGAGACTTGCCGACATGATGAGAGCCGTTGATCAACCTACACGTGGCGGAAGCGATTTATTGCTTCGACAGATTGGACTCGGTCCATGGAGAAGGATCGAGAAGGGTATTTTGGTAATTTCACCAAATATTACCTTGGTGACCTAATGCCAACCAGCGGCAAAGGCGGTGCGTCAAGAAGTGGATTAGGTCAAGAAAAGTGAAGACGGCGCTTTAAAATGCGTGCGTGTGTGTCCCATTTGTTATTGGGCCTAACGGGAGCCCATTAGGGTTAAGTCTTCTAGAAGCTCTAGGCCTCATATAAATAGAGAGGGTCTTTGTTCACAGCAGCCTAGGCACTTCATTTGAAAACCCTAGTTTGGTTTTTAGGGTTTAGGGAAGAAAAGAGAGGCTTAGGCTCTAGAGATGGATTGATGTGTATGCTCTTGGATGGAGCTCTGGTCCTCCTTGAGGGAGTGGCTGTAACCAGCAACATCATGAATCTATCTATGGATGTTCTACCAAAGATGAGCTCCCCTCTTGTGTTCTTCCTTCTCTTTTGATGATTTTGGGTGCTTCCTTGATCCTATAGTTTTTGGTTGTTCTTGTGCACTCTTACTCCTTGCTGTGACATGTGGGAACGTATCTAAGGTCACCTAGATCATCAATCTCCCACGAGCAAGAGTTGGATCAAGTTTTTCGTTTTGCTCGGTTCTTTGCCCTTCTTAGGTAAAACTGAAAAAGATCGAAACTTTGACGTAGATCTGGACGATCGCCACTTGGAATAGGTTTCTAATACCCTTAGGAAGGTGTGTTCCAAATTTGGTGGAGTTTGGCCTTACAGTTTAAAAGTTACGTCGATTTTCGATTTCGTTTTCAGGCTGTTCTGTTCATCGTCAGGATAAAAGGTAGTACCGCACTTACAACAGTGGTAGTACCTTTGTCCCTGATTTTTCAGGATTTCTTCAGGGAGTTTGCTGTTGTGCTTTGAGGGTTTAGGAGTGGATTCTTTACAAGTCTTCCACTGTGCTTAAGCTTTCATCTTCATAGCTCTCATAGCTATTGGAGTGATTTGCGATTTGCGAGTTAATTCCTTTATCTTTGCAAAAAGATTCGGTGCTCCTATTCACCCCCCCTCTAGTCACCTATTTCGGTCCTACATGATCAAAGGTCTACGACTTGCCTTCGTTGAAGGTTTCATATGCTTCGATCGATGGTTCCGAGAATTCTTCGTTAACGCCGGAATCTACACGAGCGAAAATAGCCAAATAAATACAATAATTCCAAATAAAATCCAAAAATTATCAAATTAGAACCAAAAGAAAGATACTATATTTATATGAATTTAGAAATGGGAATCGACAGAATCGAAGTTCGTATGAGGGAGAACGAATGTCCGGAAGATTTGCGATCACATGAAATGATAGAAAAGGTAGAGAATGGAATATGTCAGAATATTCCATTTCAGGATCTAAGATGAAAGAATGCTGACTTCTGGGTCACTCTTGGTAGTGAGTGTTGTGAATAGTTAAGGGTTAATTGGTTCTAAACCCTAGAGCCGATGTGGCTAGATTAAAGTATACCGCTCTGTGTTCAAACGGGCTCTCCTAAACTAGGGCTTTAAGATTAAGGATACTTGATTATTATCCAACTATTCTGCTGATTATTTTAGCCATCTTTTACTAATCACTTAACAAACTATCTACTTGACTAATCCAATTACTCCAGTACTTCATCAAAGCACCGAATGAGTGTGAGAGATGAGAAGGGGGCCCACTGTCATTCACTTACACTGATAAATCCAAAGTGGAGTTGTGAGAGATGGGGGCCCGCTGTCAGGCTCACCCAAACACACGCACACCGAGCACCCAAAGAGGAGAGCAGAGCAGCTCGGTGGTGAGGGCGGCACCAGCGGAGGCGGCAGAGGCTGCGGCCGTGAGGGGGCAAAAGGGAACCAGCTAGGGAGGCAACCCCATGAGCGATCGTGGCCTTTGCTCGGCGGCATGACGGAGGCTGGCAGAACGCAGACGTGCCGCCGGTGCAGGGGAGGAACAAGGCGGCGGCGTCGGAGAGAAAGGGGGGTGGTTTGGAGGGAAGCATGAGCGAGAAGGAGGCTAGAGGGAACCTGTCGGTGTTGTCGGAGCGGGCGGAAAGGCACCGAGTCAGCCGATGATGAGAGCCTCCTGTGACACAACGGCCTCAACGTGGGAATGGCTGAGAAGCAGTGGAAAGGGCAAGCCGAGGGTTGGGGAAGAAGGTGCTACTGCGAGCTCTGGTGAGTGGAGGCCGCGATTGACAGAGGGGAAAGTATACTCATGGGCTGGAGCACGGCGTGACGTGGTTAGCCCGTGGAGGAGGTCGCTAGTGTGGCTGCGGTGGGATGGCGGCGGCCGAAATGGCGATGCGTGTAACATCCCAAATATACAAATGTAACCAAATCTAGGTTTGTGTTTCAAATGTAACCAAATCTAGATGTGTGTTTCAAATGTAACCTAATATGGGTGTGTGTTTCAAATGTAAGAAAATGAGTAGAAATTAAAACTTTTCTTACATCTTGAAACTCTTGAACTTTTCTATAATTCTTGTCAAAGAATTGTGGAATTCAAAAATCTAAACCTCCCGTTGACTAAAGTCAAACCCTTATTCAACTTGGTCGAGAATCTTGTGTTCAAACTTTGGAAATATTTTTTCTTGGTTTTAGGGGTGATGTGTGACACCTCTGAAAAATTTCATAATTTTTAGAAATTATTTGCTATTTTAAAACAATCAGTCAAAGAAGAGATTTGAAAGTCAAACATCAAAAAGAGGGGCTCAAAATAATTCTACAGAAACATATAATACATGAAAAGCCATAGAAATTTTACAACATAACATTCACTGTATTTTTAGCCTTCCATAAAAATTTTAGAATTTTTCGAGCATTTTTACTAGGTTAACAAAATACCTTAAGGCTCTTTGTCTGTTTTTCAAAACCTAGCCAACACTGTTGAACCGACCGAGTCACTTGGACTCGGTCTAACTTGACCAACCATCCGCACCGCACCACTTATCTCCCCTCACCTTGAGCCGTCCGATTAGTAATCAACGGGCTGGATTTAGTGTGCCGTTCGGACCACCGAACGCACCCCCTCTCTTGGACCATCCGATTGAAAATCGACGATCCAGATTGAATGGGCCGATCAGACTATCCGAGCGTTTCCATCACATGGACCGTCCGATCTTGATCTAATGGTCACAACTCGACCTGGTCATTTAAACACCGACCCAGGCTTTTCTCATGGTGTCGCTGGCGAGTGGAGCCCGCTAGCCAGACCTCCTTTCTCCACGTCGAGGCCGCGCCTTCACCACCTCGCCTGCGCGTACCATGGCATTGTCGTCATCGTGCGTCACCTTCAACGGCTAGAAACCCCATCGCCCTGCATGTGCGCCAGCTCGTCACTGCCTGTGCGCGTGCCTGTGGGTGCGTCAATTCCTTGAACCCTTCGCCGCCTTCCTTGCCTATTACGCCTGTAGCCCTCTTGCCTGGGCCATTCTTTTTCCCCTTCCTCATTTTCTCCACCGAGGGCCAAACCAGATCGCCCCTTCCTCCTTTTCTCCACCGAGGGCCAAACCAGATTTCCCCTTCCACCTTTTCTTCAATCGCAGAGCCGTGCTCCTGGCCCCTTCACCTCCAGCCCGCCACCTCCACCACCAACCGCCGCCTCCCACCACGGTCCGGAGATGCTGCCGCCGCCCCCTGGTGTCTCTCCTCCTCTAGTGCCGCAGGCTCGCCCGGCTTCTCCTCACTTGACCGGCCAGTTGCTCACCGCTTCCGCCTTCCGCCCAGTTGCCTGACTCCGTCTTCCTCGCCTCCGGCCCATGGCGCCACCGGATCTGCACCGACCCGTCTTCCCGGCCCCTATGGCCCGTCGCCACCAGATCTGCAGCCGCCTGTCTCCTCGGCCCGGCCACGGCTGGCCGTCTCCTCTCGCCTCCGGCCCATGGCGCCACCGGAGTTGCCACCCATCGATCAGACGACACCGCCTCCACCGCGCCTCCCGACGGCACTGCTCCTGCGTTTCCTCCGCCACCGCCGGGCCTGCCCGCCACCGTCTTTGGTGCCGCTCAGCCTCCTCCGGCCAGTGCCGCCGCACATCGCCTGTTGATTCCAACCGCCGGCGGCAAGCCAATGCCGAGCCGCCTTTGGTCCCCTCCTCCTTGCCCTCTGTGTGTTTGTATAAATGCCTCAATGAATGTTTTGTTTCTCTACAGGTGGAGCTCACCTCAGCCACCCCTGTCCCTTTCACCTGTGCTCAACCGCCGCCACCAGCCACCCGAGCTGCGCCGTCTCCACCCTGAGGCCGCCTCGCTCATGCCGGTCCTGATTTCGTCATTATCGGCCACCACCGGTGCCCCTCGCTGGCAGCAGAGCCACGCCCTCAACTCGGTCGCAACCCCCCCTGATTGTGTTTATTTTGTTCTCTGATGTTGCTGTGTGTTTCTTCTTTGAAGCTGAAGACCTTGTGCTGCGGTCAAGTATCTTGGCTGTTGATGAAGTCAAGCAAATGAGTAGATAGATGTGATGTTTAAGTTTTGAAGGAAGATTAGTTCATAGCTGTTAGTTCTGAAAACTCTGTTGTGTAGGTTGTTTGAGTTAGTATTCTGAAGGGTTTTAGTTTTGTCAATAGGTTTATGACCTTGTTAGTGCAGTAGTTAGTTTCGTTCCTAAGTCGTTAGTCAGTTAAGCATGAATCTACTAATGGTAGTCCACTCCAGTATGCACATTAGGTCACTTTAGTTAGAAAATCTGAAGGTGAGTTGTTCTGATGGCTGTTCTGAGCAAAGAAGAGAAAGTATCCTGATGCAAACTTGCATTTGGGAGTAGATTTCCACTTAGCCTTTGGACAACAACCTTTTGCTATTAGCTAAGCCTATCTTCTTAATAGATTTGCTAAGCCCCTAGTTTTCTTGCTAACTGTTATTAGGAATGTTAACTAGGACTCACCTTTGAGATAGCACTTTAGTTCTTTTAGCTTGTGCTGTTGTAGGTTATCAGAGTAGTAGACCTTATGCTTTAATCTCTAGCTCAAATAATTTTTGTCTCTAATTTCATCTAAAAATACTATCTTTCTTCTGTAGTGATTTCTTAATTGTTGGAGACTTTTTGGAATTTTGGTGTTTATTCGCTGTTATTTTTGCTTTGTCAGTTCCTACCGTTAGATGACGTTGATTGCAAGAGTGATCCTCTGCAACATATTGAGCAACTTCAGCAAGGCAAGCAGTTTGATCATATTCTATCCCATTATATTTTAAAGTCTAATACTTTGTTTACAAACTGTATGTATGCATGCTTTTGTGTTAAAGTAATTTTATTGATTAGAGGTAGCTATTCCTATTGCATTGTTGCCTTTAAATTGTTATCCCCTGCCACAAACCATAAGTTATTAATCTCACTGGTGAATTAGAGCCGGTGATTGAATTATACTCTTTTATTGTCTTTTTCAAGTGTCATGCTTAGAGATGCTTAGCTACGGTAGAATTAGGCGGTTGTTTAAGCTTATGTCGCATTTACCTTGATCTATAAAAATTTTATTATTATTCCATTATGTCCAGCACTTTGTGCTTTGTTAATTTGTAAAGTCAAAAACTGAAAATAAAACTGTTTTAGACTTGGGCACAATGGATGATGGTGTGATCTGTTAGTATGTGGAATTGTGCCTAAGTCAACAAGGACCGAATTACTTGCGCCATTGATCCAAGCACTTTTGCGTGCTAACCACATGAGGGGGATATGGAGCCTCTCTTAACTTAGTACTTTGGTGTGTGTTAATTCCGGGTCGCATGGTGGATGTGTGTGTTGTGTTGAAAACTAAACTTTGTGTTGTGTGTGTTTTTGGGCGAATAGTGGTGGAGCGTCAACCACTGCAAGGAGCATCATCCTTTTCTAAGGGTGATGAGCATTGGTCCTTTGTCTAAAGGTCCAATGACTCCGTATCAATATATGGGTGTCTATCCATATGGGCGACTCGTAGTTAATGCATTCTATTGGAAAGTGTCATGTAAGACTAACCGTGTCGGCATACCAAAGGAAGTGTGCTAAATAGCTTGGCGAAAAGGTGGTCTCATGTGTGGGTACATTGGTACACCCCTGCAGAGTTAAATCTATTCGAATAGCCTCGTCCTAGATTATGGACAAGCTTGGTTATTTCCCGCAAGAATTAGACTACAACCTTTAATTAAAATTTGATGTGGGTGGTATGAATGGGTAATTCATGCTATTGTTGTGGTGACTAATGGGTTAGTCACTTCCAGGATTGTTGTTGTCATCTATCTATTGTTATTATGTTGTTACTCGCTATTATTTAAACATTAAAAATAGATTGTAAAACTGCTTTAAATCTATTACATTATTGCAAATGAAAACTTGCTTTATGCTGAAAATGAGTCTAGAGCCTCCTCCACTTAAATAAGCTTGGATGTAGCATATGTATAGGTCTGTTACCCTTACACGTCAGTCTTGCGAGTACATTTTTGTACTCATTTGCTTTGCTTAAATTTAATTGTTGCAGAGGAAGTGGTTGATCCCCAAGGGATTAACTTTTGTGAGTGGACTTCGCTTTGACGACTAGCTGGCGGCCCGGTCAGTTTGCCTTGTGGGGTAATGGCAAACCGGTTGACTTTTGTTTATCGCCATCTTATGGCATATTTGCTTCCGCTGTTATTTAAGTGTTAGCTTTGGTGGCCGGTTGGCCCCTTGTTGTAATAAAATCTCTATTATGTATATCTTTTGTAAAGTTTGTGCTTCGTTTCTATGTTTGTATGGAATTGATGCATGATTTTATAAAAAGGTGTGTATACAGCACTTCTGGGATCGATACATTTTCCCGAGGCACGGGATATTTGGTTTGTGATACTAGGGTCAAGTGGATGGCTAAGTATTACAAGTTAAATACCGGGTCTCATAATCTTGCCCATGATGCTTGGGGCCCTCTGTATGACTTTCTTTAGTGAAGAAGAGAGAGAGGGAAGAATGGCTAGCAGGAGAGGCGCATCTCAGTGCGGCTTTGTAAGTGGTCGGGAGGAGGCAGCAAGGTATGGGGCAGTCGGGCAAAGCGGCGAGGTAGGCGCTGGGTGATGCGAGCGAGACCCTGGCAGGAGATGGGCGTGGGGCGGCGTGGCGCTCAGGTGCGTGAGGAGGTGGCACGGTGGTAGGGGGTGAGTGCCACATGGCGTGCATGGGGGGAGGGAGCTGGGCTTTGAGTGGAACTGGGCCGACACGAGCGGAAAAGAAAGAACGGGCCAACGAGATTCGGCCCGGGGAAGAAATAAGAATCAAATGTATTTTCGATTTTCCGAAATACCAGAAAACGATAATGCTTTTTAGAAAATAGTTAAAATAGTCCAAAAATTCTAGAAAAATTCAGATAAACTCTCTAAAGCATTTTTGACTTAAATAAAATATTTTTAACTTAACATTGATATTTATAATTATAAATAAAATATTTCTCCTTTAAAATAATTAGGAAAAATCTTTTCGAAATCCAGAAATTCAAGAAAAATATTTAAGTTTTATTTTTAAACAAAATCAAAATTTTGGGATGTTACACTTACCAACTAGTCGAGAATTTAACTTCTTGACTTCTTCAGCATGAGAAGTAGCGTCCTTTATGTAGCGCTGCTCCCACGTTTGGACCTCTTGGTCTTTTCTGAAAATGAATGAGAGTCAGAAAAAGAAAAGAAGATCGTAAACGGTCTTAAGTTCAGCACTTACCGTTCAATCGTCCCTGCAACCTTTGGATTGCAGAGTTTGCCTCCTGAAGCTTATTCAGGAGGTCTTCATTCGTATCACTTAGTTTTTTTGTCTCGGCTTTCTAATAGTCGAGAGAATCAGCTAAGGTCTTCTCGTCGCTCTTGAACCTACAAAGGGAAAGAGTGGACATCAGCATAAAACAAGCGGTCGTAAGTTCTTCTACGACTAAGATCTAGTTGTAAGTTTTTCTACGATAATACCCTGGTCATAAGTTCTCCTACGACCAGTACCTAGTCGTAAGATCTTCTACGACAACCCCCGCAAGTACTGTGTAAGTGGTCGAAGCACAAAAGACTACGAAAAGCAGTTACTTACCACCTCTCTGTCTACTCGCAAAGTTTCGCTTTTTCTTGTCGCAGTTGAACAAGTTGCCTGTTGTATTCAACAACAGTAACAATTTGCTCCAATGCTTTCTACATGAAGAAAGGCCGTGAGAAGCAAGAAAAGGCATGTATATAAATATCGAACTTCGGGTACTTACATTCATTTTCATTCGTGCAAACAAAGACACTACCCTTGTGGGGTTCTTCAGTTCATCAATCTCTCGACTCGATCCCACCACACCTCTTCGAGACGTGCATCATCAAAAACATTCACTCCATCGGGAATATTATTAGGGTGAGGGACAAAGTTGGCATACTCTTCGTCCTCTGATTCAGTAACGCTAGTTCCTCCTTGAGGACCAAGAGGAATGTCTGCGATGACTTCCTTCCCAGCGCGATGGCTTGACAATCCATCACCCTGGTTTGATGCCTCCGCAGCACCAGATGCCATCTTCACTTCAGCCTCTACGACCATTTCTGTGGTCGTAGCCGCAACGGTGGCTTCCACCACTCGGACGATGGACGACCCTTCTACCACCGCCACTGTCATTTCTCCATCTGCTGGAGAGACAGCAGTGGGTTCCTTGATAGGTACGTCCTTGATGGTGAGAGGAGCCGGGCTAAGATCGTAAAAAGGAAAACTCGATGAGGTGGTAAAAAGCAAAAGGTAAATGCTGTTCTTACACTTTTGTCTTTTTTACATACCTTCGAGTGCCGGACTTGATCTTGAATTTAGAAGAAACCTTCTCTAGGGAAGTTTCTTTAACTTCTTCCCAACCACGTCTGGTCGAGACTCGAGTTGAGGAACGGACACGACCACGTCTGGTCGTAGGTCTTGAACGAGCGCCATCGTTCCTTGAGCCTCTTGGCTCTCTGGTTGGTCGAGACCAGTCTCAACTACCTCAAAGGCAGCACTGCCCTCGACCACGGACACTGTTGGTGTAGCAGTCTCCTTCACAAAAGACGTGAAACTCTTCCAGTTTTCTTTTTCTAGTCGCTTGATAAAGCCACGGGAAGCAGAAACCGCAAAAGTTGTATTGTCGTAGTAGAAGGGTACCTTGGTCTTGGGGGCTTTATGTTTGAATACTTTAGCCACTCCTGCCGCCATTGCTTCTTCTGCAGCAGCCAGGTCCATAGCAAATTTCGCAAAGGGCGCAGACGAAACAGTAGAGCTTGAGCTTGCTCCTCCCTTGTCGCCGACTTGCGTGAGTTGACGCTTCTTGGCCAGGGGAGAATCAAACTGCTCTACCGTCACACCAACGACCATCAGTTCGACTTTTTCGTCGTCCTAACGGTTCTCCGTGCCTACCTTCTGCAGAAATCAGAAAGAGAGATATTATAAAGTGGTCGTAAGTTTTTCTATGACCATCACCATGTCGTAAGCTTTTCTACGATAACCCCCTGGTCATAAGCTTTTCTACGAGCAGAACCTGGTCATAAGCCTTTCTACAATGAGTACCCAGTCGTAAGTTCTTCTATGACTACAAAGTCCTAAAGATGAAATCAGTTCTTGATTACCTTTAGACGCTCCACTCTGTCCTCTGGGGACAGGACCACCAGGATTTGAGGAACTTCCACGTTCGATGGCTAGGGCTTCTCACAGATAAGCTTGAACCGAGCGTCAATCTCCTCTTGTGAGAGGTCTGTAGGGATAAGAAAACTTTCAATAAGCCAATCTCGAAATCAACAGAAAAAAGGCTAAGCTTGAAGTTTACTTACCCTCCTCGTAGTCCCTAGTCAAGTCTCTCGGCCCAAAGTACCTCCACATCGGATGAGCCCTCTTCTTCAGAGGACTGATAGGGCGCGTGATGAAATCCTTCACCACGTGCCATCTGATAAGCCCCTCTTCCTTCAAGTATGCAATGGCTTGAATAAAGGGGGCAATCCGATCGAGATCCTTGGGAGCCGAATCCCAAGAAGAAATCTTCTCGGCCGGCTTCCCGGCGAAGGAGAGGCTGTCCTCATTGGTTATCTCCCAATAGAACTATCTCTTCTTCCACCCCGGCCACGACGACTGGGTAAACATCTGAATGTACTCCTTCGACTTCCCGTCGTGGAGCTTGGACTACAACTATCAAGCAACTTCACCCGACTGGTCATTTCAGAGAAATGTGGAACAACTCGGGTTGGCCTAATCCCGAGTAGGCCTCGCACAAATACACGAACACTCCCAACATCGTAATGGAGTTGGGAACAAGTTCACCAACTCCACACCAAAGTGTTCGAGTACGAGCGTAAGGAAAGCGTGAGCAGGCAATCGAAGGCCACACTCACAGAACGCCTAGAAGATAGGGATTTGCCCAATCTCGCCCGACGGCCAATGCTGCCCAGTAGCCTCGATCCACTTCACGAACTCCTTCTTCGGGATCTTCTCGGAGTCGACCAAATCTCTTATCTTGGTCACATCCATCTCTGATTCGGCCCACTGGGAAGCGGCCCCGGCCATCTCTCTCAAGAATCGAAGATTTGGATTTGGGAAGATTTCGGGAGGAAGTTCAACTTGGTCGGTGGCGAAGAACTCGAAAGATTGAATAGTGAGGACGATTTGGGGGAAATGTAAAAGACCTAAGTCTCACCCACGGTGAATATTTATAACCACACGCCTGAGTTAAAGACGTGGCGACCCAACGGTTACCACCGCTTCAGGAACTGCTCCAATAGACAGGTCTGTGAGAGTCAATTCAGATCCTCATTTAATTATTTATCTGTAATTCATCTTATGCATAATAATGATGTCATGTAGTTCTTGAGTATACCCCTTAATATTCATAAAGGAGAAGCTGGAGGTCCTAAGTTCTTCTACGACCACTCCATAGTCATAAGTCCTCCTACGACTACCCCATAGTCGTAAGTCCTTCTACGACTATAACGTGATCGTAAGTTCTACTATGATCAGTCTGGGGTCATAAGCTCTTCTACAACCAATCCCTAATCAATAGGGCTCACAGAGATATGGGTCTAATCGATCAGGGAATCTTCTGTACCGTATCCAAGGATATGAGCAACCAATTACGCTGTTATTCTCTAGAATAATGGCACGATTTAACTCCTTTGTTATGGTGATAACTGCCTAGCAACGTGGGAACGTTACTACTCCCACAATAACCTCTAGTAATGGCTCCACGATTTGGAACATTAAGGCGGTCTTTAGACTGGAGATACAACGGCACATTTTGAAGACTGTATAAAAGGAAGAATCATCAGGACAATCGGGAGGAGATTTTTAGAGGCAATCAGGAGCACAGGACACTATACTCTAGTCTTTCTCTTGATCTTATAATCCAGCATACTCTATACATACACACATGAGTAGGGTTGTTATTCTCCCAGAAGAAGGCCCAAACCTGTATAAAAATCCTCGTGTCTCCCTCTCTGTGTGATTTTGAGCCTAGGGGAACCCCCGAATCAAACAATCTTTACGTAAGTTCAGTTCTAAAACACCGACTAGTCCTAAAGTAAGAAGCCTAAAAGTAAATCCTAGGCAACGTTGCAGAGACCAATGGGATTGCACACAAATTCTCCTACAAGTACCATCTCTCAATACATGTAGGAGAAATGTGACAAATGGTGAATAATTGAACGAGCACGGTATCAATCCTGTGCATTTACACTTTAGCCTTTACTAGACAAATTTGACCATCTGTCACCTTATATGGCAATAATTCCCAACAACGAATTCCCTTTCCATATGACTACCTTGTCACTGTTTTACCTTATTCGATAACAAAGTAAATGCTAGGCTAAAAAGGGAGCACATAATGAAACATCCATATAAGACAATTCAGCTACTCCGCTCCTCATCTGTGAGATTTCCTATCTTTTTCCCAAAAACATCATGTTGGAACTTTCTTCCCCGAGCAATACAAACAAATAAATCAATACTCTGAGGTTCATGTGAGCTTCATTGCCGGTTGGGAACTGTTAGGACCAAAGGAAAATTGTGCCTGCCCACCAATGAAATTCATTAAACTTACCTATTTGCTTCTAAAGCAAGTTCTATTATCTAGACAAACGACACATTCCACTATATCAAAACGACACTACATTGTGGACCAAAGCAGTTAGCAGCTAAAATTTGGGCAAATAAATTGCCATTCCACCGCAATGTGCATTGCTATTAAACAAGCAACAATTGCGAGACAAATTTCCAGCACAGGATCGCCAACTCCGTGAAAATTTTCTAGCCACGAGGGCAAATTTAAAAAAAAACATACCGAATTTGCAAGCTGGTGAGCGGGAAGAAATGCCACTTCACACTGCTCCCCATCTTGCCTCCTCCCCCTTCCTAGACCACACATGCAAAAATACGCCAAAATTCCCTCATCAAATGGCAAATCAGAGGCCAGAGAACCCGAATCGGAACACGAATCAAGCAAAAATCGCAGAGAGTTCTCTCCTCAAGTACCTGCGTCAAGGTCAGAGGCATCACATGGAGTCATCATGCTTATCCACATGCCAAGGTGGCCAGTGTTCATAGTGGAGGATATGCGGAGGGGGCCAGGAGCAGTCTCTCTCGGGCTGGACGGGGGAGGAACTGACAAATGGGCGGTGCAAACTTGCGGATCGCTAGACAGACTCAACCTGGTTGAATGAATTGGGTCAGAGGGCGTCCCGGAGCCCCCGCTCCATCCGGTACAGCACCAACGTGGCACCGCCCTCCTCCCCATCCGCCCCTAGCTGCTCCTCCCCACCCATCGCGGTGGCGGAGGCGACGCTCATGTATTGACGCATGAGGTCCCGGACGCGCGTGTGGGGCAAGTCGTAGCCGGCGGTGAGGGAGCGAAGGATCTCACGGTGCCCCCTGGTCAAGGGAGCGATAACCGTCACAGAAACGGTTGAGGGCGATAGGGCATGGGGAGGCGGCGGAGATGGAGTCGTGGAGCTAGTGGTGGATGGAGGCGGCGCCAGGGTTAGGGCTGGCGGGTGGCGTCGGGGAGGAGGGGATGGGGTCAGGGTGCATCTGGGCACGGAGGAGGACGACAAGGGATATCGGGGTGTTGCGGAAGCAGTCGAGGGGTGAGGGGGTCGCGGTGGTGGGCGAGGGTGGCGCAACGTGGATTTGGGGGAGGGACGGGCGCGGAGGCGAGGGATGAGGGAGGCGGGCGTGGGGCGAGGGGCTTGCGGTGGCAGACAAGGGAGGTGTAGGGCGGATGGGAGGGAGGGTCAGGCGGCGGTTCTGTGTTTTTTAGTCATACATGGGGTGGGGTGGGACGATTGCCCCCGCTGCGTGGGGGGTAAACCCCAATATTTATTAGTTAAGATAAGATAAGATAAATTAGTAACTATTCTTAGGGAAGAAGTTCTGGATGAAATTCGGCCTGGTCTGGAGAACTTAGCCCATGTGCACTCTCTCTGTGTCTCCCTCAAAACGAAAACATACAAGAGATAAGGACCATTTGTCCGGATGCTGCCTTCGTAACTTCAACCCTCTTCCTCTCTGAAAAAAAACTACATCAATCTCCGCTAGCTTGAACATAAGTTGCAAGTATATGAGGCATGCCAACATGATTCATATTATCTAGCATTTTTAGTCATGAAAATATGCTACAATACCCTGTCATTACATTCGTATCCTTCAAAAAATCAAAAAAAATAAAGAACGAGTAAATAGGAAAAAAAAAAGGGCATAAATATTAATGGTAGTACCACACCCTTCGCTACAGCAAAAGTGTTGTAGCATTTTGGTGTTGTAACAGTTTTACTGTGGTGTAACATAGAGCTTTTTTTTTAAAAAAAAATCTTTTGTGTAGTTTAGTGCTCTAATTTTTTTTACCAATTTTCTATGGATTAACCAAGCTTAAATAGAAATTTCAGAATTAAAAATGATTGAATATGAATAATTCAAATGTTAATTCAATTCAAAACTATTTTATTTGATTTTTTCTTTATGCCCAAAAGTATTTTCCTAAATTTTCTGCGAATTTTTTGAGTTTGTTTGCTATTTTTCGCAGCTTTGTGTTTTCCTATGTATTTTATAAAAAATAGAAAACTAATTAAAAATCTCGGAAGGTTTTGTGGGCCAAATCCTTTTCCCCAGCCCACTTTCCTCTCTCTCCCGGCCCACTATCTTCCCCTCCACATCGTCACCTGACCCGCTACGCTGCCGTCACTGACCCGGACTCGGCGTCCATCTTCTTCCTCGCCTCCATCGACTAATGTTAAAGCCACGCCGTTGAACCCCGATGCCGCCCGCCTACTCCATTGGAGCCGCCTCATCATCCTCGTCCCGGATCCGTTGTTGCCTGCCTCGATCTGTCGTAGTTGTGTTGTGTCCCTCGTCACCAAGCTGCGCCGCCGTCGACATGGCGAGGTCGCGAGTGCACCTACCCGAGTCGCCGCCATGTCGTGTTCGCCGACTAGGCCGCCAGCCATCGTCCTCTCCATCGACCGCCGAACCCGAATCCTAAAACTAGATTCGATCCGCCGTGGACCCACTGACATGTGGGCCCCACGTGTCAGCCACTGTGAACCCTAGACTGAGCTTGTGACATCCCATCCCATCACACCTTTGGTGATGACACTAGCTTAAGGATTATTACCCGACAAAGCCACGCTTTCTCAAGTAATGACCATAATCAAAGTGTTGCAGTAGAGAAATAGTTAGGACTACCTTCAATTCGCGCATGTCAGCCTTAAGGCTTGGATTTTTGGCATGGTTAAAGTAGTACGAAGTCCTCCAAGTAGCAGCCCCACCATAGTTTGTCATTTAGCATTTCTTTAACATATCTGGTTCGTCACCTCTAAACAAGGGGGATTAATAGCAAGGGTGAGTATGATTGTACTTAACAAGCACTTAATAAGCAAAATTGATGCTATGAATAATTAACCCCATCCATCTTCAGTCCCTACCTAGAATCACAATAGTTTAAAAATACAATTTTATGTGAGGAAAAACAAGTTCAATTTAAAAATCTACTAGTTAGTCGTATCGTGGGTTTGAGCCCCTAAAAAGGCTCTCGTAGACTCCATTCCAGAAGACAAGCGTGAGCACATTTTAACTTTGTAGTGGCTGTATCATTTTATGTAACGTCCCAAAATTTGGCTTTTCAAAAATCTTTTAAGCAGTTTAGGTCTCTGGAAAATTTCACCAATTTTATTTGAGTTAATAAAGCTTAATTGGGAATTTACTAAACTAAAAATATTTAATTTGACTAATCTAAACATCAATTAAATAAAAACCTGTGTTATTTGGCTTCCTTGTGTTCCAAGGAATTTTCTGGTATTTTCTGAGATTTTTCTGGATTTGTTTGCTATTTATTTGGCCTCCTTGATTTTTGGGATTTTCTTTAATTCCGAAAATATCTTCTTTTCTCTCTCCTGCCCATGTGCTACAGTAACCCCCGCTCAAATTTCTAAATTCTATATCTTCCTCTACGGTGTATATAAAAGCGAACCGTTTGCGCCTACACGTCCCTCTTGATCTCCTCTTTCAATCCCCTAAATTAGTTTCCTCCAAACCAATCTATTTTCGTCATCATCTGTAGAATACCGAGCTCTCCGCAAAGATCTTCTCCGGCGAGTTGCGCCTTCATCCGACGTCCGCCGGCCGAACCGTCTGCGGCGTTGGCTTCGTGTCGTCGTCCTCTACGTCATGGTTCCATCCACTTCGCCCAAAGATCGCCGAAGCCATGTCAAGCCGTAAAAGTGAACGCGTTAAATCGCGTTGCTTTCGCTTCCTCGGTGAGTTTTCCAAAATCGATCGTGCCATCGTGTCGGCTCGTCGTTTCCTTTCCGTTTGCCCCTTCGCGCCGCTCTGCCGCCTCCGACGCCCGGCCACCCGTCGCACTATTCATGCATGTGCCTTTGTCGTCGTTTAATCTGGCGCTTTTGTAGCGTTTCTTGTAATTCTTGTTTGTTCCTTGGTTGTCCGAATGAGTTTCTTCTCGATTGTGCGATTCTAGTTGCTAGTTGCTCTCTACTCGCTAATCTTTCTATTCTCGGCGCTAGCCTTGCCTTCTCCTCGCCAAGACCAATCGGTTGGCATGCTCCCCTGCTCGTTAAGGCGCCTGTCGATTCTCTAGCTTCATCCTTTCCCCCCTGATGTGTGATTTCCTCTTGGCAACCAGCTGATCCCAGCTTTGAGCCCTCTCGGTTGACTCTCTCTTCCTTCCTCTCTTTCATGCAGGTCCCAATTGCAAACACCAACTCAATGCCGAAGCCTCCAGGAGCCATGAACCGGCCGAAGCCTCTGTTCTATTGCTTCCTGTGTGTTCGGTTCCTTCTCTGGACATTGCACGGCATGCCGATTATTGTTTCCAACGCAGGTTTTATTGGCTCCTCAATCCAATCTGATCTCTATTGTCTTTATCTCTCTTTGCTTTGCCAACTCCATGGTCCCATGCGCCAATTTCATCATGCCCTCTGTTCTGTTGATTCAGCCCTGTGCTTTGTTTCTTCTCTGCAACCGACAGCACCTCCTGTGCTCTGTTGTGGGTTTCAGTTTTGTGCTGAATTGACCGAAGCTTTCCGCCTGTAGCATGTAATCGGTCCCTGTTGATCATTCTGTGCGTGGGCCGCCCTTTGTTGGTTTCTTTTCCTTTCTCTCATGTGTGAAGCTCAAGTATTCTCCCTTCTCTCAATTTCTCTAATCTATGCCAATACCAACTTCATGTCGCCACCATGCACAAGGGACGACCGTGGTGCTGTGTTCTGTTGCTGTGTTCTGCTTCTATCCTTTGTCCCGTTGACTTGGTCAACATCTTTTCTCTCTCCTGTTATGTAGACCCCACCTGTCATCCACCCAGTTAATAACCCTAATTATTTCTCTCTCTTACATGCGGGTCCCACATGTCAGTCAGCCTTGGTCAAAACCTAGCCATGAGCTTGGTCCACCGTGGACTAGCATATCTTTGTGGACCTAGTCCATAGACCAGTGGCCCACACGTCAACCTCTAATCCTATTTTCGGGAATTAATTTAATTCTTGAAAGGTCTCTTTATCGTGTTGGTCCCACATGTCATTCACTACTTTTGTTCTCTCTCTCACTTACCAGTGGACCCCACTTGTAAGTCTCTAATTTCTTTTATTTTATTTGATCCAAAGGAATATTCTTTGAATATTCTTTCCTCTCTAATTTCATCATTCCATGTGATCCTTCCGAGAGTCGTATCCTTTGAATCCGAACTCCGATTGAGTCCTTTCAAGTTCCTAAATTCATCTCAATTCAATACCTATTTACCGGAGATTGTTATTTAATTTTTGGAGTTTATTTGCTCTCTGTTGTTTATTTATTTGGTTTATTTACTTGTTTGCGAGTAGGCGTTGATACTTCGGGAAGTTCTGATCAAGAAGGAGCTGAAGATCAAGACAGTAGAAGATTAAAGATAAATAAAGATTATCATTGCTATAGCAAGGCAAGTTATACCTTTGATCATGTTGAATCCCAATTTTCTAAAACTACTTTGATTCAAATTATTGCATTTACTTTAAGTATTTATTTAAATGCTTTTGGGTGTAGCTATTATCCCATTTGTTATATCCTCCTTGTCTAATTGTATGCCATCATCTTTTGTCACCCTAGTTTGGTTTATTTGGTTGGTGCTATTGTATTACCAACGTGGGTTGGTTAGATGAGATTAGATTGCTTAGCCATGCTACGAGTCATCATCTCATGTAAGTTGCAAATATAAACTTGACTAAGTGGCTATGGAACTATGTGATAAAAACTGTGTGCACTGTGTGCTATTACTCGTTGATGGCATATGTTGCACTTAACCAACAGGGTGGGAAAGGATTTAGACTAGGGCATGTGGTGGATACTGTGTGCTACTTTTGGTGGAGTTGTGTGCATGGGCTTAATAACCTGTGTGCGTAGGGATTTGTAGCAACTTAGAAGTCTTGCCTTGGTCAATTAAGGACTTAACTTTGTGCGCCATTGAACTGAGCCTTTCGTACAACCACATGCCTGATGGGACGGGCCTAACTTAGTAAGTTATGGAGTCTTGACATTGATCACTCAGGTTGTAGGTTAGGCTGTGGGCTTGGGTGGAGGTGTGTTACCAAGTAGTCACATCACGGGGCGGTTCGCCGTGTCCCTGTCCAACGGTGTGTGTCGGATTGCTTCCTGTGTGGGGTAGTCTGGCGTAAAGCACATCGGGAGTATTAATGCTTGAGACGAAGTTTCTGAAAGGTTTTGTTGTGATTAGCTCTGATCCGGTTGATTGCATCTTGTGGGTAAAGTGTACAAACTCTGCAGAGTGTTAAATCAATCTATTCGAATAGCCGCGTCCGCGGTCATGGACATGCTCGGGGATTTCACACGAGGGGTAGATTTTCATAAAAACTTTGGGAAGGGAGCTGTGTGATCTAAGTCATATGGCTATGTGAATAACTTGATTAGGTTATATGTCTTTGTGAAAACAACTGATAAATTATTATTGTCTATTTGTTTTGAATTATGCTTCAATCTATTATTTGTATTTAAATTGCAAATGTTGTATTTCTGCAAAATAACCACAGAAGCCATTCCTTTGGAATAAGTCTGCATCTATAATTTGCATTCTGTGGTATGACTTGCGAGTACGGTGTGTACTCATGCTTGCTTTAATAAATCAAGCAGAGGTGAAGGAATCGTCAATTAACAAGGTTTACTTCCAGGATCGTGGAGAACTAGGTCGCGCACCCCAGCCGATTGCCTATGGGCATATGGATGGGCTTCTATGAAGTTATTCTGTTTCGTTCCGCTGCAGCTTCATTGAGCTACCTGCCCTCTGAAGCATTAATTGTAAGCTTTGACCTTAAGGTCTTTACTCTGATGTTTATTGTTATTTGCCTATTTATTAGTTATCTTTGTATATGGAAATGATATTTCACTTATGTTGCCACTGTGTGCACTAGCGTGATCCTGGACTAGTGCAGTATACACAGAGGGTCTAGAATTGCATATTTTGGGTCTCGACATTTTACCCACAGTAACCCATGACCGTAAATGCCTTCAGACTTCCGCATTTCTTTTAACACGGTGCTAGGTCAGAGTTCAAAGCTTTTCCCGATGTCCGTACTTAATACCTCCACCCAGTCGGGTTTCCCCAAACTGTTGTAGTCGGGTCGCACCTGCTACTCCACCAGCGCAATATAGCGCTACTGGGTGATATACAACACCTAGCTCCCTAGGCTGGAATCCCTCCACGCTAAAACAAAAAGAAAAATACAATAGTACGTTCCCATGTAGAGGTATTATTACTTGACAAGGATACTAAGCTTAGCCCATCTTAACGGGTCCGTGGTCAACACGAGTATTACGGCTCACTAACACAAGTGAGAGTGGTTTCATCCTTAAATATTATCCGTATGTAGAGGGCCCCACACTCACCATTGGACCCAACCAGTGCACTCTCTACCCACCTACTAACCTTTTGTGGCCAGCTCCTCCATCAACTGGCCATCGAACATACGTATCGCAATCGACACCCGCACAGCTTATTTTATTATAAAATAATTTATGCAGGTAGATAATATTTATCATAGGTGAAAATAATTTGTAAAGAAATACAATTACCAAAATTATCAAGGATGGCTTGCCCGAGTGCGCAAGGTTTAGTTTGACATCGGTTACTATTTTCGGATACTCTTCTCGTTTCCGCAAACAATCGACGTGTGTAACTCCACCAGATGTCATCTTCTCGGCCATTTGTCTACAACCACTAACGTCACCGCTGGATCTACACCTCCACCTTTTTCCTCTTTTCCTTGCCTTTTTCCTTCATTTTCTCTTTTTTTTCTCCTTTTCTTTTCCTTTCTTTCCTCACTTTTCTTTTCTCCTCCCCCCTTTTTTTCTTTCCCTCACCAACAGCCTAGTCTTTCTTTCCTTCTTCTACCTTCTTCTCCCCGTTCTTTCTTCTTGTCTCTTCTTTCTTCCTCTAGAAATTGTCTCCCTTCAGCTGAGCCGGTCACCGAGCCACCGCCTCCCGTCGGTGCCGCTCCCGCACGCCGCCTCTCGTCGGCCATGCCCGGATGCCACTGCTGCCTTCTTGGCCATCACCGCGCGTTACACCGCTCGTGCTGCCTCGGCACTCGCCTCCTAGGCCTCCGCTGCTCCGACGTTGCCCGACACCACAGCAGTGTCGATGGTGCTGTTGTGCTGCTCGAGCTCCCATGTTCCCCATTCTCCTCCATTGCTTCCTCTGTTGCTTCTCACCCTCCACTGTTTGCTCCTTCACCCCCTTTCAAATTTTTTGTCATGGTGGACTAGCGGGTATAGGGGGTTGTGTGTTTGTGTGCTGGAGAGCAGGGTTTTTTTGGCCAATTTTAGGCCGAAAATCAGCCTTATCGGTTCTGCCGGCCCACCCCGGTACGTTTACAGATCGGGCCCAAAATTTTTGACCCGTTTTGAAAGCAGCTCGGTCCATTTGCTTCCTCACTTGCACGGTCGGCCGTTTTGCCCTAGCAACATGCCCCAGTAGCATCTTTAAGTGCATTGCTACTCCAAGTCTCGATGCAGTATCGAAGAACTAAAGAACACATGATCCTGCTCACATGGCCGTCGACTCGAATCGATCCCCACAGTCGAAGCTCCTGAGCTCCAGGCTCCAGCTCTGCACCTACCGAGCTCCATCGCGATCATCCCTACTTTGCCGCCGCGGTCGTCGACTTGAATTGATCCCCACAGCCGAAGCTCCCGAGCTCCAGGCTCCAGCTTCGCACCTACTGAGCTCCAAGCTCCAGCTGCGCACCTCCTCAACGACACATGGAGGGCGGCGGATGTGCAGCAGCGGGTACCGGTGGTGGTACGGCACATGGAGGCTCGGCCTCACAACGACGAACGGAGGCTGGCACGGCCGAGAAGCATCTACGACAGGTAATTGTTTTGTTCAGTAGCTCAAATTCTCTATACTTCTTGAGGTTGATGTTGAGTTCAGTGGATACGCATGCCTAAAAGTATTGATTGAGAGCTTGGGTGGTAGAATTTTGGTGGTTCAATGAGGTAGAAAACATATAGATGTATGTTTATATCACTTGCTGCCGCAAATCTACTCTATAATCACATGTTATATTATTTTGCATTTTTTACCTGATTGGCTTGTTTAGCATTGCTTGAATTGGCATCTTATATCAATAGAGGCATTTAACTCTTGTGTCTGCTTATTCTAAATGTAGAGTGCACTAACACAATGCTATAGCTTTATGCATGCCTGCTTTCCAGTTTATAGTTCGTAGTTTCATACATACATTTGGCACTTGGTAGTAGCTCCTTTGAACTGATTTATTTGTTCTTATGATTTTGTGTTCATCCAATTATATCAGCATTTTAACTACAATTAAGGTTGAATTTAGTCAGTCTGCACTTTGATATTATATAAATTTTGGAATAATGATTAATGTTTAAGTTGGAATAATGATATCATCTAAAAACATATGGAATGTTCAAATCATCATCGATCATTCACAGGTGTGAATGATCGATGATGATTTGAACATTCCATATGTTTTTCATCTTTTGTAGTGTTGTTTCTTCTGCTTCATTATTATGTGATCATCATGCATCCTACATTGTTTTGGAATTGCAGAGGGCATTGATTATGTTTGGAGCCACGGAGAGACAATAAGGGCCAGATTCAAGTGCAAATATTGTTTAGTGACTTTTGGAGGAGGAGGTGTAACCCGGCTTAGGCAGCATCTAGCGGGTATATCAGGCAATGCAAAAAGTTGCCAGCAAGTGCCATCGAAGGTTCGTGATGCAATGAAGAAGTCTGACCGGACAGGGAAGCAAAGGAGGAGACAGGCACACGAGTAGAAGCTTAGAATCGAAAGAGAGATTTATGAAGAGATGAATGCACCAATTGATGTGCCCACCGATGAAGATTTACAAGGACAGATGGCTATCAATGCATCATTGAGGGACCTTCATTTTTGGGAGAGTGTGGAGCGTAGTGGTGGGATATATGAGCATGGATGTGGGAGTGGCAGTGGAGGACGCGTGAGTGCGAGTGGTAGCAATGCTGGTACTAGTGGTAGTAGTAGCAAGATTCATACCTTGTTTCGCAATGCAAGGTCTGCTGGTAGAGCATTTGATTCTGATATAGCATGCAGCAAATCTCCTCAACAAACTCGGGTGGAGACATTGTTGAGCATGAAGAGTAAAATAGGACTTGGGCAAGCTTGGGCGAAGTGGTTTCAAGCGAACGACATCCCTAGTGTGAAAGCTGACTGCCCATACTTTAAAGGAGCAATTAAGCTAACTTAGAATCTTGGCAAAGGGGTGCAGATTCCTAGAGGCATAGATATCGATGGACCGTACTTGCAAGGAAACTTTGAGAAAATGGAAGGGTATATGGAGAAATTCAAGGAAGATTGGTCTGTATACGGTGTTACGGTCATGTGCGACTCATGGACTGGGCCTACATTGATGAGCATAATTAACTTTATGATTTATTACAATGAGCACATGTTCTTCCACAAGTCTGTTAATGCAACTGGCCATATGCAGAATTCTGAATACTTGTATGACGGGATCAAACAGGTGGTTGTTGATGAGATTGACCCCAAGTTGGTTATTCAAATAGTCACAGACAATGGATCTAATTTCAAGAAAGCTTGCACTCAGTTTGTCTTAGAGTACCCCCCACATTATTTGGCAACCATGTGTTGCTCACACTATCAATCTAATGTTGAAGGACACAGGTAATGAGCCAGAGGTTGAGAATGTCATTCGTAGTGCCAAGCGAATCTGCATGTTCTTCTACAACCATGGCAGGCTGCATGCTGAGATGAAGAAGAACATTGGTGGAGAGCTCATTAGACCCAACGTGACAAGGTTTGGAACAATATTTATCTTCTTGCAGAGTTTCTGGGATAGAAAAGATAAATTCCGGCAGTGGGTGGTGTCTGAGGCTTGGAGGAATAATGCATGGAGCAGTGATCCTGACTATGAGTATACAAATTCTTGCTTGACAAGCAGTGCTTGGTGGGTGGATGTCAAGTGGGTGGTAGATACATTTTAACCACTCTACCGTGTATTGTGGTTTGCCGATACACAGAAAAAGGCCACAATGTTCGGATTTACACCATTGATGATGGGTGCTTTACATGAAATGGAAGCTCATTTGAGCAGTAGGCCAAGAGAGATGAGCAAATTCATGAGCCTTGTGAAGATGAGGGTGAAGTACCTCTACAAGAACACTCTCATGGTTGTAGGCAATGTCTGGAGACAAAGCAATTTATTTATTAATTATTGTTGTCATGAACTTTATGGTTATTTTCCTTGCTCATGCAGCCGGTGTACTCAATCCAGAAGCACACTACAAGTACGGCTATGGGAAAAATCCAGTATTTGCAAAAGCACTAAAGAAGGCTATTGAGAAAATTGCCGACTCGCCTCAGAGTGAGGTGCAGGCACTTGCACAATTTGATGCTTTCCGCTCTTGTAGAAGCAAATTTGACAGTCGAGGCGCACAACTTGCATCATCACAAATGAGCCCATGTAAGTGCTTATACTTGTCTTTGTCTACTTGTACAATGATAGATATAATATGCCATTGTATGAATGTTTTGTGGTGTTTATCGCAGCCGCCTGGTGGTACATGTATGGAGCACATGCGAAGGTCTTGCAAAAATATGCAATGAAGATTGTATCACAGTGCATGTCCTCAAGCGGGTGTGAGTGCAATTGGTGCACCTTTGAGTTGGTTCACACAAAAGTGAGAAATAGACTAGGTTATGACAAGCTCCACAAGTTGGTTTATATCCATTACAACTTGAAGCTACGCCTCCAAATGCAAGAAGCAGACCGCCCTAAGAAGGAGTTGGATCCTTGTGCCATTATGATGGATACCGCTCTACATGACCAAGACAACCCAATTATGGATTGGTTGGCAAGATAGATTAGGGAATCCGAGCCAATTATGGATGAACCTGGTGATCCTCCTACTCCTTCAAGGGTTGTGCTTGAAGAGGTGTGGGTTGTGCTTGAGGATCCTCCAATGCCTTCAAGGGTTGTGCTTGAAGATCCTTCGATGCCTTCAAGGGTTGTGCCTGGAAAGTCTGGTGAAGCACTCCTCGACAAGACTCTCAATGTTTGAGTATCAAAGAGGAAATGACTTGATAGCATAAGGAAGAAAAATGCGAAGAAAGGGAAGAAGGACAAAGATGAAGATGATGTGGGAAGCGGTGAGGACACTTTGACTCCTTCTGGAAGCCTTAGTTATGTAGACACGGATGATAGCACTTCTATGAGTGATGATGTTGGTGATGACGACGTAGTTGGTCACATTGGAGGAGGTGAGATCACAAAGGCACACACAAAGAAGATGAAGAATCTTTCCAGCCTCTACTAGACTGCCGGTATATGTCCTCCTTTTTGACTATATGCTTTGCATGCTTTCAAGTCTTAATCACCTATCGCTCGTAAATCTTTTCCAATCCAATTAGAGGATAACTGGATATAGCTTACTAGTGGAGTATTGATCTACGAGACAAAGGATTTAAGGGCTCAGAATTTGATCTTTAATTTCTAACAAAAAAACACTTAAGTGTTACTCATATATGTCAATCTTGTTTTTGATGATTCAATATGTCAATATGTACCAATATTGTTATCTCAGTAACCTGTGCCCAGAAAACTCCTCAAACCTTTCATAGAAATTTGTAGTGCAGCTCCATTGATGATGATGTCTATGTCCTTTGACAATTCTCTCAGCGTGGCAATGTCTAGTCCCAAGTTCTCATATATGATGTCTCCTGCCAAAGGACAAACCTTTTCTTCGATGAATTTTTCAAACCCCCTACCATGCTTTTCTTTCAGAACTTGAAAGATCTCCCTCCCTGTCACCTGAAGATACCAAAACAGTGTTTACAGGGAAAGATTACCATAAGAGGGATCCTATTACAGGGATATAAATTGTTCCATGTATCGTTTACTTGTTGAATATGATTCTAACAATACTAGAGTCTCTGTATTCAATATGATTCTAACAAAAAAAACATTTAAGCTTATACTAGAGTCTCTGTACCAATACTACAAACTGTCAAATGCATTTTGGATTCAATATGTTAATGATACAGTCTGGAGTCCAATACTACAGTCTGGACCCTTGATTCAATATGTCAATCTTGTTTTTCAGGTTTTTGTTTGCACAAATACTACAATCTCTCAATGCATTCTGGAATCTAGATTCCTTTGCTGTTCTTAGCTTCAGGGAAGACGGACAAGATGAAGATGATGTTATTGTAATCTGTCAATACATTTTGGATTCCTTTGATGTTGTTTTGGATGATTATGAAAATCTGTAATCTTAATTGTGTCTGGGTGTTTTTCTGTCTTGTAAACATGTTCTGGAGACTTGAGCAGAATCTATGCCTGCTGATTTTTATTATCTATGTTACGCCAGATGTTCTATGGATACAAGCTATTTCATGTTCCTTCAGCCGAAAATTGGCCTTTTTCAATAAATTTCGGTCGATTTTCGGCCATTTTTTTCGAAATTCAAATGTTTGTTTGAAAATTTTGGACGAAAATGGCCAAAAAAACCAAAAAATCGGTTCAATCGGACATATCGCCCCCTCCTTGATAAATTTTTTGGCCGGTAGCCGAAACCCTGCTGGAGAGTTGGAGTCTTGGAGACGATGGGGATGAAGCTAGTTAATGTGTTCACTGTGTTGCTCTACACCTTCTTATCCTTTCTCAAATCCTATTTATGCCTGTTAGCACTAATTGCTATGTGTATTATTTTTTAATTAGTGATTTGTTTAATTACTTAATTAGTGCTAATTATTCACTAAATTGCTACCTAAGTCATGCTTAAAATTTATGGGCCGTTTCAGAGCCCATGCACCAGTCATGGACCATGGGTCCTACATGTCAGCCACTCGTTTTTCAAAATTCCAGAAAATAAAGATTTCCATAATATTCTCTGGTCCCACCTGTCAGGATCTATAATCTCTCTCTCCTTTGTTATTTATTCGAATTTCTTAACCTAGGCCACTTTCGAGAGACCGTTCTCCTTCATACAGACTCTGATCGACCCCGCTCAAGTTTCAAAAATCATATAAATTCGAACTCTACCTTACAATGATTTTTATATAATTTTTGGAGTTTGTTTGTTGCTCTGTTTGGTATTTATTTGTGTTTCTTTTATCGATGCGTGTCAACGTACGAAGGAGAATAGCAACAAGGCCAAGACCAGGACCTGTTCAAAGGCAAGTTGTGCTTTGATAATGTTGCACTCATTTTTACAAAATTATTTTGCATTTAAATTATCACGCATTGTTGTTTACTTATCAACAAAATTACTTGGCAGTAGCTATAAACCTAGTTGAGATTTATCTAGCTTGAACTATTGTATGCCATGATCCAGTGTCACCATAGGATGGATAACTATTAGTTGGTCATTAATGCAGAACCACCATGGGATGGTGTAATTATGCTTAGCTTTGCGGGTTATTGATATCATTTTGAATTGTAACTCTACATCTGATTAATGGATTACGGAATGACTTTGGGAATAAATGTGTGTTGAGTGTTATCATCGGTTGATGGCATGTGTTGCACATTAATCAACAATGGTGGTTAAATGATTTAGACTGGAGCGAGTGGGAAGAGCTGTGTGAATTTGTGGGCTGTGTGTGGGAGCTGTGTGCTACTTTGTGTATGAGTGTAGTAAATTGATAGTCTCGCCCTAGTCAATTAAGGACTTAACTTTGTGCATCATTGAACTGACACACATCATGCAACCACATGTCTGGGTTGGGACCGACTTAGCTTATTATGTTACATAGTCTTGACGTTGACTGCTCAGAAAGTAGAGTATGATGTGTGCATTGAGAAGGAGGATGTGGTGTGGAGTTATGTGTTGAGCCACATCATGGACGGATCCCATTCTTAAATCCAAAGGTAAGTCCCATAGCTAGGCATGCATGTGTTGAGGGTCGGGCGCGTGGAAGTAGGCTTGCCGGGAGGGGTTAGTGTTAGGGCGAAGTCATGGAAAGGCTTTGTTATGATTTTGCATAGGCTATGTTGAGTATATCTTGTGAGTAAAGTGTACAACCTCTACAGAGTGTATAAACTGTTTAAACAACCATTTTCGTAGTCATGGATGTGCCTAGGGATTTCACACTAGGGGTAATTTTTACAAAATAAATATGGGATGGTAAACTGTGTGAGTTAAATGGAATGGGCTGTGTGAAGGAAATATTTACTCTTGACAATATCATTATTATTGTTTCAATTTATGCTTTCACATCTAGTTACTGTATTTAAATGCAACTATCACTTTATGCAAAAGAAACCGATCAGGACAGACACTTCCTTTGTAATAAGCCTTGCATCTATATATTACATTCTGTGTGCATAACTTGCCGAGTACTCCTATGCTCACCCTTGCAATAATTGTGGGGACCTCGGGTTATCTCCGTAAGACCGAGACTAAGCATGGTCTTAAGGACATAACTCTGGACCTCCAGTAAATGAATTCTAACTTAACTCGATCTAAGTGAGAGGCTTAACTAAAACTAGAGCCCCGACGATCATGCACGCTGCTCCCTTGCAAGCACTACATGATTATCGGTTCTCCAACAAGTCAAGCACTACACTTAGTGAGTTAAATAGGAAGCCACTAACAGCGAGTATGCAATCATATTGGCTCCCAAGATCAGCGACCAATATGCTCATACTCTCATACAATGTTGATCACATCCATACAACAACATACATAGATAGTCCAAAAGACATACAACATAATAGTTAAAGTCTACATCTTTTACAAACGGCCGACCGGCCAAATTCAAATAAGAGTGATAAGTAGCAGCGGAAGTAAGTAAATAAACCAAAAGACCAGCAATGGTATGCCCATATCCCATCGGCAACCGACTGGGAGTTAAATGATAGCATTACTCATTAGCGTTGCCAAAATCGGCGCTAACAAGCTCAACGGGTTCGTACCCTTCCTCACTTGAAATTGTAGCAACCGGGTTGAGTACAAAGGTACTCGCAAGTCTTACACAAATAAAAATTAGTTATGCTAGAGGTTGTTCCAAAGGATGGCTCATATTGGCTTAATTTTGCAAAAGAGACGCAACAATTTTCAACCTACACATACTAGTTTTTCAAGTGCCATTTCAAAATCAGATTTGAAGTAGAAGCAAAACATGTGAAAAAGTAGTAAATTGAATAACAAATGAATCATACAAATACCAAAGTGGCTGTCCACTTTGATACAACAACAAGCATGAACATCCCATTTATGACGATACCAAGTTATAACCACAATTTTAATTCCAAGTCTAACAATAAGCAGCCACAAACTCAAGCGATCATCCATAACCGTGGACACGGCTATTCGAATAAATTTATACCTGTAGGGTGTACTACTTACCTACACGACTTGATTAGCTGTAAGCCTCCGGATGCCTCCTAAAATAGCATACTTCCTATGGTATGTCGGCCGGGTAAACCAAGACTTAGTATTTTTTAGCAAGTTAATATCATTAAGTTGACTCGCCCATACGCGACGTAATCCCGCTTAAGTGTAGGCTACCCACCTACTAGCTAAACGGGCACGCAAGTTGTGCCGGGCATACCGACCCAATAAATAAGTTTAAGTAGTGCTCACCCGCACATTATAGAATTGCAATCGGCACCCTACGAAGCATATATGCGATGGAACACATATACGTCCTCACACCACCAGTCATCAACTTAACAACACCAACCCCTTACTTAACCAAGCAGTGCCCATACACCGCGTGTGATAGCATGAGTTTTGCTTGAACTGCAGGTACCCAAAGTTCGGTCCTTAACTGTCCAAACAAACCCATCACTTACCCAATCTCGTGTACAAAGACACCATCACTAGCCATCACTTGTCCAGACCAAAAGTTCATTTAAATTGACGAAATTTAACTCATAAAATAGATACGAAGATCTGAAACAAAATTATATATTGAAAATTGTGTGTATCCCATAATTGTCGAGTTATTCCCAACAATCAACTACCGGTTCTAGACTTGCATGGCTAAGCAAACCCGAACTTTATGTAATTCACACAATCCTATCTTAAACATGTGGTACTGGAGTTATTCATGATTCAAGATAAACCTCAAAGAGTGGGATATAGCTATTCTACACATCACAAAAATAGCGACATTAACAAAATAGCATGCAAGCAATTATCATTGCACTAACTTAACAAAACTGGGATCAATTATGATGCAAAAGGAAAGTTCAAATGATGCTTGCCTTGCTGGTAGCTTAGCTGCTCTCCCTCAGTAGCGTATAGGTCAATATCGATAGGCTCGGAATCTATATAAATACAATACCGAATAAACATCGAGAAATACCCAAAAATTCAAAATGCTCATAAATACATGATTTTTCTACAGTAGGTAAATCATGATTTTAGATGAATTTAGGTGAAATAATTACTCCATTTGGATTCAGTATGTGAGAGTTATGATGGTTTGAATTTCAATTTGCTGGAAAATCCAATTTAATTCCCAGATTCTTCGCTCATTAAAATTAATTATTTGAGCAAAATTTATAAAACAGTAGTGGGACAAAGGATTATATTGATAAATAGAGAATATTAATACAATACTAAAACAATTGAGTTTGCCTCATTTGGAATTTTCATGATTTAGTTATGAATTTATAAAGTTATCAGCATTTCCTTTTGTAAAAATAATAGTGTTAATGGATCACTCTCCAAAATAATACTCTCTACTATAGGGACATGTTTGAAACCAATTTTAATATGAAGTTCATTAAAAATGAAAATTACCAGAAGTGGTTTCACCTATTTTGGAGTTAAGATGAATTTGTTATGAATTTTTAAAGTTATGCATATTTTACAGTGTGCTCATAATTCATTTTCGGATTTTCTAACTCATTTATTACTTTTCTCACTGAGCGTGGTGCTAGCCACCAACGCCGACTAGCGGGCCCGGTGAACAGCGTGTTTTCCATTTTAACTCCGATTTTAAATATCGTTCTAACAGGTGGGTCCCATTGTCAGCGACCCGGTCCACGGGACCTGGTCCACGCACACGCGCGCGTAGCGCACGGGGTTTAAGTCGCTGGTCCCACCCATCAGTCCCTCTACTGATTCTCTTATCTCTGCCGTTTTCTGTGCGCGGCCCCACTTGCCAGTGACAGATCTAGACGGCTAAGACAGCGCTTAATTTCTTAATCCAATCATTAGCATTAATGGTCATTATTTGTCAGTAAGCGACAGCTGATGGCTGCCGTGTATGACAACGCTCTCGGCGCGGTTGCCCATGGCTCGGCTGCGCTTACGCGCCATGGCGAGCCGCCAAGGCCGCGATAGCTCGCGATTAGTCTTTGCGACCCAATGGTGGTGGTGGCGACACAAATGGTGGCCCGTACCAGCGGCTAGCCGGCGTTGAGCGGCGGCAACCAATACGACAAACGAGCATGCAATAAGTAAAGCTCCGCAGCGGTCATTCAGCAAGTGCAAAGGCGTCTAGGGGCTAAATGGAAGCTACCTGAGCAGAGGTGGGTGCTCGGGGAAGGCTGGAGTGGCTGGAGCTGCGTCGGCACCGGAGAAGAAGATAACAGCGACGAGCTCCAACGAGAAGAGGAGTCTCTGAGCAAAATAACAGAGAGTGAGTGATCAGAAAGGATTAAAGACCCTATGAGGATGCTAAGGGACCAAGGAATTGAACTACGGCTTACCGGAACCAAATAGGAATCGAAGGGTTGGTCCTAAGGCCGAAAGCGCGATTTCTTCAATTCAACGAAAACCTGCCGTGCATTAGACAAATTAGTTGAGGGGAAAGCTTAAGGATGTCCTAAGGCGCAAAGTGACGCGCTCAGTTGAGGATAATACCTCTTGGAGACAATGGTTGACACGGGGAGGTCTTCGGGTGCGCGCTCTAGGGCTTCTAATGGCACCTCTGTGGTCCAAGAGCTACAAGCAACCGAAGGAGCTGAAGTTAGGCAAAATGGAGAAGGTACTGAGCAAGGAGTCGAGGGCAACCACGCGGAGGAAGCTTACCCAAGAGATGCCAGCGGGAGAGCTTCCCTTTCCTCAGCCACCGAGAGGAAAAGTGAGGAAGAACGAGGTGCCGAGGGGGTATTATCCCTAGGGAGATGATAGAGTGGAGGCGGCGTTAGATGGGGGAGCTCCAGGAGTGGTCAACGGCAGCAGTGGATTGACGACATCGAAGTGGTCATTCTGTGCGCGTCGGAGTCGCTCGGCCGCGTGGCGTGGAGCTCCTGCGCGAGGTTAGGGACAAAGCTGACATGCGGGCCCGGCATGGCAGCGACTCAACGGCGCGCGCACGAGTCCAGGTAAGTGGGTTGGCGCGGACCGTTGGATCTGATCTGGACGGCTAGGATTAGACGAGGGGCGCTCAGATCGTCCCGAAGAGGTACGCGATTTGGGCCGTTGATTTCAATCGGACGGCTCAGACTTGATGTGAGCTTCGGACTGCCGAAGTGGTGGTGAGATCCGGACCATTGAACTAAGATCTGATGGCCCGCATTCGATGGTGCATTTAGGCGGTTAAATGAGCTTGTTCACCGAAGTCGGACTCGAGCCGATGAATAGTCTTGTTGGTTGGGTTTAAGGTTTGACTGAGATTTAAATTGTTTTCTCCACTTTGACCAAGGTGCTAAATATAGGAATAAATTTCCTAAAATCATGAAATAAATCCTAGGGGTTCCTGGGAAGGTCTAGTTTCCATAAAAATTATTAAACCCCACTGTTCATGACATAATGTGTATAATTTAAATTCAAACTTAATGTAAGTCATTAAATTGTGTTTGAATTTTACTAAGGTTTAAACCAGTCCCAAAAATTTGGGAAAAATTATATTAATTCATTATAATTATTATAGTATTTGAATAAATTATTTCCAAAAGATGTTCATAAGGTTTTGTTCCTGTTTTCTTTTGGAGTTGAATTACAAAGTGTAGGTTTAACACTTGTTTAAGATTTTCCAAGTGCAATAAATTATGCAAAGGTTTGAAAACAATGATGCATGCTCATGAGATGCATAATAATCCTCTTTATTAATTTGAGGATGTGACAATAATCATCAATTAGTTGCTAAATAGGAGTCATCTACCCACTGTTGGAGGGGGAGTACTACGAATAGATCGATTGCTAGGACTTGTACACGAGTCGACTGCCTATGGCGTATCGAGGGCAATCGCTTGAAGATTATTTCCAGTTTCCATTGTAGTTTACTTCCTTTAGTGCTTAAGCCCCGTGTGATTCAATAACCGTAAACTCAACCATGGGGTCTTAACAACTATTTGCTTATTAATTCCAACATGTTATTACTTATTCCATTGTGTATGGTAGGATGTTCATTGATGTTGATACTATGTGACTAGCGTGATCCTGGACTAACGCAGAAAACATAGATGTTCTGGATTTGCACATTCAGGTCCCGACATGTGGCAATCATTTTGATCTGGTAAGTTTAGTATCAAGGCACAACACTAAGAAATAGCTCTCCAATTCGCAACTCTAAAGTTTTAATCAAGCTAAATCCTAGATTGCATGTAGAATTGGAGGTAAGGTGAGGGTAGCTTTCGATGGCTCTAAAGCTCGAAGAAGTGAAGATTTCATGGCTATCCTTGTAAGCAGTTGAAGTTGGAGGTTGCTGCTCAAGGAAGGGGGCACTTAGGATTGGCCAATGTATCCCACAAGGAATGTGGCACCAAGGGAAGGAAGACAGACACTGATCAACACCTAAGACAATGTTCAGTTAGATGGTACAAGATATATAAAAAAAGTCTACATGACGGAAAGAAGTAAGAAACCAAAATTTAACGTTAGATTCAAGTATTGTTATTCTAGAAAAGCATGATAACATGCCATTACTCAGATTGTCAGTTTGCGATTTTGCGAGGTTGTGTTGTTGTCGACAATTGAGTCGCCGATCTTACAAAATAAATAGAGAAAAATGACAAAGAGTTCTTGAGAGAGAATGGGACTGCTCTTTATTGCTATGAACTGGCTATTATAGGGGGTGTCTTTGACAAGGCAGTGGACTAATCCTAATTACACTGAGTGTAATGCTTGCTGTGCTGCTGAATCAGATTTGAAACATCAACCTAATGCCGATTGTCGTGCTTCAATATGATGCAGTCCGATCTAATTTGCTCTATGCTCCATCCTTAAATAACCGTCGAAGAAGTGACAGTTGTTCCTGGAGAAGGCGTCTGTTGGAAGCGACGCGACTGGTCGGAGCGAGGCGTCGGTTGATGAAGCATCAACCATTCGGCCGTTGAATATCTGTGAGACACTTCAACCGTATAGTGGTTTTTATCAATGTCTTAGAACCATGAAACACCACGTGGTATGGAGAAAATATAACATGTGTTCCATTCATCACACGAGAAGGAATATACTTGGAGTTAGATCCGTATGCCAGTTCATTGCTTCTACGTGCAGTCACCTGGTCGGGGACTAGGCGTATGACCTCATTCGACCTGGGTTGTCTTTATGTAACCTCTGAAATCCTTATGACCACAGGGGTCGTTAGCCTTAGAGGTTACGACCACGAAGACATATGGTCTTTATTATGTATTAAAATAATACATAGAGATTTTAATCCTCGTCAGCTAGCCCCCAAACTTTAAATGAATTGGTCGTGTGAACACTTCTGTAACACCCTGGCTATGCGGAAACTAAGATGATACCTAAAAGACTAACATACAACAACAGTACGGAATAATTTCAACTAATAACATATAAAGATCAACATCTAATAGAACAAATGCAGGAATTTAATCTGAATTCAACAACATAACACAAACTCTAAATATCCAAGCATACTGAGTCAATTAAGATAATCCTATCAATAAACTATTCAAAGATTATATGCAGTTATTGAATCAACCATAATCATAAAGATGGATAACATCAGCCATCAACCTCCATTTATTACAATCCATTATTTAATGAATGAAAGGTAAGGACAAGCTCATGTAATAATAAAGTGAATAACATGAAGTGAATGCAGTATCCGTGACTATTCCCTCCCAAGAATGCCGTCATCAGTGTTTACCTTAAACAAATAAACACGGCAAGAATGAGTTCACAACTCAGCAAGTACAACAGAACAATATGAACAATACTGAATAAGAACATAACAATCACAGAATAGAATACGAATGTAGAATGGCTGAATAAGAACATAGCATCATAGAATAGAATTCGATTGTGGAATGGATGAATAAGAACATAACATCATAGAATAGCATATGAATGTAGAATGGCAGAAACCATATGAATGAATGAAATGCATGATCTCTACTTCTGCTTATACCGGTATAGCCAGTGAACACCCGTCGGTGTTCACTCATGCCCACATTATCCAAAATGCGGGGATCCAAGGTCCGTATGAAGAATATTTCATAACGAGGATCCAATTTTTCCACATTGGAATGGTGGGTCTTACATGCCTATACTGAAATTGATGGGTCTTTACATCCCACTCCCATGGGTGAATCATGAACAATGTATGAATGAATGAATTTATGAAATTGTAAGACGAAAACTCAAGAAACATGATTCACATACATAGAACGAAACATAAATCAATGAAACCTACTCACAGAGCATAGTACTCAGTCATGGCATGAACATAAAACACTATGAACAACAACAACAGTACATTACACATTGTACTTGCCCATATGGGACTTCACTACCCACTTCCGTGGGGAATATGAAAGAAGGAACGAATGAATATATCGAACGTAAACATATTACCGAATAATCATGGTATATCAATTATGAAGGGAAACAATAAATACCGGAATTACCCATTGCATATTCACCAATCAAGTGAAACAAACAACAATCAAGACAATACAATTGTACTTGCCTTTCGAACTACGATGCGTTAGGAGGCAAGGATGAAGCCACTAATCTCGAATTCCCTCCTCCTACACAATTTAATTGCTTGAATAAGAAACAACGTGAATAAGACGCTACTGACAACGCCTAATCTCATATTCCTAAACCCAAGGTTCATATAATTACTCTATCCAAATTAACGGACAGTCTTGCAGGACGTTAAACTGGATAGCGGTACTAAAAACATCATATCTTTTGCTCTGAGAATCGAAAAGGAGTGATCTTAGATCCTATGGAAAGGTAACGAAATCCTCCACAATAGTCTAGTTGGCTAAATCCTCTAATTCGGCCAAAATCTTAGGCCAACTTTCAGATGAAAGTCTAATCTATAATCTATCTAACAAAATTAAACAGCAGAAGTATAAATTTCATAGCTTTTGATTAGATTAACAAAAATCCAAGATTTTTGTCATTCTGGAAAGCTCAGAACATAACCTTCAAAAGTCTAGTTGGCATGATACTCAGATTTGGCCTTTAACAAAATGTGGCACACAGATCAAATCTACTGTCAGAACCCGACATACAATGTGGACAGTAAAATTGAAACGTACATAACTTTTGTTCTATAGATCCAAAAAGGGTGTTATTTAACAATCTTGAAATCTTATCAAAATTACTACAACAATCTAGTTGGGTGGAAACCCTAAATTAGCCCTTAACTTAATCATATTTTAATAAACAAAGTGACTGTTAATTCTCGTCAGTCTTTTTGGACTGCAGAGAAGAATTCATCACAACTTTTAGACCATAACTCAAAATTGAGTGATCTTTGAGTCTACGGAAAGCTGAGAACGAATCCCACATAACTCTAGGAGATGAGATTCTATAATTCAGACTCTAAATACATGAAAACAGTCGCACAATAAACTGGATAGAATCTGATCTAATCGCAGTAGGACTTCGATCCACTAAACATAATTAATTTTGCATCTACTATGATCCAACTAGTGAAGAACATTGATTGTTACCCTTGTAGAACCACAGGAGATCGCTGATCGAATCCCACGAAGAAGTCCTCCTTCCACTCCCTCTTCCTCCCTCCCGATTGAATGGCAATCCCGCAGCCTTCCTCTCCTTTCTTCGCGTTGGCTGGCAGCAGGGGGCACCAATGTCAGGAAGGAGTAGCACCAAGGGCAGGGGCGGTGCCGAGAGCAGGGAGGATGGCGGCTTGGGGCAGGAGGAAGGGGAGGTGGCAGCTTGGGGGAAAGGAAAGGGGAAGGGGGCGGCTGCCTTAGGGTTTAAGGTGGGAGGGGTGCATGGGCCTTGGGCCTTTGGGGCGCCTCCCCCCATTGGCCCACTCAAGGCTGGCTAAGATGCAGCCCTAGCTTGGGCCAGAGGCCCAAGTTCCAAAATTACCCCAAAATTTCTGAAATTAAATTAATTTCCCTCTCCCGAACAAGTTTCTCTCTTATCAATATCCGGGGTATTACAACTTCCCTCCGATGAAGTCGTATCGGACAGACCCTCATTTAATTCCGTGATATACGAGATGGCCTGTATTCACTTTAAAGTTGAGAAACTGCCTTGGGACCTGAAGAGTTTTTCTGTCTGGGGACTCTAGTTTGTATCCGTTAGACTTTAGGTGACTCCCCGATGTAGTTAAAGAAATTATGGCTATAAAATTCCTTCAGCACAAGGATTTAGGGATTTTATGCTTCCTACTTTCCCTTTTCATCTCCTGAGCAGAAAATTGCCTCCGACCTCCCCTTGTCAACAACCTTCTACGACCTCCTTTCTTTCTCCATCCAAAACTCAACCATGTCAGATTGTATCACCAACTGGTCGGTTTTTGATTTGAGTAAGAAGAAACTTGAGAGCCTGGAGAAGATCGGGTTGCTTCCCGATAAGGATTTGATTTCTTAGAGATCAGCGGCCGAAGAGCATTCTCCGAGCAACGAAGATGGGGAAATCCCTGTTTTTCTCACATATATTGAATGCGGATTCAGGTTACCAGTTCACTCTTCCCCCCCCCCAAGATCTTGGAGCACTATGGAGTCGAAATGGTGAACCTCTCCCCCAATGCCATCGCTAACCTAAGCGTCTTCGTCTATCTCTATGAAGCGTACTTGGGGATTGTCGCAGATCTGGAGCTCTTCGAGTAATACTACAGGATGGCGAAGTCGGGAAAGACGACTGGGCCACCTAGAGAGTGCACCTTGTGCCTCCATGATGGAAAGGCTGATGGGTACATTCATATGTATTCAATGTCTTCGTGGTCGTCATGGAAGAAAAACTGGTTCTACATGACGGTCACTCAAAAAGACAGTCTTTACTATACTGGTAAGAAGACGATCGAGAATCCATAGTGGCGCTCCACCATGAAGAAGGAGGGAAAGGTGGAGAGATGGGTTGAAGCCATCTAACACCTTAGTGTTAGGGGTTTAACCTCGTAGCACATAGTAAGGGATTTCTCTATACGTCGGATTAGCCCCTTAAAGTCCCGAGCACATTCGATGCTTTGGCATATTGGTCATGACGACGCGAGCAAAGATTCCAATGAGGGTAAGTCCTGAAAGATTCCGACCAGTTTGCTTATCTCGGTTGCTTACTTTTGTGATCCTAAAATCTCTCGTTTATCCTTGCAGCCTTTTCTCCTGATGAGATTAGAAGTCGAATCAAAATGATCTGCGCTGGGGAGCCTGGCGATAAGGCTGATTTTTCGTATATTTTAGCAGTTGTTTTCGTAAAAGAGAGGGCTGAGAGACTTAAGGTAAAAATATCTACCACCTTTCATCTTTTGTATATTTTTCAATCTGTTTACCGTAAATCCTCTTTGATGCGTAGTCGGTCAGATTGAGGATTAATGAAGCCACCAAAAATTATGAGCCGATTGACGTTCCGACCACTCCTATGACCACCCGAGATGGCGGTCTTATAGAGGTAGGTAACCAAACAGAAATGTATATTCTAGATGAAGTATTTTCATCACTTAACTGTAACACCCTAGCCCAACCGGAGCCTGGAACGTTACTAAAACAACAAGGTAACAATTTAAATTCTAAGATAACAACTTAAAATCTAAGGTATTAAACTAAATTTCGGTAGAACCACCTTTGTATAGTTAACCATACAAGAGGTTCCAACAATTATCAATAGTGTAATCAATTATTTCGAACATCCAACTTAAATCATAACCATAGAAAATTCCATGCAACGCTAGTCCATACTATTACAAAGCAACGAGTGCATAAAGACATAACCAATAAGAATCATCTTAGCAGTTTGCACAATGATAAAATCATTATTACAAAATTTATCATTCATGAGGTTGCTCGTGGTAGAGTGCATCAATTCTTATTACTAGCCCTTCCCATGCATGACATCCGTGTTTTAGGTACCTAAAAGATAGACAAACAACAAGTGTGAGTCCATGACTCAGCAAAGTACAAATAAGTCAGTATTCCAACACTCATCTTCAACACAATCTCTCAATCACAATACTTCCTATCAAAACAGCTCATATGCTTATGCAATGCAAATGCCACAAATGCATCTTTTCTTTTCTCTTTGCATTTACCAGTAATGCGGAGTATGCATCCGTCGATGCATATCCATGCTTGTGCCTTCTAGCACAGGGACCATAAGCCTACACTCCACAACTGTGGAGACCTCAAGCCTGCCTAAAACATGACAGGGACCTCAAAATCAATACTTGGCCACCACGTGGCCAAGTCTCAAGGATAATAACATGATGCATATGAGTCTATTCAATTATCCAACCATAAGAATGTAACGACCAGCAGCAACATTCATGAGTAAAGAACATAATCATAATACAATCATTCATGAGCATTCACTTCAATTTTTCTACCGACTAATTGCACTTGCCTCAACCGTGTGAAGCTTGACGACGTGAAGAGGGCGCTGCCCCCAGAATCAAACCACCACCTGAACATTTTATGAACCAATCTAAGAGGACATTTCTGAACATGGCATTGCTAAAAAAAAGCATACGATTAACTACACTCCCTAGCGCAACCCAAAACACCAACTCCCATGAATATCGATCTATCCCAAACAGAATAGTATTCTTCTAAAAAATCATAACTTTTCTTCTATTTACCCAAAAATGATGTTATTTAATTCTTTGGAAAGCTTATTAAATTACTCACCTAAAACTAGTCGGTGAGATTCCCAGATTCTATCATTCTTTATCTCTACTAAACATATTACTAAAACTGCTAAACCCTGTTAGAGGTTCTGGACAGCGAGACTAAAACTTACATAAATTTTAATACAAACATCCAAAAATTACGTTTTCTAGCTTTCTGGAAACCTTATTAAATAACCTACAACTTTTATGTTGGTAAAATCCTCTAAATAATTTGTTAGCTAATTTCTAATAACCAGTTAATACTAGCTACCAGAATTCTGACAGAGCCTTTGAATAGCGACGTTGCAAAAACCATAACTTACGATCCGTTCATCAAAATTACTTGATCTAAGATCCTATGGAAAGCTAAATATGCCACCCACAATTCGCTAGGAGATGACCAGATCGGATTTCGCAGCTAACAGCCCTAAAACAGCCGAGCACTACAAACTGCCAGGAATCGATATAATACCCGATATCGCCAAATTGCAAAACTACAAGACTAATCGAACGGAATTGAGGGTTACCCTTGGATAATGCGCTGAAGGTTGCAAGATCAACCACGGGATCCCCTTCTCCCTTTCCTTCTCCTTCTCCTCCCTCTCTTCCTTGGCCAGTAGCACCCAAGGGGGTTCCTTCCTCCCTTCTTCTTCTTGGCCGGCAGCACCCAAAGGAGGCAGCACAAGGAGGTGGGATGGTACTGTAGCGCGACGACACTATAGCAGGTGGCAGCGCTACTATAGCAGTACGTGCTACAGTGCCATGCTAGGGTTTCCCCTCCCCCTCCTTCTTTTGTTTGTGGTCGGCCCACCTCCCGGGTATGGGCTAAAGGCCCATAACTATTTTTCTCATTTTCCTCCTAAATTCAGATTATTGATCCTTTTCTAATTCATTGGATACTTATTTAATAAAATGGGATATTACACTAACAAATGGGATATTACACTAACTAACTTTGATTGTTAATTAGGTGGTTGTCATGGACTCCACTGTGGTCATTGACGACCTGTCAGTTGCTACTGGAGTAACTGTTCTAGAGGTCGATGAATCTACACCTTCCGACCCAATGATTAGGAATCTTGTTCTCGATCAACTGGTCGAGAATATTTCTTCTGACCTCTAGTCAAAAGACCTAAGGGGTGTAACCAGCCCTACCGGTTCAGGACTGGAGAAGTTGGTCGAATAGAAGAAAAGGAAGGCGAACGCGACATGCTTTGCTTCAGCGCACTTTAAACTAACGACCAAGAAAACGACCAAGTACGTATACATGAAAGAATGACTTATGTAAGTACTTACCTCTGGTGTTTTTAGAGTCTTGAGCTTCTTTTCTTCTTTCATTGTAGATCCTCTGGTATTCTGGTTGATTTTGACCAGGGCACCCCTCAGGAGAAAGCTCCTGAGGAGAAAGAGGTCGAGCCAGCCCCCGAGCAGGTGGCAGCGCCAGCGCCTACTTAGGAACTCGTGGTGGCTCGAACCCCACCTGTAGAGGTGGTGGTTCCTCAGGAATCTAGCAGGTTCCAACCCCTGTTGGGAATTCTCCTTTTCAAGTCGCCTTTCCTCATCGCCTCCGGATCTTCAATGATGAAGATCTTAATTAAGCTTGGGGAAGAATTTCGAACTGTCAAGCAGAGACGAGTCCCGACTCTATTTTTGCCAAATATAACAATATGGCAATTCAGGTAAGCTTCCACAACTACTTTTAATAGCTTTTCCCTTAAAAAATACGTAAAGGAGTTTGCTATTTTTGTAGCATTTGGTGGAAAACTTCGCTGTGGTCGGAGGATTGACGCAGTGAATAAAGCCCTTGGAGAAAAAGAACACCAAGCCCTTAGAAAGTAAGCACCTCTTAGTGTCTCCTTCTTTACCATTTGTCTATTTTTTTGTTAACAAATTTCTCCTTTTATCGTGTTTGATATATTCGTAGAAACCTAAAGAAGAAGTTATGGCTAAGGAAGCCATAATTACCAAGCTCAAAGAAGAATGCTAAAATAAGGACCGATCGATTGAATACCTCACGACTAGGCATAAGGAAGTCCTTGAGACTATTGAAAAGAAGAGCGAAGGTAACCGATCGTAGACTTGACCAGTGTGCTTCCTTTTTCTAGTCGTGTGTACTCATTCTTTGGTTTACTCGGGTGGAGCAAACTCAAGTATTGAAGAGAATAGAAAAATCTCTTGAGTTCGAGCACGGTAAGGAGGCAGCCTTTGGACAAAATCTTGAAGAGAAGGTCAAAGCTTTCAACAAGATACTCTTCGATATGGATCGAGAACGCAACTGCCCAACATAGGAGATCTCATGGAAAAGATCAACTACCTTCGCCAACAACTCGAATACCTTAGGAGCATGCTTAAGACTACTCAGGAGAACCATGCGCAGACCTTGTTTGAAGTTGTCAAAAATAGAGTCAGTTTTGCTTTAGCAAAGCTGAAGGCCTCTGACCCCACCATAAATCTCCAAGCTGTTGAGCAAGATTTCAACTGCTCAGGAAATGAAGCAACTAAACTTTTTAAGGAAATGACACCTCTCGAAAATAAGGTTGCGGAGGAAATAGAGGTCGGGTCTCCCACGCGCAGCGACCAATCTGGTGGCTCCGAAAAGTAGATGATTGTAATATTTAGATTTTTGTAAATAAAACTTACCTTTTATTATCAATGAAGTCTTTGTTTTTTTCTTCTTAAAGTACTCATATATTTCCTAGCCCCCAACTGCTTGTATTAGTAGAAGAACTTTACTAAAGAAGCAGTAGACCAAGAAAATGGGCAATAGCTACGACCACGGTACAAAGTATATACTGATTATGGTATAAAATTAATCTAAATATCACTAGAAAATCAATGTGATCGGAACCAATGTATGACTTCGACTAGTATAAGACTTGTACTGATGATAAGGAATCATACAAAAATGTATGAAAAAAACGACAAGTGAACTTGTTTATATATATTATCCAAAACTGGTCGTAAAGGTTGCTAAGAACCAGAGACTAAGAGAAACACTTCGCAAAACATGCTCTTGCTCAAGTTCCGACTGGCAGCGAGGATCGTAAGAAAAGGTCCATCGCTAGGAAGCTCCTTCTAGTGGGCAGGACTACGTGCGGAGAAGGAGAGACTTCGACTAGGAGGCTTTCCGTGTCCCAACCAGTAGCCAAAATGAGAGTGGAACAAAATGTTGAAGGTAAGAAATGTAGTCTCCAAAATCTTAAGAATGTAAAATACTATATGTAACTACCTGTGTGATGCTTCTTTTACTCGTATATTTCTTTAAGAAAAGAGTGTTGGTCACGCGTAAGAACCATTGACTGAATGGTCACGACTAGGACCCTTACGGCGTTTGACTTATATGCCATAGCCATAAAGTAATAGAGATCCTTAAAAAAGGATATCAAAGAGAATTTGGTCTTCTTCGACCAATTAGACAACAATAGTATGTATACCAGATTATAAGACAATCATATAAACAATATCATTCGTCGGAAAGGAAAGGAAATGCATCTTTATTAAAAAAAATTGAGAATAAAATGAAAATACATTTATACAAAAAACTTACGCAATTGGTCAATATTCCAAGAGTTTAACAAAACACGCCCGTCTGACATAGCTAGTCGTACCGAACCAGGTCTGGTGACTTCGACCACAGTGTATGGACCTTCCCATTTGGGAGAAAGTTTATTGCAATTAGCTTGGTTCTAAATCTTTCGTAGAACCAGATCACCTACAGTTAGACTGCGAGGTTGCACCTTACGACTGTGGTACCTTCGCATGGCTTGTTGGTAAACTGCCGATCGTATGAGGGCTTGGTTTCGTCGTTCTTCAAGGAAATTGATGTCACCGAGTTATCATTGTATCTGATTGTTCTCATTGAAACAATCAGTTCGAGCTGAGCCTATTTTCAGTTCTGGAGGAAGAATGGCTTCAGCACCGTAAACTAGAAAAAATGGCGTCTCACCGGTCGCACAACTGGTTGTGGTTCGAACGACCGATAATATAGAAGAAAGTTCTTCAACCCAAGCTCCTGACCGTTTGATTAACTAGTCGAACACTCGGCGTTTCACCCCCTACATTATGATACCATTGGCTCGCTCGACTGTTCCATTGCTCTGCGGATGAGCGATAGAAGCGAAATGTATCTTGATACCTAGATCCTCGCAAAATTCTCCAAAATTTCTCTAGAGAATTGAGTACCATTATCTGTGATTATACGACTGGGTACACCAAATCATGTGATCACATTTTTTGTGAGGAACGTCATAGCAGCTCTAGTTGTTGTTTTAACAACTGGCTCGGCTTCTATCCATTTTGTAAACGTGTCAATCATGACGAAAAGGAATTCAAAGCCCCCGGGTGCTCTTGGGAAAGGTCCCAGAATGTCTAGTTCCTAGGTTAAAAAAGGCCAAGAAAGAGATATGGTTTGCAAAGCTTGTGCCTACTGATGTACTTGTCGACTATAAAATTGACACTATACAGACTTCGTCATGAGCTCTTTTGCATCATGAAGGGTAGTTGGCCAGTAGTATTCTTGTCTGAAGGCTTTACCGACCAGTGTTTTGTAGGATAGCAATTTAATGCCATCCGTTTGAGATATGCATCTCATCAACACTCCGTGAGATCCTCGTTTATACAAGGTACTTTCGATTAGAGCGTATGATTTGGCTTTTCGAGCTATACGACCAGTCTCTACATTATCTTCAGGAATAATGCTATGCTGAAGATAATTATAGATCAACGTCATCCAATCTCTACCATGATCATGCTGTACAATATGTGGAGTATCCATGTTCTCAGGATCGAATTGTACGATCTCCAGTGGAACATCTATGTCCTCGGAATGCTCGACTACCGAGGGTGAACCGAGTTGCTCGAGAAAAACTTCGGGTGGGACAGGTAACCTTGTGGAGGCCATCTGTGATAACTGGTCTGCCAGAAAGTTTTTCATTCTAGGAATGTGTTGGATCTAGAAAAAAAAGAAGTTCTTTTCGAGTTTTTGTACTTCTGCCAGATAAGATGACATCTTGGTACTTGAGCATTGATACTCTTCCTCGATTTGATTCGCTACTAGTTGAGAATTGCCTTTCACTAGTAATCTGCGAATCCTGAGCGCACAAGCTGCTCGGAGTCCTACCAGTAAACCCTCATATTCTGCTACATTATTTGTAGCAGGAAAGTTTAGCTGGATAGTGTACTTGATGTGTTCGCTAGTAGGGGATATCAAGACAACTTTAGCCCCCGAGCCTTTGAGCATCAAGGAACTGTCAAAGTATGTTGTCCACTCATCGTGGTGTTCGTACTCGGGCCCTTGGGTGGGTTCAGGGTTTGTCCATTCAGCAATAAATTCTGATATTACTTAGGAATTGATTGCTATTTGTGAGATGAAATAGAGGACGAACGCCCCAAGCTCGATCGCCCATTTTACTATTCGTCCTGATGATTCTCTATTTCCAAGGACTTGACCTAGGGGATATCAGGTTGGTACGACCACTTTGTGGGCCTAAAAGTAATGCCTTAGTTTCCTTGAAGCCATAAGGGGACCATAGAGCAACTTTTGTACCTGTGGGTATCTTTCCTTTGGTCCATATAAGACTTCATTTACGTAATATACCAATCATTGGACGTTGTCACGTTCTACGACCAGTACACCACTGACTGTTTGTGGCATTGCAGCTACCTAAATTAGCAATATTTCTCCCAATCTTGGAGAAATTAAGATCGGGGCACTCATAAGGTACTTCTTAAGTTTTTCAAATGCATCGTTTGCCTCTTTAGTCCACTCGAAACTTTCGCGTTTCTGAAAAGTTTGAAGAAAAGCAATCCTTTTTCTCCTAACCGCACTATGAAATGACTTAGCACTGCCATACAGCTAGTTAGTTTTTAGACTTCTTTCTTTATGGTCGGAGGGCACATCTGATCGATGGCTGATATTTTTGCTGGGTTTGCTTCAATCCCTCTAGCCGAAACTAGGAACCCAAAAAGCTTTCTAGAATAAACTCCAAACACACACTTCTCTAGATTTAATTTAAGGTTATGCTTTCTTAATTTGTTGAAAGTATCATGAAGGTCGGAAATATGGTCGCCAACGTTGATGCTTTTCACGATCAAGTCATTAATGTAGGCTTCTAGATTTCGACCTAGGATTAAAGGTTTTCTGCATCAACCTTTGAATGGTTTCACCAGCATTTTTGAGACCAAATGATATCTTAACATTGTAGTAAGTGCCATATAGAGTGATAAAGGAAGTTTTCTCTTCATCGCCTTTACTCATATTAATCTGGTGGTACCCTGAGTATGCATCTAAAAAACTTAACAACTCACACCCAGAAGTAGAGTCTACAAGTTGATCAATGCGTGGAAGGGGAAAGTTATCATTCAGACAAGCTTTATTAAGATTTGTGAAGTCAATACATATTCGCCATTTCCCATTGCTTTTTCTAACCATTACAGGTTGGCGAGCCACTCTGGGTGGTCGACTTCACAAATAAACCCAGCCTTGAGGAGTTTTTCAATCTCCGACTGGATTGCCACCTTCCGATCAGGTGCCAAATGTCTTAGCTTCTGCTTGACCGGTTTCTTGTCAGGCTGGAGAGCTAGCATGTGCTCGATCACCTGCCTGGGGACTCTGGGTATGTCGGACGCCTGCTAGGCGAATACATCCTGATTTGCTCGGAGGAAGAAGACGAGCGACTCTTTCTATTTGAGGTCGAGTCCTGCCCCAACTGGCACCTTTTGGGCAGACGCATTAGCGTTTCTTGACCCAGACGGTGTGTTGACACTTTCCAGAGGAGCGTCTTTGTCTAGTAGTACTTTCTTGGTCTGGTACTTGACCTACATGGTAGGCGAATTAATTTCCCTGATCGGAAGTTCATCGACCAGTTCTAAGGACTTTCAATCACATGCATAAGCTATTTTTCAATCTCCTCGAACCGTGATGACTCCTTTCGGACCTGGTATTTTAAACTCTGATAACTGTAATGCATGGCTATCAGAAATTTTGTTAAAGCCGGACGACCGAGGATTCCATTATATGTGGTTTCGAAATCCACCACATCAAATGGAACATTTTCTGTTCGGAAGTTGTTAGGTCTTCCGAACGTAACTGGTAGGGACAACTGTCCTATCAGTTTAGCGGTAGAACCAGGAACTATGCCGTGGAAGGCATATTTCACAGGTTTTATGTTAGACTTGGTAATATGCATCTCTTCTAATGCCCCCATAAAAAAATGTTCAAAGAACTACCTCCATCTACTAAGACTCAATTAACTTTACAGTTGTTAATAGTATGTTCAACTACGATAGAAAACCTACCTGGTCAAGTCGACGGGATGGGACAGTCTTCTTTGCTGAAGGAGATTACAATTTCCGATCACCTAGATGACTTGACGGTGATCGAAGACTTGGTAGGGTTGACCGCTCCACGGCCTTCAGATGACATCTTGATTCGTACGAGGAGGATCCTCTGAAGATCATATCCACTGGATGCTGCGGCTATTGGTATTCCATCTCTTCGTCGTCATTTTTGTCCTTCTTAGAGCTTGGTTCTCCAAGTTCTATTGTGGAGGGGAAGGGTCCTTTACCTGAGTAGTAATCCCCTAGTTTATTTTGTCAGGCCCGACAGGTGCGCAAATCATGCCCTACTGGCTGGTGAAGTAGACACCACTTCTTACTTTTCTTGAAGTCATTGGTCAGAGCCTTAGCTTTGTTTCGACTAGTGAAATCTTTCTTGCTATTAGTAAACTTTTCTGGAATCGCAAGGATTTCTTTGTTGTCGGGCTTGCGATTCTTCTTGTTCTTGAGAGACTTCTTGTTTTTCTTCTCTTGCTTCTCCAGGCCTGACTGGGGATTTTTATCTTTGCGATCAACAGCTTCATACCATTTGACCACTTCACTAGTGGCTGCATACTTGTCTGCCATGTCGAAAAGTTCAACGGTCGTTCGTGGAGGATTTATTGCAATATCCTCCGTAAACCGGTGATTACTCAGCCCTGCTTTAAAAGCCTGGATAACAGAGCATTCTGCGATCTCTGGGATAGAGTTTCAAACCTAACTGAATCTCTTGATATATTTTTGAAGAGTTTCATTGGTTTTCTGCATCATCCGATTAAGATCATCCTCTTTCCTAGGGCGGTCGTCCCTTAAAAGTTGGCGATCAGAGTATGTAAAGCTACTCCCAAGTATAGATAGATCTGACTGGTAGGTTAAGCAACCACGACCGAGCAAACCCTTCAAGGACCGTGGGCAAGTAATTTGGCATCACGTTGTCATTACCACCAGCGGCCTTGATGGCGGTAAAATAAATTTAAAGAAATTCCAATGGGTTCTGAGTCCCATTGAACTTCTTTATGTTGGCTGGTCAAAACCTGTCCGGCCAACGAATATCTTGGAGACCTGCTGAAAAACGCTCGGTAGCCCGTAATGGAGTTGTGGTGTCTTCATGACGGGGAGCGGTCGGAGATTACCGTCTCTAGTGGACTTTGTGGTTGACTCGGTTTGATTCAGCGAATTGCTGATCGTATGCTGAGTTTCACTATGCCCACTTGGCCCACAGTCGGTGATAACTTCATCGATACCCTTACCATATGTCGGTTGGCCCCTAGAATACGTAGGAGCCGTTGGTGAATACTGGTCACCCATGACAATATCGAGAATACACGGACTCTCTGATTGCCGTGTTGGGCTTCCATTGCCGCTATTACAGGGGGTGCCCTTGACAAGGCAGTGGACTAATCCTAATTACACTAAGCGTAATGCTTGCTGTGCTACTGAATTAGACTTGAAACATCAACCTAATGTCGATTGCTGTGCTTCAATCTGACGCAGTCCGATCTAATTTGCTTCGTGCTCCATTCTTAAATAACCGTCAAAGATGTGACAGTTGTTCCTAGAGAAGGCACTTGTTGAAAGTGACACGACTGGTCGGAACGAGGCGTCGGTTGATGAAGCATCAACCTTTCGGCAGTTGAATGTCTGTGAGACACTTCAACTGTATAATGGTTGTTGTCAGTGTCTTAGAACCATAAAACGCCGCGTGGCATGGAGCAAATATAACATGTGTTTCATTCATCACATGGTAAGAAATATACTTAGAGTTAGATCCGTGTGCTAGTTCATTGCTTCTACGTGCAGTCATCTAGTCGGGAACTAGGCATATGACCTCATTCGACCAGGGTTCTCTTTATGTAACTTCTGAAATCCTTATGACCACATGGGTCGTTAGCCTTAGAAGTTACGACCACGAAGATATATGGTCTTTTATTATGTATTAAAATACTACATAGAAATTTTAATCCTCGTCAGTTGTGCTTTGCGGTATGGTCAAAACCGCTCTAGAAAAGCCGCTATGAAAAGTCTAGCCCTCTGTTTGGAATATCAAATTTAGTGAACAAATTCTATTTGTTTTTAAAATAACTCATGTATCTTGTTGTGCTATTTGGAACATAACAATACCTATTTACAACGTTTTAGAAAAGGCATCTAGGAAACAAAAAAATATCCTAAAGCGCGTTCACTAAACACGATTACTATAATCCATCGCAGTGTCAAATGAGCTCAATGTCACGGTGTTTTTTTTTTTTGCGCCTTGGATGCATTTTCTTGCCGTCTTCCCTTTTAAAATCTAATGATAGTGGAGTAATAGCACAGTAATTGGACCAAACAGTCTTACAAAAAAAAAATGACCAAAAAGACAGAAAAGCCCATCTTAATACCTACGGTAATGCTATATATCCTATATCTGACCGGACGGACAAGCAATCCACCGTCTAATAGCTATCCAACGACTCGCAATTTCCATCATCTAGTGCAAGGTCATGTCCTCGGAGCGAAAGCTCCTTCTGCCATACACACTCCATTCGAACTCACGTCCGTGATAAGAATAAGGTCACCGAGTCACGAACACCATGGGTGTGGCCTCCCCATGAGCTTCACCTCTCTCCCTCCCTCCCCGCAACCATGGTGCTCGAGGTCTATACGTCTCCCTCCGTTCCCTCCCCACTCCTAAGTCTGTTGCCCGCTTCGAGCCTGCGGCGGTTCCTGATATTCTTTTTTTTTTTGGTTCAATCGCAAGCGACGATGATATGCGTGGACATCCTAGAGTGGATGTGGAACGACGACTACCGGCCGTCTTGGTTTCAGGTGCAGGCCGATGCAATCAACCTCATATGTGGTGTCAAGACGCAGGTTGGTGATTGGTTCTCCTACCATCCGCCATCTCTAATTCCATCGGGTGATCCGAAACTCACTCTCCACCTAGCTTCTTGACCTAGCGCCACTACTATGGTGTAGATGTCTTTTCAATTTATTGCAACAGTTAGCTCGAAATGTTGCATGGAGTGTTTTTTATTATTGCGATATTGTTGTATCATATGTTGCCCCAATATGTATTTTTTGTTGCGACCGTATTTTTGATTTGTTGCACAAGACCCTTCACCAGTTAATTGTTGCACATATTCTCTCGCATTGTTGCGGAAGTTTTTGTCCATTGTTGCAGAAAATGACTTTGTTTGTTGCAATACATTTTCCTGAAATTTTGTAGGAAAAGGATTCTGTTGCAACTATTGTCGCCGATTGTTGCACTCATGAAATCAAAATGTTTCATAAGTAAGTTTTAAATGCTGCAAATTTCTTTGATGTTGCAACAATTATTTTCAGATGTTTCCAGTGTCATTTTCACCTGTTGCAATGTTGTAACATCGAAATTCATTTGTTTTGATATATTTGAACTAGTTTTTAAAAGCACATCAATGTTCTATACTGATGGTTTCATATATTTTCGATGAGAATTTGATATTTTTTTTGTATTGTATTTATCATTTAAGTATTTTATTACAGACAAAAATTATTTTTGTTACGAACGTTTTATCCTAGTGTTACGTCGGAGCGCAATGGGAAGCGTCCGAAAGACAGTTGCCCTGTGCCTCGTTAATCCCTGTCGCGCAGCTTTTAAATGTCCACGCAAAGAAGAGAGAGCGCAATTGGAGGAAGGAAGCCCATCTTCCACACCACCTCATCTTCCCAAATCTGCAGGCCAAGGGTTCGCGAGATCCCCAAATGGATCCGAACCCTCGATTTCTCCTCCTCTTCGCCCTCCTCGCGTTCGCCGCGGCCGTGGTAAGAACCTGACGAAGTGCAGATCTTTGAGCAGAAATCTCGTTAAATCCAGTAGTTTCTTGGGAAATTTCCGTCCAAAGATTGTTAAAGATTTGGCTTTTGTTTAGGCGAACGCCGCGGACAACGAGTCGGCGGAGTCGGGTATCTCGCTGGGGCGCCGCGCGGGGGTGAGGAATCTGGCTCGATTTGCGCTCAAAGGTGTGATTTCGGTACGAAAGTTGCGATCTTTGATGGTTGTTGGTGCGATTGTTAGGGCTTCCTGCACGGCCTGAAGAAGGACGCGGTGGTGGACGGAGACCATGGAGTGGCCCTCGACGAGGTCGGCCCTGGGCTGTTCGACGCGCTCTTTGCGAGCCTGTCGATGATCTTAGTCAGTGAGGTATTGCTTAGTACTTGGAACTAGGTGATTTGGGTTTACGGTGTAGCTGCGGCCATGGAGTTGTTCGTGTGCCTTGTCATTGACGGCTGTGGGCTTTGGATATGCGGTTGTATCATTTACCAATAGACCGGTGATGACGGGGCACAGGTGCAACGTCTGGTGCATTTGCTACACCGAATCAGGGTCTGCTTGGGTGGCGATGCAAGTTTCCACGAGAGCGGAATTGATGTTTGGATTGTTATTTTGTGGTGGTGTAGATGGGAGATGAGACCTTTATCATTGCAGCGCTAATGGCGATGCGACACCCCAGGTCAATTGTTCTGTCCGGTGCACTCTCGGCACTCTACGTGATGACGGTGAGCTCCTAGAGATTGATGCATGTCTTAGTCAAATTCAAGTTGCTTATATCTTACACAATGGAAATTCATGCTACTACGTAAGGAACACGGTGTATTTTGCGATTCTGCTGATCTCTTAATTTGTTAGATCGAGTTGTTTGTGTTTTACCCTTAGTACATTTAGGTTCAGAAATGAATTATATGATGCTATATTGTTTATTTTGAGGCGTGCACTGTCCATACTTTTAATATGTGCTATGATTATGGCCCATATACTTGTATTGATGGTATTTGTGGTTAGTTTCCTATATGCTAGCTGTTTAATTCTTTTAGTTTTATCAGATATTACAAAGGCTTGTCTATGTTGCTAATATATGTATTTGTTCTCAAGGTACTGTCAACTGGCCTCGGTAGAATAGTGCCCAACTTGATATCAAGGAAGCACACTAATAGTGCTGCTACAGGTACTCTTTTTTATATATCTTGAGTTTCTAGATGTTAGTTCCAGCAGTATGCTAGTTGTGCATATTTTTCATATCTGCAGTTATCATGCTGACAGTTTTGCAGTCACTTTTGCTGATAAAAACAAAGATAGAAACTGTGCTATTATATTCTACTATATTACTGGTTTTAATCATTATGCAAATGTCCTACGTCATCCGGGTTAAAAAAATCTGGTTTGTTTTCTTGACTTCTGTTACAAAATGAAGATACTCTTGCATTACTCTACATAACACAAATCATAGCCTAGATTCATAACATGTTTTTAATATTACTGCCCAGAAATATATTTTACTTAATGCTTCTTCTTATTTATTTATTTATTTTACCTTAGTATGCTGCCACAATGCACAATTGGGATGGTTTTCATATGAAATAATTTACCACACTGATATTTCCCTTTCTTTGCACATAATCTCTCTACTCCTTTGTTTTCCTTGTAGTTTTGTACTTGTTCTTTGGACTAAGGTTGTTGTACATTGCTTGGAAATCTGACCCGAAGGGATCTCAGAAGAAAGAAATGGAAGAAGTATGTGCTTTTTATATATATATATATATATATATATATATATACCCTTCACTTGGTTTTATCCATTGTGCAGCTCATTTTGTAGTGTTTGATGGCTTGACCTCTTGCTAAACATGGTGTTCTAGGCAGAAAATGTTATTGACTGTCATTTTGGTGATTTTCCTACTTTCTTGTCTGTAGTGCAATAACTATAGATGCCATTGACCTGTGGAATCTTGAATTACAAGTGCACTCTTTGTTAAAAAAGAAAAGAAGAATTACAAGTGCACTGCTGATTGGCATGATACATGGACTCCTTCAAAACTGGCAAATGTGGATATGCTAAAATGTGCAATAGTAATACATGCCTTCGCATGAGCTGAATTTATTTTTTAAGAGAGCTGAACTGGTAATGAAAAGTTATTGACAAAAACGAGCAAGTGAAAAAGAGTTTTGTTAAATTGCACGATTGCACAAGTGTATGGTTTATTGAAGTGCAGATTGACTGATTGACTGCTCTTAAACTTATGCTTTATTGCTTTCAAAAGGACTGCAGATCTTTTGGTGTCTCGTTGAGTAATGATGTACATACATGTCTGAACAGGTGGAAGAGAA